>OZ010794.1:195589133-196822883 GCA_963932465.1 Maratus speciosus
TTTCCATTGGCCGTACTGTAACGGGAAACTTTTGAATGTCCCTGTAATTAAACTATACGTCTGGTTTTCATAAAATTTGAAACGACTCGACAAAATTTTACATAAATTATGTATTTAAAATTTCAGACCATTCGGTCGGGTAGTTTTTGCTCTGTTATATGCGGACAGATGGACTGAACGACGACTATAGGTGCTACGTATTTATATAATTACGAACGCACCTAAAAAAAAATATGACAAAAGTCGAAAAAGGAAAAACTAGACCGGTTGTAGATCGCTCTCAGCAATACTATACAAAAAAAAAAATCATTCAAAAATATTATAATCAAAGCGAGAACTTTGAAAAAAATACCCCCACCCCCCCATAAGCTTA
The DNA here is from genome assembly GCA_963932465.1 of Maratus speciosus. NCBI lineage: Eukaryota > Metazoa > Arthropoda > Arachnida > Araneae > Salticidae > Maratus > Maratus speciosus. Next base: position 195,589,507 of record OZ010794.1, read on the forward strand.
ACATTAACGTTTACCTTTCTTTCCGTGACTGAAGTAGCCTTTTAACCCTTTTAGGCGCAAATAACTGCGTTTCTGAAATGATGAATTCACACCGGAATTTTCGAAAAAAATCAGTTCCACATAAGGAAAAGCAATTTTTCAACTTTTTTCCACCAAAGTTCGAAAAGTAAAATTTAATTAAATGTTGCTGGCGTAAATCACTATTAAAGTTAGATATAATGTATCCCACCACCCTCAAGGAGTTAACCCTTTCGAGGACGGTGTTCTTAAAAAGGGATACCTAATTTGAATTCCAAAACTGAAAAACGGCACCAAGAATATTTATTAACCATTTGGAAAAATGGTTATTATCCTCGTCAGGGTAGGAAATCAAAAGCATATCTGAACCTTTTTATTGGTTTAATCTGCAATTTATTCGTTTTCTGATTGGTCTATATAGTAATATGTATTTCCCTTTACTTTCAACAGAGAGTGTTGCCACTATGACAAAAAAGTAATAAAAACTACAAAAAAAAATAATAACTCAGAAACAAATTGAAATACAGCTTTCAAACAAATTGCATTTAAAAGTACATTTTTTTCTCTATACGACGATATAAAAAGTAATATTGTGGGATGTTTAGAAGTTTAAGAAATAAATTTCATTTAAAATTGGCCGTCAGATTTCTTGGAAATCTGGCGATGGAAAAAAGCCTTTTCCCGAACAGCCAATGAAATGCTTGGATAATACTTAAGTTTCAGGTGGATAATATGTACGAGTCGCAGGCGATTTCTGTCGCTTGCAACTTTTACGTGTAATAACACTATTAATGTTTAATTCATGGCGTACGTAATGTATGATCAACTCCGTGCTATTTTTTATGAGACTTAAATTTTAGTCTTTGAAAAAATCATTTTCCAAATGGTCGATGTAATTTGTTAAATTGCATTTTTTTTTTTTTTTTAAATGTTCGTGAAAATAAGCAAGTTCATCTTTTTTAATGACTTCGTTTATAGATTTTGGTGTCAGACTATTATTTCATCAGTTTATAAACAGCATAGCTACCAACATTTATGCTTTCCTCTTACCACTAAAATTTTACAGTGCATATTGTCTTATTTAATCGTCGAAATCTCATGATTATACAAGGTGAAAATCTCTGTTAAATTTTAGTGATAGCAAAAAAGCGTAAAAGTTGGCCGCTATGAAACAAAATTAATTCGCTACGGAAAGGGTTTAGAGCCAACGGTAGCCAACGGTAGCGTAACTCGAACGCTAATGTTAAACATATGGGAGAAATCTTTGCATATTTCGCAATTGCATTTTGATATTTTTAAATGATTATTTTTGCACAGTATATCTTAGTTTGATATCTATTTTTGTGCTTTTGTCCTTTTTCAATTTTGCGAGCATTTTTTTTTTTTAATTGATTGAGAGTTTCACAATCAGAAACGGATCCCAAAACGAAAGTGTCCGCATAAAAAAACTGTACCTGAAATCGAAAAAAAGAAAACACACAACAATAGATATATAACAAAAAAAATAACTTTTTTTAATATCGAAGTACAAGCGAGAAATTTGCAAAGATTTCTCTCATAGGTTTAACATAATCGTTCGTGTTTCTCAGTGTGACTATTGTAGGTTCTTAACCCTTTCAGGGAGAAAAGAATTCTGTTCTTGAAATGATGAAATAATTGGCTGACACCAGAAATTTCAAACGAATTTCTTAGGGAAAAAAAGGGTACTTTGCAATTTCATTAAAAAAGCAAAATTTTATTAAAATACTCTTGGTGTCATTTGTCAGTGTTGGAATTAAAATTAGGTGACTAGACCGTATAACCAACGCCTTTGAAAGCGTTAGGAGCCTACTTTAGTAACGGAAGGAAATGCTCAGGCTAATGTTTAGCCATAGGCTAAACATTAGCCTGAGAATTTCAGGAGCCTGAGGTTCCAGTAGTCGTTAATTTTCTTTGTGCTTTTGCACTTTTTAGGTGCGTTCGTAATTATATAAATACGTAGCACCTATAGTTGTCGTTCAGTCCTTCTGTCCGCATATAGCAGAGCAAAAACTACCCAACCGAATGGTCTGAAATTTTAAATACATAATTGTTGCAAAATTTTGTCAAGTCATTTAAAATTTTATGAAAATAGGATGTATAGTTGAATTACAGGGGCATTCAAAAGTTTTTCTTTACATTACGGCCAATGGGAAAAAATTATTGCAAGTGCATTTTAATGATGTTACAGTCTTCCGAATGGTCTGAAATTTTAAATATATAATTGTTGCAAAATTTTGTCGAGTCATTTCAAATTTTATGAAAATCGGATGTATAGTTTAATTACAGGGCCAAAAGTTTTCCGTTACAGTACGGCCAATGGGAAAAAATTAATTTTAATGATGTCACAGCCTTCTGAATGGTCTCAAATCTTAAATATATAATTTTTGTAAAATTTTGTTGAGCCATGTCAAATTTTATGAAAATAGGATATATAGTTTAATGACAGGGACAGTCAAAAGTTTCCGGTTACATTACGGCCAATGGGAAAAAATATTTCAAGTGCATTTTAAAGATGTTACAGCCTTTCGAACAGAATGAAATTGATATGCACTTATGAAGTGCACTAAAATATACATTCAGTACACTATGCAGTGCAAAAAATATTTATAAAACTAGTTGTAGCACGAACGCACCACATTTGTCACGTTTGACGAGCAATTTCCAGCTTGTTATATTTTAGTTACTGTTTTATTTATATGGCGATACTTTCACTTTTGAATCCTGTTAGAATTGGTTAGAGCAGCCATACTCAACCTGCGGACCGCGGGCCGTATGTTGGCCGGTGAGCTTTTACGTGCGGCCCGAGACATAATCATTATATAGTATTTAGTGATATGTGCATAAAAAGTATTTAAGATCTTCACTATTACTTTATATATTTTTACGAGAAGATAAAATCTGTTTTTACTTATAATTTAAAATTATCTTGAAACAACTTAATTGCGGTTTTTATGGGCAAAAGCTCTTTTTACATGTAGTTATATTTATGCTTTTGTGTGTGTGTTTACATTTCTTTATCTTTAACACTAATCAAACGTTATGCCTAATTAATTAAATTTTCACTGTATATTTCTACAATTATACTATTATGATTTATATTTATTATAGGGCTAAAACTATATTTTATGGTTGAACGTTTGCCTCATAAAAAAAATTGTATCACTAAATTTTCAAGACAAACTTTGTGGTCTGTTTCTACAACATTTGCAATAGAAATCTGTCTCGAAGCTTATTGCTCGGAAACAGTGGTGTAAGAAATTTTCGCTGAAATATCTTCTGCGAGAAACGTAAAAGCCTACTGATAACATTAACTTTATTATATTGTTTTGTTATATTACTTATGTTATCTTACTATTTTCATTAGTCATTTTTATTATCCTTTTTTAAGTGTATTGCTTAACATCCCAAACGTATATTTGCGGCCCGCGAGAAAAAAAAAAAAAAGGTTAAGTATGGCTGGGTTGGAGCAAAGCCGCCTAAAGACTACAAACCAAACACAAGGTTTCGTGACGTCACTTCGCGGGGCTTACGCCAGCAGAGAAGAGCACAGACTTATTTAAAACATATCAATACTTTCCTCTACATTCCAACTTAATTATCACAGCATACGGAAAAAATTATATACATACTTGTAGTTTAAAGACGCTAATTAAGTGCTTTTCATTCAATTTCGATTACTCCTCAACAGTAAAAATAAAGATGCTATATTTATGAAAGAATATCACTGTGTCAATGAAAATGTGCCTCAATATTAAAGTTAAGAGTACATGAAAGAAAATTGGATCGTTAACAAGGGAAAAAAAAACCCAAGCATTAAATTTATTTTAGTGAACAGTTTTTATTATATTTATTCTACTTTGAAATTTAGAAACAATATCAATTATCTACTTTCTATATATTCAAAAACAAGACATTTATATATATACATATATAAATTTTCAGTTTAAATACATATCAATTGAATTATTTTGCTTTCAATTATTTCACTTTCAAAAATAAATAGATACTAATAAGTGTGCCAATCAAAACCCACATTTAAAATTAAATTAAAGTGAAAGCAAAGCGAATGTCAAATAAAAACAAATTCAATTTGTGTTCCATTTTTATTATTTATTGTGGCCTGAAATTATACAGTAAATATTCTATTAAATATTTATTGATTTGAAACATAACAAATTTAATACAAATAAATAGTAAAATTAAAGCATATATGAAATTAAATATCCATACAGATACATTTTTCGTACCTACTGTAAATTTTACTTATCAGAAATGGGTAATTTTCACATAAAATACATTAGATTTGAGAAACACAAAATTCTCATAATAAAACAAAACAATGTCATGAAATAGAAAATTATTATTATTATTTTAATTTTGTTTTAGTTTAACATATTATGCAAGGTACAAGCAATAGATTTTTTTAAAGTGTACTGAAACATGACTGAGGGGAAAAAAAGAAGAAAGAAAACACTTTCATCAATCCAAATTACAATTTTCCTAACTTATGTTCATTTTCCTCGGATATTTGAGATTTAACTGCTAAAAAACATAAGAGAAACCCAAATCCTTCCACGAAAATATTTCATTTCCAAAAACAATGTTGTGTGGGCTGTTTAAATTATTGTTCCCTGTTTTAAACTTAAAATAATCAATATTTATGAGATAATGGCCATGACTAGATCGAAAAATAAATTTATAATTACAGAAAAACTATTTTATATATTGTTATATTTAATTAAACATTAAAATGTATATAAAAACACACACAATTTTTTCGAAGGGGGGGGGGGGTGGGGCTCGCCAGCATCTGTTTTGCATAAGGGCGCTGACAAGCCTTCTTATGAATTAATTGTTTACAGTGGTTGCAAAAATAAAGATTCAAACACATTATCCCCATATCTCCAGTTTTCACGTATAAGCATGGTTTATGTAACAAATATTATAAAAGGAATTTTTATCAAGATATTAGGAGTTTAAGATTAAAACACAACTATAAATTGGTACGTATACAGGGCTGCCACTAGCGAGTATTTTTCTATTCTATTCGCACAGCTATTTAAAAAAAAATTGTAGTATATTTCTCTTGCAAATGTTGTCAAAATGTGTCAAAGATTTTTGTTTTGAGAAAGTGGTGCAAGTCAGAATAAAAAAATAGTCGCCTGTGGCAGTCCTGCTTGACTTGACTTTAAAAGAAGTAAACAAAATAATATGTGTCCATAGCGACTTTGCTGAAAATTTCTAGTATATTTAAATTTTTAGTATGAAAATACCCATAAAAATACATAAATTTTGTATCAAATTAAATCCCAAACAATTCTGCATACAAAATAATTAGTTATTATTCACACGACAAGTGTTTTCTAATAAACAGACGTTTATTAAAAGTCACTTTAATGAGAGAAAACAGAACAAATTAAAAAGGGAGGAAAGTTTGACAAGTCAGAAATTACTAAATAATGGCTTGTAACTAAGACTTTTGGCTGAACATTTTTGAGCATGATTAGTACCCAAAGAACCCAGTCTAACATAAGTTTCAGCTGTCTGGTGCCAATATTTCCGAGTAAATAAAATTCAGAAGTTTTAACCGAAATTTTTGAATAGCAAGAAAGGTAATGTTGCAAATAGCTATTACCAAAATGTAAAATTTAAAGAATAATATTTGTACTGTACTATAGACAAAATTTCATCAGTTTTCAGTGATAAATTCCCGGGTAATAATGATTTTAAAGGTTTTTTTTATTATTAATTTGTTTAAATTAAAAGAACTAATTAAAATTTCCACTTGAAAATATAATAGTTGAGGTAGAAAAATATGTCGCATAGGACATTAAAATTTCAAACTTAATTGGCCGTATAGCTTCCAAATTATAAGGAGAAATGTGTTGCCCCCAACAGAACTGTCTAGCTCTAGCACATATTAAAATTAAGCTATTTTTACATATTTATAAAGAATATAATTAAACAATGAAAAATTTATTAATTAATAACTTTTGAGATAATTCACCGATTCACACCATTCAAGCACCAATTTTTAGCAAATTACGTGAGACAGGGAATGATATGTCTCGATACGATTTAGTGATTTTTGCCACTTTAAATTACTGCTGTTTTTGAAATGAAACAGAAGTACAATAATATAGTTTTGTTTTGAGACACGCACACGGGATTATTGACAATACGATACTGGGATTTAATAGTTAATTTCTTTTAAAGAAGTTAAAAATAAAAGATATTCTGAACACAAAAAATAGAACTAGTACTAATAAAATATACAGGGATGAGATTTCCGCTTTTTTGCACACCACTAATTTGTAGAGAAAATGTTATTTGATTTAATTGGATCTTCTTTGCGATTTAACAGAACAACATTTTCTTTAATAAGATACTGGTGTGCAAAAAATCGGAAATCTCATCCCTGAATATAAGTAGTTAATTTGAAAATAAAACTTACCTTCAAAAGAATAGGTTCTAATCTTTTAAGTAAACAGCACGTGCATACGTTACATTTTAATTCTAAACAACCAGAAACAAGATTCAAATGCTCGGCATTGGCGCCAGCCCCGGGTCGTGACGTCACATATGTGGGGGAATGAAATCGTGTCTGGCTTGATAGTCTTGAGATGGCTATGGTTGGAGGCTGCACTAGTGAGGAAAAACACTCGCAACCTCAGGTTAAGTATGTGGGAACGTTATTTTCAAATCATTCGCTTGCATTTTAATATTTTTTGATGATTTTTTTCCTGCATAGGATAGTTGATGTCTATCTGTAAGCAGGGTACTTTTTACTTTTATTTTTATTTTGTTTGCATGTTTTTAATGAGACTACTTTCACTTTCCGAACCTCTTACTAAAGTAACAAATAAAAATTAAATTTAAAAAGTAAAAAAACCTGACTGCGTAAAAAGCGAATTAATTAATTATTTCTCATCAATGTGAAACTATTTTTTATATTACTTACCTATTTTTTGTTATTTACTTGTATTGATGACTTTTAAGTTGTGTTTAATTGTTAGTTCCTATCTATAAACACTGTTTTGATGAGGCCTATGGATGTCTATGATGGTTAGAGTTGCAGTAAAGTTAGAGATCCTACCTACACAACTTCCAGGTTGTATAATATTTAAACGGAGCTTCTGACTGTATAATGGTCAATGAAACATCTTCTTCATTTTGAAAGACCTATCCAATGATATGCCATCCAATAGGGTGTGTAAAAAATGTTTTTCGTCTCTACCGCCATTTTGTATTTTACGGCCACTATTTTGAATTAATAAAAGCAAAACCTAGCCTATAACTATCGGACGGTTAAGACGAATCGATAGAGATCTCATTCATTAAAATTTATCCAGCCGTTGGGATGTTTCGAGGGTATAAAGAAATCCACATACCCAGATACGCGTGAAACACATAACCCTTCTTGGCAGTCGGGTAAAAATGATTCTAAATGAAATATGCAGCCAAAATTGAGAAATCAAAACTAACCCGGTTAAAGATATATCCCAGCTGTCCTATGCAAAAAAAAAGAAGAAGAAGAAGATTAAAATGCAAGCGGAAAATTTGAAAATAATGTTCTTATAGACTTAACTTTAGCTTTCGCGTTTCTTCGCATTACTAGATGTAGAAGGCTCTAAAGCACTTACACTAGTCAAACGAAGACACTCGCATGCGGATGTTAAACTTATGAGAATGATATTTCAAGTTTCTCGCTTGCCTTTTTAATACGTTTAAATGATTTTTTTGGTAGATTACCTGAGGTCGATCTTTAACCGGACAAGTTTTTACTTTTTCGATTTTGATTGCAGTTTTTTCCTTTTTTTTTATGAGAGTACTTTCACTTTTGCAACCGGTTCCAATATCTATATTCCGATTTTCTATATTTCTATTGTAAGAATATTACAGTTGTACATTTCCTAATTCTACAAAATACTAAGAAAAGTATTTAAAATAAAAGATTTGAGTGGGGTTATAAATATTGCACAAAATCCCTATAAATTCAAGTTTAATTAATCCTTCTAAAATTTATTAAATGATTATGTAAATCTTCTAATGTGGTTTCAAAAATTCACGAAAAATGTTTTAGAAGATAAAATTTTTATGAATTCATAATTCAGTACATAAAAGGAAAATTTGTTTGGTATATCTTTAATTACTTAAAATCAAGATTTTACGAAAAACATATTTGATTTTATTTCTCTAAATGTTTTTGGTTCAAAAAATCTTTAACCAGAGTCAAATTAATCCACAATTTACGGAAGAATACTGGCAATTTGACACAATTTTAACGTGCTTTTAACAACAGAAAAAAAAACTGTCACACATCGTTTTATCATAAAATAATTGACATTAATTGAAATTCTAAAATTAAAAATGACTTTCAAGACATTAAAGGCAATAATTAATTTGATTATTCATACTTTATGTTAAAACGATCGATTGGATTTTTGTTACCTAATACGGGAAATGTCCATCATTCCATATTTTACACTAGTTATTTGTAATAATGTTTACCTTACATTCATGATTTTTAAAGAATGAAGATGTAGTATTGATAAGGCATATAAAAACGCGGATGTTTTACAGTCATAAAAGGTTATTGCACTCATTTTGAACTCTTATACTTTTTAATTTCAAGGAAGTTGAAAATTTTTGAATAGAATTTTTTAACAATGATAAAATAACATTTTGCGATATATTTTACAATGAGTTTAAAATAAAAAAATTGCTTTCCTGTATTCTTCCTATTAAACAGATCAAGTGCTTTAAAAAGATTACGCTTGGTTGCTGGTTTGAATGTTGTTAGATGTTGCATAATTTATTACATGTATTTTATTTACTTAAATGACTTTTTTTCAAAAAATATCGCTAACGATTAGTTAGAAATTTTATTGTTACCAGAAAATTAAAAAGAAATTTTGTTTCAAATAAAAAAGCCTATTTATTATTACTGCTATTTCAGAAAATGTTTTGCAGTTTTGAGCACACAGATTACCTGCAAATGAAAGTAGGGAAATTCAAAAATTTCGATATCTGGAAATCACACGCCAAGAAAGCTGTTAAAACTTGCGTCCGGATGAACTCAAACATTCCATAACTTTTAATTGTAATAAAAAGTATATTAAGCGGATAAAATTTGGCTTTTAAGAGTTGGTTCTTTCATGTAAGCCAAAGTCAAAATATTACTAGCTTTACTTTCAATAGTAAGATCATTACTTTTTACTGGTTTTACATTCAAAAGTAAGGTCATTAAATCATTTACTTTTGAAAGTAATTCTAATAAGTTTCATGTAAAAAAAGTTTAATAATAATATTAATATTTATAATAATAAGGATAATAAAGCACGTGAGTTGCCAGAGTAAAGCTCTTGGTTTTACCCAAATATATAGCTGCCAACTCTTCCGCCTTTTTGTACGACAAAAATTTAATAGAAATTTTTGCCTTATTTAATCGGCTGATAACGGCGATTTAAAAAGGTAAAATTTACTATAAAATTTTTGTGGTATAAAAAAGCGTAAGATGTTAGCAGCTATGCAAATAAAATTTTCATTTTCTGATATTGTGATTTCTGAGATGATGATATTCTTTTTATAACAGTGCTATAACTATTATCATTTTGATAAAAACAGATATGTTCATTTACCAGAAAAAAAAAATTTCAAAATTTAGATGGTAGCAAATTCTCCATTTTTCTGTTATATGTAGCACCATCTGTTATAAAAAGCTAAATTATTATTATTTTTATTTTATTGGAGAACATATTTCCACGTGCTCTCAACTGAATAAATACCAAATCTTTTTTAAATACAGTAGAACCTCTTTTATCCGAAACTCTTTTAACCGAAATCCATTTTTAAAGCTTTTATTCAAAACTATCACATTCCTTGTGTGCAAAATCCATTTTGAAAGCTCTTTTTTAAAACTATCATATTCCTTGTGTGCAAGCAGTCCTTTCCGAACTAAGAGTGCATATAAATATTTTTTGATCCCCTTTCTTAGATTTCCTTTGAATTTAACTTGAGCTCCCGTAAGCTACGGTGTGGAACGAAGAAAACTAACAAATTAGCAATTTTGAAGGTTTAGAATGTTTTACAAAAGGTTTGGCATGGCTGGAACAACAGAAAGACTGTGATACTGGTGAACTAATAATATTTAAAAACTCCGTGATAGAGCTTCAAAGCAAAGACAATCGAAACTACGACAAACAAAACATTTTTTCAAACCCTTGTGATATATGTAAAAGGAACTTAATTTCAAAATTAAAATTCACGTAATTTATTCTTGTTTCTATTTTGCTATTGTTTCATTTTTATTAAGGACCTGTTACTATATTAAGAAATATTGCATATATTTCTCAAGAATCTTAAAATTGAAGCATTCTCGATTATCCGAAAATTTCGATTTCCCGAAAGAGGGTCGGTCCCAGTTACTTCGGATAATCGAGGTTCTACTGTATTTCAAAAAGTTTAGTTTGTAGAGCACTTCAAACATTTGCACTTTAATTATGGCCATCTAGCACATATCAAATAAACGTGTTTAACCTGGGTCAAATAAAACCACATTTTATGGGAGAAAAGTAAAATTAAGGAAAATGCACCTATGGTTGGCCACGTACCAGCAGAGGGCCACTAATTCTTAAAGTTTTAAAATAAGCCAAAAATACATTTCTAAAAACTGACCGAAAGAAATCTAATTGACTAATATACTTAAACGTTGACTTTCCATAAACTGTTTGGAATAATGCTTTTTTTTACTGCTAGTACAGTCTTTTTCTAGAGTGTCTTCAAAATAGATTTTTTGGCACCTCTTAGAGGATTCGTTAAGAGATAAGTTTTTAAAATATTGTTTCTTTAACCCTTTCAGGCACAGTCAAATTTTGTTGTAATATGATGAAATCATCGACTGACACCGGAATTTACATACGACTTTTTTAGAAATTGAAAACGTGTTACTTTATACTTTCATTGTTAATGAAAAATTTTATTAAAATATTCCTGGTGCCGTTTGTAAGTTTGGAATTAAAATTAGGTATCCCGAACCTGGGACACTGCGTCGGAAAGGGTTAATATTATGCTTTATCTTGAATTAAATTGCTGTTGATATACTCTATTACATTGTAAATAATTTGTTGTATAAGCTGAAAACTTAAAAGTTCGTGCATCACAAATTTACTGGGCCCACTAATGGAGCATAGAGGAAGGCAACCTTTTTTTCCGAAGACTATATTTTGAAACTTTGAATGTTTATTCTGATAAATAAAGGTTAAGACGAGGCTAAAATATATACATTTTTTGAAATTTACTAACACTTTAATAATAATTAGATAAATGTCCTTAAGTGGCCCAGTACTGGTGCGTTTACCTTAATTGGATGCTAGAAAGGCTGTCATTTCATAAGCATTTTCCCTTTCAGAATCCCTAGTTGACGAATATGCAGAGGTACCAAGATCGCACTAACTTCCCGTAATGTATGGATTAATTTGACCTAGTTTAACAACATTTCGAACCAGAAAATTTATTTGATGAATCTTTATTTTGTACTATGATGCGAGCAAAAATTGTGTGTATGTAAATTTTATCCTGAAAACGGCTCTAACGATTTTGATTAAAATTTTCACCCTACCGTTTTCGGGCACGAAAAGACCATTGGAATGGGTCTCGTGTTCGAGAAAATTCGATTAGTGGGTCATTTTGTGTCATAATGGGTCAGGGCCAAGCTTAATATATCTAGAGAACGGCTCAATCGATTTTGCCTAAATTTTGTATCTAACCATTTTCGGGCACGAAAAGACCATTGGGATGGGTCACGTGTTCGAAAAAATTCGATTAGTGGGTCATTTTTGGGTCACTGTGGGTCAAGCTATTTTTATCTAAAAAACGGCTCTAACGATTTTCACTAAACTCTTAATTCTACAGTTTTGGATTACCAGAAGACCATTGGGCTAAGTCACATATTCAAGAAAATTCGATTAGTGGGTCATTTTTGTGTCACCGTGGGTCCAGCTAAGTTTATCTAGATAACGTCTGTACGATTTTGATGAAATTCTTTAATCTTTCGTTTTCGGGCACGAAAAGACCATTGGGATGGGTCACGTGTTTGAGAAAATTCGATTAGTGGGTGATTACGGGTCATTATGGGTCAGGGTCAAACTAATTATATCTAAAAAAGACTCAAGACATTTTCACAAAATTTTTTAATATACAGCCGTTTCTGGTCATGAATAATGACCATTAGGCTAAGTCACATCTTCGAGAAAATTCTATTAGTACCAGAAGACCATTAGGCTAAGTCACATCTTCGAGAAAATTCTATTAGTGGGTCATTTTGTGTCACAAATGGCCAGGGTCAAGCTAATAGAATCTAAAAACATGCTCAAAACATTTTGAACAAATTTTATACTATGCCGTTTCTGGGCATGAGAAAAGAATTGGGCTAAGTCACATGTTCGAGAAAATTCGATTAGTGAGTGATTATGGGTCATTATGGGTCAGGGTCAAACTAATTATATCTAAAAAAGACTCAAGACATTTTCACAAATTTTTTTAAATATACAGCCGTTTCTGGTCATGAAATGACCATTAGGCTAAGTCACATCTTCGAGAAAATTCTATTAGTGGGTCATTTTGTGTCACAAATGGCCAGGGTCAAGCTAATTGAATCTAAAAACATGCTCAAAATATTTTGACCAAATTTTATACTATGCCGTTTCTGGGCATGAGAAAATAATTGGGTTAAGTCACATGTTCGAGAAAATTTGATTAGTGGGTCATTTTGGATCACAATGGGTCAGGGTCCAGCTAATTGTATCTGAAAAAAAACGGCTTAAACGATTTTGACTAAATTTTATATTCTATCGTTTTCGGGCTCGAGAAGACCATTGGGCTAGGTCGCATGTTCAAGAAAATTCGATTAGTGGGTCATTTTCAGTCACATTGGGTCAGGATCAAGCTAATTGTATTTCAATAGCGCTTCAAAACATTTTGACAAAATTTTGTATAGGTACCGTTTCCGGGCATGATAAGACCATTGGGCAGTAAATTCAATCAATGGGTCATTTTGGGTCCTAATGGATCAGGATCAAGCTAACTGTACCTAAAAATCGGCTCAAAAGATTTTGACAAAACTTTGTACTACACTGTTTCTGGACAAGATAAAACCATTGGACTGTGTCACATGCTCAAGAAAATTCTGCTAGTGGGTCATTTTGGTGATAATGGGTCTGGGTCAAGCTAACGGCGTCTCAAAAAGTTTCAAACAATTTTGACAATTTTTTTTTTCTTTGTTATACCGTTTCGCAGTACAAAATGACCATTGAAATAGCTCACATGTTCGATAAATTACGGTTAGTTATTTTTTGAATGAACGTGGGTCAAGCTTATTTTATCTAGAAAACGATTAACGATTTTCACTAAATTTTGTATTCCATCGCTTTTAGGATCGAGAAGAGCATTGTGTTAGGTCGCATGTTCGAAAAAATTCGATTATTGGGTCATTTTGGATCACTACGTCTCAGGGTCAACTAATTGCATCTAAAACAGCAAGAATGATTCAGTGGGAATAATATATCGAGATAAACACAAAGCTAATTTTGACCGACCTTAGCTCGGTCATTCCTGCTAGTTTATTTAATTTCTGGTTTCTTTGTAGAACTTATTTAATTTAATTTCTTAAAAACATCTGGTGTGAAAAGTAGTATTAACCCTTATATTACGGTAGATTAGTGGAAACTTGGTGCCTCTGAATAATGGAGTTATGAATAAAGAGTAGGAAACATATGGTGTGTTGTCTAAGAGTTGCGAGTGAAGTAAATGAGGAGGTTGTCGCAAGATGACGGCTGATTTTTTACATCGGATCAACAGTTTCTGATTACCTGAGTATTCTGAGCAATCGTCCACCAGCAAATTAAAAAAAAAATGCTATCTTATTTTAGTGGATTTTTCATGAAAAATTTATCTCATAAATATGTTTAAATTTTCTATTTGTTTTTACTGGTTTTTAGTTTGCTCAGGTATTACAATCTTTTTCACTGACACTGAGTTGTCAGAATATGGTGGAAATGCAGGGCCTGACTACCGCCGAATTAAACTTCCACCAGTAAAAATGAATATATGTTTTTGCAATTACTTATGACTGAAACTTTTCATGAATAAGGCGTTTAAATAAGAAGAAATTTTTTATTTTAATTTACTGGTGGTCGTTTTCCAAGGCGGTAATTAATCCTAGCAAAGTTGAAGCTTCACAATTTTAAGGATATGCCAGTTCTTTTCTATTAATAGTTCCATGGTCTGAATATGGCACAAAATCGGTTGTCTTTAACTGAAAATTCAGTTTCACCGCATTAAAGCGTGCGGGCAAAAACGCCGATCGTTAAGCTTATTCTATAAAGAGAAACGGAAATTAATCGACCTTAGTAATAAAAAGCCTCTTTTTTTTCACTAATTCCCTGCAATTTAGAATTGAACAAAACGGAATTCTACCGGGATCTTTTGTCAGGCCACATGTCGGGCAAATTATGGAGTAATATTTCAAGTCATTGTCACTGGCATTTCTGTATATTATATCATAGAGCTTGACCCAAAAAAGCAACGAACTTGATCACGGAAAGCTTTTCACTGTGATAATGCTGAAGGTATGTTTGACCTTGTTATTACACACGAATTCCGTGTGGCCAGAGTAAAGAGTGAAATTTTTAATGTTTACTTTCGAATATAGATATAGATCGCACAACAACAAATATTTATTTCAAGGTTATTTCCTAATAATATAAAAATAGCGGGATAAAAGTTCCGATTTTACTGTAAGGAGACTCGGCACCTTCCACTTGGTGAAAGATAACATTTTTTTTTTTTTTTTTTTTTTTTTTTACAATATTTTTGCTTAAAATGCATCCAGGCATCCCTACTTTATCCAGGCTAAAATGCGTAAAAAATCTGATGATTACAAATATGTAACAACATTCATCTCTATTTAACCCCTTAATTCTCACTCCCGTGATACTCACGGGCTGTTCCTTTTATTCAGATTGTTTGATTCCCACCAGTTTTAGAAAATAGAATAACTGCCTTTATTAAGGTATAATTTTACCTGTCCTTAAATGAGGTGAATATTTATTTTTCAAAAGAGTGGTGCGAATAAGCAGTTTAAATTTTTAAACCATAATTTAATGCAACCGTTAAGGGGTTAAATGATTCAAAGTCCCAATCAATTAAAATCATTTTTTCTCAGTTCGATTTTTTTTCTTTTGTACATTTTGCATAGCTTTTTTGTACCACAAAAATTTAATAGAAATTTTTACCTTTTTGAATCGCCGTAAACTGCCGATTAAATTTAAGCCAAATATTTCCATTAAATTTTTCTGGTTCAGTCAAGCATAAGTGTTGGCAGCTATGATTTTGTTACTTTTGAGATGCTTAAATTTTAATAGATATGCGGGAAATGGTATATATTATTTTTTCGTCATCGAAAAGGTAGTATATTCAATAGAATGGAATTTATGCACGGTCAGCGGTATTTACTTTCGAATATTATCATAGCGCTCCATGGAGATAAGTGTTATTAACATCGTTGACAAATCTAACGCATTTTTTTTATTCAGAAATTCCGAAGTTTCACCAGGAAGTTTTAACAATTATTTTTTATTAAAATAACAGATGGATACCCATACCGGGAATAAAGAAACAAAAATAATTATTCAGAAATTTCTAGTGTGAATTCGGAAATTCTCAATAAAATATCTGTCAAATTTGTCAACGCTGGTTATTAATGTTTATTTGTCAAAAACAGCGCAAAAAAATTCATTATTGTAGCTGTAGATACTAAATATACTCTAAACATAAATTCAAAATGTTATTCTGTATGCGAGAACATTCGCTAAATTAAAAAAAAAAATCGGCTAAACTTTATGCACACAACCTGGGTCGAGAATAAATTCTTCTGTTGGTGGTATTTGTGGCTGCATTCTGACTGTACAGTGGCTGTAATAACAGATTGAAAAACAGCCTGGTCGGGAGTGTGACGTCATTTGCAAAAAGTCCACCGCCCCCTGTATATTAGGCCTGAGCGCTGATACAAAAATAGCGGCAGCCGTAGGTGGATTTTATTCAGCGTTTGTACGATCCCTTGAATTTCAATACCAACAATTTTTTTAAGAATTTTCCTCTTTATTTTTCTGAGATTAAGCCAGTTAAAGACAACTTTTGGAAAGTACTGGTGTCCAAGTTCAGAAGACCGTAAAAACGTTTAACCCTTAAATGCATAGTCATACATATCTACATCACTTTTTATTTAATTCTGACAACCAGTATATTTAATTTAAAAAATATATACGTCGAGTCTCTATATAACGAAATCCTTTGTTCCAGTAAAAAATTCGCTATATAGAGAAATTCGTTATATAGAGAATGAGTAAAAATTCCTATTTAATGCGTAAATTTTGAACAAAAATTACTTTTGAGGTGTTTAATTAAGAATTTGAAATGTTTAACTATAAATAGTTTCCTAATATTGTATTTCTGAATTATTTAAACAGTTTCAAAAAAGAGAACAGACATTTATTTGAAAGCATAATAAAAATCACATAAGGAAAACTTACATTAATTTTAGACGAAGAAATCTGTAATTTTTCGCTGTTTTGATTTCAAAATTGTTACATTGTCAAAGAAATCTTCACACTTTAGCCAAGGACTGAAAAAATGTATCGGGAACATTTCCTCCATTTGAATTCTGATTCACCTTAAACTTCAATTACCTCTCTAATTCCGCTCTTATCTGTATAACAATCCAATTGACACTGTTTTATGAAGTATGTTGGAAGGTCGGTGGGATGGGGAAGGGGGCAGAGATGAATTCGTTGGGCAT
Source organism: Maratus speciosus (assembly GCA_963932465.1). Classification (NCBI taxonomy): domain Eukaryota; kingdom Metazoa; phylum Arthropoda; class Arachnida; order Araneae; family Salticidae; genus Maratus; species Maratus speciosus. Next base: position 195,606,401 of record OZ010794.1, read on the forward strand.
AAAAAAAACAAGGAGATTCAAGGTAGAAAAGTAAGATAAAAAATTTAGCACTGAACGATAAATCATTAATCAGTGATGGGAAATTGATTTCATGTGATTTGGAAGCTTTTTTAAAACAATAAATAAAGAACATTTTATGAAAAAATTCGTTATACGGGGATAGATATTTCGCTATATGGAGACTGTTTTTAATGAGATCGTGGGAAAAGGGGATCGTTCCTACTAAAAATTCGTTATATAGAGAAATTCGATGTATGGAGTTTCGTTATAGAGAGACTCGACTGTATATATGCATACAATAAGTTATTTAGATTAATACTTATTAAAATACTTACTAATTTGCAATATTTTAGTTTTTACTTGTATTGCAGATGTGCAACATAAGAAAAGGTTGACGCACTATAAGAAAAATGTATCTCTGATTTTTTTTTCATTATTTCTCCTGTGGTTAAAACCTTTCAGAGAATCAAATGTAATTTTTTCGAAACAAAATAAAAAATCGTGCATTTAACACTAGAACCACTGGAAATTTGAGTCAAGTTTTTAAAAAATATTTCACACCAGAATTTTGATTTAAAACAGTTTAACTCTATTATTTAACGGTCTTCTGCTTTATGTCTTTTAAACTTATTTGATAATCAAATTTCTGGTTTGAACCGAAACATATTCATATGGTAGCCGTCAAAATGACACCTCACGGTAATTCTAGTGTTAAGGGTTAAATAAATCTGCCTAATAGGGCCGCCATTTTAGTATTAGCGCGCAGGCCTAGTATTCAGGGGATGGTGTAAAGTTCATTAGGATAGATTTTGAAAAAAGTTATACTGTAAGGTTGATAATTGCAGCTTCTAATGGATTTTTTTACGAATAGGTATCAGATAACTACAAAAGTAGAAATCATATTGATAATATATTATAGTTATAATAGAAATTCGTATCTTCCACTCAATTTCAGCATTGATAATGAAGGAAGTTTTTTTTCCTCATTAGCTATAATTGGTTTAATAGAAAAGACAATCGCTTGAATCGTAATGAAAGTTGCTCCTGTGAATATAAGAAAATAATTGTGAAAAAATATTAAAAATTGTAAAAGTTTAAACTTTTTTTTAAATTACTCACTTTTTCAAAATTTAGCAGTGATAGTATAAAAATTTTGCGCACAAGTAATTTTTGTTTAACAATTTTGTTTTGTTAAGGAAATTGTTACGCAAATTTCTGATTAACATTTTCGCTGCCGATCCCAGATAACATTTTCGCGTGATATCACGCGCTGGCGCGAGATCTTTAGCGATAGTGATCGAAAATTTTAAATTGATACCGGAAATTTCGAAAGAAGATATTTTACTTTATGTTATCGCTAAATGTCTTTTTAACCCTTTCCAGCACAGTGTGCCCGGGTCGGGGTGCCTAATTTTAATTCCAAACTTACGAGCGACACCAAGAATATTTTAGTAAAATTTTGCTCTTCCAATCAACATGTAAAGTAACGTGTTTTTAATGTCTAAAAAAGCCGTTTTAAAATTCCGGTGTCAGTCAACCATTTCATCATTTTACCACAAAATTTGTCTGTGTTGGAAAGGGTTAAATATAGCGTAAAATACTATTCTTTATTTCTGGTACGAACACTAAATTTCTGGATAAAAATGGAGGTCAAACTGGCAAATCTGTATGGTGGTCCTCAACGTGTTAATATATATTTTCCTTTGTAGAATATTATGTGTTAAAGCTACATATAAATCTAAACATACTTCTATCTGACAGATACGCCAAATCATTTTCATTCGTAAATTCAAGAAAGTTGCATTCTTTATTAGATACCGAAAACTCGAATGGCGATTCACTTTTTTCTATAAAAACAAAATACATTTCAGAAAAAATATGAAAGTTGTTTAATGTTTAACTCTTTCCGGAACAGTGTGCCAGGGTCGTGATACCTAATTTTAATTCCAAACTTACAAACGACACCAAGAATATTTTGATAAATTTTTGCACTAACAATGAAAGTAGTAACAAGTTTTTAATTTCTAAAAAAGTCGTATGCAAATTCCGGTGGCAGTCGATGATTTCATCATTTTACAGCAAAATTTGACTGCGCCGGAAAAAGTTAATCAATAAAGAGTTTTTATTTTTTATTTTATTTTTTATTTATTTATTTATTTATTTATTTTTTTTTCGACACAATAAATAGGATGTAAGCAACGCTTTTTCCGCACTAAAATATCTACCTTCTATAATAAAAAAAAAATGTTCGCCAATTAATAAAGCAAAAATTATGGTTTAAAATTAGTGGTTTCCAAAAGCTTTTGGTAGCGAAGTAAACAAACTGTTCTTGCCCGAGCGGCGTTCGAACAAAATTGTTAAAATCGTTAAAGTTGATTTTCGGTACATGACAGTCAGGAGAAACAGTCTTTCCATTTATCCCGAATGAAATCCGGCCATTCATGTACTAGGCATTACAATAAAAGATTTTTTTTATATACAGAGACTTTCAAAATTTAACTTAAGAATTGTTGCCAACATTTTACTGAAATTTGTAGAATAATAAATAAAGCGTACTCACGTCTTTGTCCAGAAATTCCCCATATAACTGAAAATAAAATGAAATAGAGTTAAGAATATATTAAATAAAGTTTTGTGTAAATAATTTATTGGCTATGGGCTACTTCACTCGCGCGAAATCACCCGCTCGCTAATGTTAATCCTACTGGGCAAAATTTTTTAAATATCTAGTTTACATTTCAAGATTTTTACATGATTTTTTTCAATGGATAGCTTAAGTCGATTTGTAAAAAGACTCTTTTTTTATATATTTGTTCGATTTTGGTTGCACATTTTCCTTTATGAGGACACTTTCACTTCCAAAAGCGGTTCCTTTAGTTAGTATTTACATAGGATTAATATTAGTGTTTTCGTGTGAGTGAAGTAGCCTTAATGTCATTAAACAGCAATATTTCGTTTGTTCGATCATTTTATTTGATTTAAAAATCATATTTTATTGATGACTGTATTTAACGAGGCGTTGGGATAAAATATATCGCACCTAATTTAAACAAGATTCTCACCAGAAAATTTAACTAAATTTTATATTTTTCACTTTGGATGAATATCGTTAAAATATTGCTTTTCCTTATCTAAAAATAAAATTTTTCGATTATTCCGGTGAGAATTCAATATTTGGAGCCATTTTTGGAGCCAACTAATACACGCTTACGCGAATATTATCTTAACACTTTCCAAATCGGCGTTTCTTATACTAATTTTATTCTGTTTGCACTACTTAAATAATATTAAAAAAAATTACCTTCATTTATATACAGTAAACATTCTTTCATCCGACACGTTCGGGACTTGAAGCATGCAGGATTAAGAAATTTTCCGGATTACAGGAAGAATGTCGGGGAAAACGTGTAGAAGTTAGAATTAAACAAAAAAGGACAGTAAAACGCAATTTTTATTCTTTAAGCAGCTTGAATAGAGTTAAAAAAGAAAAAAAAAACTCAATAATGTAAAGTACAACATGAACATATGTACATATAACTATAAAAGGAAAACGTGCGCCATAGGTCTGCACAGAAGGTCTAATTGTAGAAGCCATCTTAAACAGATCTCGCACACCAAGCGGAATTATTTTGTTTATCTTTCGTAAAAATAAAACAAACATTTGAATCTAATGATCCACATTCATTATTTATTATTTGATGACTGATATCAATTTCCATTTCAAGTCGAGCAAACTTTTCTGAAATGGAAAAAATATTTAATTGTGATGATAAAAATTTATTTTTCATTTCAACATTCTCTCAAATTATCCATAGAAATGTTTTTTTCTCATCCATGTTCCACCATATTATTATAAACACCAGGTGTGATTGAACAAGAAATACTATTTGTTTTTTTCCGAAAGTCGTGCCGGATTATCCAGCGTGCCGGACCGTAGGATACCGGATTAGAGGATGTTTACGGTAATTTCGAAAATACTCTAATTACATAAGGCAAATAATACTTTTCTTTATTACTGGTACCTTGCAAAAGAAGTTCATGTCGAGTCAGACGTAACGTTGGACCGGAAACGGTTAAAATAAGTCTGTAGGTAAACTTTGGGCATGTGCGGTAAATTTGTGTGAGATAATGGTTTAATTTAAAAATTTATTCAGACTTTTTTTTTTTTTTTTTTTGTCTGTACCAAGAAGACATTTTGGAAATATTAGAATCCGCAATGAAAGATATGTTATTTATTTATTTATTTATTTATTTTATGTTTTTGCATGGATTTTGATACATGAATATTTCTGAGTAAATACGAGTATAAAATATAAAAGATTGCATGCAATAATTCATAACAGTAATTAATGCTAATGATATTAATGAATAACATTAATCTGTGTTTTTTTCTCTTTTAAGTTCTTTCATTAAACTCATTTTTTGTATTAATTTACATTACATAAAATTCCTAAACTTTTCGTCGTATAGTAATAAGGTGTTATACTTTAACACATTTACATCATTTCAGAAATTTATTTTTCATTTAGAAATTCCGAATTGACACCAGAAATTGTGCAAAGTAATTTTTGCTTTATTTAGTTGCAGAAGATTCTTGATTACATAAAATAAAAACACAGCTTCCAACATGGATTCGTAATTTCTGAATAAAATAGAAATTCCTTAAATGGACGTATTGACATTAATGATACAAATGGTTTAATTGCGTCATATAAATTTCTAGTTTTCTAACCTTTCCCTTCCCTATGTCAAAGATTATCACATTTGAGTGATTAACCCTCTCCTTGTTGTACCGTCACATTTTTGCATCTATTATTATATAACTAAGTTATGGAAAAAATTAGGCAATTCTGAATTATTCAACATACGAGTCTCTATCATAAAATTTCTAATTTAAAAATACCATTAACCCTTTCAGGGGCAAGTAATTCTGTCGCTAAAATGTTGGACTGATTGAGTCGACTAGAATTCATGAACAAATTGGTTTCAAAATAAATAAATTCTTATCTCCACATTCGTTAAAAAAGTAAAATTTTATTTAAAAATTCTGGGAACCACTTTGCAGTTTGAAATTAAAATTAAGTGGTATAAAAACACGTTGTACACACTTTCAAAGTATTAAACCCAAGAAATATTATGCCCTTAGAAAGAATGGCCATTTATGAAATAATAAAATTATTTGTAATATAATTACGTAATAACATTGATGCAACATAATAAAAAGTGTATCTATAAAAGTAATATTAATAGTCCCAACAATAATATGTAGTGATGCTATCATTATTAAAAATGTATTAGAAAAAAAAAAGCAATAGTTTTTTCTATTTGCGAAATAACAACATTGTATATAGCATACTTATTTAATCACAATAATATAATAAAATAAAATAAATAAAAATGAAATTTCAATGCAGACGTCTCCGTTTAAATGAATATTGACGGTTCCAAAAATAATATTCGATTAAGCGGGAGTATTTGATTAAACGGGAAATCATAACTGTAATATTTAATGCGTAATAAAAAGGTAAAAGAACCACCTACGGTATATTTCATTAAGAGCATATTAAATCGTTAATAGAATAACTTAAGCTAAAATAAATACAAATGCTAATATAAAGTAAATAGTATTAATTTAATGTCAGTACATACATTTATATGGTTTACATCACAATACAGCTCGTTTGAATTTGGTCAAAAGTTTGATACTTCTAATTTACATTACTTATACTGCCTTAAAAAAAAAAAAAAAAAAAAAAAAAAAAATCGTTTAAAGTGGTTTAACCCCTTGAGGGGCACCGGTATATATTATATACTACCTACGATTAATGAAGTTTTACATCAGAAAAATTTTATTAAATTTTACTTTTCTAACTTTGGTGGAAATAAGTCGTAAAATTGCTTTTACTTATTTTGAAATAGAATTTTTCAAAGATTCCGGTGGGAATTCAGCATTTCACAAACGTAATTGCTTGCCCCTCAAGGGGTTAAGTGGAATCTTAAAGGAGTAAATATTGAGTTATTTTTCGAATGAGTACAAAATATCACAATTACCATCTCGAAGTGACGGCGCATTGCCTAGTTAACAGCAAGAAGTGATGTGAGGGGATCAAGGTGGGGAAATCATTTGACCTGTCCATTATACGCTTTCCGGCCGAAATCATTGCAGGAAGAACTGAAAATTTGTTTTCAGCGTAAAGGAACTAAAAATGACAATAGGTGAAAGGAAATTCCAGCTAAAACGTGCTTTCCGTCCCTATTTTCAAACATCAGTCACACAGTTGTTATTCGATTAAGCGGAGACGTTCGTAAAAGGTATTTGGTTTAAGCTGGGGAAAATAGCAAAGAGTCAATAGGAATAAATTCGGTTCCGGAGGATTCTATTCGAATAAGCGGAGTATTCGATTATCCATGAACCGATTAAGTGGGGAGGACTGTAATTTTAGCAGCAACAACAGTATTTAGTGACACTATTTGATTAAAAAAATAATAAGATAATAGCTTTGTAACTTGGAAATAATAACATTGTGTATGTTTAGAAAGTTGTCAAACTTCTGTTTTTTTTTAAATGAAATGTACATATTTTGATTCAAATAAAAATTTAATAAAATGCTACCGTTGTCCTATGCAGTAGTTATATGGTTTTATTCATTAAGGGTGACTTAATTTTAAGTTTTCTGGCACCAAAAATATTTCAATTAAATTTTCCTTTCATACCGTAAGTGTAAATAAGCAAATATCTATTTTCTGATAAATTCTTTTGTAAATTCTGATGTAAGCCAATCGTTTTACCATTTTAAAAACATAATTACTCCGCGCCGGAATGGTTTAAAATAAAATTGTTATAGTGATGAACATATTATATACAGCTCCGAGAACATAACTGACAATAAAAGTAAAAAAAAAGAGCTTATAATTACAAAAAAAAAAAAAAAAAAAAAATGCAGTACAGATTTTCTATCAATAGCATATAATAATAATAATAATAATGACCATAATAATAATAAGTTACAACTTACCACCCATAATCACTGCCGCCAAAACCAGACATTTCCTAACCATACTAGCTCTTCCCGTAGTCATAAGTGAAAGTATAATCTCATTTGATGATTCTTTAATATGTCAACGTAAATAAATAACTAAAACAGGAAAAAATACAACTCTCGGACATGTGTCGGAAATTCCATTTTTTTCACTCTTTTAAGCTTGATCTCCTATTGTTCGCCATAGTAAAACTTACAAAAGGGAATTTTTCCCCATTCAGATTTCTCTGAATCATGACTGCTGAGCTGTAACAGTGTTAGAAAAAGTGTTACGGTTTTTAGCAACACTATTTTTCTTATTTGAAGATGATAATTGTATATTAAGAACAGTATTTGTGAGAAGTAACCATAGCTGTCAAAGCACTACCGACTACCGCTATTTACGAATAGAAATCACTGTCTTACTTAACACTAGAATGACGGTGAGGAGCCATTTTGGCCCCAACCATATGGATATATTTTGGTTCGAACAGGAAATTTCTTTATAAAATAAATTTAAAAGACACAAAGGAAAAAAGGGCTAATTAAATAAGTTAAATAATTTTAACCCATTAACGCCCAGTGTCATCAATTGAGGACGCTAGACTTAATGGCAAGAAAGCGCTTTTCACAATAGTAAATATAAAGATAATATATACTTTCTTTAACGAGACAAATTCCTTGATAAAATAGGATAAAAATTACTCTTCTTTTAAAAGTGATGGGAAATTCAAAATTTACATTTTAACGAAGATAATAATTTGGGCGTTAATGGGTTAAATAAAAATTCTGGTTTAAAATATTTTTATAAAACTTGAGTAAAAATCCTCGTGGGAAGAATCCTAAGCTACGAAGAAAATGAAATTAACACTGAAACTACCGGAAATTTTACTCAAGTTTTATAAAAATATTTTACACCAGAATTTATTTAAAACGGTGTAACTTATTTATTTCACTTTCCTTTCTTCTATTGTATAAAGAAAATCCTTGTACGAACCGAAATATTTTCAATTGGTAGGGGTCAAAAATGAACCCTCACGGAACGTTTAGTGTTAAAGAGTGGTTAAATAGGGAAGTACATGACCCTGGATATCAGATTTTAAATGATGATGAGATTGTGGATGAGACTCATGATGAAAAATAAATAGAAGAAAATGAAAACGAATGCTCTGAAAATAAACTAGGTATATCACATAATGAAGCCTTTGAATTTTTGGAAACAGATATGAAATGGCTCGAACGGCAGCAGAACGTTGATCCTATTCAACTAACGTATTTAAGAAGAATTAGAGATATGGCAGCATTGAAAAGAACGTCTTCGTTGAAGCAAGCAGCAATCAAAAGCTTTTTTGCTTAAATTATAATCTCTAGAGTTCAGAAAATAACAAAAGGATAAAAAAAATTAATGATAAAAATGTAAAAAAAAAAAAAATAAAAATAAAAATAAGAAGACAAAAATAAAATAAAATAAAACAAAATAAAATAAAAAAAGCAATTTAACAAATTACAACGACCATTTGGAAAATGATTTTTTCAAAGACTAAAATTTAAGACATAAAAAATCGCACGGAGTTGATCATACGTTACGAACGTCATAGGTTAAACATTAATAGTGTTATTACACATAAAAATTACAAGCGACAAAAATCGCCTGCGACTCGTATTTGGTGTGAAATATTTATATGTATTCATTCCTGTCCTATTTATCTTTTTTTTTTAATTTTTTTTAATTTTTTTTTTAATTGGCTTATTCCATTTTTCTTTTGCACGTGAAAATCTTACAAATTAAAATTAACTCTTTGGCAGAAATTGTTATTCATTTTCTTTCATTTTCATTAGTTATTATCAAATTGAAACTTACATATTATCCAAGCATTTCATTGGCTGTTCGGGAAAAGGCTTTTCCACCAATTTTAAATGAAATTTAATTCTTAAACTTCTAAACATCCGACAATATTACTTTTCACACCGTCGGATAGAGAAAAAAATGTACTTTTAAATGCAATTTGTTTGAAAGCTGTATCTCAATTTGTTTCTGAGTTATTAATTTTTTTGTAGTTTTTATTACTTTTTCGTCATAGTGGCAACAGAAGGTATCCATCTTTGTTGAAAGTAAACGGAAATACATATTACTGTATAGACCAATCAAAATGCGAATAAAATGCGGTTTAAACCAATAAAAACCTTCAGATATGCTTTTGATTTCCTACCCTGACGAGAACAATAGCCATTTTTCCAAATGGTTAATATATATATATATATACGCCAGCACTAACTGGAGCTGCCAGTCCTAAGCTTAGATAACGTGTGAAGGTTTTAGTATAGTCAGAAACATACCTAAAATTGTCTGTCTATTTATCCAAACTTTTGCTTATCCAAACTAGAGTCGGTCCCCACTTGTTCGGATAATCGGTTCACAACTGTATTCACCTTATTTAATGACATGTAAAATGATACCATAATAAAGCCAATTACTCCATTTTATAAAACTGGTGGGAATCAAACAATCTGAATAAAAGACACAGCCCGTGAATATCACGGGAGCGAGAATTAAGAGGTTAAAATATACTTTATTTTAATTATATTTTAGCTCATTCTCAGCTTTAAAAATCAAATAACTTTTCTCCCGAAGATTCTTTTGTATACTAAATGCAATAAAATACTTTTTTCATTAGTATGATAAACATAAATATTGCACTAGGAAAACAGTTAATTATCTGTTATTATAATAAGAACACATGAGAACATTTGCCTTTTTATTATACAAAATAAGTCTGTTATCACACTAATTAACAACTTGCGCTAGAACGCAAATTGAGATGTTTTTCGGAATTTGCATAGTACATTAATTTCGAACTGTTATAGTTTAATAGGATTCATCTTTTGAGTTACAATTTTCAAACTGAGAGAAAAAGGTATCCAGGCCAGGATTCGAACCAGGAACCTTTGGCATAAGCTGTCAATGCTCTACCAATTGAGATATCCTGGACAAAATTGACAGACCCGGAGAAACTTTGTTAATTATCACATCTGGTCTGATTGAATTCATCTTAGTCTTATTTGATGACAAAAATTCTGGAATTGAATAATAAGAAGATTACTATCAACCCTTTCCGGGGCGCCGTTTGAAGTGTGCAAACACTTAATTTTAATGCCCAAGCTGCCGAGTTGCACCAGTAAATTTTTAGTATATTTTATATCTCATAATGTACGCGAAGAAAAGCTTTTGATTATTTTCAAATAAATTTGTTCATAAATTGCGGTATGAATTAATTAAATGAACATTTTTTGAGCAGAAATGTCTTGCCCCTGAAAGGGATAAAAATTAGATGTACGAGACTTGGCAGCTAGGTAACAAATTCACAAAAATATTTCGACGTGCCTAACACACCTTTCAAGCACAAGTGGTTAAACTTTTAGCTTCACATTTTACGCTAATATTCTCGATATACTCCATTCGGAGGAAATGATGAACATTACTGCAGGGTTCGTACGCATCAAGAGATTCAGGGGATTTTAGGTGTTTAATACCAGAAATTTCGCAATGTACTGGCCACTACATTTGGAGATAGATTTTTTTTTATTATTATTAAATAAGTCAAATATTACTTTACAAAAATTCTGGTACAGTTGCTTGAAAGACCTTGAAGCGTACGAACCCTGTGCTATTGAAAAATAGTGGTAGACACTTGGCAGCTAATTCGCAAAAATATCTCGGCGTGGATAGCGCGCCTTTCAAATACAAGTGGTGTTCAAACACAAATATGGCCTTCATATTTTATGCTAATATTACCGATTTACACCATGACAACAATATACAAAAACTTTTATCTATATCTCGCAGGAAATTGACTGCACTTTTGCAGTCAGCATGTACTTAGTCTCGACAATTTATTTAACTTCTATTCAAGAAATCAAGGCGTCTTTTAGACAGCCTTCTAACAAGAATCGAAACACAATATTGATGAAATGCGAACATATTCGATTAATTTAATTAATTACATTTTACAGAAGATATTTTCTGGTATGGGTGATTTATATTAGTATGAAAATATATTTATTAACAAATATTTTTAAATTATCTCTCATAAAGAATAGTGCTGCTCTGAGGCGTCATTTTGTTAATAGGAATTTCCCTTTTCAAAAATTTCATTCTATAGCCTTCAAAAATATCTCCTGGAAATTTCTCTGCACTACAGTAAACAGTAAACCTATTCTAATATTATAAAGAAGTAACGTTTGTTTGTAGTGGGTAATCTCTTGAAATACCAAACCGATTTCAAATGTTTGATGACAAATTGATGGTGATCGTCCCTGCTCCGACATAGGTTATACTTTACGTCAGTGCTACTATCTCCAATGCGGTGATGGAGCGAAGAAACAATTTAAACTTGCTATTTTTGAGACATCGAAGGGGCAAAAACTTGAAATTTAGCATGGTAAGCATTTAACCTATAAGATATAAATACTGTCTAAGGGTTTTAGTATTGTAACAACAATCTTTAACCCCTTGAGGGGCAAAGTACTTCGGTTGCTAAATTGGTAAAATGATTCATTGACACCAGAATTTACAAGAAAATTTGCATGAAAGTAACTTTAAACGTTTCTTCGAGTATGTACTATAAATCAAAATTTAGTTTTAAAATGCTGATGCCAATGTGGCATTTGGGAATTAAAATTAAGTGGTATATATAATATACCGGTGCCCTTCAAAGGGTTAAGACCACTTTTCACAAAACTTTTTCAAATTCTTAAAAATGATACCCAAAATTCTGTATTGCCTATAATTTCAAACGTTCTGTACACGGCAGTTCAAACTTTCATGCAAAAATAGGTTCTTGAAAATTGAAAGAAAGATTTTATGTTCTTATGTCTATTTTTTATTTTTTAATGAATAAAAAGCGGGCGAATATTTTTTCAAAAAGTATAAATTTTGTTTGGAACTCGTGTCATTCAATCAAAACTGGCTGTTTTTAAATGACCTTTTTAAATACTTTTCTTAAAATGAGATTATATAAGATTAAAAAAAAAAAAAAACTTTTTGCATTCTTGTTGAACACGTAAATTGTTTAGAATAAGCATGGAAACTATATTTTCTTATACCAAATTTTTAAGCATGTAAACCATATTTTGTTATTCCAAATTTTTAAGTCGTGAATAATGGATATTTAAATTTTCTGATCAAAGAAAATTTCTCCCGGAAGCGTTTTTCTTGAAATTCGTCTTTTGGAATTGGTGAAGGTTCTCACGCTTAAACAGTTTAAACTTTCAATGTTTTGTTTTTTGCAAATGAAATTAGATTTTTTTAATTGGAGAAAAAATCTTTAAAACAAAATTTTTAAATAGTAATTTCGATTTTTTTTTTTTTTTTTTTTTTTTTTTTTTTTTTTTTTTTTTTTTACCATTTGGAAAAATGGTTATTATTCTCTGTCAGGGTAGGAAATCAAAAGCATATCTGAAGGTTTTTATTGGTTTAATCCACATTTTATTCGTGTTCTGATTGGTCTATACAGTAAACTGTATTTCCCTTTACATTCAACAACGATGGATACCTTCTGTTGCCACTATGACAAAAAAGTAATAAAAACTACAAAAAAAAAAAAAAAAAAAATTAATAACTCAGAAACAAATTGAGATACAGCTTTCAAACAAATTGCATTTAAAAGTACATTTTTTTCTCTATACGACGATATAAAAAGAAATATTGTGGGATGTTTAGAAGTTTAAGAAATAAATTTCATTTAAAATGGGCCGTCAGATTTCTTGGAAATCTGACGATGGAAAAGCCTTTTCCAGAACCGCCAATGAAATGCTTGGATAATACTTAAGTTTCAGATGGATAATATGTACGAGTCGCAGGCGATTTCTGTCGCTTGCAATTTTTGCGTGTAATAACACTATTAATATTTAATTCATGGCGTACTTAATGTATGATCAACTCATTGCTATTTTTTATGTCTTAAAATTTAGTCTTTGAAAAAATCATTTTCCAAATGGTCGTTGTAATTTGTTAAATTGCATTTTTTTTTTTTTTTTTTTTTTTTTTTTTTTTAAAGAATTTAGAAATTGAAAATGTAGTACCAAAATTGATCTCTAACGTCAGGCAGCCGCCAGTTTGGGAATCGATCGTCTCAATTTTAGATTTTACCTGCAACAAATTTAAAACATTTTAAGAATGTTTTGTTTTAGTTTCAGATTATTATAAGAGGGTAACCACCAACACCACGTTTACCCAGTTTTACGCTTTTTTTTTCTAACCGAAATCTTGAACGGAAAAGTTTGCCTTATTTAGTCATAAAATTTTTGCGATTAAATAAGAAAAAAAATTCTCTTCAAAATTAGTGGTAGCAAAAAAGCGTAAGTTGTGTTAGCTATGTTACACCAATTTACTCTGCACGCTGTGCATACTGATTATTGGAGGAGTTTGGATCGATTAAATTAGCAAAAATTTTAAATGAAAATATTCCCACACCTTAAGACTAAAATACAATAAATTCTGTGCCAAAAATTATTTTTCCATACGTGTATTATTTAACCTTAACCTAAAGGAAATTTTCGAAAACGTTCTAAAATCAAACCTTAATGTTAGAACCTCTCATTAAAAGTGATATTTTTTAATAATATGTTTTGTTTTTGGCCATTCTGAGTTTTAAGGCCACGGAAACTTTTGCCAAAAGATTCATTTGACACCTGATTGAAATGAAATAACTTTTTTCTAGTTAACCTTATCATTTTTGGAAAAAAGTTGATTATATGTTGTTATATGGCAATAAATAACATGTTTCGATATAATATTTGAGTTCTTTTCAAGCTGAAATGGAATAATAAATGCCGACATTTGTTATGTTTTAGCTGTGTGTAAAAGAGCATTGTTTCATTAACCCTATAAGGGTTGAGTTACATAAGTGAAAATTTTGAAAAAAAGAAGATTTTTTTTTTAAATTATTGTCTAAAAAATTCCTTGAACCTACCTGAATCCATTGGTACGCCAGGTGTTTGTTTTTCTTTCTTTCTTTCTTTCTTTTTTTTTTTTTTTTCTTTTTTTTTTTTTTTTTTTTTTTTTTTTTTTGACCAGTAGAAGCAATTGTAAAAATTCAAGGGACGACAAGACTGGGACGTTACACCCATTCACATTAATTTTACTCTAACATTTTATACGCATTTATTATATGTAACTAAATTTTACCGAAGTGTATATATATACTTTAATTCATGCGTTTGATAAAACTGTGCAAGAACTTTACACAAGTTAGACGTGTCTAAGATTCTTAATGCCTCCGGGGGGGGGGGGTTCTATTCTGAAATATTTCTGTATTTTTATTGTAAAAACAGTACAATAAAAGTTAAATAAGTACATTTCCTAACTCTACAAAATACTAAGAAAAATTTTTAAAATAAAAGATTTGAGTGAAGTTATAAATATTGCACAAAATCCCTATAAATTCAAATTTAATGAATCCTTCCAAATCCTACAAACCTTCTAAAATCCTTCTAAAATTTATTAAATGATTATTTAAATCTTCTAATGCAGTTTTTAAAAAATTGCGAAAAACGCGTTAGAAGATAAAATTTTCATTAATTCATAATTCGGTACATAAATGGTTAAAGTAAAATTATCTTAACCCTTTGCACTCGAGAGGAGATTCTCACTCATCACTAGTGTTGCCAGTTGCCCCTGTAAATTAGGGCTCCAAATGCTCTGGACGTAACTAATTTCTTGCAGTTTATTTCGCAATTTTTAATCGCAGATAATTCTGCCATTAGATAAGGCGAAGAAAACTGCTTTGAAATACCGATGCCTATAGCATTTAGAGTCCCGATTTACGCGGGACACTTGGCAACACTAGTGGTGAGTGAGCCTCACCTCTCGAGAGCAAAGGGTTATTCTTTTATCCAATCTTATTTTACAAAATATTAATTTACTACAAACACCGTTTTTTTTTCTTTTTTTTAAATAGTTTTAACGTTGAATTTACCTATATTTATCCACAGTTTTTCACCGACGCACCTTTGCGACAGGGTTGCGAATTTGCTGTCCTTTTTTATTCAGAAAATCTGAATTCATCAGTGTTGCCAGCGGGCTACTTTTTTAAAATTCAGATTTCTAGATAGGCACCACTTTTTGAATTAATAAAATTCCCTTCTTCCCACCTTGATTAATATATAATTAAAAAAGGCGATTTTTACCATTTGAAAAAAGTGGTGTCAATCAAGAAATCTGAATTTTAAAAAAGTAGCCAACTGGCAACACTGGAATTCCGTGCGGGAATTTCGAAAAATGAATTTTATTTTAAGTAATTACAAAATGTTTGGCATTAACCCCTTGAGGGGCGGTGGGATAAAATATATCCCACCTAATTTAAACAAGATTCTCACCAGAAAATTTGTACTAAATTTCATATTTTTAACTTTGGAGGAAAATATTAGAAAAATTGCTTTTCCTTATTTAAAAATAAAATTTTTCGATTATACCGGTGAGAATTCAATATTTAGAGTCATTTTTGCTTGCCCCTCAAGGGGTTAAATAAATCAAAAATTTTATTCAAAAATTCTCGTATGCATTTGTAATTTCAGAATAAAAAACTTAGGACAAACTGGCAGTCACGCTCCTGCGAATACAGTGGGGCATTTTCATGTTTTTGTCCTTTTCTTTTTAATGAAAATTTAATCGCGTTTATTGAAGTATTGTTATGCTCACATACAATGATATATGAAGTCAATTATAATTAATACCTAATTTTGATTATGTCAACAGGCAGATTAAACTGGAAATTTAAATATGCTTCTGAAACATCTGGTGTGAAATATTTTTGTTATCAAACATGAGTAAAATTTCGATATGTTTGCTATTAAAATTCATTTCATTTAGAGCAGTTCAACACACACCAGAATTCTCCGAAGTGGGAAAATTCACATTTTGTTAATCCCAAACTTATAGACTCGTCTTTTGTTTTAGCTATACAAAGACACATTCTTCCTTTAAAGCAGCGTTTATTTTATCTTTCACTCAAATTATCCCATTACCGAAAATATTCATTTAGTGCCAGATTTCAAGTATAATAAAATAGCGGTCTTTTATATTGTATTTGCATAAATATCCACAATTTCCCCAAATTACGCCCTTATAATTCACTATATAACTACACCCATTCCACAACAGTTGCCAGGCGGAATTGAGAACTAACCTACAATTGTGCGATGATTATACTCCATACTATAAAAATTATCAGAATAGGAAAACCGTTGAGTGACATTTGAATGTAGCTTGTGACACTTTCACAAAATAGCCTCTAGAGCCAAGGTCTTCTATACAAAATTTAAATATTCGCAGAAGGGTTACAATTGATAACGGTAGAAGATATGTATCATTGCAGATAAAAGATTATATCCTTTATATAAATAATTACGTAATAGTACTTTTTTTATCCCAGGGTTTTTGAGTTTATTTCACAGTAAAAATATATCAGTCAAAAAATGAAATCAAAAGCCCTTGAAGTGAAATGCAAACAACATCAGAATTATTCATAATTATATAATTTTAATAAAAAGAAGATAAGAAATATGGATATGAATTTCCTCATTGGTGGATTAATCCTCCAATGGTCATGATAGAATGCTTTTCCGGAAATTGCGTAATTCAGAGAATCGGAATTCATATTAGAAAATCTACACAGTAAATTTTGGTTTACTTAATAGCAAAATGTTTGTTATTAAATAAAGCAAAAAATTCTATTTTAAAGTTCTGGTATGAAAATGGAACATTTGAATAAGAAACAAACATCTCTCAACCCCTTAATTCTTGCTCCCGTGATATTCACGGGCCGTGTCTTTTACTCAGATTGTTTGATTCCCACCAATTTTATAAAAAAGTGTAATTTCCTTTATTATGGTATCATATTACCTGTCATTAAATAAGGTGAATATTTCTTTTTCAAAAAAGTGGTGGTAATGAGCAAATTGAATTTTTAAATCGCAATTTAATGCAACCGTTAAGGGGTTAAATCGGGAACACTGATGGCAGCATAAATGCTACATAAATACGCGACCCACACTTCAGCATCTTGTTTGTGTCTAAAATGCATAATTGCCGAAACGTCAGTGAAGGCTTACTGTGGAGACACGAAAAGTTTTGGTTTCCGTTAGTCTGTCTGTCTGTTCCGCGATAACTGCCGCAAAAAGCATCCGATCGGCTTGAAATTCACTGGGAATGTTGATAAGGTACCCGGACTTAGCTGTATAGTTTTTGGTTAAATTTGGTTCATTCGTTCGGGAAATATGGAACATTTTATTTTGCTCTATAATGCTTTTCAATGGCAAGTCAGACGATTTTCAGATTTTCATTTGTTGAAAGAAATGGCTCATATGAAAAATGGATTTGAATGGTAAATTTTTGATGCTGAAATTTTTAAATAGCATTAAATTATTCCAATAAATTATGTCAATATATTTGCGAGATTTTTTTAATTAGGTTTATAATATTGGGGGAATTTTATGCATGTTTTCCAATAATATAAAGGATTTTGTTTTATCAAATTGACATAATGCATATTTCATTTCTTTCCTTTTCTTTCTCTGTTGCCTAGCAACGAATTTGGTCCTAATAATATTAGTATAATTGCGTGTATAATGCTTGAGTAAAGCCAACGTCAAAACAAATGAATTAATGCATTTGTATCTTTGCATATAGTAGGATTTTAGCCCAGAAATAATAATAGGCAATATTTCATTTATTTTATTGAAATATTTTGCTTAAAAATACAAAAGTTCATTATTTTCATAGAGAATAACGTAACATTTTCCCATAACATTTACCAATATTTCTTTAATTGTTGCCAAGAAAATCAAAAGCCGGAATAATATTTTCTTTTAAACAATTTTCAATTGAAATGTTTTGTCGTGAAACAGGAAAATGAAAAATAAAATAAAGAATAGAAAAATTAATATGGCGGCATATTGGAAATAAAAAGAAAACTCTCGGGTATTTCTTAATATAACAAGATGAAAAGTTTTGAGTAAGTACGCATAGCAGGTGAATTAGACGTCATTTATCGAAAACAAAGATGCTGGAATAAAAAGATCTTGAGTAAAATAAAATTAACTATTATTCACGGAGGAAAGAGATAGATGGAGATGCAGTATGCCGTAAAAACAGTTTGCAATACGATGTGCGTTATCGCTCAGATTTAAATGCCCTCATTCGGCCCAAACAAAACAAGCACGTGGAACAGGGACCAAATTCTTTGACTTCATCCGTTTAAGCACGTCGTTGTGTTGTGCCGAATGTAGCGGATTTTAGAGTTACATTTTTGGCGTCACTTCAAGATTTATTGTCTGTCTACGGTTAACATGAATATTTTATTTTAAATTTAAATTTTATTAATTTATAAAAAAAACTTATGCTTATCCTTATACATCACAGCGTAAAAAAAATCTAAGATATACTATAACCATCCGCACAATCAATAAAAAATTACGAATGTAAATTTAAATAGACTACGGGGGGTTTATGCAATTTTTGATTTAAAAAGTTACCAGAATAAGTAGCTCATCAGAATTTCAGAACATCAATGTACAACCACTTGTTTAACACTTTTAATTTCTGAAACTTTACGAAGTATCTTGTATGCTCATAAATATTTATGTAATTTGAAAACTTTAAAAAGCGATTTGTAGGAAGTTGAATATTATGCAATGAGTGTTAAAAAACAATGACTTGCAAAGATGACGTTGAGGCTCCTGATCTGCAGATTTACTAGTTAAAAAAATTACGATATTTGACGTATTAGTATTCATAAGATAGAAGATAGTTTTAGTATTGACACATCCGACTATAGTTGGATAAAAGTATTCTGATACTGGAGCGAAAACACTGTTTATACCTCTGTTTCATTGCATATCTTTGGGATCTATAGAGTATTTAGAGGGAGGGCTAATGAACTAAATCTTTTACTTCATGGAGCAGAATGATAAACGTGCTTTCAAATAAGGTTTGTTTGAAAACAATCTTGATTTGCAAATTTTTTATAATTTTTGAAATAATTTTCAAGCGTTTAACACTTAAATACATAGTGATGATATCTACATCACTTTTTATTTAATTCTTAGCAGTCAGTATATTTATATAGTTAATCTATAAAATCATATTAATTATCTATATATATAGCTAATTTACATGATTAATCCTGTAAATACTAAAAAAAAAAAAAAAAAAAAAAAAAAAAAGTTTAAAATCTGTCTTCAAATTTCTGGTGTCTAATGTTTAATTTAAGAGTATAAAACATAATTCTAAAAAAATAATTCATGCATTTAAGGGTTAAGTTTTACAAAATAAAGAATTGTATAAAATAAAGTATTTAGATTCACACTTATTAAAATATTTACTAATTTGAAATATTTTTTAGTTTTTACTTGTGTTGCAGATGTGCAACATAAGAAAATGTATACGAAAAACGTATCTCTGATTTTTTTTTCATTATTTTTCCTGTGCAATAAACCTCTCAGAGAATCATATACAATTTTTTCGAAACAAATAATAAGTTATGTATTTAACGGTTAACTCTCTTTTTTTTATCTATCAACGAATTGCGTGACAATAAATATTTGTTTACTACAACAATGCAAAATAACATAGATGACACATAGTTCCAACATAGTTGAAAAGTGTTTATAAATTCGGTTTGTTTGTATGTCTGTCTGTCTGCGACCTGTCCGTGCTCTAACTCGTGTAAATATAGTCAGATTGCCATGAAATTGATGTATGTTATTGGGCTTTTACAGTTTAATTACAGGTACACTCAAAAGAATCATTACGGTTTGTGCAAGGCTGCAACAGGCGACTATTTTTTTATTCTATCTCGCACCACTATTTTAAAAAAGCAGTTTTTGCAGTATATTTCTCTTGCAAATTTTATCGAACAGTATGTCAATAATTTTTGTTTTGAGAAAGTGGTGTGACGTCGATTTAAAAAATAGTCACCTGTGGCAGCCCTGTTTATGGAGAAAATCTTTTGCGGCGTATTTTAAGGATGTTACACTTTTTTTAAAAACCATTTATGTACAGTCGTTCTTGTGTAAACGAATATTGACGGTTCCAGAAATAATATTCGATTAAGCGGGATATTTGATTAAACGGGGAATCATAGCAGTAATATTTAATGCGTAATAAAAAGGCAAAATAACCATCCTCTACGGTACATTTAATTAACAGCATAATAAATCGTTAATAGAATAACATAAACTAAAATAAATACAAAGACTAATATAAAGTAAATACGTATTAATTTAATGTCAGTACATGCATTTATATGGTTTACATCGCACTTAATGCAGCTCATATGAATTGGGTCAAAACTTTGCTACTTCTAATTTACTTTACTTATATTGCCTTACAAAATTCGCTTAAAGTGGTTTGTTTAGTGGAATTTTAAAGGAGTAAATAATGAGTTATTTTTCCAATGAGTGCAAAATATCACAACTACCATCTCGAGTCTCGAAGTGACGTCGCATTGCCATTAAAATCTGGTTAACAGCAAGAAGTGGTGTTGGGGAAATAATTTCACCTGTCCATTATACACCTGCCAGCCGAAATCATTGCATGAAGAACTGAATTTTTTTTTTCAGCGTAAAGGAACCGAAAATGACAAAAGGTGGAAGGAAATTCCAACTGAAACGTGCTTTCCGCGCCTATTTTCAAACATCGGTCACACAGTCGTTATTCGATTAAGCGGGGACGTTCGTAAAAGGTATTTGGTTTAAGCGGGAAGAAATAACATGGAATCAATAGGAATAAATTCGGTTCAGGAGGATTCTATTCGAATAAGCGAGGAATTTTATTATCCGTGACCCGTTTAAGTGGGAGGACTGTACTGAATTATGAATTCATGAAAATTTTATCTTCTAAATCATTTTTTGTGAAATGTTTAAACTGCATTAGAAGATTTACAAACTGAAAATTATATACTTTGTTGTACTACAAGGCGCTTACAGTAGAATCTTGTAAATATAATTTATCGTTATTTGCAGGGACACACAAAAGAATTTGGCTACAGTAATACCTATCAACAACAATTGCTGGAAGTGCGTTTTCAGTTGTGGTATACGCGTTTTAAAATGTAACTTTTTTTTTAATATTACTTCGTCTGTATAAATTCTATAGATGACACACAGGGCTGCTCAAATGACCTCGAGTACAATTCCGTTTTTTGACGGAAATTGTGGAAATTTTCAACACTGCTATACGTTTAATTGAACTAATTTTTAGTATACTATGAAGTATACAGAAAACTCTATTGATTATTTAATGGGTTGCATAACAAATTCTGCATCTCAAATTCACACCAGAAATTTCGAAAGAAGAATTTTTTACTTTAAGTGGTCGTTTAATATCTGTCATTAAGGGGTCTCAGGACTCTAGCTTTAAAATTTTCGAAATTTTAATTTTTTTCTAGATGTTAAATTTCTACCTTTTCTGAACATTTTGATATAATTGTTTCTTTGAGATTCCCATTCAAACAGAGATTATGGCTTTTAGAATTATATCCACTCAATAGCTGAAGCGGCGTTTCCGAAACTTTGAAGTCATTTTTCGCCAAATGGCGTTTTTGGGAATAATGCGCTCGGTATCTCAAAAACAACTGAATATTTTTTCATGAAATTTTCAAAACATATGTTTCATGTTAGTCCGTATAAACTGAACCTAAAATGCCCTTTTTATTGTTCAAAATACATCTTTTTAGGTGGTTATAATGTTGAAATTTTCAAAATTTTGTATTAGCTAAAAACAACTTTGTATTAAAAATATAAAAATGCTTTAAATACAAATGTATTTAGATTCATGGTCATTATTACAATCTGAAGTATAAGTAGGTACCAAAATTTTCAATTTAGTTGCAAAATTTATCTTGTAATCTTGCGCGTAAGCTGTTATATTAATTTTCTGGCCGTCAAATGTCTGTCAGTTCGGAGCCCCTGTAAGTGCTAATTCTGCATCTTGAAAATTTTTAAATACATTTGAAATGAAAGAACATACTTATAACTTTCATCCCCAATTAAAATTGTGTCTTAAAACCAAATACATTTTAAGACAATGCTGCCAGTGGGCTACTTTTTTTTAAATTCAGATTTCTTGATTGACACAACTTTTTTGTAAAAATAAAATTCGCCTTATTTGATGACATATTAATTAAGGCGAAATCCAGGGGAATTTTACCATTTCTGAAAAGTGGTGGTAATCAAGAAATCTGAATTTTAAAAAAGGAGCCCACTGGCAACACTGTTTTAAGATATTAACACTAGAACCGCCAGAAATTTTACTCAACTGTTATAAAACTGTTTTACAGCAGAATTTTTATTTAAAACTATTCAACTTACATATTTAACTTTTTTTTTTTTTTTAAATTTCTGGCGCGAATTGAAATATTTTCAATTTTTAGCGGTCAAAATGACCGCTACGCCGAAGTCCCTGAGACCCCTTAAATAAACCATAAAATACTATTCTTTTATTTCTGGTATGAACTTGAAATTTCTGAATAAAAATAGAGGCCAAACTGGCAACCCTGCATGCGACAGAAAGATTCTCATTAGTCAGCAGGATATATATATATCTATATATATTAAGAACAGTCTTAAATAAATCATAAAATCCTGAAGCCCCACCACCCACCTTTAAGCAATTTTATTTTATTTTATTTTATTTTATTTTATTTTATTTTATTTTACTTTATTTATTTTTTTTTTTTTTCCGTTTCCAAAAACAAGCCTCAAATACAGACATGCGCACGCATAACAAACGAAAAAAAAAAAAACACTGTTTCGCACAAAAAAATGATTTTAAAAAATCCAAGGGAGATAATTTTCGACATTTTGGTGGATTCCCACGTTTGTTTTTATGTAATTTCCATGAAATTCCATCCCCCGTTAGAAATTACTGCTTCCCTTTTCTGCTGATTAGTAACACGTTTGAAAACAAAATAAGTACAAACACGTCCTGAAAGACATTTGATAAAACTTTCACAAATCTGAAATAAGGCAAGGTTTCTATTCGGAAAATGCTGAAATGAGTGAATGACGCCAGAATTCACAAACAAATTTTTTCAAATCAAGCAAAAACTTTTTTTTCACATGCAAAATGAAAATTTTTATTCCAATATTCTGGTGCCAACGTGGCATTTCGGAATTAAAATTAAGTGGTCCAGAAATAAATCACCTTCTTGAAGGGATTAACTCCTTAAGGGGCAAGCAATAATGGCTCTATAGTATTGAATTCTCACTGAAATAAACGAAAATTTTTATTTTTAAATAAGGAAAAGCAATTTTCTAACAATTTTCCCTCAAGGTTAAAAATATAAAATTTAGTTAAAAGTTTTATGGTGCGAATCTTGTTTAAATTAGGCGGGATATATTTTATCCCATCATCCCTCAAGGGGTTAAGTGGAAAAAAAGTCCTTTCGACCAGTGCCAGGTAGCTTTCATATTTCTTGGTTTTAATATGTTGCAAGTTTTACTCGAAGCTAATTTTACTCAAATTTTAAGAAAGTACAATGCGGCAAACCCGATAAGAGGATATTCGTCAATAGTGAATTTGAATGAGAATTGTGGCAAATTAGTAAGCTATAGCTAAGTTGGCATAATTCATGGTTACTTATTTTTTGTCGCCAAATTTGGTGTTATTTCGCCAAGTGTCGCCAAGCTCGGCGAGAATTTGAAGCTAACGGATATTAATAATATTTAAGCAGTGCACGGTGCAAATGGCCGCTATTTTGAAATAAGATGGCAGATGAAGCTGGCCAACGAACTCGGACGATACATTCATGTGTACTATGTACATACTTAATCTTATACAAATCGTTAAAACATGAATACATTAAAATGATTCTCAGTTTTTATTACTAAAATAGGTGCTAAAAATACAATTAACAGGTTTTAAAACATTAAAACCAATAATCAGATGGTGAAAACTTCCCGAGCGCTTTTCGACCAAGCCCTGGTCATCATCACATTTAACTTAAAGTATTAAGGTGAATGTGTCGTTTCTCTTACATATAGTTTTCTATATATATTTACTTATACAAATCGGTTTATAAATACGAGAGTTACAGCATGAAAAAAATCAGATTGTTTGAAAATATCAGACACCCTAGAAATTCAAACTGTCATCTCAGCCATTTTTTAAGATAAAGACGAAATAAAAACATGCTTAAGAAAAAAATATTTTCCAGTTTTTAATTTATTTGAGCCGCTTTTTAAATTTTAAATTTTTTTAAATGCAGCCATTTTGAAATAAGTTGGCGCATGAGCTGGCCAACGAACTCGGTCCGGAAGTGCTTTCGACCGGACGGCTGCAATAGGTAGCTTTTTACTTTTGTAATGAGAGCTACCTAAAATATTTTTCTTATCAATAGGATCCCCCTCCCGCCTATCCTAAAGATTAAAGTAAAAAAGTGCTTACATTTGTTTCCCGATCAAAATTATTAACTAGAAACATTTAGCTGATTATTTATTAAGGAAAACCACAAAAATATTATCGAGATACCCAAATCAAATATTTTTATAACAAGAGTATTGTTTTCAAGAAATTTAAATTTTTTAAATGCTGTTCATAATTTCATATTTACAATTATTTAATATTCACAGAAGAAACAGCTGATTAGGTAAATGTGAAAAAATTGTATTCCATGTTTAACAGAGATCGCTTACTTTTAAAGCAGTGTTGCCGGGCTACTTTTTTTTAATTCAGGTTTCTTGACTGGCACCACTTTTTTTAGATCTTAAAATTCGCCTTATTTAACACTAGAACGGCGGGAAATTTTGCTCAAGTTTTATAAAAATATTTCACACCAGAATTTTTATTTAGAACTATTTAACTTATTTATTTAAGTTATTTTGTGCAGCATATATTAATCTTACATTATAAAAAAAATTCTGGTTCGAATCGAAACGTATTCATTCGGCAAGGGTCAAAATGACCCGTCGCCGCCGTTCTAGTGTTAATGACATATTAATTAAGGCGAAAACAAGAGAAATTTTACCATTTCAAAATAGTGGTGCCGATAAAGGAATCCCAATTTTAAACAAGTTGGAAATTGCTCGTCAAACGTGGCAAATGAGGTGCGTTCGTACTATAACTAGTGTTATAATTATTTTTTGCACCCCATATTGTACTTCAATGCGTATTTATTTGCAATTCATAAGTGCATAGTCTGTAACATCATTAAAATGCACTTGCAATAATTTTTTCCCATTCCCCTTAATGTAACGGAAAACTTTTGACTGTCCCTGCAATTAAGCTATACATCCGATTTTCATGAAATTTGAAATGGCTCGACAAAATTTTGCAGCAATTATATATTTAAAATTTCAGCCCATTCGGAAAGCTGTAACATCATTAAAATGCACTTGCAATAATTTTTCCCATTGACTTTAATGTAAAGAAAAACTTTTGACTGTCCCTGTAATTAAACTATACATCCGATTTTCATAAAATTTGAAATGGCACGACAAAATGTCGCAATAATTATATGCTTAAAATTTGAGACCATTCGGAAAGCTTTAACATCATTAAAATGCACGTGCAATAATTTTTCCCATTGGCCGTAATGTAAAGAAAAACTTTTGACTGTCCCTGTAATTTCACTATACATCCGATTTTCATAAAATTTGAAATGGCTCGACAAAATTTTACAACAATCATATATTTAAAATTTCAGACCATTCGGTTGGGTAGTTTTTGCTCTATTATATGCGGACGGACAGACGGACAGACAGACGGACTGAACGACGACTATAGGTTCTACGTATTTATATAATTACGAACGCACCTAAAAAGTAGCCTACTGGCAACCATGTTTCAAAGTTGTCGAATTTGTTTCAAAATTATAAAAATCCCTTGCGCCTATTTTTTTTTTTTTTTTTTTTTTTTTTTTTCACGAACAAACCCATGTCATTGAGCATTCAGCACGCAGACCGGACCGAGCCTGCATGAATATACGAGTACGAAGCCAAAAACGCACTGTAAAAAAACGGAGATTCTACTGGCAATCTAGATGCCAGTACTATTTCCGTTTTTTTTTTTTTTATGGAAATTTTTCCCCATAAATTACAGAAAAATTTCCGTTTTTAATCAGAAAAACGGACATTTTTCTATAATTTATAGGGAAAAATTTCCGTAAAGAATATCTATTCTTTTCTTTTTCATTCTATTGGCGTCTAGATTGCCAGTAGAATCTCCGTTTTTTTTTTTTTTTTTTTTACAGTGCGCAATCTAATTTTAGGCATTATAAAGGAGACGCAAGATATAGATCCTACCGAGGAATAAATAGGTAATATTATTCCCTGACTACCAGGGCATATTGCATTGTTTTCCTATTAATGAACATCTTTTTTCCTCCATGAACGCAGTAAACCATCACAGAGTACAAATTTATCGTTTCATTTGGGTTTGATAACATGTGACGTTCCGAAATTGAGAAAGCGTCTGTTCATTTTCATCCAAACATATTCGTTAGATATGAGTACATTGATTTACTCTTTTTTGAGTACATTTTTTTTGTTATAAAAAAAGTCCACAAAAATATAAATACAGTTCAGGACCAAAACACTGGATATATAATCTTTTTTATAATGAAATACCAACACTGCTCCTTTCGATTTACAGAATAACTGATTTTCACATTCAAGGCTGGAGTAGCACAGTTGAAGTTTATTCCAACAGAGCGAAAAATGTCCAGACCAGGAATCGAACCTGGATACTTGGCGTGCCGTGCCGATGCCTTACATGTTAGGCTATCTGGACAATACCTGGCTGATATAATTCACTCTTGAGTGAATTATGTCAGCCAGGTCTGGACATTTTTCGCTCTGTTGGAATAAACTTCAACTGTGCTACTCCAGCCTTGAATATGATTTAATCCAGTTGAAAAAAATATTCGTTCCCTTCATTATAACTGATTTTCCTTTTCTTTTATTGTCACTCCTACCAATTCTTCCAAAAAGGCAATATTTGCAAATTTATCGGGTAACTAAGAAAGTTCATGTGTTTTTTTAGAGCAGTTAATTTTTTCGCACAGGTGTAGTCAAACAGATTCTGATGACGTCATAACTGTATATTCCCTTCAAACCTCTTTTAGTAGAGAATTCAGCCTCTCCATCGAAATACATAAGGCCAGAAGACACGAGTTGTGGCGTCATCACTAATTGACCGACTTCTCACTAGTCTTGGAATTCACACCGAAAAATTTCGAATACCAATGTTCTTTTATTTTATTTGTGGAATATCTTTCATCTTATAAAACAATAATAACTATTTCAACATACTGGTGAGAATTCGGAATCCCTAAATACAAATTCAGCCAGATGCGGAATGCCACCGTATTGCCACATCTGGATGATTTTTATTGGGGGATTCCAAATTCTCACCAGTAAGTTTTAAGGTAAAATTAAGTAAGGTAAAATTTTTGTGGTACAAAAAAGCGTAAGACGTTGGCAGCTATGACTATCTATATTTATACACACACACACACACACACATATATACAGGGTTGTTATAATTAAAGTTCGCCTATTCAGAAGGCTCTAGAGCCGGTTCTATGGCTCCAAACGAAACAAAATTTCACTAGTACGTAGTTGAAGAGATGCGCTCTGCGAAAATAGAAAAAAACATTAGTTACACTTTCTGTCAATAGGTGGCGCTACGCCAATATTTAAGCCGATATTTGCAGATTCTTTTATTTTGTAAAAGCAAAATACAGGAAATTTTATTTCAAAGTTGGTAAAAGTAAACTTTTTCAGATTCGTTATATCAATTTCGGTCAATCCAGACGCAACACACAAAATCGCAAAATCTCACCCAAAACGCTTGAAAAAGATCACATGTTATTCAAATTTTCGACGAACGACGTCAAAGTGACGTCGCAACTTCGGAAACTTGAAATACCCTTCTAACCACCTGATGATTTAAAATTTGATGATAAAGTGTGTCTGTGACTTCTTTGACACTGGTACAGTTGATTGTTTCTGAAAAGCATTTTAATCTACGCTTTGTGGAGAATGGTAACTTTGAAAGAAAAGGCACTTCTTGTAAAGTTATTTTATCAAAATAACAGCAACGCAGCTGCAGATCTTCGAGAATTCCGGAAACTAAAAGATGTTAGACGTGGAGCAATGTCGGATCGTGGAGTTCACTAAATGATTAAAAAGTTCGAGGAAACAGGAAAACTCGACATTCTTCCTGGCAGAGGACGAAAAAAGGTAGACATTTCTAGCATTGAAGATATTGCTACTGCTGGCGTGAATTTAGCAAGCCAGTCATCATTTGGTAATGCAAGTGTTCCAGCTATTGCGAATGAAGTCGATATGCCGATTTCCACTGTGAGAAAAGTGATGCGTCAAATTTTGCGCTACTATCCATACAAGATTCAGAGGGTGCAACAACTAATACAGGGTGATACCGAAAGTCGGCTATCATTTTCACTACAGATTCTTGCCCGAATGAATGTGGACAATTCTTGGCTCTGGAATATTCTATCGACTGATGAAGCGCATTTTTATTTAAACGGACAAGTGAACACACACAACTGTCGAATTTGGGTGAAAGAGAATCCTAATGTTGTCCAAGAAGTAGTATTGCACGCAGCTAAAGTAACGGTGTGGTGCGGTTTCACAGCTACGTTTATGATAGGACCAAATATTTTTGAGAAACTAAGATTCACAGGACCCATTACATGTTCCGTAAATGGGAGAAGGTATCTCAATATGCTGTCAAATTTTCTGATTCCCGAGCTGCAACAGCGAGGCTGCCTTCAAAATATCGTGTTTATGCAAGACGGTGCACCACCGCACATTACTAGAGCAGTTCGGACTTTCTTAACAAGCCATTTTACAGAAGACTGCATCATAAGTCGTTATTTTCAAACAGTCTGGCCACCACGATCGCCTGATCTAACACCATGCGATTTTTGGTTGTGGGGATTTTTGACAGATTCTGTATCTAAAGACAGATGTCAGACAATCTCTGATCTGAAAGACAGTATTAGAATTCATATTAGCTCAATCTCACAGGACAGTTTACGCAATGCTGTAGAAAGCACAATTCTGAGAATGGAATGCGTTATTGAAAATGGTGGAGGATTCATTGAGCATGCGTAATGTTATTCTTCGTTATTTCCTCGTTGTCGAGCGACGTGTTTTATTTTTGTTGATGCAGATTACATCACATGAAATTATATTCATTTTTCTGTATTGTTTGGAGTCATAGGTCAGGCTCTACAGCTGTCTGATTAGGTGAACTTTAATTATAACAACTCGCAGTTCCTCGAAGTTTGTTGAAAATTTTAAATTTGTGTGCTTCGTCTGGATTGAGTGAAATTGATATAATGAATCTGCAAACATCGCCTTAAATATTGGCACAGCGCCACCTACTGACGAAAAATGTAACTAATTTTTTTTCGATTTTCGCAGAGCGCATCTCTTCAACTACGTACTAGTGAAATTTTATTTCGTTTGGAGCCATAGAACCGGATCTAGAGCTTTGTGAATAGGCGAACTTTAATTATAACAACCCTGTATATATATATATATATATATATATACATATTCATCGTGGGCAAAGCGATATAAGTAAGCGTTCTATCTTAAATGGGAGAAATAACCGCAAGATTAAAAGCGAGGTCACATCAATCAAGGTCATGCGCCACATAGCGGATGGAGTGCAGGGGCGGACTGGCACAGTTTGGCCCACCCCGCTAGATTTAAGCGTTGGCCCACCAATCGACAACCCCATTGTTAATGTTTGAATACTGACTTCCCTTTGTACATTGAATAATGTTTGTTTATAATATGAATATAGTACCTTAAAATTGATTAGTTTGTTTTATATCCTCACTACTAACTAATTAGAATATCAGATATTTGGACAATTCTTTTGAACTTGAGGCAACTCCATCTATTATCTTATCATAATCGTAATTTGGTTGATTATCTCCAGAACTACTGGGTAGATTTTAATGAAATTAAGGTATGTAAGTAGGTTGATGAAATGCAAAAAAATAACCATTCAACAGTTCTCGCATAAAACTCATCAGCGTCAGAAGGTATAAAACAGAGCTTACAATATTGAACTAAAAAATGGGTTAATAGGGGTATGTTCCCCTCTTACAGTTATACAGCTTCCACAACGTGAATTCATAATGGAAATCAGGCAGTTTATGAGTCCCTGTAGCAGTTAGCCTCACTCCTCCAGCAACGCTGTTTTCAAACACTCAGTGGTTCTGGAAGCTGGAAAGTGAGTTCCAATTGTCCTTCCCAGAGCGTCCTAGACATGCTCTATAAGGTTTAGGTCTGGAGATCTGACGGACCAACCCATCAAGTGAATATCCTCACTTTGCAGAAATTCGTCGACCCGATGAGCTCTATCTCTGGGCGCGTGTTGTAGTCTCTTAAAATGAAATCGGGGCCAACTGCATCCCTAAAAAGGCAAACATAATGTACAAAGATATCATCATTGCGCTCATCCAACATGATGGCTGCCCAGACCATCAAACATCCACAGTGGTCTCTTTCTCGGGCGTTGGGAGACATATATTGGATCCCTGGTTTTCTCCAGATGAAAGTACGTCGAGAATTAGAGTTTAGGCTGAACCGAGACTCATCAGTGAATAGAACAGCCCCTTAATGACCCCTCGTCCAAAGTCGATTATCTCTGTATAATGATAAACGGGTTTTCCCGTGCGCAGAAGTGAGCTGACGTAAGCAACCCTCTGTCATGTAGTCTTCTGCAAACAGTAACCCTTGAAACTCGGCTTCCTGTAGTCGCATAAAAGTCACGAGAGGCCTGGGAAGATGCTGCACTCCTGTTACCCCTCGCTGTAATAGATTTTTTTAATTAGGTTTATAATATTGGGGGAATTTTATGCATGTTTTCCAATAATATAAAGGATTTTGTTTTATCAAATTGACATAATGCATATTTCATTTCTTTCCTTTTCTTTCTCTGTTGCCTAGCAACGAATTTGGTCCTAATAATATTAGTATAATTGCGTGTATAATGCTTGAGTAAAGCCAACGTCAAAACAAATGAATTAATGCATTTGTATCTTTGCATATAGTAGGATTTTAGCCCAGAAATAATAATAGGCAATATTTCATTTATTTTATTGAAATATTTTGCTTAAAAATACAAAAGTTCATTATTTTCATAGAGAATAACGTAACATTTTCCCATAACATTTACCAATATTTCTTTAATTGTTGCCAAGAAAATCAAAAGCCGGAATAATATTTTCTTTTAAACAATTTTCAATTGAAATGTTTTGTCGTGAAACAGGAAAATGAAAAATAAAATAAAGAATAGAAAAATTAATATGGCGGCATATTGGAAATAAAAAGAAAACTCTCGGGTATTTCTTAATATAACAAGATGAAAAGTTTTGAGTAAGTACGCATAGCAGGTGAATTAGACGTCATTTATCGAAAACAAAGATGCTGGAATAAAAAGATCTTGAGTAAAATAAAATTAACTATTATTCACGGAGGAAGTTTTTACTTGTGTTGCAGATGTGCAACATAAGAAAATGTATACGAAAAACGTATCTCTGATTTTTTTTTCATTATTTTTCCTGTGCAATAAACCTCTCAGAGAATCATATACAATTTTTTCGAAACAAATAATAAGTTATGTATTTAACGGTTAACTCTCTTTTTTTTATCTATCAACGAATTGCGTGACAATAAATATTTGTTTACTACAACAATGCAAAATAACATAGATGACACATAGTTCCAACATAGTTGAAAAGTGTTTATAAATTCGGTTTGTTTGTATGTCTGTCTGTCTGCGACCTGTCCGTGCTCTAACTCGTGTAAATATAGTCAGATTGCCATGAAATTGATGTATGTTATTGGGCTTTTACAGTTTAATTACAGGTACACTCAAAAGAATCATTACGGTTTGTGCAAGGCTGCAACAGGCGACTATTTTTTTATTCTATCTCGCACCACTATTTTAAAAAAGCAGTTTTTGCAGTATATTTCTCTTGCAAATTTTATCGAACAGTATGTCAATAATTTTTGTTTTGAGAAAGTGGTGTGACGTCGATTTAAAAAATAGTCACCTGTGGCAGCCCTGTTTATGGAGAAAATCTTTTGCGGCGTATTTTAAGGATGTTACACTTTTTTTAAAAACCATTTATGTACAGTCGTTCTTGTGTAAACGAATATTGACGGTTCCAGAAATAATATTCGATTAAGCGGGATATTTGATTAAACGGGGAATCATAGCAGTAATATTTAATGCGTAATAAAAAGGCAAAATAACCATCCTCTACGGTACATTTAATTAACAGCATAATAAATCGTTAATAGAATAACATAAACTAAAATAAATACAAAGACTAATATAAAGTAAATACGTATTAATTTAATGTCAGTACATGCATTTATATGGTTTACATCGCACTTAATGCAGCTCATATGAATTGGGTCAAAACTTTGCTACTTCTAATTTACTTTACTTATATTGCCTTACAAAATTCGCTTAAAGTGGTTTGTTTAGTGGAATTTTAAAGGAGTAAATAATGAGTTATTTTTCCAATGAGTGCAAAATATCACAACTACCATCTCGAGTCTCGAAGTGACGTCGCATTGCCATTAAAATCTGGTTAACAGCAAGAAGTGGTGTTGGGGAAATAATTTCACCTGTCCATTATACACCTGCCAGCCGAAATCATTGCATGAAGAACTGAATTTTTTTTTTCAGCGTAAAGGAACCGAAAATGACAAAAGGTGGAAGGAAATTCCAACTGAAACGTGCTTTCCGCGCCTATTTTCAAACATCGGTCACACAGTCGTTATTCGATTAAGCGGGGACGTTCGTAAAAGGTATTTGGTTTAAGCGGGAAGAAATAACATGGAATCAATAGGAATAAATTCGGTTCAGGAGGATTCTATTCGAATAAGCGAGGAATTTTATTATCCGTGACCCGTTTAAGTGGGAGGACTGTACTGAATTATGAATTCATGAAAATTTTATCTTCTAAATCATTTTTTGTGAAATGTTTAAACTGCATTAGAAGATTTACAAACTGAAAATTATATACTTTGTTGTACTACAAGGCGCTTACAGTAGAATCTTGTAAATATAATTTATCGTTATTTGCAGGGACACACAAAAGAATTTGGCTACAGTAATACCTATCAACAACAATTGCTGGAAGTGCGTTTTCAGTTGTGGTATACGCGTTTTAAAATGTAACTTTTTTTTTAATATTACTTCGTCTGTATAAATTCTATAGATGACACACAGGGCTGCTCAAATGACCTCGAGTACAATTCCGTTTTTTGACGGAAATTGTGGAAATTTTCAACACTGCTATACGTTTAATTGAACTAATTTTTAGTATACTATGAAGTATACAGAAAACTCTATTGATTATTTAATGGGTTGCATAACAAATTCTGCATCTCAAATTCACACCAGAAATTTCGAAAGAAGAATTTTTTACTTTAAGTGGTCGTTTAATATCTGTCATTAAGGGGTCTCAGGACTCTAGCTTTAAAATTTTCGAAATTTTAATTTTTTTCTAGATGTTAAATTTCTACCTTTTCTGAACATTTTGATATAATTGTTTCTTTGAGATTCCCATTCAAACAGAGATTATGGCTTTTAGAATTATATCCACTCAATAGCTGAAGCGGCGTTTCCGAAACTTTGAAGTCATTTTTCGCCAAATGGCGTTTTTGGGAATAATGCGCTCGGTATCTCAAAAACAACTGAATATTTTTTCATGAAATTTTCAAAACATATGTTTCATGTTAGTCCGTATAAACTGAACCTAAAATGCCCTTTTTATTGTTCAAAATACATCTTTTTAGGTGGTTATAATGTTGAAATTTTCAAAATTTTGTATTAGCTAAAAACAACTTTGTATTAAAAATATAAAAATGCTTTAAATACAAATGTATTTAGATTCATGGTCATTATTACAATCTGAAGTATAAGTAGGTACCAAAATTTTCAATTTAGTTGCAAAATTTATCTTGTAATCTTGCGCGTAAGCTGTTATATTAATTTTCTGGCCGTCAAATGTCTGTCAGTTCGGAGCCCCTGTAAGTGCTAATTCTGCATCTTGAAAATTTTTAAATACATTTGAAATGAAAGAACATACTTATAACTTTCATCCCCAATTAAAATTGTGTCTTAAAACCAAATACATTTTAAGACAATGCTGCCAGTGGGCTACTTTTTTTTAAATTCAGATTTCTTGATTGACACAACTTTTTTGTAAAAATAAAATTCGCCTTATTTGATGACATATTAATTAAGGCGAAATCCAGGGGAATTTTACCATTTCTGAAAAGTGGTGGTAATCAAGAAATCTGAATTTTAAAAAAGGAGCCCACTGGCAACACTGTTTTAAGATATTAACACTAGAACCGCCAGAAATTTTACTCAACTGTTATAAAACTGTTTTACAGCAGAATTTTTATTTAAAACTATTCAACTTACATATTTAACTTTTTTTTTTTTTTTAAATTTCTGGCGCGAATTGAAATATTTTCAATTTTTAGCGGTCAAAATGACCGCTACGCCGAAGTCCCTGAGACCCCTTAAATAAACCATAAAATACTATTCTTTTATTTCTGGTATGAACTTGAAATTTCTGAATAAAAATAGAGGCCAAACTGGCAACCCTGCATGCGACAGAAAGATTCTCATTAGTCAGCAGGATATATATATATCTATATATATTAAGAACAGTCTTAAATAAATCATAAAATCCTGAAGCCCCACCACCCACCTTTAAGCAATTTTATTTTATTTTATTTTATTTTATTTTATTTTATTTTATTTTACTTTATTTATTTTTTTTTTTTTTCCGTTTCCAAAAACAAGCCTCAAATACAGACATGCGCACGCATAACAAACGAAAAAAAAAAAAACACTGTTTCGCACAAAAAAATGATTTTAAAAAATCCAAGGGAGATAATTTTCGACATTTTGGTGGATTCCCACGTTTGTTTTTATGTAATTTCCATGAAATTCCATCCCCCGTTAGAAATTACTGCTTCCCTTTTCTGCTGATTAGTAACACGTTTGAAAACAAAATAAGTACAAACACGTCCTGAAAGACATTTGATAAAACTTTCACAAATCTGAAATAAGGCAAGGTTTCTATTCGGAAAATGCTGAAATGAGTGAATGACGCCAGAATTCACAAACAAATTTTTTCAAATCAAGCAAAAACTTTTTTTTCACATGCAAAATGAAAATTTTTATTCCAATATTCTGGTGCCAACGTGGCATTTCGGAATTAAAATTAAGTGGTCCAGAAATAAATCACCTTCTTGAAGGGATTAACTCCTTAAGGGGCAAGCAATAATGGCTCTATAGTATTGAATTCTCACTGAAATAAACGAAAATTTTTATTTTTAAATAAGGAAAAGCAATTTTCTAACAATTTTCCCTCAAGGTTAAAAATATAAAATTTAGTTAAAAGTTTTATGGTGCGAATCTTGTTTAAATTAGGCGGGATATATTTTATCCCATCATCCCTCAAGGGGTTAAGTGGAAAAAAAGTCCTTTCGACCAGTGCCAGGTAGCTTTCATATTTCTTGGTTTTAATATGTTGCAAGTTTTACTCGAAGCTAATTTTACTCAAATTTTAAGAAAGTACAATGCGGCAAACCCGATAAGAGGATATTCGTCAATAGTGAATTTGAATGAGAATTGTGGCAAATTAGTAAGCTATAGCTAAGTTGGCATAATTCATGGTTACTTATTTTTTGTCGCCAAATTTGGTGTTATTTCGCCAAGTGTCGCCAAGCTCGGCGAGAATTTGAAGCTAACGGATATTAATAATATTTAAGCAGTGCACGGTGCAAATGGCCGCTATTTTGAAATAAGATGGCAGATGAAGCTGGCCAACGAACTCGGACGATACATTCATGTGTACTATGTACATACTTAATCTTATACAAATCGTTAAAACATGAATACATTAAAATGATTCTCAGTTTTTATTACTAAAATAGGTGCTAAAAATACAATTAACAGGTTTTAAAACATTAAAACCAATAATCAGATGGTGAAAACTTCCCGAGCGCTTTTCGACCAAGCCCTGGTCATCATCACATTTAACTTAAAGTATTAAGGTGAATGTGTCGTT
Organism: Maratus speciosus; assembly: GCA_963932465.1. Taxonomy (NCBI): domain Eukaryota; kingdom Metazoa; phylum Arthropoda; class Arachnida; order Araneae; family Salticidae; genus Maratus; species Maratus speciosus. Next base: position 195,642,576 of record OZ010794.1, read on the forward strand.
TCTCTTACATATAGTTTTCTATATATATTTACTTATACAAATCGGTTTATAAATACGAGAGTTACAGCATGAAAAAAATCAGATTGTTTGAAAATATCAGACACCCTAGAAATTCAAACTGTCATCTCAGCCATTTTTTAAGATAAAGACGAAATAAAAACATGCTTAAGAAAAAAATATTTTCCAGTTTTTAATTTATTTGAGCCGCTTTTTAAATTTTAAATTTTTTTAAATGCAGCCATTTTGAAATAAGTTGGCGCATGAGCTGGCCAACGAACTCGGTCCGGAAGTGCTTTCGACCGGACGGCTGCAATAGGTAGCTTTTTACTTTTGTAATGAGAGCTACCTAAAATATTTTTCTTATCAATAGGATCCCCCTCCCGCCTATCCTAAAGATTAAAGTAAAAAAGTGCTTACATTTGTTTCCCGATCAAAATTATTAACTAGAAACATTTAGCTGATTATTTATTAAGGAAAACCACAAAAATATTATCGAGATACCCAAATCAAATATTTTTATAACAAGAGTATTGTTTTCAAGAAATTTAAATTTTTTAAATGCTGTTCATAATTTCATATTTACAATTATTTAATATTCACAGAAGAAACAGCTGATTAGGTAAATGTGAAAAAATTGTATTCCATGTTTAACAGAGATCGCTTACTTTTAAAGCAGTGTTGCCGGGCTACTTTTTTTTAATTCAGGTTTCTTGACTGGCACCACTTTTTTTAGATCTTAAAATTCGCCTTATTTAACACTAGAACGGCGGGAAATTTTGCTCAAGTTTTATAAAAATATTTCACACCAGAATTTTTATTTAGAACTATTTAACTTATTTATTTAAGTTATTTTGTGCAGCATATATTAATCTTACATTATAAAAAAAATTCTGGTTCGAATCGAAACGTATTCATTCGGCAAGGGTCAAAATGACCCGTCGCCGCCGTTCTAGTGTTAATGACATATTAATTAAGGCGAAAACAAGAGAAATTTTACCATTTCAAAATAGTGGTGCCGATAAAGGAATCCCAATTTTAAACAAGTTGGAAATTGCTCGTCAAACGTGGCAAATGAGGTGCGTTCGTACTATAACTAGTGTTATAATTATTTTTTGCACCCCATATTGTACTTCAATGCGTATTTATTTGCAATTCATAAGTGCATAGTCTGTAACATCATTAAAATGCACTTGCAATAATTTTTTCCCATTCCCCTTAATGTAACGGAAAACTTTTGACTGTCCCTGCAATTAAGCTATACATCCGATTTTCATGAAATTTGAAATGGCTCGACAAAATTTTGCAGCAATTATATATTTAAAATTTCAGCCCATTCGGAAAGCTGTAACATCATTAAAATGCACTTGCAATAATTTTTCCCATTGACTTTAATGTAAAGAAAAACTTTTGACTGTCCCTGTAATTAAACTATACATCCGATTTTCATAAAATTTGAAATGGCACGACAAAATGTCGCAATAATTATATGCTTAAAATTTGAGACCATTCGGAAAGCTTTAACATCATTAAAATGCACGTGCAATAATTTTTCCCATTGGCCGTAATGTAAAGAAAAACTTTTGACTGTCCCTGTAATTTCACTATACATCCGATTTTCATAAAATTTGAAATGGCTCGACAAAATTTTACAACAATCATATATTTAAAATTTCAGACCATTCGGTTGGGTAGTTTTTGCTCTATTATATGCGGACGGACAGACGGACAGACAGACGGACTGAACGACGACTATAGGTTCTACGTATTTATATAATTACGAACGCACCTAAAAAGTAGCCTACTGGCAACCATGTTTCAAAGTTGTCGAATTTGTTTCAAAATTATAAAAATCCCTTGCGCCTATTTTTTTTTTTTTTTTTTTTTTTTTTTTTCACGAACAAACCCATGTCATTGAGCATTCAGCACGCAGACCGGACCGAGCCTGCATGAATATACGAGTACGAAGCCAAAAACGCACTGTAAAAAAACGGAGATTCTACTGGCAATCTAGATGCCAGTACTATTTCCGTTTTTTTTTTTTTTATGGAAATTTTTCCCCATAAATTACAGAAAAATTTCCGTTTTTAATCAGAAAAACGGACATTTTTCTATAATTTATAGGGAAAAATTTCCGTAAAGAATATCTATTCTTTTCTTTTTCATTCTATTGGCGTCTAGATTGCCAGTAGAATCTCCGTTTTTTTTTTTTTTTTTTTTACAGTGCGCAATCTAATTTTAGGCATTATAAAGGAGACGCAAGATATAGATCCTACCGAGGAATAAATAGGTAATATTATTCCCTGACTACCAGGGCATATTGCATTGTTTTCCTATTAATGAACATCTTTTTTCCTCCATGAACGCAGTAAACCATCACAGAGTACAAATTTATCGTTTCATTTGGGTTTGATAACATGTGACGTTCCGAAATTGAGAAAGCGTCTGTTCATTTTCATCCAAACATATTCGTTAGATATGAGTACATTGATTTACTCTTTTTTGAGTACATTTTTTTTGTTATAAAAAAAGTCCACAAAAATATAAATACAGTTCAGGACCAAAACACTGGATATATAATCTTTTTTATAATGAAATACCAACACTGCTCCTTTCGATTTACAGAATAACTGATTTTCACATTCAAGGCTGGAGTAGCACAGTTGAAGTTTATTCCAACAGAGCGAAAAATGTCCAGACCAGGAATCGAACCTGGATACTTGGCGTGCCGTGCCGATGCCTTACATGTTAGGCTATCTGGACAATACCTGGCTGATATAATTCACTCTTGAGTGAATTATGTCAGCCAGGTCTGGACATTTTTCGCTCTGTTGGAATAAACTTCAACTGTGCTACTCCAGCCTTGAATATGATTTAATCCAGTTGAAAAAAATATTCGTTCCCTTCATTATAACTGATTTTCCTTTTCTTTTATTGTCACTCCTACCAATTCTTCCAAAAAGGCAATATTTGCAAATTTATCGGGTAACTAAGAAAGTTCATGTGTTTTTTTAGAGCAGTTAATTTTTTCGCACAGGTGTAGTCAAACAGATTCTGATGACGTCATAACTGTATATTCCCTTCAAACCTCTTTTAGTAGAGAATTCAGCCTCTCCATCGAAATACATAAGGCCAGAAGACACGAGTTGTGGCGTCATCACTAATTGACCGACTTCTCACTAGTCTTGGAATTCACACCGAAAAATTTCGAATACCAATGTTCTTTTATTTTATTTGTGGAATATCTTTCATCTTATAAAACAATAATAACTATTTCAACATACTGGTGAGAATTCGGAATCCCTAAATACAAATTCAGCCAGATGCGGAATGCCACCGTATTGCCACATCTGGATGATTTTTATTGGGGGATTCCAAATTCTCACCAGTAAGTTTTAAGGTAAAATTAAGTAAGGTAAAATTTTTGTGGTACAAAAAAGCGTAAGACGTTGGCAGCTATGACTATCTATATTTATACACACACACACACACACACATATATACAGGGTTGTTATAATTAAAGTTCGCCTATTCAGAAGGCTCTAGAGCCGGTTCTATGGCTCCAAACGAAACAAAATTTCACTAGTACGTAGTTGAAGAGATGCGCTCTGCGAAAATAGAAAAAAACATTAGTTACACTTTCTGTCAATAGGTGGCGCTACGCCAATATTTAAGCCGATATTTGCAGATTCTTTTATTTTGTAAAAGCAAAATACAGGAAATTTTATTTCAAAGTTGGTAAAAGTAAACTTTTTCAGATTCGTTATATCAATTTCGGTCAATCCAGACGCAACACACAAAATCGCAAAATCTCACCCAAAACGCTTGAAAAAGATCACATGTTATTCAAATTTTCGACGAACGACGTCAAAGTGACGTCGCAACTTCGGAAACTTGAAATACCCTTCTAACCACCTGATGATTTAAAATTTGATGATAAAGTGTGTCTGTGACTTCTTTGACACTGGTACAGTTGATTGTTTCTGAAAAGCATTTTAATCTACGCTTTGTGGAGAATGGTAACTTTGAAAGAAAAGGCACTTCTTGTAAAGTTATTTTATCAAAATAACAGCAACGCAGCTGCAGATCTTCGAGAATTCCGGAAACTAAAAGATGTTAGACGTGGAGCAATGTCGGATCGTGGAGTTCACTAAATGATTAAAAAGTTCGAGGAAACAGGAAAACTCGACATTCTTCCTGGCAGAGGACGAAAAAAGGTAGACATTTCTAGCATTGAAGATATTGCTACTGCTGGCGTGAATTTAGCAAGCCAGTCATCATTTGGTAATGCAAGTGTTCCAGCTATTGCGAATGAAGTCGATATGCCGATTTCCACTGTGAGAAAAGTGATGCGTCAAATTTTGCGCTACTATCCATACAAGATTCAGAGGGTGCAACAACTAATACAGGGTGATACCGAAAGTCGGCTATCATTTTCACTACAGATTCTTGCCCGAATGAATGTGGACAATTCTTGGCTCTGGAATATTCTATCGACTGATGAAGCGCATTTTTATTTAAACGGACAAGTGAACACACACAACTGTCGAATTTGGGTGAAAGAGAATCCTAATGTTGTCCAAGAAGTAGTATTGCACGCAGCTAAAGTAACGGTGTGGTGCGGTTTCACAGCTACGTTTATGATAGGACCAAATATTTTTGAGAAACTAAGATTCACAGGACCCATTACATGTTCCGTAAATGGGAGAAGGTATCTCAATATGCTGTCAAATTTTCTGATTCCCGAGCTGCAACAGCGAGGCTGCCTTCAAAATATCGTGTTTATGCAAGACGGTGCACCACCGCACATTACTAGAGCAGTTCGGACTTTCTTAACAAGCCATTTTACAGAAGACTGCATCATAAGTCGTTATTTTCAAACAGTCTGGCCACCACGATCGCCTGATCTAACACCATGCGATTTTTGGTTGTGGGGATTTTTGACAGATTCTGTATCTAAAGACAGATGTCAGACAATCTCTGATCTGAAAGACAGTATTAGAATTCATATTAGCTCAATCTCACAGGACAGTTTACGCAATGCTGTAGAAAGCACAATTCTGAGAATGGAATGCGTTATTGAAAATGGTGGAGGATTCATTGAGCATGCGTAATGTTATTCTTCGTTATTTCCTCGTTGTCGAGCGACGTGTTTTATTTTTGTTGATGCAGATTACATCACATGAAATTATATTCATTTTTCTGTATTGTTTGGAGTCATAGGTCAGGCTCTACAGCTGTCTGATTAGGTGAACTTTAATTATAACAACTCGCAGTTCCTCGAAGTTTGTTGAAAATTTTAAATTTGTGTGCTTCGTCTGGATTGAGTGAAATTGATATAATGAATCTGCAAACATCGCCTTAAATATTGGCACAGCGCCACCTACTGACGAAAAATGTAACTAATTTTTTTTCGATTTTCGCAGAGCGCATCTCTTCAACTACGTACTAGTGAAATTTTATTTCGTTTGGAGCCATAGAACCGGATCTAGAGCTTTGTGAATAGGCGAACTTTAATTATAACAACCCTGTATATATATATATATATATATATATACATATTCATCGTGGGCAAAGCGATATAAGTAAGCGTTCTATCTTAAATGGGAGAAATAACCGCAAGATTAAAAGCGAGGTCACATCAATCAAGGTCATGCGCCACATAGCGGATGGAGTGCAGGGGCGGACTGGCACAGTTTGGCCCACCCCGCTAGATTTAAGCGTTGGCCCACCAATCGACAACCCCATTGTTAATGTTTGAATACTGACTTCCCTTTGTACATTGAATAATGTTTGTTTATAATATGAATATAGTACCTTAAAATTGATTAGTTTGTTTTATATCCTCACTACTAACTAATTAGAATATCAGATATTTGGACAATTCTTTTGAACTTGAGGCAACTCCATCTATTATCTTATCATAATCGTAATTTGGTTGATTATCTCCAGAACTACTGGGTAGATTTTAATGAAATTAAGGTATGTAAGTAGGTTGATGAAATGCAAAAAAATAACCATTCAACAGTTCTCGCATAAAACTCATCAGCGTCAGAAGGTATAAAACAGAGCTTACAATATTGAACTAAAAAATGGGTTAATAGGGGTATGTTCCCCTCTTACAGTTATACAGCTTCCACAACGTGAATTCATAATGGAAATCAGGCAGTTTATGAGTCCCTGTAGCAGTTAGCCTCACTCCTCCAGCAACGCTGTTTTCAAACACTCAGTGGTTCTGGAAGCTGGAAAGTGAGTTCCAATTGTCCTTCCCAGAGCGTCCTAGACATGCTCTATAAGGTTTAGGTCTGGAGATCTGACGGACCAACCCATCAAGTGAATATCCTCACTTTGCAGAAATTCGTCGACCCGATGAGCTCTATCTCTGGGCGCGTGTTGTAGTCTCTTAAAATGAAATCGGGGCCAACTGCATCCCTAAAAAGGCAAACATAATGTACAAAGATATCATCATTGCGCTCATCCAACATGATGGCTGCCCAGACCATCAAACATCCACAGTGGTCTCTTTCTCGGGCGTTGGGAGACATATATTGGATCCCTGGTTTTCTCCAGATGAAAGTACGTCGAGAATTAGAGTTTAGGCTGAACCGAGACTCATCAGTGAATAGAACAGCCCCTTAATGACCCCTCGTCCAAAGTCGATTATCTCTGTATAATGATAAACGGGTTTTCCCGTGCGCAGAAGTGAGCTGACGTAAGCAACCCTCTGTCATGTAGTCTTCTGCAAACAGTAACCCTTGAAACTCGGCTTCCTGTAGTCGCATAAAAGTCACGAGAGGCCTGGGAAGATGCTGCACTCCTGTTACCCCTCGCTGTAATAGATAATTAGCGATCTTCACTGGCCGTCATGGCTCTTGGACGACCTTGTCCAGGCTTTCTCTCTATGGATCTAGTATCCTTAAACTGTTTCCATAAGCTCGATACGACGTTGGGCGTTACATTGAAGTCTCCAGGAATCTGCACTTGAGACTGCCTTCTTTCCAGTCTCCCTGCTCTCCACCTCATTACAGCATTCAAACGTTGGTTGTTACTCCTTTTTACTGTTTGCTTTTGAATTTTACCGTAGTAAAAAAAAAAAAAAAAAAACACTAACAAGGAGAGGGCCAACCTTGTTAATCACAGATTTTGATTATTTTAATATATGTTGTAGGGTAGACACCCCTTAGTGTCAGGTTCAACGGATTTTATCCAATGCTCCTTAGTTCTTGAAAAACCAGGGGGACTAATATTAGTACACAACTTAAATACTTACTTCGCAACAAAAAAGACAGGTTAGTCGTAGCTCAGTTGGCATGGCGTTTGCCGGCAGATCCGAGGGCCCGGCTTCGATACCAGAATGCGCTACATTTTTTTTTATAAATATAGTTGTAATTATAATTTAATAATTTCAATTAAAAATTTTAACACCATACATTAATTATAATGTTAACAAAGTTAAATTTATCATTTCTTATTTGTAAACTATTATTTCTCATCCTTTAAAGAAGTTTAAAAAGAAATTGGATCTATTATTGAATGATAAAAATTCCAAAATCGTGACAAATTCTGTTGTGGTGTCATCTAGTTATGATAAAAAAAAAGGAATATTCAAATAAAATAAAAATAAAAGCAGAAAAAAGATAAAGGGGAAAGCAAAATAATTGAAAGCGCAAGCATATTTATTACAAATTTAAAAATCTTTAATATGCGAAAATCGGTTTTAATTTAACTCTGATGCTAATTTTTAATATGATTATGCTTGTTACTTTAAAAAGAGAATAATAATATTATCGCATTGACTTCCTTTGTTAAAGCAATGCGTAAATAATGTTTCTTTACAATCACGAATTGACACAATTGCTCAATATCATTGCATCGATAAAGACTATATGAAATGCATTTTAAAAGTGATTTAAAAAATAATAATAACAATTTTATGATGTTTTATTACAACTATTTAGTTAAAAGTAAAAAATTAAATAGGTTAAAATTATAATTGATATACAATATTAAAAATTTTAATTGATAGTGAGATTATTAAGTTATACTTACAAGTAAATTTATAAAACAAAAAATGAGAAAAACAAATGTAGCGCATTCAGGTATCGAACCCGGGCCCGCGAATCAGCCGGCAAACACCATACCAACTGAGCTACGACTGACCTATCACTGTTGTTGCAAAGTAAGTATTTAAGTTGTGTACTAATATTAGACCCCCCCCCCCCGGTTTCTCAAGAACTAAGGAGCATTGGATAAAATCCGTTGAACCTGACACTAAATGGCCTCTACCCTACAACATATATTAAAATAATCAAAATCTGTGATGAACAAGGTTGACCCTCTCCTTGTAAGATATTCGGCGAGGTGTGCGAGTGAACAAAACGTGAAAATTGCCACGCTCACTTACAAATCCTGTTCTACTCGCAACTCACTCCACCGATACACACATGTACGCTTACATGTTCGACACTGAATAAATGTTCAATAAATAAATGTTCGACACGTCTTTGTTTTGGATAAATACGACCATAGGCATTCCACTCGCACAATAAATCTAATGCACAAGCTAGGCATTTTTTGCATTTCTTATTAACTCTACAGCGATCCTCATCATCTTTAATGAGTTCTTCTGAATCGCTCGTTTTTTTGCTGTAAGCGGCGTAGAGCTCGCTACGTCGAGATTGTTGCTGCAATATGCTGAGCTTCTTCAAGCAAGTTCATTTAAAAATTTAACCTCACTGAAGCAGCGAGGATCGAACCACGCAATGTCTTTCATGGGCAAGTCATTTCCAGTAAATCGTGTATTCAACTGCTGAATAGCTGTGTATAAAATGACTTTATAAACGTTTCCCTTAAATAAGGCTGATGGGGATCCGATAATACTTCTTGCCTCATCGTGAGAATATTCACCACATCGACGTTTCGCTATATATTCTTTTTTTCGGTAGGAAACTCTCAATTTCAATGGTTTACTCCTTTTCTATTAGTTGTTTCCGAAGATGTTCCGCAAATTCAGAAGTATTTTTCATAGCCATATCAAAATTATGTCGTTTCTGTAAGACACTGGATTTCAGGGTGAGTTAAGTATCCCAGGCCGCTTATTTATGCAGATACTTCGATGTCGGCATAGATATATTGAATAGGTTGCTTAAAATGGTTACTATTAATGTATGCTGAAGCTTGCATTAATTATCAATCGGTGATCTTGCCGAAAAAGATACATGTGACGAAAAATCGTCCATTTCAGTGATACCTTGTAGACACTTAAGCAATATTAAATTTATATTGATCTTTAAAAGATTTCGAAGACTCACCAAACATGCTATTAAGTGCTCGATCCTTAATCTACCACTCAGTAGCGCTTACTTTTTGTAATCGCGAAGATGTTTATTTCCACATACAGGCCCCTTATTCAGTGAAGTCCATGCTTTCATACGCTCATATCACTCTGAGCTAAACATGGTTGTAGCTTACATTAAGACCAAGAAGTCCGTTGTCAATTTGCAACAATCTGTTGCATCTGCCAGGAACAAATTAAGCACATGTGCATATCAATGAATATGCTGTATATTTGGATTGTCTTTTTCAGTTGTGCCTGCAGACCTTTATATCTCCCACTCATATTTGCTGCACCATCAAAAAAAGTCCCAACTATTTGTGATGAAGGGAGTTTAAACTTTAAGTTCTTTTACTTGGAGATAGAAGGCTTTCCCTGTTGTTTTGGGGTCATCAACCAATTTTAAAAACTAACCTTCACTTTACCACGCTGCTCATAACGAACACAAAGAGCCAACTGCTCCATTACCGATATATCTTTTGTGAAATTTGCTTCCATACTGAATGGACCTGACTGTCTTGCATCATCGGCAATGTTTATTTGGATCTGAGTGGAGAGATAAGCACTTAACTGATTTATAAATTACTTGGACAGGAATGTGATCAACGAACCTCTTGCATACCGTTTGGGATTTCCATTTTGTTCTTCTTTCAGATCTATTCTAGCCTTCATCATACTTTCTAAAGATCCTCTTTCTTGACTTTATCTCCATAGCTTGTGTTACATAACCGAGCAAAATTTTATTATATTTACATAACAGCTTTACCAATTGTAGAAAATTGCCGTGTTTAACGTCTCTGTTATTCAAGTCTGCCGTTGCCTCCTCTCGTTTTTCTCTTTAAGCTAATCCGTGCCTCCCGAGATCCTTGATCTGTAGATTATTCCTAGATAGGTAAGCTAATCCTTGCCTATCTTTTGTTACTACGCAAGTGTCCACAAGTAGACTGATCCCACCGAACAACTTCCCAACCTTCACTGACCGTATGCCCTTTTTACTTTATCCCCTATCTCACAGCTTCTATACAAAATGAATAATTTGCACAGATCTGGCAAAAATTGCTGATGGGAGAGGGAAGGTACTTACACCCGATCAAAAAAAAGGGGGGGGGATGCTTCACGGAAAAAAGGGAAAAGAAAAATTAAGTTTCATAATTTGTTGTTTTGTTTATTAAGAAGAAAATTTTTTTGGTCCACTACAACCGTTTGACCCACCCTGCTACCAAGAAAAATTAAATTTCATATATTTTTAGGGGTTTTTTTAGTTTTATTGAAAAGAAAAAAAACTTAAAAAAATGTATGTTTTTTTCTTTTTTGGCCCGCTACACCCGTTTGGCCCACCTCGCTACCAAGAAAAATTGAGTTTCATAATTATTTTTTTTTTAGTTTTATTGAAAAGAAAGAAAAGTAAAAAAATGTATTTTTTTTTTTGGCCCACTACACCCGTTTGGCCAACTCCGCGATCGCGGGGTAGCGGGGTGGGCCAGTCCGCCCCTGATGGAGTGTGAACTACAGGTAGATTCCTAACTGTTTTCTTACTCACACCACTAAAACTGTAAAGTTTTTTTCACCTTGATTAATAACTGAAGTGCCTTTGATAAGGCGAAAAAAACTTCGTGGTGTCAAGTGCATGTGGATGCCACTCTCGCTACGCCATTATTTTGCAATAAATGTGGCAAACTAAATTCGTTTCCATGAGAGACTAAATATTTAGAAAATACGCGCCACGCTAAAAGCCCGCGTATGTGAATTATCACTCCGTCCACAAGGTGGCGCAACTGTGTTAATTTACGCCTGAATCCAGCATTAAGCTTGTTGGCTTACTTATAACGCTTTGATCGTGGGCAACACAAAATTCTGAAAAAGCAGAATTCCTGCTTTCTAGTACTGTAACTTTTTTATTGCATACTATTTATTCAACTCATTTCCCTGTGGAACATATTAACTTAATTTATAAAGAAATTTCTGTTTCGAATCGAAATAGTTTTATTTGGTAGCGGTCAAAATGACCACTACAGTCATTCTAGTGTTTAAAAAACAAGTTTAAAAATAATTTTCTAATACCGGAAAAATTCAAATATTTATTTTGTATATTATAAAATGCAAAAACAAGCGTACCGATTTTGAATTGTAAGAGATACCTTGTTCATCAAATAAGGATGTCTAAAATGACGCCTTCGAAAAACAAAAAAGAGAATATCGTGAAGTGTCTCAGTTGAATTTAAAATTTTCTTATTGAGATTTATCAGCAATTTTTTATCACCGAACCCAAATTGAAAATATTGAAGAGATGATACAAGGCTCTCAAATGGTCCGTCAACTGGATACCAATACTTTTTAACAGAAATCTTCATAGTAGTTTTTTACGACATTTGCCATAGAATTAACCTCTATCGCAGGGTTGCCAGAGGGCTACTTTTTTTAAATTCAGATTTCTTGATTGGCACAACTTTTCTGAAATGGTAAAATTCCCCTTGTTTCAAACTTAATTAATATGTCATTAAATAGAGCTAATTTTACCATTTCCAAAAGGTGGTGCCAAACAAGAAATCCTAATTTTAAAAAAAAGTAGCCCTCTGGCAAAATTGCTCGAGCGTGTTCTGTAAATTTGTAATTAAGCGTGTTCTGTAAAATTTGCAAGAAAAATTTAAAAAGGAGATTTTTCTCAGAAAATACTGGTATTAAAAAATCAGACCATTTGCGAGCCCTATGGATGAATCACAGAGTTTAATTTGACACATCTATACTTCAAAGAGCATGAACGAATCGCAATTTAAATAATAAACACTAAAATAACAAAAAAATATGAGAGAATTGAATAATAATGAATATAACTAAAATTATTGTGAGGAGGAAAAAAAGAAAGAAACGTAAAAACCAGATGACTTTCGATTCCTCAAAACTATTATACGTACGATTTCGTCATTACACAAGCATTTAGCTAACAAATATAATAAAATAAGTATGTAGCTGTTATTATACATATAACCAAAAAAAAAGGATAAATTAAAAAAATTAATTAAACAAAAAGAAACGTGAAAAAAAGATACTATTAAGGGATTACTTCAAAGAGCATGAAAGAATCGCAATTTAAATAATAAACACTAGAATAACAAAAAAGATGAGAAAATGAAAAACTGAATAATAATGAATGTAACTAAAATTATTGTGAGGAGGAAAAAAAGAAAGAAACGTAAAAACCAGATGACTTTCGATTCCTCAAAAATATTACACGTACGGATTCGTCATTACACAAGCATTTAGCTGAAAAATATAATAAAATAAGTATGTAGCTGTTATTATGCATATAACCAGAAAAAAGGATAAATTAAAAAAATTAATTTAAACAAAAAGAAACGTGAAGGAAAATATACTATTAAGGGATTGCTTCACTCAAGTGAAAACGTTCGCTCGCTGATGTTAATCCTACGGGTCATGTATATTTTTAAATATCTCTTTTTCATTTCAACATTTTTAAATGTTTTATTATTGTATAGCTTGAGGTCGTTCTCTACAATTGCCGTTTTTTACTTTTTGATTTTTGGTGCAGTTTTTATGACGACACTTTTACCAAATGGAGGTATGAATAAGAGGAGGAGACATAAAGCGTAGAGGCTACCCGTTGCGAGTGAAGTAACTGAGGAGGTTGCCACAAGATGGCCCCAGATTTTTTAACACTTAACCCGTTCGGGACCAGCATCTTTTGCATGAATTTTATTCGGTTGACACCACTTTTTGTTCAATAATTAAATTCAGTTTATCAATCAAGAAAATGTCTTAAGGGTGTATTCGAAAAAATATTTTTTCACCTTCAACAGCTCGAAATTTTCTGAGACATTTTCAGACTCATTTTTAAAAGTAAAAACATGAAACTTGCTGGGTTGATTTCTGAAGACATGTTTAACATGCCGCGTGATTTCATTTTCAGCTCAATTAATTAGAATTTGATTTTTAAACAATTATTTTCTCAGTATGACCATTTTTTTCATTCCCAGATCGCCCGCTTCGGAAAATTCGGTTCAAAACGCCAACTTTGACAGCGTTTTTTACAGTATTTTCTGCATTTATCAAAAAATTAAGAAACACGGCACATTATATAGTTTCTAAATAAGAGAATTTCCCAGTTTGACGCGTTTGAGAGCAAAAATGAGTTTTAAAATGAATCAGAAAATAAGCAGTTTGGATCGGAATACACCCTTAAAGGTAAATTTTACTTTACTTTTTTAGTGGTATAAAAAAAGGTGCTTTAACTCCTCGTGGACGAGAGTCTTTTACAAAATTTTTAATCTTTATTCACCGGTTTTTTAACCTTTTAATTCTCGCTCCCGTCATATTTTCGGGCTGTGTCTTTTACTCAAATTGTTTGATTCCCACCAAAGTGAAATTGGGTATATTTTAGTATCGTTTTTACTGTCATTAAATAAGGTAAATATTTCTTTTTCATAAAAGTGATGCCAATAAGCAATTTGAATTATTCAACCGTAATTTAATTCGAGCGTTAAGGGGTTTAAACAGAATTTTTTGCCTAATTCAATCGGGAAAATGCTCGGATTAAATAAGGCAAAATTTACAATAAAAATTTACTGGTGAGAATAATCCCCGATTCTGAGCACCTTACGCGGCACAAATACCGGTCGCTCGTCCCCAAGGGGTTAAGTACCTTTTGAAGATGCATATATCCACACATGGTCCCGAAGTGGTTAAATGCATAGCGACGCATAGCTACATCACTTTTTATCTAACTCTTAGCAAGCACTATTTTTATATAGCAATATTAATCCTGTGAAAATCGTAATAGTATGCTATTAAATTAAGTTAAAAATCTCTCTTAAAATTTTTGGTGTCTAATCCTTAATATAAGAATAAAAAGCACAATTCTAAAAGAATAATCTGAGCATTTAAGGGTTAAGTATTACAAAATAAAAATTTCTATAATATAAGGTATTTATAAATTTTATTTCTATAATATTATTTATAGATTCTTACTTATTGAAATATTCACTAATTTGCAATATTTTAGTTATAACAGTAGATTTTACTTGTATTGCGGATATGCAACATAAGAAAAAATTGACGGATTATACGAAAAATGTATCACTGATTTTTTTTTCATTATTTTTCCTGTGTAATAATCCTTTCTGAGAATCATATATATATATATATATATATATATATAAGTATGTCATTCAGGTATTGTGCTCTAGTAATTTTTAATATCCTGTATGAGGTGTATCTTTCTTTGGAACTCTTAGCTTCTTATTATCTATTTTCTGTAATGTTTGCGTTATAAGGAGCTAAATTTTGTCATTTTAGGCTTATTGCCGACAAAATTGGATGAAATAACGCATCTTCTATGAATGAACTCACAAGCTCCTCTGATGATTCTGTGAGTCATTCATAGTTTCTTATTTTACATACTGGTTTCGTATGTTCATTTCTAAATCATCTTTAGAACTTTATCAATTTCTTCATATATTTGTGATTTCAAATTTATTATATATATATATATATAACCAATAATTAAACATAACCTACCACCATCAAAAACCGTAATATTATGAATTAAAGCTGTAAGTATATATATAAAAAAAGATTAAATTAATTATAAAATCATAACTAGAAAATTAAATAACATTAAATAAAGCTATGCAATGATAGGAATGAAAAAATTAATGGAATCCTAAAAAAGGTATCAGATAACTACATAGTAGAAATCATATTGATTATATATATATATATATATATATATATATTTCGAAACAAAATAAAACATCATACATTTAATGGTTAAATCGGAACAACGGTTTCTCATTACTGCAGAGCAAACTTCCACTAGTAAATTTTGAACAGAAAATTTCGCCTTATTTTAGCGGTTTATTCATGCGAAATTTCTCTGACAAATATGTAAAAAGAAATTTCGTTTTTACTAGTGGAATTTGGTCCGGGTAGTATAATCTCTTTCACAAACTCTAAAAGGATGTTGTCTAGGTTGTCGCAATATGGCGGAAACGCAGGACCTGACTACCGCCGATGTAAACTTCCATCAGTAAAAATAAATTTCTCTTTTTGGCAATAATTATGACTGAAATCCTGCATTAAAAAAGCGAAAATCTCTATTCAAATTTACTGGTGGAAGGTTGCCACGGCTCTAATAATCACTGCAAAACCGGTTACAGTTGAAACTTCGCCATTTTGAGGCTAATTCAATTCAACTTTATTGATAGTTCCACGTTTATACCCTCGCAACCAGTTACTGGTTACTGCTTTTGGTAGTATGTTTTCTTTTTTTTCTTTGTACCCGTATTAAGAGTAAGGTTCTAGAAATTTTAAAAAGAAATTCTTTGACTTATTTAATAAGAAACTTTTGTAATTTCATAATGCAATTTTTTAATAGTGTGGTATCTTGGAACTGAATTTATTTAATAATAGTTCAATTTTAATTGCTTGAAATATACTTCACTACGAAGTCTAGGGTTAACGTTTTAATTGACGATCGCCTGTTAATACAGTGTTGCCAGATTGGGGACTTTTTTAATTCAGCTTATTTGACTGTCACCACTTTTTAAAAATAGTATAAATCGCTTATTTTTCAGAACTTTTTAATAAATTTTTAAATAGGGCGAATATTTCTATTTTAAGAAAACGGTGACAATCAACTATCTGGGGACAAAAAAGTCCCCAATCTGGCAGCAATGTGTTAATATTTCTTCTTCCACTTTCCATAACTTGCCATTTTATATGTCCTTTTTAGGTGCGTTCGTAATTATATACATACGTAGCACCATAATCATCGTCTGGCCCGTCCGTCTGTCCGCATGTAACAGCGCAAAAACTACCCAACCGAATGGTTTGAAATTTAATATATATACTCGTTGCAGAATTTTGTGGAGTAATTTCAAATTTTAATAAAATCGAATCAAAAATTAAAAAGATATTAATAAACGTTTTCTTAATTCTGTTAAATCCTATCATACGTAATTAATTCAATGATATCCCATGATAGGTAATGATTGTATGTTGCCATGTTGATTACGTCGTATACATAGTGACATTTTGCCCCTGCTTTAATCAAGCTCGAGCCTTGATTTGTATACAATTTGATCTTGAGTTGGCATATATAGCGCATCGAATATTAATACTGTCTATTTCTAGAGTTTGCGAATTCGACAGTATTCTAACTATAATATCGCATTGAAATATGGAATTTCCAACTAAATTTTTATAAGACTGGCACATTGACAAAGTCATATTTCTTCTTCAGTGCTTGATAATGGCACAAGGTTTTTTTTTTTTTTTTTTTTTTTTTTTTTTTTTTTTTTTAATATAAAGAAAGACTACACGCAGGCAGAGGATGACAAAATTTGGTTCCAATATTGGACTGTTTGATATGATCGTACAACAGAGTTGTGCAAATTTGTAATTCCAATTATCTGCAATGCAATTACAGTTTAACTGTATGTAATTAATTACAGTTAAATTAAATGCCATAAAAAATTCTTGCAGCACTGTAACCGAAACTGCCCCCATCCCATTATTTGTCAAAATTTCTGTGTTTGAATGTGTGTAACTATAATCAATTACATGAAATAAACATGTAATTACACTGCGGATAATTGATATTACAAAATTGCCCAGCTCTGTCGTACAATAGTAAAATGTTATGCTATACAGCAGAATTTAATTTGTGGCTTCCTTATAAATAATTATCTAACATTTTAACTTTTTCCATCTGATAAGCAGTTAAGGCTTGTTATCAGTTAAGCAAATTCCCCTCTCTTATGCTTATGGGTTTGGGATGCACCCGTATTTTACAAATTTCTTCTCGGAAAATTAAATTATTACCTCTGTTTTCTGTATGGTCTGTTTGAAGAACGTTTTTATTTTTATTTTATTTTTTTTTTTTTTGCTAAAATGTTTGTAAAATATATATTTAAATTTATATTTTAAGTGCTAAAACCTAAGTGAAGTAGGCGAGTTGCAAGTGAGATTTTAACACTTTAAATAAAACTAACAATGTATTTTAAAAATATTTTGTCGAATAAAAAGCAAAAAAATTCTTGGTAAAGAGCATACAGAAAACATAAGGTAAAATTTTTCATTTTCCGAGGAGAAATTTGAAAAATACGGATGTATTTCAAGCCCATAGGTTTAGCATTAGACGTCAGAGAAGGGAATTTCCAGCCTGACTGATGAGGAGCCTAAAGGCTCCCGTTCAGTCATGCAAAGACACTTGAGAGCTAATCTTAATCCTTAAATGCATAGTGATGCGTATTTGCATTTAACTCTTACTAACCACTATATTTATATAGAAATATTAATCCCGTGAAAATTTCAAAAATATGCTATTAAATAAAGTTAAAAATCTATCTTAAAATTTCTGGGGTCAAACCATTAATATAAAAATAACAAACAAATTTATAACAGACTAATTCGTGCATTTAAAGGTTAAGTTTTACAAAATAAAAAATTATATAAAATAAGGTATTTAGATTCGTACTTATTAAAATGTATACTAACTAGTGTAAATACCCGTTCTAGGACGGTGGGTAAAAATTGTGTTTTTCACTTAAAATTTGAAAAACTGATAAAAAAATAATTGACAATATGGAAGCGTTTAGATGAGCAAAGTCCTGCTAGTTTATGTTCTAATAAACACACAATTAGCTTTTACAATATTTCTGATTAAACCAGGTTTTCCGGCTAATATACTATAACAAAATTAAGATTTCTTAATAAAAGAAAAATTTAATAAATATGCAATAAAAGTGCGTAATTAAAACAGTCTGCTGCAACTATTGAAATAATACTATTTTTTTAAATAACACTTTGAAATTGTATTTTTATCGTTTACCCCCCCCCCCCTCCATTTTTTTTTAAATATGTATATTGATTAATAAATAAGTATCGCGGGTTGAATCTCATCCATCTAATCCTCTAAGCTTCTGTCCTCCTGATGCAAAGCTATAAATCAAAAATTATTAATTTTACTTTTCGTATAAATATTAATTTTTTACTTTTAAAATATGGGATGTGTGTTTTTTTTTTTTTTTTTTTTTTTTTTTTTTGTTTTTGTTGTTTTTGTTTTTTAGTTTAAATTTACATACACCTGTATATAGAAAAGGAAAATATAAGCAATGTGTAATTTAAAAATAAGTTACAAAATGCCTGGATATTATTTCAGGGAGGGGGGGGGGGGGTGCGACTAATCCCCTAAGCTTCTGTCCTCCTGATGCAAAGCTATAAATCAAAAATTATTAATTTTACTTTTCGTATAAATATTAATTTTTTACTTTTAAAATATGGAATATGGAATTTTTTTTTTAAGTTTAAATTTACATACACCTGTATATAGAAAAAGAAAATATAAGTAATGTGTAATTTAAAAATAAGTTACAAAATCCCAGGATATTATTTCGGGGAGGGGGGGGGGCGACTAATCACCTAAGCTTCTAACAAAATAATAAGTCTAAAATATTTAAATTGATTACTTTTTTAAAAGAAAGTCAGTTTTATCAATTTTTTGCAGGGAAAAAAAGGATATTTTAAAAAATACCATATCATTGTTTTCCGTGATTAAAATTCCTTACATGTCGCAAAGAAAATTTAATATGATTGCAACTTAATACTTGAAACAATCTTAGTTAGGAAGAAGTGTCTACCACTGCTCAATTATCAGGATTTGTAACCTTGTGAAGTAATCGCGGGATTCTTGTTTCTTGTCAACCAATGGGAGAATGGAACCTTTCACCTTTGAGTCTCTTCCTCGGAGACAAGTAAGATTGATGGATTCGCCCCGCCCTGGGTTACACTGCCTTTTATTATATAGAGATTTGCAATATTTTAGTTATGAGAGTAGTTTTTACTTGTATTGCAGATGTGTAACATAAGAAAAGTTTGACGCATTATATAGAAAATATATCTCTGATTTTTTTTTTTTTTTTTTTTTTTTCCTGTGTAATAAACTTTTCTGAGAATCATATGTAATTTTTTCGAAACAAAATAAAAAATCATGCATTTAAGGGTTAAACCTATGGCAAGGTAATTTTCAAATATCTCATTTGCATTTCTGTATTTTTAAGTACTTTTACGATTTTCGTTGCAGTTTTTTTATGAGGACACTTTCACTATCGGAACCCGTTCCGAAAGTGAAAGTAACTTTTTAAAAAACAATCTTCAACAAAAATAAAAAATAAAAAAGGGGCAAATGTAGAGATCGACCTCAGCTATTGAATGTAAAAAAAAAAAAAAAAAAAAAATCGAAATGCAAACGAGATAATTGAAAAGAACCTTGTGTTAGGTTTAACATCAGCTCGCCAGTATCTTCGCGTAACTGAACGGGAGCCTTAACTCTTTCCGGCACAGTGTACCCGGGTCGGGATACCTAATTTTAATTCCAAACTTACGACCGGCACCAAGAATATTTTAGCAAAATTTTTCTTTTACAATGAATAGTTAAAATAGCATGCTTTTAATTTCTAAAAAAGTCGTTTTAAAATTCCGGTGTCAGTCAATCATTTCATATTTCATCATTTTACAACAAAAATTGCTGTGCCAGAAAGGGTTAACACTATATCATAGCTGCTAAAATTTACGTTTTTTTCCTACCCCTATCTTTGCGAGAAAAATGTGCTTCGATGATGAAATAAGACAAATTTCTCTTTTAAAATATAGTGGGAGGGAAAATGCGTAAAACTTGGCAGCTATGCTACATAGGCTGCTTGACGCATTTAAGCGTCATTTTTAAAACTTTAGTCAGGAAATTCTAAATTCTCCTCATAATATTTAAGGTATTTTTTGGTTATGATAAATTTCATTTATAATTCAGTTATTAATCACACTTCGCTGTCATAATTTCGTGAATAAAATGATTTTAAATTAGTACTAAAAAGTTTCTGGTGTGAACTCAAAATTTAAATAAAAATCTTCCCAGATTTGACAACACTGTTTGTAGACCGGAAAGCGTTAATATATTCACGAAAGCAATTTAAATGTTTAAAATTTCTTAAACTATTTTTTATTTTGATTTTATCCATAAAAAGTCGAATTCCCCTGGTGAGGCTCGAACTCACAACCCCGGCATATCTCACGAGCACTATCTTATAAGTACCGTGCGCTAACCAATTGCGCCACAGGGGACAGTTAGCTGCCGGGGAAAATACACTCTGTTTCCTTTTCAGTTGGCAGAACGTATAAAGGGAGAAAACAGAAAACTGTGATATTGTGCGAAGCACAGAGAAAGTGAGTACTTTCGTGGACTATTCGATGAATCATTCGAGCAAGCGCAAAAGCATAGCTGTTAACCTACCTTTGGTTTTCAATTTCTACCTGAAATTTTGTATCGAAAAAGATTTTTTTTAATATTTTAATTAGAATTAATATAAGAAACCTATATAAATGTGAAGATTCTTTTTATCTTCAAATTGAAGATAAAAAGTATTTTCCTCAAATTTTCTGAGAATGATTGATTAAAAAATTTGCGAGAGTTGACACTTCGATTTTGTTTATTTTTTTATACTAAATTTCTAGGGGTATTTGATTTAAAATGTATACAAAGGTTCGAAACTATGCTTTTGCGCATGCCCGAATATGATTCGTTTGATAGTAAAATCATCCATTCTACCCATCACTATTTAAAGGTCGTCAGAATTTGAAAAATCTATTTTAACTTTTTTTTTTTTTTTTTTTTTTTTTTAAGGCTATTCTAAAGTGCTCTGTTCAACAAGAGCAAAACGTTTTGACACATTTACAAACTCCTTTTTTAACGGAAAGATATAAAATTGGAAAGCCTGACCATGGAAGCGATTTGGAATCGAACTGTGTTTTCCATTTTTTGATAAATAAATTACCTATTGATTTATAAGTGATTTTGATTACGTGACAAACAAGTTTTTCGCCTTTTCTTGAGTGGTTATTCTACTTTCGCGCGAAAATTCAGTCCAAAACGCCCACTTTGACTCTATTTTCTGAAAAATCTATTGTGTTTGC
The DNA here is from genome assembly GCA_963932465.1 of Maratus speciosus. NCBI lineage: Eukaryota > Metazoa > Arthropoda > Arachnida > Araneae > Salticidae > Maratus > Maratus speciosus. The sequence goes on from OZ010794.1 coordinate 195,663,889, forward strand.
AAAAAAAAAAAAAAAAAAAAAAAAACTGGAAAAAACAGTTCGATTACATAGTTTCTGAACAACAACGTCTGCTAGTTTCATGCATTTCCGATCAAAAATAAATTAAAACTTATGTCATAAAGTTGCCCTCTTGGATTTGAGAACAGCCTTAACCCTAGAACTACCGGAAATTTTACTCAAGTTTTATAAAAACATTCTACACCAGAATTTTTACTTAAAACTATTTAATTTGTTTAATTTATACATTTAGTTTGTTTTGAAGAAATTTCTGGTTTGAATAAATATTTTGAATGTACATGTCGGGTCCATTGGACCCTTCTGGTAGACAGAGGGTCAAGAAAACAATTTTTATTTATTTATTTATTTATTTATTTTATTTTTTTTTTTTTTTGGTCTCAAAATACACTCAAACGAATTAAACCATACGTAATTTTCTTGCTCATTTAAAAGTGTTCATGAATTCGGTTTGTCTGTCTGTCCATGCTCTAACTCGCGTAAATTAAATCCATGAAATTCATATATGGGGCATTCTCACAATCTTTTGACTTTCTGGAATAAAAATCTGGTGAGATTAAACTTGCTAAAATAACGTTTTAATCTCATAGACGAATGCCTTAATGATTCAAAATAATGAAAAAATGGTCAGCAGCGAAAATTTCTTTATTTAACTGAGGTTTATGTTAAAATTGCGAGTTTAATTTGCCTTGCCATTTTACTACTAAAACTTTTTACTTTCTTCTAATTTTTTTTCTTATAATGAATTCGCACAGTACCCACAGGGCTTTCAAATAAGAAATAATAACAATGTTGTATTTTTAGTACAAAATTTTGGTATAGCATTTTCTTAAAGGCGTGTTAAAGAAGGGACGGTATAGGAAAAAAGGGACGAAATGTGAAAAAAAAGGGAAGGTAAGATTGGAACGGTAAGGAAAATTACCACCTATTTTAGGCATATCATGTTAAGACTAAGTGGTAGCCACAATATTCATTGATTTTTAGAAACAGTTATTTACATTGGATTAAATTAAAAAAAAAATTAATTTACCTCGAAAAGTGCAGGAATAAATCTTGGGACGGTAAGACTACCAATAAAGTCACGACGCTTGAAATTGATATTTATATGCTGATTTAAATTCTGCAGTAAATTTCCTATCAAAAAAATTTAGACATTCTTTCTCTAGCATACTTCTGCATGAGAAAAAACTTGAAAAAAAATTCTGTGGCTGCATCTAAAGTGATTTTCTGTGTAATTTTAGAAGAGGGACGCGGTAAGGAATCTAAAACCCAGGGACAACGTTTAAAAAAATAATAACAACCCTAAAAATGTGTGCAGGTTAATTTTTTGCTACATATTTATATAAAACAATAGTTACAGTTTCAGAAAAAAATTACATCGAATTATTTTTATTGAAACAATTTTATCCAGACAGCTCCAAACTTAAAAATCAGCATCAGGGACACGGGACGGTATAGGAGTTTTCCAGTTTGGACCCACAAGATCGTCCAAAACTTATTTATCTCGTTAATACAGTAGAACCTCGATTATCCGAAGTAATTGGGACAGACCCTTTTTCGGAAAATCGAAATTTTCGGATAATCGAGAATGCTTCAATTTTAAGATTAAAGAGAACTATACGCAATATTTCTTATTATGATAACAAGTGCTTGATAAAAATAAAACAATAGCAAAATAGGAACAAGAATAAATTAGATGAATTTTAATTTTGAAATTAAGTACCTTTTACATATATCACAAGGATTTGAAAAAATGTTTTGTTTGTCGCAGCTTCGAATGCCTTTGCTTTGAAGCTGTATCATGGAGTTTTTTAATATTATTAGTTCACACCAGTATCACAATCTTTCTGCTGCTCCAGCTATGCCAAACCTTTTGAAAACATTCAAAAGCTCCAGAATTGCTAATTTGTTCGTTTTCTTCGTTCCACTCCGCAACTTACGTGAGATCAAGTTAAATTCAAAGGAACTCTAAGAAAACGGATAGAAAATATTTAGATGTACTCGTACAGGGTTCGTACGCATCAGGGGATTCCTGGGATTTTAGGTGTTTTAGTACCAGGAATTTCCTAAAATACTGGTAGCTATATCTGAAGATAGATTTTTTTATTAAATCACTTCATTAATATCACTTTACAAAAATTCTGGTAAAACGTCCTTGAAGCGTACGAACCCTGTCGTAGTACGGAAAGGACCGCAGCACACAAGGAATGTGATAGTTAAAAAAAGAGCTTTAAAAATGATATTGCGCACAAAGAATGTGATAGTAAAAAAAAAAAAAAAAAGCTTTAAAAATGGATTTCGGATAACCGAGAGTTTCGTTTAAAAGAGTATCGGATAAAAGAGGTTCTACTGTATTGTTATGCAATCATGCAATGGGATGTTCCCCAGTATATGAAATAATAAAAACACAAGAACATGTACTAAAATAAAAATTATTAACCAGGGACATAAAAGTCAAAAGATTGTGAGAATTCCCCCATATGTTATTTGAGTTGACTATGTCATGTTCGGTATTGAAAATGAAGTGTGTAGCACTTACCTTACGTTTACAGTGACACTCAAAAGAATTCTGTTACCTTACGTTTACAGTGATGCTCAAAAGAATTTCCTTACCTTACGCTCTATGGAGAAAAATCGTTTGCGGTGTATTTTAATGATATTACACTATTTTAACCCATTAAGGACGAGCATGTTTCACAGGAATTTTATTCATTTCACGCTACTTTTTGTTAACCCCTTGAGGGGCGGTGGAATATATTATATCCCACCTACGATTAATGAAGATTTGCACCAGAAAAAATTTATTAAATTTTACTTTTCTAACTTTGATGGTAAAAAGTAGTAAAATTGCTTTTCCTTATTGTGCAATAAAATTTTTGAAAGATTCCGGTGTGAATTCGACATTACAGTAATTCAATTACTTGCCCTTCAAGGGGTTAGACACTTACTTTTGCTTTATGAATCACTGAAATGTGTTAATTATGTGTTAATTATTAACCCCTTGGGGACGGGAACCTTTTACGAAATTTTTAATCTTTTGTCACCGTTTTTTAAAAACAGAGATTTGTGTCTTCTTGAATCGAGAAAATGCGCTGATTAAAAAAGCCAAATTTTACAGTAAAATTTTACTGGTGAGAAAAAACAAAGATTCTGAGCGTTTCATGCGGCACGTATACGTGTCGCTCGTCCCCAAGGGGTTAATGATAGAGTAAATTTTATTTTTATCTTTTACTGGTATTAAAAAAAAAAAAACTTAAAATATTACAAATAAAATGTTGCTAAAACGCAACGTCAGTCTTTAACCCTTTCAGGTGCGCCGTTTGCAGTCTGAAAACACCTAATTTTATGCCCAAACTGACAAATGGCATTAGTAGCTTTTTAGTACAATTTCGATTTTATAATATACGTGGTGAAAAGCTTTTGATTATTTTCAAATAAATTTGTTCGTAAATTGCGGAACATTTTTGGAGCGGAAATGCCTTGCCCCTGAAAGGGTTAATGGATTAAACATGTTGAAATTGTTATATATCACTGAGGTATTCTACAAGTCGCTTAGTTTAGAATAAGGTGTGCATAGAATTTATTGTTCATTTACAGGGACACACAAAGATTTTGGCTAGAGTACTGCCTACGAACAACAATTGCTGGAAGTGCGTTTTCAGTTGTGGTACGAGTTTTTAAATTGAACTATTTTGTTTTTGTACAGTAAAGCACCAATTTGCCGTTTCAGCTATTCAGCGGGTGTAATTCTAAAAGCCATAGCTTCTGTTCTAATGGGAATTTCAAGGAAAAAATTGTATCAAAATGTTCAGAAAAGACAGGAGTTTAACATCTAAAAAAATAAATAAATTTTCGAAATTTTTGAAGCTTTCAGAGTCCAGGGACCCCTTAAACTAATCTTTAATCGTCGTCTGGAGTGCCGATTAACTTTTAGACTGAAGCAAAGCATAATGTATGACGTTAAGTTCCTGGAAAGTTTTCACTCTAGTATTGTGAGAAACAAAAAAGTTTCCAACTGTTCTAAATGTGTTATACAGTCCACCCACTGTCCGTTCTTTTCATCCCACACTCTTCACAGTTTCCACAAACTTCAAATAAACCTTATAATAGTCCCATATGTTGTTTGATTTTCATCTTTTCTCAAATGTTGCAAGAAGGCAAGAAAAAAAGAACGAAGCTGGAAGAAAATAATCTGAGAAAATCAGTTACGGCATGAATGAAATGGCATATAACTGAAGCATTACAACATTAACACTAGAATCGACGGCAATTTTACTCAAATTTTTTGAACAGTGTTTCACGCCAGAATTTTTATATAAAACAATTTAACATACTTAATTAGCCTATTTTTGTGTTGCATACATTTAACATATCTTATGAAAAAAATTCTGGTTCGAATCGACTATTATCAATTTAGTAGGGGTTAAAACGACCCCTAATGGCGGCTCTAGTGTTTAAATACATAGGGATGAATCGGGAGTGCACTGAAACGACGTATACATGTAAAAGACGTGTAAATGAGAAATGTATAAACTGATCTTTACTGTATATTACTTGCTGTTTATAAATTCTATGAACCATATACAGGGCTGCACAAAAGTTCTCAAGTATATTTTCGTTTATTGACGGAAATTGCAGAATGGAATTTTCAGCATTTGTGCTATGCGTTTAACTGAACTAATTTTTAGCATACTATGCAGTATGCATACAAGTGTATAAATCATATACAGGGCTGCACAAAAAATATCGGATATTATCGGACTATTGAGGGTAATTGCAGAAATTGGATTTACAAATGCGTTAAGTATAACTTTTTCCAAATTGTTTATTTAGACATGATCTTTTACCTTAATAAATTGCAGAGTTTTTTTACAGTATTCTGAATGTGTTGGAAAGTGTTTCATAATGTATGCTGGAAGCATGATTTTTAATTCTTGTTATTATTTTTAAGAGAGGAGAGATACATATTGCGATACGCCGCTGCTTATCTATATTATAAAGCAAAAACATGCATGTGAGTAACTCGCACGTCATATCGACAAAGTCAGCGTCCTTATCAATCTGTTTCGTTTTATCGCAGTATTTTGATATCTAAACATTGTGCAATTTAAATTTTTACTTTGTCGAATAGAAAGAAAAATGTGCTTTTAAATGCAATTTTTTAAGGCTGTTCTCAAATCCAAAGGGACTACCTTATAACACATTTTTAAATTCATTTTTATTCGAAAACGCATGAAATCGGCACGTATTGTTATTCAGAAACTGCGCAATCGAAAGACGTTTCCTATTTTCTGGTAAACTCAAAAGATCTTTCAGGAAATAATGTCAGAGTTGACGTTTTGGTATGAATTCCCGAGGCGGCAGACCGAGAAAGACGAAAAACTTGTCGCCAAGTGACAAAAATTTCTTATAACTCGACTAGGAATTTATTTATCAAAAAATGGAAAATTAGTTTCGATTCGAAATAGCTTCAACAATCAGGCTTGCCAAATTATGCATTGTCTTTACGTTTAAAAATGTGACCGAAAGTTTCGCATTGTTGAGAAGGGAACTTGAGAAACGCCTAAAGTTTACCTCAGTTTAGCGATTTTCATTATTATTATTATTATTATTATTATTATTTTATTTTTTTTTTTTTGGGGGGGGGGGGGTTAAAGCATTTTTTAAGCAGAAATGTCTGAAAATCTATTTCAAGAATGAACGTGCAACCTTTTCCTGATGATTAACACGTTTGCACGTACAATAATGAAAATAATTCATTATTTGTTTGCTGGCGTGTAATATTTCGTAATTAAATTTCCAAACAAAATTAAAATTTCTCAAATAAATAAACAAATCACGAATTTAACAGACACAGTATAATCAAACTATGCTCTTAAGGCTCTTAGTCAGTCAATTTCCTGATTCCTCTCTTTAATGTTAAGTCTACGGGCGTAGAATGTATTCGTATATTTAAAATATCTCCTTCGGGAACTAATATTTTAAACTCTATTTTTAGGTACGTTCGTAATTGTATAAATACGTAGCAACTATAGTCGTCGTTCGGTCCATCTTTCTGCCTGTTTGTCTGCCGTCCGTATATAACAGAGCAAAAACTACTCAACCGAATGGTCTGAAATTTCAAATATATAATTGTTGCAAAATTTTGTCGATTCATTTCAAATTTTATGAAAATCGGATGCATGGTTTAATTACAGGGACAGTCAAAAGTTTTCCGTTACCTTACGGCCAATGGGAAAAAATTATTTCAAGTGCATTTTAATGATGTTACAGCCTTTCGAACAGAATGAAATGGATATGCACTTATGAAGTGCACTAAAAAATACATTCAGTGTGATATTCGGTGCAAAAAATCTTTATAAAACAAGTTATAGTACGAACGCACCTCATTTGCCACGTTTGACGAGCAATTTCCATCTTGTTTTCTATGTACTCTACTTAATAATTCCGATAAAATAATTTCTATCACACGAAAAAAGTTACAAATAGGTAAGTTTTAGTTACAGTCACTTAGTTTTTACACTCATTAATTAACTCAACCTGGTTTTTAAAAGTAATGATGAAATTTTGAAATCTATTTTTAACCCCGATTTTTATATGCTAATATTATAAAAATTCACAGATACGTTTCCGATGACAATACCACATTTTAATATTTTTATAACTTAATCATAAATTAATACGTTAATTTTAATGCATTTTTACGTTATCCGACACAGTTGATTAATCGACCGCATTATTCTGTGCATTTTGTACAATTGTATACGAGTTTAAAAAAAAAAAAAAAAAAAAAAAAAAAAAAAAAAACAGTAAAGGATTTAATCATGCGGCAATAATACATGTTTGCCAAAATATGCCAAATGATTTTAAAAATGCAACAATGAAACTTTTAAAGACTAAAAAGTAGAAAATAAGTTATAAATACAGTGTAATATAGAAAATTACACTTTTATCTATAATAGCTTAATATTAATTAATTTACGATTATACGCTGAGAAATTAATTTAGAAATACTAAAATGGTAATTTCAAAAATGTTTCATTTGTCTTTCCTTTTGCCATATCTTAAAAAAAATCATAGCAAAAATTATATATTTATTAATAAATTCGCTTGCTTGTGCTTTGTAGGCAATTGCAAAAAAGCAGTGCATTTTTTATAATATATTGTAGCGGAAAGTTTTGGGTAAAAACATGAATAGCAGCCTGTCGGAGTTTCCTCTTAGTCCGCACAACTTCGAAGAAAATCCTTATTATTTATATGCTGCCACCACCGATATGATTACGTGATATCGGTCACGCACTGAGAGGATTGATTAAATGAAAACCAACGCTTTAAATTAACTAAATTAACAGTTTATTTACACACTATTTACACAACAACAAACACTATTTACACTTACAAACTCGGATATAGATGATCCGGTTCAACATTAAATTGAATACAGCAAATGCTGGCTGTGTACTGTTAAACTACATTAAATCAATCTCACTCTACACACGTTAAATTAGCTTTCCGAAGATCAATCTCGGTCTCCAACACATGGGCAATGGGCTCTAAGCATAAGCTTTCCGAGCCACTCTCAACCTTACGCACTCTCTCAGAGCTATCCAAGGAACACCCCTCCACCTTGCGAGTTACGCTCAAACTGACTATCCCAGCCTAAGAGTCTGCCTTCCAGAAAAATTGGGTCATTTAAATGACCCTTCACAATTTTTTCATCTTAAAACAGAACCCTTCACATTTTTTTTTTTTTTTAATCTTAAAGCAGTACAATTCAAAAAACTTTTTGTCTTAAAACAGAATCCTTCACGAAAATTTTTCATCTTAAAACATAACACTTCCCAAAACTTTTTGTCTTAAAATAGAATCCTTCAGAAAGTTTTTCATCTTAAAACAGGCCACTTCACAAAACTTTTTCTCTTACAACAGAACACTTCACAAAAATTTTTCATCTTAAAACAGGACAATTCACTTAACTGTTTGTCTTAATAAAGAATCCTTTGTGAAAATTTTTCATCTAAAAACCGGACACTCCAGAAAACTTTTTCTCTTAAAGCAGAACACTTCACAAAAAATTTTCATCTTAAAACAGGACAATTCACAAAACTTTTTGTCTTAAAACAGAACACTTCACAAAAATTTTTTCATCTTAAGTCGGGACAGTACACAAAACTTTTTTTCTTAAAACAAAATCCTTCAAAAATCTTTTTATTAATTCATGACAATTCACAATTTTTTTTGTCCTAAACAGAATGTGTGAATTTAAATCTTTCACAAAAAAGAAAAAAAAAAAAAAAATTCTTCTTAAAACAGGACTCTTCAGAAAACTTTTTGTCTTAAAACAAAATCCGTCACAAAATTTTTTCATCTTAAAACACGACACTTCACAAAAATTTTGTCTTAAAAAAGAATCCTTCAGAAAAATTTTTCATCTTAAAACAGGACACTTCACAAAACTTTTTGTCTTAAAACGGAACACTGCACAAACATTTTCCATCTTAAAACAGGACAATTCAGAAAACTTCACAAAACTTTTTTCATTGTAAATCAGGACAGTACACAAAACTTTTTTTTTTTAAACAGAATCGTTCAAAAAAATTTTTATAAGTCAGGACAATTCACAAAACATTTTGTCTTAAAACAGAACGTGTGAATTTAAATCCTTCACAGAAAAATTTTTCATCTTAAAACAGGACAATTCAGAATACTTTTTGTCTTAGAACAGAATCCTTCACAAAAATATTTCATCTTAAAACACGACACTTCACAAAACTTTTTGTCTTAAAATAGAAAAATTTCTTCAGAAAAATTTTGTCATCTTAAAACAGGACGCGTCACAAAATTTTTTCTCTTAAAACAGAATCCTTCACAAAAATTTTTCATCTTAAAACAGGACAATTCACAAAACTTTTTGTCTTAAAAAAGAATCCTTTCTGAAAATTTTTTATCTTAAAACAGGACACTTCAGAAAACTTTTTATCTTAAAACAGAACCCTTCACAAAAAAAAATTTCATATTAAAACGACCCCTCACAAAAATTTTTCATCTTAAAACAGAACAATTTACAAAACTTTTTGTCTTAAAACAGAATCATTTACAAAAAATTTTCATGTTAAAACACGACACTTCACAAAACTTTTTGTGAAGTGTGATTATCTGCACTTGGGATATAGGCCCTAGGGGGAGGGGGTCTGCCTTCCGTGGGGGTGTTTCTAAGGAAACCTAACACGTATTTACGCAAAGTTTCCCAAGGTTCGAAGAAAACCACGAAAACTCCGAACTGTTAGGTCGACGGGCGCGATTGGGTTCGAACCCAGTACCTCCCGTCTACCAGCTTCGAGAGACGGACCTCTCAGCCACTGGTGGGGTCTTAAAACTGAATCCTTAAGAAAAAAATTTCATCTTAAAACAGGACACTTCACAAAACTTTTTCTCTTAAAACAGAACCCTTCACAAATATTTTTCATCTTAAAACAGGACAGTTCACAAACATTTTGTCTTAAAACAGAATCCTTTACGAAAAATTTTCATCTTAAAACAAAACACTTCAGAAAATTTTTTGTCTTAAAGCAGAACACTTCACAATTTTTTTTTCCATCTTAAATCAGGACAATACACAAAACTTTTTTTCTTAAAACAGAATCCTTCACAAAAATTTTTCATTAAATCAGGACAATTCACAAAACATTTTGTCTTAAAACACAACATTTCACAAAAAATTTTGCCTGAAAACAAGATTGCAATTTCTTTCTTTCTTTCTTTCTTTCTTTTTTTTTTTAATTATAAACAGGGCCTGACATAGATTATTTTGGGGCCCCGAGGCAAGTATCATTCTCTATGGCAATTTTTCGTGAATTACAATGATTTGATTAGTACTAAACTTCATACCTATTGTATATATATACATAAATGGACAAGTCGGAAATTGTACGTCAAACATGGCAAATGAGGTGCGTTCGTACTATAACTGGTTTTATAAATGCTCAGATCTTGATGCATTAGCTGTTGCACTCTTACTGAAAAATGCATGAATATAAAATTTATTAGCATTATATTATATTAAATTCAGTAATACGGAAATAATATGAATCCATCTTAAATAGGACGTATTCAGCATGAAAACTTAGAATCATTACCTATCATGCGATATCATTGAATTAATTACGTATGGTACGATTTAATAGAATGAAGAAAACTTTTATTAATATATCTTTTTAAGTTTAGATTCGATATTCATAAAATTTGAAATGACTCGACAAAATTCTGCAACGATTCTATATATTAAAATTCAAACCATTATGTTGGATATTAGTTTTAGCGTTGTTATATGCGGACAGCCGGACGACGACTATATGTACTGCTTGTTTATATAATTAAGAACGTATCTAAAAAACAATAGGTTATTAAGTTGTTATAATAATATTTTATTCATTAGATTTTTGCTTATGTAGATCATTATATTTTTTTAAGGGGTTGGGCAATCTTAATTATTTGGCATCCCACGAAAATCCTGATTATACTCATGGAGGCCCCCTTCACAGCTTCACACGGAGAGCTTCGGGCATTTGCCCCACATGCACCTGCATTAGTCAGGCTCTGATTATAAAACAAAACCCTTCATAAAATTCTTTGTCTTAAATATAGACTTTTTAACACTTCCCAACAAAGTTGAAAAGTGTTTATGCATTCGGTTTGTCTGTCCGTCTTTACGCGCTTTAACTCCCGTAAATATACTCGGATCGTTCTGAAATTTTTAGATGTTAGTGACCTCTACCATAGCACGAACTCTATTGCAAATGAAGTTTGTAGCATGTTTAGTTCATTTACAGGGACAGTCAAAAGTTTTCCGTTACATTACGGCCTATGGGAAAGAATCGTTTCAAATGATTTTTAATGATATTACACGCTTTCAAACACAATAAAAGTGATATGCATTTATCAAGTGCACTAAAATATGCATTCTGTAGAATATGCGCTGCAAAGAATAAATATTATTCATTTACAGGGCCACACAAAAGAATTCTGTTACATAATGATATACGGGGGGAGATAATTTTTTCCGGCGTATTTTAATTGTGTTAAATTATTTCATGTATAATTGAATTGATATACGTCGCTGAGGTTTACTATAACTTATTTCATGTATAATACGAAGTGCATAGCATTTACAGGGACACACAAAAGATTTCAGATACTATATTGTATCCGAAGTATTGTACGGTAGCGATGATTGCTGGAAATGCATTTTTAATGTTATGCGCTTTTATGTTTCACTATATTTGTGCATTGTATATTATGTGTGTAAATGCTGTAATTCATATACAGGGGGGCACAAAAGAATTCGTAATGTTTACTGGGTATGATTGTAAATTGCTTGAAGGTGGTTTTTAAATGAGTTATGCATTTTTGCGCCTAACTGCATTTTATTTACTAAGAAATGTTTATAGATAAAATTATAAAACATAGATAAAATTATACACAGCGTCATGCAAAGAATGGGATACATGGCCGTCTATAAATGATAATTTCTGAAAATGTGATTCCAGTAGTTTTAAGAGTGTTTTACTTTGAATTAAACTTTAGCTAAATATTGGCGTGTAATAAAGGTATTAGGTTAACTACAGGGTTGTACAAAAGTACACAAGTATATTTCCATCTATTACTATAAATTGCTGAAAGAGAAATTTCAACCTTTTATACGTTTTCTTGCTAAACTTATTTTCTTCATTATATAGCATATATATCAACCTAAATATCAAATCTAGAGCTGTTCAAAAGAATTGGAATACATATTTGATATAGATGGTAACTGCTGAAATCAGTTTATTCAAATGTTTTATACGTTTTCTAAAATGTTAACTTAGTTCTTTTATATACATTATTTCCCTAAATAACGAAGTTTTGTTAAAGCATACAGGAAGTGTTGGAAAGTGTTTCATAATCTATGCTTAACGCATGATTTTTCTTACTTGTTATCTCCAAACTGAACTTTTCGGAAATTTTATCTTTATAACACTTTCCAACAAAGTTGAAAAGTGTTTGTGCATTCGGTTTGTCTGTCCGTCAGTCCGTCTGTCCACGCTCTAACTCCCGCAAATATGACCAGATTTTCATGCAATTGATAAACGCTATTTAGGGTCACCTAAGCATGTTTGGTATTGTGTATGACGTATGTGATTTAATAGTCCATTTACTGGGGCACTCAAAAGTTCCATTGCATTATGGTATATCGGGGAAAATCGTTTGCAGAGTATTTTCATAACATTATGCTATTTCGAATGCATTTAAACTGATGTAAATCACTGAATATTTTACTACAAGATGATTACGATAGAATAGGGTATTCATAGCATTTGTTGTTCATTTACAGGGACACACAAAAGAAATCAATTACAGTACTGTCTTAAAGGAATAATGGCTGGAAGTGAGTTTTCAATTTCGGCATGCGCCTTTAAATTTAACTTTTCTTTTTTTTCTTTTTTTTTTTTTTTTTTTTTTTTTTTTTGTATTATACTAGTTGTATATAAATTATATACCTCATATACAGGGCTGCACAAAAGAATTCACGTGCCATTCTCCTTTTTAGCGAAAATTGCTGAAGGGGATATTTCAACTAATGTATATACAGTCAAACCTCGTTAACATGAATCTCAAGGGGAATGAAATTTTTGTTCATGTTATCCGTAGTTCATGCTATCAGTAACAAAAATTCCTGATTAAAAAAAAAAAAAAAGAGAGAGAGAGAAATACATATAGGGGAGACTGGGGGCTAATGGGACATGGGAGTTAGCAGGACAACAGGGTTTTTTCGTAAAATATAACAGTCAAAATTTATCAGTAAATGTCATTTCTAGTATTATACAAGAACATGCATTGAACCATTTTTTTTTTTTTTAATTAGCTATTTGCAAAGCAGGAAACAAGATATATTTAAGCATCAAGATGAGTTTTTTTTTATATTTAATAAATATTTGTTTTGATCAACGATTAAATCAGTTTTTAATAATAATACCTTTTATAATGAACCTTTTATACAATGTTCATTTTTAATCATATTTCGTACCAGAGATAAACAGTTAATTTACAATAAACTTAATTGCAGTGGTAAAGGATTCATGGACAAATGTGGATTTCACATAGGGTCTAATGGAAGAAAACTTTGTTTTAGAACTGAGACTTACTTCTATATTATCCCTTTAGGTAGCAACTTTTCCTGATACTGCTGGCATGTAGCTGGTGACACGTATTGTATTGTCCAAAATTGAGAAAATTCTATTGGCAATAGTACACGTTTCCATCGCTCTGGAGAATAATCCTCTTCATGAAGATCTAAAGTATAACCCATTGTTCCCCAGAGAAAAGGAAGCTTTCACACTTTTCTAGGAATTTTCTTTCACGTTAAGCGTCAAAATCTGTCATGGGGACATCGAGAATTGTTCATATTAAACGAAATTTCACGTTAACCGTGTTCACCTTAAAAGGATAAAAAACACTAGAATCCGTATTCATTTTGACGGGGACAGTAAGAACTGTTCATGTTAAAAGTAATTCACGTTAAGCGTGTTCACTGTATCTATTTCTTATTTGAACTAAATTTTGGTATGCATGTAGTTAATACATACAAATCTATATACAAAGCTGCTCAAAGAATTAGGATAATTTTACGATTGTAGATGGGAACAGCTGAAATTGGGTTTTCAAGTGTGTTATGCATTTCCATATGGTTGAATTAGACATAATACTTTAACTTATTAAACGGTGCAGTTATGTTACAATATTCTGAATGTGTTGGAAAGTGCTTCATAATTTATGTTTCAAGAATGATTTTTTCTTTCTTGTTTAAACAAAATTTGATCTCATCAAAACATCTGAAGTTGCCAAACAACTTATTATCTAGCTTTTTTTGCATGTAATGGATACTATTAAAAATAGATAAACGAGAACCTGCACATAACGATAATTAACAAGTCAGAAATCGTACGTGAAACGAAGCAAATGAGGTGCGTTCGTACTATAACTAGTTTTATAAATATTCAGATCTTGGTGCAATAGCTGTTGTACTCTTATGCAAAAATGCATGAATACAAATTTTATTACGATTATATATATTAAATTCAGTAATACGGAAATATTACGAGTTCATCTTAAATAGGACGAAATCACCATGGCAACTAAGAATCATTACCTAAATTCTGCATCCATTATATATATTAAATTTCAAACCATTCGGTTGCGTAGTTTTCACGCTGTTATATGCGGAAAGACGGGCAGAAAGACAGACGGACGCACTAGACGACGACTGTAGTTGTTATGTATTTACATAATTTAGGCCCGATCATGACTAACTGGGGCCCTGGGCAAAAATAAACTTGGGGGCCCCATTCGAATCGTTGCAACATTATTCAAATAGAACTGATGATCAGTCATAAGTGTAATGCATAAACAATGTTTTCACAACTTGGATTTTAAATAAAAGAAAATTCTCAGCACCATCAATTCTAAATTAAGTACCTTAATTAATAAAAATACTCTTTTTTTTCATAGTACAGAACAAAATTCTTAAAAAAAACTTTAGCAACTTTATATATTACAATAAGATGAATTTAATAACTTCAACTTATGGAAGAGTATCAAATATTCTAACATGAAAATATGAGTCAATCCAGATACTTTCTTTTACATCTTTTTAAGTTGTACTACACACAACATAACATCAAATCAAATACATTATATTTCACAAGTAGAAAGTGTTTTTTCAATAAATCTAAAAAGATGGTAATTCTGGGTTTGTTTTTTATATTTAAATCAAAGTTAAAAGAAAAAACTTTGAATACTGAAGAAAATTTATCTCATAACAATTAAGAACTGATTATTTTCAACCACTAAAATTCAGATACTATGTTTTAACCCTTTCCGGCACACTGTGCCCGGTTCGGGATACCTAATTTTAATTCCAAACTTACGAACGGCACCAAGAATATTTTAGTAAAATTTTCCTTTTACAATGAACTTTAAAAGTAACATGTTTTTAATTTCTAAAAAAGTCGTTTTAAAATTCCGGTGTCAGTCAATCATTTCATCATTTTACAACAAAAATTGCATGTGCCAGAAAGGGTTAAGTTCATTGCTAATACAATCTATTAAAATCAAAATATTATTTCTTATTTAATAGTGATTGAGATTAGCTTTGCTAAAGCATTGAGCTCTGTGAATTCAAAATGAAGTTTGTTTTTCAGAAAGTTTAGTAGAATCTTTTAAAGATGAAATTTGTATTTTGTATTTGAAAATTTTCAGAGTTGGAATTGGGGAACAAAAAGTAAATAGTTTATAAATTAATATATGTATTTGGGGCAAAGTCACGATTTACACATGCGATAATAAGGGCCTGATATAGTTACGAACGCACCTAAAAATTTAAAGAATTATGACTAAGATTTTTCGCAAATACAAAAATCTTTTCACAATTTCACAAAACCCCCTTGAAACATAGGCAGATCCCTGGCAAATAAAAACAATTTTTAAAAATCCTGTAGAAAAGACAACCTATTTCTTTGAATGGTGCAATCCACCCCCCTACCGCCCTGAGAACTTTGAATGAACTGGTCAAGCAGCAATGTTGAGCTTTATCTCCCCTTTTAAGATTAGGTATTTCACCTTTCCACCCCTACAAAGGGGTTGAAAGTTTTGGCTTATCCCCTCGTAGACATTGCTTTGGTAGTTTGCTGTGCACGCAGTACATATTTACTTCTGGCATCCGTTACGTTATAATGCCATTTTTTTCTTTGTTTACTAACGAAAATTATAGCAGAACAAATTGGAAACAAGTTGTACTGAAAGTTTGTAAGTTTTGTGTATGCACGTGTTCGCACCAAGAAACGTTGTTTCTTGAAGATAAAACATTCTGCCCTGATTCTTTGGATATTTTTCCTGACACTTTTACTGGAAAAAAGGTAAATATATTTTTGAATGCTTTATAAATTTTGAAAATACAGTAGAGATCCTCAGAAATAATATGCTTCTTTGGGATTCGAGACTTCAAAAAATCGTCTGTTTGAGTACATTGTAAACAGTGTTATTCAAAAGCATTATATTTTGATAAATTATGCATGTATTTTACCTTCATATCGAATTTTAGAACTTTTCAGGATGAGATGAAAGATATGCGCAGATTCATATCTTTATTTTAATACAATTTCAGGTTATTTTTCATTTTATTTGTAATACAACATTAAAATAGTATGCGATAAATGTATTTAGAACCGATACGCTTTTTTTTTTGTTTGTTTCTTTGTATTCGAGACTACAAAAAATTGTCCGTTTGGCTACATTGTAAACAGTGTTATTGAAAAGCATTGTTTTATGCGCATATATTTACGCATGTATTTTATCTTTATATGGAATTTTAGAACTTTTCAGTACCAGATAAAAGTTTGCACGGATTCTCATCTTTATTTTAATACAATTTCATGTATATATATTTTTTTACTTATGATATAACTTAAAAATACTAAGTGATTAATGTACTTTGCGATAATATGCTTCTTTTTGAATCGGGGCTACAAAAAATCTTTTTCTGTGCATTGTAAACAGTGTCATTATAAAGCGTTATACGCATGTATTTTATCTTTATATCGGATTTTAGAACTAAGATAAAAGAAATTCACGGATTATTATCTTATTTTAATACAATTTCAGGCATACTTTTTTACTTTATTCATAATATAACTTTAAAACATATGTCATCAATGTACTTACAGATAATATCGTTCTTTTGGATTCGAGGCTATAAAAAACCATCTGTTTGGACACACTGTAAACAGTGTCATTATGAAAAGCATCATGTTTTAAAAAATTACGCATGTTTTTTTTAATCTTTATATCGACTTTTAGAACTTTTCAGGATGAGATATAAGAAATGTACGGACTCTTATCTTTATTTTAATACAATTTCAGGCATATTTTTTATTTTATTTATAATATAGCTTTAAAATAGTATGTGCTTAATGTACTTAGTAATAATATGGTTATTTTGGATACAAGGCTATAAAAAATCATCTGCTTGGGGACACATTGTAAACAGTGCTATTCAAAAGCATCATGTTTTGAAAAAATACGCATTATTTTATCTTTAAATTGAATTTTAGATTTTAGAGTTTTTGAGGATCAGATAAAGAAATACACGGACTCTTATCTTTATTTTAATACAATTTCAGGCATATTTATTTAAAACTTTATTTATAATATAAATTTAAAATTATATGCGATTAATGTACTTAGATACTGTATGCTTCTTTTGGATTCGAAGGCTACAAAAAATCGTCTTTTTGGACACATTGTAAACAGTGTCATTATGAAAAGCATCATGTTTTAAAAAATTACGCATGTTTTTTTTTTTCTTTATATCGAATTTTAGAGCTTTTCAGGATGAGATGTAAGAAATTGTACGGATTCTTATCTTTATTTTAATACAATTTCAGACACATTTTTTTACTTTATTTATAACAAACATATGTCATTAATGTACTTAGAGATAATATGGTTCTTTTGGATTCGAGGCTATAAAAAAACATCTGTTTGGACACATTGTAAACAGTGTCATTATAAAAAGCGCCATTTGTTTTTCAAATTACGCATTTTTTTTTTTTTTTTTTTTTTTTTTTAATCTTTATATCGAATTTTAGAGCTTTTCAGGATGAGAAAGAAATGTACGGATTCTCATCTTTATTTTAATACAATTTCAGGCATATTTTTTTATTTTATTTATAATATAACTTTAAAATAGGATGTGATTAATATACTTAGAGATAATATGGTTCTTTTGAATTCAAGGCTATAAAAAATCATCTGCTTCAGGGATCTGCTTAGGAAGGAATTGTGTCCTTTAAAGGACCCTTCACAAATGTTTTTCAAAACAAGACCCTTCACAAAATTTTTCACCTTAAAAAAGGACCTTTCACAACATTTTTTGTCTTAAAAATAGGCCTTTACAAAAATTTTCCAGCTCTAAAATAAACTTTTCACAAATTTAATCATTTAAAAGTAGCCTGTCACTTTTACATACATAAAGAAAATATACATATTTTACATACACAGGGGTCTGTCCAGACTTTTCTCACAGGGTCCTGTTTTTGTGAAATTGTGAAGTTTCTCTTATTTTTGTGAAAATTCTAGTCATAATTTTGTGAATTTTAAATTATCGATGTCTTCATGCCCTATCCTTCATGTATAAAATGCTAAGTAATATGCTCTTTGGTGAGTTCAACTTACAGGCCAGATTTTATTTTTAAATGACTAAATTTGTGAAAAAGTTCAATTTGAAAGTGAAAAAATTCTGTGAAAGGTCTATTTAAGAGAAAAATAATTTTGTGAAGGGTCCTATTTTAGGATAAAATGTTTTGTGAAGAGTCCTGTTTGGGGATAAATAATTTTGTGAAGGGTCCTGTTTTAAGATAAATTGTTTTGTGAAGGGTCCTTTAAAGGACCTAAAATTTTCCTAAATATATCTCTGATACATATATCTTTTTAAAAATATATAAAAAAAGAACCTGAATGTAACAATCATTTCAAATTCACAAAATTAGGACTGGATTTTTTGATAAACGAAAAAACGTGACAGAAAAAGGAGAGCGGAAAAAACGTGACAAGGAAAAAAGTGAACGGAAAAAACGTGACAAGGAATTGTTAAATATTGAATTTGTCGGTAAATAAATGCTAACAACTAAAGTGGTTTTTCCACTGTCAGTTTTTTACAGTGTGTGTGTGTGTGGGGGGGGGGGGGGGGGTTACAGAGTTAATGGGTGGGTTAGACAATTCTAAGATTTGGTCCGAGAAAACATAATTTTAAAATTTCATTAAGAGAAGTTTAACATGACTTCTACAAGGGACAAGCTGGTGCTTTCTACGGGGGGGGGGGGGGTATTAAGTAAATACAATTTATTCGCGAACGCGAATACAAATATTTTTTGTCGATGTCTACAAATGCTAATATTGAAAAAATTTGAAAATTCGCACGATAATTCTAATTAACATCACTACTTGATATTTGATATTCGCGAACGGTAATACCGATATTTTCCGTTGATATTTAAAAATGCAAATATACAAAAAATTCCTGAATATTGGCATAAGAAAATTCACATTTACAAGGAAGGATCACAAATTCACATTTACACTACTTAATTTAAACATTATGTGAATAAGAATGCCTTCCGTTGATAAGAATGCCTTCCGTAGAATACAAATATTGAAAAATGTTGTGAATGTTCGCATACGAGAACGCTCGTTTACATAACAACTTGATTTTAGACTTACGCATGTATAATATATAAACTTTTTTTTTTTTTTTTGTAAATTTTAAAGAAGTCAGTTATAATAGATACGATCGGAAAGTTTTATTTTTATTTTATTTTACGCTATTTGAATTTTTTGTTTATTAACATAAAATTATATTATTAATAATAACAATTTTTAGACTTTCTGAATCACTTATCAATTTATAATTTTTTATGTCCTGATCAGTGGCATTAGTATTTTCAGATATTAACAGAACAAATAAAGAAAAAATAATGATAAGTAAATATCTTTGTTAAGATACCCCTAAAATTAGAAATTAGCATAGTTTGTTACTTTTTTTTGTTGTTGTTGTTATATTAAGCAATTGATTGGAGTCGAATTTTTTGCAATTTTTGGTTTCATCATGGAATTTGCAGATATATTATTCTAAACATTTAAACTAAACAGAATAAATTAAAATAAACACTTCTATAAGATACTGGAATCACGGGAAAAAAGCGCACACAGGAAAAAACAAATCGGATAAAAGATCACTGGAAAGTATTGTATTATTTTAAGTTGTATACATAACAGAAAATATAATATAGTTTGTTTTTTAAGGAAATTAATATCTGTTTTAAAAACATAGCAAAGCTTATATATTTTTTAACGACATGAAGGCCATCTTTAAAAAATAATTTATTTATTTTTTATACATATATTTGTATACATAACAGAAAATATGAAGTTCGTTATTTTTAGGTTTTGAGGAATTTAATATCTATGTAATTTAAAAAACGTAGTAAAGATTAGTTTTTTTTTTTTTTTTTAACGACATGAAGGCGATATTTAATAAGTAATTTATTTATTTATTGCTGACTTTGGCCAAATGACACTTGTGAATTCATTAAAAGAGTAAGTGTATTTGTTTCAGAAAAATTCTTTTCGGGAATTTAAATGCAAAATTTACTGTTATCTTTATTTAATTTAAAAAAAAAAAAATCTATAGCTTACTTCAAAAATATAATTGAATAAAAATAAAGTATTTTAAACTATATAAATATGGCTATTAAGAAAAAATGTACTCACATTTTGAATTTTAAGACAAAATCATGCTTTCAACCCATGGAACCCCCAGGTTAAATCCTTAATCCTTCAACAAAGAGAGTGGTTCCTCTTATTATCAACTGACAATCATTCAAAATATTTTGCTTTCTATTTGATTGCAACAGGCATTTTGAAGATTGTAGTTTTAAAAGAATGATAGACAGGTATGTTGGCGAAGTGTACATTGAAATTTTGCAACTCACTTCAATATACATATTTGAAAGTGATAGAAGACCATAGTTTTGGAGGATGGTTTTTGTTGAATGATATTAATCTGACAGACGAATAATATATGATAAAAGGGTTGTTTCTTCTGTGAAATTTTTACGTGCCACCCATCGTGTTTTATGAGATATTTTCATGTAAATAATGGGAAACGGTGTTGATTTTAGATATTTCACACAATTTGAGATAGCGTATAATGAATAACTTTGAACCGGATTATTGGAACAAATACTCAGCTGTATTTATCCTTTTTAAATATTCCCTGAAGTGTCATATGCTACATTTTCAAAGACCACACAAGTTTAAAGACTGGATTATTTTTTGTTTAACTATTGCAGACTGATGTGTAATAATTTAAGAGGTTGGTTGTGTTTATGATGGCCAATTATCATCACGAGGGATATGGGCCCAAAAGTTGGGGGTGCCCTCCGTGGGGGGCTTTCTAATGGAACCTAACCCGTATTTACTCATGAAAATCCATGGTTCGAAGAAAACCACGAAAACTCCGAACGATTAGGCCGACGGGCGCGATTGGGTTCGAACCCAGCACCTCCCGTCTACCAGCTTC
This sequence comes from Maratus speciosus, assembly GCA_963932465.1. Taxonomy (NCBI): domain Eukaryota; kingdom Metazoa; phylum Arthropoda; class Arachnida; order Araneae; family Salticidae; genus Maratus; species Maratus speciosus. The sequence continues at coordinate 195,685,076 of OZ010794.1, forward strand.
GAGAGCAGAACCTCTCGGCCACTAGTGGGGCAACAATTTAAGAACTCACAGTCACATTGTTGTAGATTTAGAAAATGTACAAATGTCATGTTCTTACAATAGAACACCCCCCCCCCCCCCCACCTTCCTACCCCAATCTTTCACCGTCAAGAAAGCCTAAAAGATGCAAAGGCAAAAGAAATCATCATTTTAAAAATACTTTTGTTTTGTGCAACCAATAATGCTTTGGGAACATGATAGAGTAAAGAATCTGTAACTCATTCTAAACTGTATTTACTACTAATCGATGTATTAAATGAATTTTATAAACAGTTATTTTAATGGTATTTTGAAGAACTCTCGTTACATAAAGGGTTAATGTATTACAGTCAAGGATCTATAATCCGCAATTTCCTATAATTCGCATTGCTTAATGAATGTAAACAATTAAACAAATTTACAAATTATTGATCCAAAAAGGATTTTTTAAAAGAAATATCTGAAAAATTTAAATATAAAAGTGAATACAATCAATTTTTTAATACAAGAATTTGAAAAATGCTAATTTTGAGATAGCATATTAAATTAATTATTATATATCATATTTAAAATAGTGTCCAGAAATAAGAAAATGACATATAATCCATAATACTCCATAATCTGCAATATTCCATAATCTGCACAACCTTTGGTCCCAACTTGTGCGGATTAAAGAACTTTGCCTGTATTTAATTGCTAAGTTTCATGTTTCCCATTTCCACGTTCGCTAATGAACATTTCCAGAACTTTTTCTCGATCCGTTTCTAAAGAATTGATCAGAAATATAAATCTTATTAATTTTCCCATGCGTTTTTTTTTTTTTTTTTTTTTTTTCCGCCTACCAAATTAAGTTTAGGTACGTAAAGATAAGTGAATATTAGAATAGATGATGAAAGCATTAAAGTGGACATTTATTTTACAGTAAAAAAAAGAAAAAAAAAGAAAGCGTACTTACAACTATAATTTTGCATGGTTTCGGAGTACAGTTTAAAAGCGGAAATCTATAAGTCAGTGATGTAAAAAAAAATTCAAATATTTTTATTTTTGCAGCTGAAGATAATTTCCATTTTCCAAACTACTCTTTATAACACATAAAGATATTTTTCTCAATTATTTGTATACAACCTCAACTGATTTTGAGAATTGATACTTTTAATGTATAAAAAAAAAAAAAAAAATATATTGGTAATATTTTTTCAATTAAGATTGCAGCTTGAATATGAGTATTTTTTTTTTTTTTTTTTTCAAATATCGTATATACTCGAGTATAAGTCGACCCCCAAATTCTTAAGCAAAATTTTGAAAAAAAAATTGAATTTCCGTGTATAAGTCGAGCCACATTTCTGGTAGTATGTTGAAAAATTATTTGTAATCGAGAATAAAAAAAAAAAATTGTTAAAATTTCATTAATAATTTTTACTAATTAAAAGTTTACTAATGTAAACTTTTTTTACGTTTCTAATTATACTTTTTTTAATTCAGCGTTTTAAAACTGTATAATTATGTAAAACCGAAGAAGATTAAACTAATTTGAAACCTATTCATATAAATTCAATGATGCTTAAAAAGAAAAAATTCTTTAAAAATTTATTCAAGCCTTATTTACGAGGGTAAATAACTTCTTAAACTGCTAAAATATAGTATACTTCTTTGTATTGTAGGACTTTTACAGAACAATTACAGGGACATTATCATTGAGCTTTTTTTTTGTCAATCACAGGGAAATGACCATTGTCCGGTTTTATCTCTCATGTGGTTACTTTAGACTTTTTTTTTTTTTTTTTTTTTTTTTACTTCCTCTTTTCATAAATTACGCATGTATCTTATTTTTATATCGAATTTTAGACCTTTCAGGTTCAGACAAAACAAATGTAAGGATTCTTATCTTTATTTCAATGCAATTTCATGCTTTTTATTATAACAACTTTAAAATTGTATGTTATTGATGTCTGATATATGGGGATAAATTTAATTGAAGTTGGTATTTAAATTTATTCTTTGCGAATTAACTGGAATGTAAATCAAATTTGTTTCAAACTAAAAATGTTTACATCAGTGTTACCTGTTTAGCGCTTGTTTTATTCAAAATAGCTACCAGAACTTCTAAATAGCAATCTTTACCTTATTTAATGGCAGACATTTTGTAATTAAACAAAAAAATGGTTACTAAATTCAAAATTCTAGTTCATGTTTTGAATGAGAAAACGAGGTAGATTGACAGTACTGGAGTACTTACTTTTATTATATTCCTTTTTAATGCTTTTTTTTTTTTTTTGGTCCGTAATAAGTTTCAATTTATAGGTTAATTTTAATTAATCCTGTGTATCCCAAATTATGAAATCTTGAAAATTTCGTCTTAAAGCATTTTTCGGGAATTTTCGAAGCTACATTAAAAGATTTACACGGTCATTTTATAAATTTTAAAAGGATTTTGCCAATTAATTAATTAAATTGGAATTTATAGGGATTTTGTACGATATTTATAACTTCACACAGATCTTTTATTTATTTATTTATTTATTTATTTATTTTTTTTGTATTTCATAGAATTGGGAAATGCACAAATATAATGCTCTTACAACAGAAATACAATCGGTCCCGCTTAATTGCATATAATTAGTTCCTCTGAATTGTATGCAATTAAGCGGGGTATGCATTTAAGTGAGGGTAGCATTTAATGTTATCAGTGTAGGTTATAATTTGATTATAAACCACAGACATGATAAATATTAATGAGAAGTGAAAATAAAAATGAAAGTAATAAAATTTTGTTTTTAAATCGTACCTATAAATAAACTGCATAAATTCATTTTATTTTTCATCATTTGCCAATTTATCCTTTATTTGTTACCTACAAAAGCACCCTTTATAGAGGTTTGTTTATAAATATGGAAAAATGCGTCGGACACTGCATTTTTCTACTTCCGGCGCTAAATATTGTTCCTTTATTCTCTTGACCGTCCTTATTGTATTTTTTCCCAATTCCAGGATTTTCAAAGAAGTACCACCAGTATCTTGCATGGCTATATGTATGCAAACTTTAAAAGAAAATCCCACCTGTTCAAAATTAGTGCTCCCATGCGCTTTAAAGAATTATATATATAATAGCGATAAGTGTATAACGCTTCCGGAGTGAACTCATCCGGATCCCACTTCGCTTTATCTTATTTCATTCGGCCATTTTTATTCAAAATTATTTTTTCGAATAAAACTTCATAAAACTTACATTTTTATAAAGATTATTCAAAATAAATTAACATTTGAGAAATGACATACATTCAATTATGCATATATTCTGAGATAACTTCAGTTGAAATTAGTTTGGCAGCTCAGTCTCTCCCTCCATAAGTGAACATTCGTTTGTATCGCATTCATTATGAACTTTTGTACTTTGTTGGCGCCATCTATTGAAATTGATAGTTAAAATAAAAAAGAAGTTTCTTTTGAAATTCTTTGAACTCTGAAGACATTGGGTGGGGGTGGGGGGGGATTGAATTATATATATATATATATATATATATATATATATATATATATATATATATATATATACCGGGTGTCCCAAAAATGACTGATAGATTTTAAAATTCAATAACTTGCAAACGTTGACAGATATTAAAAAAATTCTTGCAGGAGTGTTTTGTATCATATCAGGCGTTTTTGTACAGTGATTCTGGATTTTAGTTCAAATTTCAAACAATAGATGGAGCTGAGAGCAATAGGGGCTCAGTCCCGACCCAATTTTTGGTACTTCGGAATCCATTCAATGCATTTTAATCTCCTTTTTTTGCACGGAAGAAGAGAGAGGCCGAAAAATCGAGCCCGGATTTAGCGGTTATTGCTTGCAGCGCCATCTGTCGATGCTATTTGTAACTAAAACTGAGAATCGCAGCATAGAAACTCCTGACATCTTGCATAACATTCCTGCAAGATTTTTTTTTAAATATCTGTCACCATTTGCAAGTTATTGAATTTTAAAATCCATCAGTCCTTTTTGGGACACCCGGTATGTATAAAACTTTGTATTTTGTAGGAAAAATAAATTTGTAATTTATTAAAAGAATTTGAGACAAAAAATCTGTTAATGCTATTAATAGTTGTAATTCACTTAAGTGATAAAGCGTCATTTTTAATGATCAAAATTTATTACAGGTTTCTTTATGCATGTTTAAAAAAAAATCAGGATCTAATCTGAGTTGAACTTTTTAAAATTAAAGTTATATAATTATTATTTTGGCGTCAGCTATTGGCAATTAATCCGTGAAAAACTCTTTTTTTTTCTGATTTATAAGAAATTGAAGGTTATTGATTTTTTTTAAAGCAATGAACGAAGACGAAAGTTAATTGACAATATGTTTTTAAATAGCGTTATTAGTTCTAATTTGCATGTTTTTGTGAAATAGTTCTTCAAATTTTGGGAATGAAGTTCTTTCTTGCAAATTAAGTTTAAATGATAAATGGGCTGTTTTTCTAACTATTTTACCCCATCTGCCTATTAGTCAGATAAGATAAAATTCATTATTTCATAATTCTTTTTATAATGTAATGCTATATCATTCTTTTGAAAACACGTCATTCTGACGGGCTATCTTCTAGTTAAGAGAATAATGTCTATATTCTTTCACAACGATTTCTGCTCTTCTGTTTTATTAGTAACATACCATTATTACAAAAAAAAAATATTTCCTTTCTTAAATTTTTCCTATTCATCGCTTTCACAAAATCCGAATTAGTAGATTGGGGATAATTTATGCGATTAACCGGGGATTGTTATGCGATAAAACGAATATATTTAACAGTAACCTTATGGGTACCGTTTAGAGCCGTACCGAGTACTCGGTAAATACTGGGTACTCGGTCAATTTGCCGAGTACTCGGTACTCGGTAAAATTTTTGGCGGAGTACTCGGCCAATACCGAGTAGTTGTAAGAATTTCATTTTTTAAGCATATGAATTTAAAACTGATCTGTAAAAAGTTATTCGAATATCAATGTATAATATATGCAATAATTCATAAATCTATTTACTCGATATTTAACAATATGTCTACAAAATATAGAAAAGTTAAGAACAAAAACCCTCCATAAAATAATTCCAGATTAAAATTTAATTTCACATTTATACAAATAAAAATAAGTTCTTTTTAAATATATAGGAAAACAGAAACGACTATTATTTTGGATAAAGAAACTGAAAATACAATAAATGTAATAGGAAAATTTATAATTAAATTTATTATATTTCAAATTATGGTGCAAAAACACCAAACGTTCTACATTATCCGTAGACAGGGCATTTCTTTTACTACTATAAATTTGGCCTGCCTCTGAAAATATACGTTCAGGATAAACAGTGGTTGAAGGTGTACGTAAGAATTTTTTTTGCAAGGTTGCGCATAATCGAAAAAGTCCCCCCCCCTTCCCCCCCACCGGTTCCGGCCCAAGGGGCCCGGTTCAAATCAAACAATAAGAAAACCATTAATCATTCTCCCCCACCTCGCATCGGGAGAAAAACTAATCCTTTCTTTGAAATAGTGGATTTGCCTCGGGATGATCCATATAAGCATCCATTTTGTTGCCTGGATGGAGTGGAATCGGGTTTTTTAATTTATGTATCAGGTACACTTATGGGCACGCACATGTTCAAGAAATATGCGCCAATTCAGCTAATGTGTTAGTACTACGTATGCTTCTCTAATAAAAGGGACTCATTCTGTAATCTTTCTGAGAGAATTTTTTTTTCTTTTCTGATACTTTTTCTTTGTAAATAACTATATGCGTTAACTAAGTGCTATCTATTTTCATATGATGACAAATTTCATAAATAAATGGTACACTATCAAGTAAATCTGAAGATATTAAAGTGCAGTCGAACAAAAGAAAGAAAGAAGGAAAGAGATACATTTTAATCACCCCATTGTACAATAAAAAAAAAAGGAATAGGCAGTTTTCTAGTTCCGATTCTTTAAACAACACCGACTTCATTGGTGTCAGATCTTTAATCATACAATAGTCAATTATTTGTTACTATATAAGCTTTTAAAAGCACAAAGGCTGTTTGCTCTTGTCCAAAATGCATTTCAGTTGAAAGTGGAATAATCTGGAAGCACTTTTAAGCAAATGTCAACTTCATGTCATTCATCGGATTGTTCCGACAACCTGTCAATGTGGCAAATATTGCTGTTGTTAGTTTATTGACACGCGATTAATAAATAGAGACTTATAAGCTTACAAAGGGTTTCAAATGCTTTTCTTAGAGAATATAGCAAAAACAAAATTTCACTTCCGGCTGTAAATTCTTAAATCTATAACCTAAATACCCCCCCCCCCCCAAAAAAAAAAAAAAACCTAATTAAAAAAGCAATACATTTCTTTAAAATGTACTTCAAAACAGTAATGTGGCATGAATTGCCAAATATAATAAGGAAGGGTGAAACGAAGTTAATTTTCTCTCTATATACATGAAATATTTTTTAGATAAAAAAAAATTGATTCAGTTGATTTTTGATTCAGTTATCTGTACATAAATTTACACACGTACAAATCTGTATAAATCATGTATTCTTCTACATTAACAACATACATTTGTCACGTATTTTTTAGTCACCGTAGGTACGTCTTTAAAAAACTAAAAATATGCGATTTTTTTTTTCAATGCAGATGCAATCTTCTGTTAAGCATGCGATAATAAAACATATATATTGATTAAGCACGTTTTAGTCGAATATAGTTTAATTGAATATTCTGTATCATATAAATATATCAAACTGTAATGCTAAAATAATCTGTATCATATAAATATAACATAAACTATAACGCTAAAGTTTTATTATTTTCATAATAATGCAGTACTTAGCATTATATGCTAAATAATTAGTATGAAAATAATTAAGAGCACAAGCGAAAACTGATAAAAGTGAAAATGAAGCATTTTTTTCAAACTCAGTTTAGAACTTAAAATTTTGAAACGAAAAAACTCATAGATTAAATCAACAATTCAGTGTGTAAACCAAACATTTCAACTAGAGATCGACCGAAAATTCGGTTTCGTTCTCGTTTTTGGCTCAAAATCGGAGTTTCGTTATCGGCGAAAATGTTGCCAAAAATTCGGCCTCACCGAAACTCGTCCGAAATTATTTTTATTCCAAAAAGTCTCGTTTCTTCCTTTGGAAATTTTCAATATAACTCATTGATTTGAGCTGTATCGGCTCAAATGAGACACTCTTTATTTATTGTTGTGTATTTCACTGTTTATAATTATCAGTCATGACTGACTCAACATGTGAGATAAATTATAAAGCAAGTAATACATGCATGACTAACTTTGAAGACGCTTTTCACAAGCTCATTAAAAGCTGCAGACTTAACAGTAATAGATTTGAAACCGCAGAAGTGTTTCGAATACCCGTTGAATATAGTATAACGGAATAATATTACTATATTACAGTATAACAGATTATCATTTACAAAAATCTTTGTAAAAGGTAAATCGAGGTATGTATACCTAAAACATTTTTTAATTAGATGAAATTCATATAATTAGAGACTGATTTAATTATATTTTATTTTATATGAAAATAAAAAGTTTTGGCCAGAGGCACAGAGAGCCTTAAAAGTTAACACTTTCAAAACACTAAATAAAATTCTAAAAGTCTAAAACTTACAAGTTTCAGCTACTCTGTGGCCATCATCAGGGTCTTACTTCAGTTAAAAAGAGAAAAATACTTATTAGTTTGTAGAATTCAAAAGTTTACTTTTGAAACTTGTAGGTTTTAGACTTTTAGAATTGTATTTAATGTTTTGAAAGTGTTAACTTTTAAGTGTATTATACGTCTTTTAATAAATCTTTTTAATTATATTTGTGCGTTAATTTCAAAACATAATAATCCTTCAATTTATTTAATTACACATATAATTAATCAATAATTATGTATGTATTAATTACTTTAAAAAAAATAGGACATTTTCGTTTTCGGCCGAAAATAGTAAGATTACCAAAGTTCGGTTTCAGTTTTTATTTCGGTCTTAAAAACTCGTTTCGGTCAATCCTTAATTTCAACTAATATGTATAAAATTCAAATTGCATACCTGCTGAGACAGTCATAAATACGTTTTTATTATTAACAACACAAAACTGGCAAGCGCGTTTTTATAAAAAAAAAATTACGAAATCTAATAGCGTTTTTCTTTTTCTTATAAAGGCAAACAAAGTGACAGAAAAGGGTGTCACAGTTGGCGATTTGAACGGAAGTTACCAAAAAAGTTGTTATAAGAGAGTAAACACCTGTAACTCGATTAAGTATATTTTTTGAAAAATGAAAAATAAAATTCGATTCCAAATCACTTGCATTCCTGCCCAGTTTCACGTTTTTACGTTAAAAGAAAGTCTGTGAATGTGCCGGAAAACCATTAGTTTAAAAACACCTTGATTCTTAAAAGTAAAAGCAAAATGTAGATATTGCTTGCCTGTGCATTTTAAAACGTCCTTTATAAACCGACTAGAGGTCTGCCCGGGCTTGGCCCGAGGCCCGTACCCTGCCCGGCGGAATGAAGGCGAATTTTCAAACGGGCCGGGCCGGCAGAATTAGGACAATTTTTTCAACGGGCCGGGCCGGGCCGGCAGACAAAATAAACGGGCCGAGCCAGGCCGGCAAAAAAATTGAACGGGCCTGCAGGGTCGGGCCGGGTCGATAAAAAAAATTAATCGGGCCTACCGGCCCGATATAAGAATTCAAGTGAAGCAGATAAAATACGAGCCATTTTCAATGAATATGATTTTCTCGAGAAGTATAAATGTGCATCACGAGCCGATGCGAGTTTAACAACATCAATACAGAAATATAACATGTCCATCGTTGAGATCGGCATCGTACAGTTACTAGATGTCTGACTCCGGGTTTAATTTTTCTCAGCAGACTCGTGCCGGGACGAAACTGGTCTTAATCGATCTCAGGATGTGTAGGATAGGCATTATGTTTTGTAAGATTATTAATAGTGATAATGAACTTCTGTTAAGGCTGTTCTTAAATCCAAAAGGACAACTTTCTGACATAAGTTTTAATTTATTTTTGCTGGAAAATGCATGAAACAAGCTGGTGTTGTTGTTCAAAAACTAAGTAATTGAGCTGATTTTTTCATTTTTTTGCAAACGCAATAGATCTTTCAGAAAAGAGTGTCAAAGTGGGCGTTTTGAAGCGAATTTCCGCGCGAAGGGAGAAAGAGCACTCAAGAGCGGGCGAAAAACGTGTTTGTCACGTGATCGAATTCGCTTATAACTCAATAGGTAATTGATTGATCAAAAAATGGAAAAAACAGTTCAATTCCAAATCGCTTTCATGGCCAGGCTTTCCAATTTTATATCTTTCCGTTAAAAAATGAAATTGTAAATATGTCAAAACGTTTTGCGCTTGTTGAGGAGAGCAGTTAAGAATAGCCTTAACAGTATCTTTGGAAATATACCTTAAGGTGGTTCTCATAGTCACTGCTCAACAATGCGAAACTTTTAGACACATTTTCTGACTCATTTTTAACTATAAAGGCATAAAATTGACAAACCTGATTATTGAAGGCATTTGGAAACGAATAGCTTTCTCCATACTTGATAAATTATAGAGATAAAGGAGATTCTTGTCACGTGACTGTCACGTTTTTCTCTTTTCCTGTGCTATCGCTTGCGGAAATTCGATTCAAAACGCTAACTTTGGCAGTATTTTCAGAAAGATATATTGCTTTTATTTATAAAAAAAACGACATTTACATAGTTTCTGAATAAGAATACCTGACAATCTTACACGTTTCCAAAAAGAAATGAGTTCATAAATGTGTCGAAATGTAGCTTCTTCGGATTTGAGAAAAGCCTTAAAAATGAGAGAAATATTTACACAAATCTACTTTTTATTATACAGCTTCAAAAATTATCATGTTTTTAATCCTTTATTCTGAACTACATTAATCTTTTAATGAATCCTTATTTGAATTTTGAAATGTCAGTAGAGACGATGACTAAAACACTGTAAGTAATCGTTAATGTTTACTGTTATGTTTTTTCTGTTTTGCGAACACATAGTAATCTAAAATATACTGTAAAATGTTCCTATAAATATGTATGTAGTATTCATTAAAAGAATCTTAATTGTATGTCGAGAAAAACGGACTTTTTTGTAGAAACTGAGTCGGGCCAAACTTCCAATTTTTATACCGGGCCGGGAAAAGATAGCTTTCGTTCGGGCCGGGCCTGGAAATTCCGACCCGTGCAGACCTCTAAAAACCGACTGGAGTAAAATGTAAAAATATATATATATCTTTTTCAATTGTTGTTATTTGAACATGTGTGCGTATCTATCGGTTCGGTCCCTTCCTAATAAATAACTAAATAATTGTCAAATGTTAACTGTAATTCCTTCCAGCCAATTCTAATAAGCTCCTTGAAAAGCTAAGAAGGAATTAATTCTTAAAAATCAATGATGGTTTTAGAAAAATAAAAGTTCCCTTAGATTTAAAATATATATATATATATATATATTTTTTTTTTTTTTTCGAATAAAAGAAAATTTTCTTTATTTATTTTAATTCACCAACAAAAATACAAAATTTAAAGTTTTATTAATTGAACAAGTTTTAAAAAAGTTTTTCTCTTAAATAATAATTCAAAGTTTTTTTTTTTTTTTTTTTTTTTTAATGTACCAGAGGCTGTGCCCGTTACGAGCTAAGTCCTCAAAACCCTGTCCAAATCTCGCCGGATTGTTAAACATGGCAATTTGAGTTGTTTCAAAAATTAAAATCTGATTATAGTAGATTGAAGGATATTCCACAAATGAAAATGTAGTCATATTTAAAGGAATATTGTAACACATGAAATTGGCAGGTGTTTTCATGCAGATACTATGCGATCGAGTGTTTTCCATTTTTTAATAAAAGCAAAAGATCATTCATAAAATACTGTCAAAGGAAAACCTGTCGTCACGTGGAAAAAATCGCTTATAAATACATAAGTAACACATTGATCAACGATTAGTAAACACTATTCGATGCCAAATCGATTCAGTAGTCATGCCTGCAAACGTCATGCTTTTGCATTTAAAAATGTGTCCATAAATATTTAAAAACTCCATGTTGTCGGAGGGACATATTTCTTTGATAAAGTCCTTGAAAGGTGACATAATTTTAGATTTCAGATTAGTTCGGATGATGAAACTGACACCATTTTCAAAAGAAAAGATCATTTTCATATATGGAACAAGTCATGATATGACTGTGTGATTGCGTCAGTATAATGTCATATTCAATAAAATTTAGCTTGCATTTAAAGTTCCCAAAATTTATTAGTTTATTTCTAAATTTCTTTTCTTCTATCCCTTGAAATCAAAATTAAGCAATAAAACTAAAATCTGAAACATTTAAAAATAATTGATGGATATGATGCACTAATCTTAAACGCACAGACAATTCTGTTGGTGAAAATGACATAAATTCCAAAAAGAAAAAATGCCTTTTCATCAAAAAAAAAAAAAAAAAAAAAAAAAAAATGTACATCAACACAGATTGTTTAGAACAATATTTTAATTAAAATTGTATTATATAATTTTCATATTCCATTATAACGAAGTCTTTTTAAAGAAATGTACTTGATAAAACCTCTCAAAAAGAAAAAAAAAAAAAAAAAAAAAAAAAAAAAGCAATTTAACAAATTACAACGACCGTTTGGAAAATGATTTTTTCGAAGACTAAAATTTAAGACATAAAAAATCGCACGGAGTTGATCATACATTACGTACGCCATGAATTAAACATTTACATTCCTGGACCCATCATGAACAAATTTTAAAAGAAATTTCAGTTTTACAATTTTCAGTACTGTAAATGTTTAAACTTCTACGGAGCTGGTCATACATTACGTACGCCATGAATTAAACATTAATAGTGTTATTACACATAAAAATTGCAAGCGACAAAAATCGCCTGCGACTCGTCAGATTTCGTGAAACTTATGTATTATCCACCTGAAACTTACGTATTATCCAAGCATTTCATTGGATGTTCGGGAAAAGGCTTTTCCATCGTCCGATTTCCAAGAAATCTGACGCCCCATTTTAAATGAAATTTCATTCTTAAACTTCTAAACATCCCACAATATTACTTTTTACACCGTCGTATAGAGAAAAAAATGTACTTTTAAATGTAATTTGTTTGGAAGCTGTATCTCAATTTGTTTCTGAGGTATTAAATTTTTTTTTCTAGTTTTTATTACTTTTTTGTCATAGTAGCAACAGAAGTATCCATCTCTGTTGAAAGTAAAGGCAAATTACAGATTACTGTATAGACCAATCAGAAAACGAATAAAATGCTGATTCAACCAATAAAAAACTCCAGGTGTGCTTTTGATTTCCTACCCTGACGAGGACAATAACCATTTTTCAAAATAGTTAAAAAAAAAAAAAAAAAAAAACTTCACGGATCGTAATTTTTGCAAAAACTTTGTGGCAGAGTTTAAATGAAACGGAAGAAAAAGCTAAAATATCGTTTTTTTTTTTTTTTTTTTTTTTTTTTTTTTTTTTTTTTTTAAGAAACACTACAGCAAGGAGTGATAGCTAATGTTAAACCTATGGGAGCTACTTTTCGTAATTTCTGTAAAAACATTGCGGCAGAGTTTTAATGAAACGAAAAAAAAAGGCTAAAATATATGTTTAAAAAAGAGCGAAACATTACAGACACAGTTTTTTTTTACTTCAAGAACTTTTTTAAATTATTGTATTCCATTATAATGCAGTATTTTTAAAGAAATGTAGTATTTGATAAAAGTTCTCAACAAAAAAGAGAAAAAAAAATACTTCACCAGGCTACAAAATGGATGCCCTGATATATCCCTGCAGATTAATCGAATGCGTTAATCCAAAGAGGAAAGCTCCCCGTTCCTTCACTTGACAGCCCGACACCACCCATCTTGACCTTTGAGGGGAGAGAGCGAGCAGCGTGGGTTTCCACGCCCCCACCATGCTAATGGAGTGTCAGTTTTACATAAGTCTTCTGTTAAGAAATCCTGTATTGGTTTTTGTATCTCTCTTTGTATTTTTCTCTCTTTTATCTTTAATCAAAAGAAAATAAGGTACAGTTACAAAATAAATATGAAATGTTTTGCATTATTCAATGAATTGTTACAGTAACCAATAAACATTTTTATTTTTGATAGACAGATTTCAGGTATCGGAATAAATTAGAGGGTTGAAGAATATTTTAATTTTATATTGGTTAATAATTGTACTTGTTATGGGTCAATTCTCCTTTTTTTGCTACTGTTTTGAATTGTCAAAAATTGTCTTTAAAAGGTGCACAACTAAATTTCAAATTTAATTACAGGGATATGTTTAGGAAAATTTTAGGTCCTTTAAAGGACCCTTCACAAAATAATTTATCTTAAAACAGGACCCTTCACAATTTTTTTTATCCCCAAACAGGACCCTTCACAAAATTATTTGTCTCTTAAATAGACCTTTCACAGAATTTTTTCACCTTCAAATTGAACTTTTCACAAATTTAGTCATTTAAAAATAAAATCTGGCCTGTAAATAAGCAGCTGAACTCACCAAAGAGCATATTACTTAGCTTTTTATATATGAAGGATAGAACATGACGACATTGATAATTTAAAATTCACAAAATTATAACTAGAATTTTCACAAAAATAAGAAAAACTTCACAATTTCACAAAAACAGGACCCTGTGAGAAAAGTCTGGACAGACCCCTGAATTAGTTAATTTATATATACTATATACATATATTATATATATGTACACACAGGTATGTATATATGTACACACATGTGTACGCCTAAGCTCACATTATGTGCACATCAGAGTTTTTTTTCCTTATTACACAACTACTCGGTACTCAGCCGATTAGTCAGTGGTCGAGTACTCGGCTACTCGGCCAAAGTACTACTCGGTACACCACTAGTATAGTTTTTGTTCCACGATATTCTATGCATATAAGCGGGTTATGCAATTATCCGTTACCCGATTAAGTGGAGCTGACTGTATAGAAATATTTCCTAACTGAAACTTTCATCCCCGTAATCTTTCAACGTCAAGAAAGCTGAACAGATGTAAATGACAAATAAATCATACTTTAAAAATTATTTTTGTTTTGTGCAACAAATAATGCTTTTTGAACAAGTTAAAGTAAAGTATCTATAACTCATTCTAAACTGTATTACTACTAATTGGTGCATTAAATAAATTTTATAACAAGTTATTTTAATGGTACTTTACAATACCGTCGGAGCATTAAAGGGCTAATGAGAACGGATTAATTTTCTGCTATGGATTTATAGCATAGAAAAAAGTAAAAATTGTTTTTATGTTATATACGATATGTAAACAAACTGTCACGCGGTCTCAAACCACGTGATTCCCACTATGACATCACATGCATATTATCTTTTTATCGTATTATTTTTATCTTGTTTTATTTATATTGTCCTTTTATGTGGCCAACTGACTAACAAGATAAAGCAAATCCTGAAAATTTCCTGCAATAATTCCCCGAAAATTTTCACGTGACTTTTTTTGCTGTAAATGTAGGTGCAACAAATTTCGGATTTTGAATATTATTATTTTAGGCTTATTTATTCGCAGAATTTTTATAATTAAATAGGGCGAATATTATTATTTGAAATCGGTAACCTGTGGTACAGTAGACTCTCTCAAATCTGCCACCTTAAAATCCGCTCATCATCACAACATGTAAACAGGATGTAAATGAGACTTACAATTCCGATGTAGGGACAAAATTAGACTCTTTTTTTTTTTATATCAATTCCGTATTTATTTTAATATGTAATTCTCTTTAATATTACTGAATTCATGCCTTTTCGTGAAGGAAGTATAAATTTTAATTAACCCATTCATTAATTTTATTTAATGAAAAAATTCAAGATATTGCTGATATCAACGGTAATCACAATCTTTTTACCAGATATATTTATGTATTACAGTATAGGACCCATTATCCGGAATTCAAAAATCCGGAAAGACCCGAAATCCGGAAAAAAAGTTTTGAAAATTTTCTAAATTTGTAAATTTTTACTAAAATTTTGGAATTTGAAATTTTTTGAGAATTTAACATTTTCACAAATTTTAGTATAAAATTAATTTATTACAATTCGTTAAAAAAAAAAAAAAAAAAAAAAAAAAAAAAAAAAAAAAAAATCAGATATTTCAAGAGGGGTGATACTCTTCCAAATTTTCAGAAAATTTAAGGCATTCGGTTCCGATAATTTTAAAAAATTGGCTTTCAGTCCGAAAATTTAGACATAAAAAATAGCACAAATTTCGGCAAATGGTCGCCGAAAAAAATCAATTACTACATCAATTGTTCGCGGAAATCACCAATTTCGTCAAAGAATCGCAGAGAAAACGTGAATTCCATCAAGGAATCTAAAAAACACGAATTTTGTCAAAGAATCGTGAAAAATACGTGAATTTCTTTCAAAGAATCGATAACAAAAACGCAAATTTCATCAAAGGATCATGCAAAAACGCAAATTCCTTCAAAGGATTGCCCCACCAGTGGCTGAGAGGTTCTGCTCTCGAAACTGGTAGACGGGAAGTGCTGGGTTCGAACCCAATCGCGCCCGTCGGCCTAATCGTTCGGAGTTTTCGTGGTTTTCTTCGAGCCATGGATTTCCATGCGTTAATACGGGTTAGGTTCCCTTAGAAAGACCCCGACGAAGGGCACTCCCCCTCGGGCCTATATCTCTAGTGTAGATAATCGGCCGTCACAAATCAACCAACCAACCAACCTTCAAAGGATTACAAAAAATTGCAAATTTCGTCAAGGGATTGAGAAAATCACGCAAATTTCGTCAAATAAACACAGAAAAAATACGCAAATTTCATCAAGGAATCGTGGAAAAAACACGAATTTCGTCAATGGATCGCGAAAAAAAATGCAGATTTTGTTAAAGAATCGTGGAAAAAACGCGAATTTCATCAAAGGATCGCAAAAAATGCAAATTTTGTTAAACAATCGCGGAATAAACGCACATTTCGTCAAATGGTCTCGAAAAAACACAAATTTCGTCGGAGGATCGTGAAAAAAAACACTAATTTTATCAAAGGATCGTGGAAAAAACATGATCTTCGGGAGGACCCGAAATCCAGAAAATTCCAAAATCCGGAAAGCCTTCAGTCCCGAGGATTCCGGATAATAGGTCCTGTACTGTATGTTATTACAGTCCTCCCCAATTAATCGGGTCACGGATAATCGAATACCCCGCTTATTCGAATAGAATCTTCCGGAACCGAATTTATTCCTATTGGTTCTATGTTATTTCCCCCCGCTTAAACCAAATGCCTTTTACGAACGTCCCGCTTAATCGAATAACAAATGTGTGACCGATGTTTGAAAATGGGCGCGGAAAGCACGTTTCAGCTGGAATTTCTTTCCAAATGTTCAGTTCTTCCTGCAATGATTTCGTCCGGCAGGTGTATAATGGACAGGTCAAATGATTTCCCCACATTGATCTCCCCCACCATCACGCTTTAATGGCAATGCGCCGTCACTTCGAGTAGACTCGAGATGATAGTTGTGACATTTTGCACTCATTCGAAAAATAACTCGATATTTACTCCTTTAAAATTCCACTTAAACACACCACTTTAAACAATTTTTTAAGGTAGTAAGTAACATAAATCAGAAGTAGCAAAGTTTTGACCCAATTCAAACGAGCTGCATTAAGTGTGATGTAAACCATATAAATGTATGTACTGACATTAAATTAATACGAATTTACTTTATATTACCTTTTGTATTTTTTTTTTTTCTTTATTGTATGTTATTCTTTTAACGATTTCTTATGATGGTAATTAAATATTCTGTAGATGGTTATTTTTGTCTTTTTATTACGCATTAAATATTACAGTTATGATTACCCATTTAATCGAATAACCCGCTTAATCGAATATTTTTTATGGAACCGTCAATATTCGTTTAAACGGGACGACTGTAAGTCTAGCTAAACCTGAAATAAAACTTCCTTATTTTATGGTTTTGATGTGAATTAGTAGGGTACCTTTATGAGGGAAGTTTTATTGAATAATTTTTGAAAAATGTATCTCATCTTTATTTTGTTTATTTAATTATACATTATTATTTACTTGAACTTTACTTTTAATATTTTAATCATTTTTAAAATTATCTAAATTTTTATTATTTTAGTTTATTACTTTACTTAATTATTTTAACATTTTACTATATTGTAAGTATTTATTACAATCTCGATTGCATTATTAGAATATTACATTCAAATTTTTGTTTAAAAAATGTAAACAAAGCTATGACCAGAAATCCACACAACTCCTGGTCCCAAGCTATGCGGATTTGAGGGAGTCTATTGTATCTATGAGTAAAGATAAATAATAATAATAATAAAAGTTTTAAAGTAAGTGTTATTCTTAGGTTGTTTCTCATGTATTTTTTTTCTTTTGTAGCAAATATTTTCACGACTAATTAAAATACAAAAGTGTTACTTTTAGGAATCAATGGGATCAATTAATCCAATGGGAGAATTTTTTTAAAGATATCTCATTTGCATTTCAATATTTTAAAAATGATTTCTATTGCATTGGATAGCTGAGATCGACCTCTACATCGGTCGTTTTGTACTTTTTTGATTTTGCGCTCAGATATTTTTGTTTCGAAAGTGAAAGCATCGTCATAAAATAAATCTGCTAACGAAATCGAAAAAATAAAAATCGGCCTTTGTACAGATCAATCTTAGCTATCCAATGCAAAAAAAAAAAAAAAAATCATTTAAAAATATTAAATTGCAACCGAGATATCTTTATAAATTTCTTCCATAGAATTAGAATTAGCGAACGGGTCCTTTTGTTTGACAGAAGTAGCCTGTTAAGGCTCCTGTCCCTACCGGCGAAGGCACTCACGAGCTAATGCTAATCCTATGGGGAGGGATTTTTCTAATATCTCGTTTGCATTTCGACATTTTAAGTATTTTTTTTTTCTTTTTTTTGCATTGGATAGCCGAGATCCGTCTCTACATCGCACCTTTTTTACTTTTTCGATTTTGATTGCAGATAATTTTTAGAATGGCACTTTCATTTTCAGAACCGGTTTTGAAAGTGAAAGTAACTTTATAAAAAAGATCTGCGACGAAAAAAAAAAAAAAAAAAAAAGCAAAAAAGGTGCTATGTGGAGACGGATCTCGGCTATCCAATGGAAAAAAGACAAAAAATTAAAAATGTAAACGAGATATTAGAAAAATAACTCCCCATAGGATTAGCATTAGCTCGTGAGTGTCTTCGCCGGCAGAGGCAGGAGCCAGCAAGAAGTGAGGAGGAGGAGATCAAGGTGGGGAAATCATTTGACCTGTCCATTATACGCCTGCTGGCCGAAATCATTGCAGGAAGAACTGGAAATTTGTTTTCAGCGTAAAGGAACCGAAAATGACAAAAGTTGGAAGGAAATTCCAGCTGAAATGTGCTTTCCGTACCTATTTTCAAACATCGGTCATACAGTTGTTATTCGATTAAGCGGGAGAGTTCGTAAAAGGTATTTGGTTTAAGCGGGAGAAAAAACATAGAACCAATAGGAATAAATTCGGTTCCGGAGGATTCTATTCGAATAAGCGGGGGATTCGATTATCCGTGACCCGATTAAGTGGGGAGGACTGTATTTTTTTTCATCTGCTTGAATAATCTTGCGATTATAGTACAAGTTGTAATGTAAATTGATATGCGTATTTTGCATAGAAAGTTTTTCACTTCGTGTGGGAATCACTCCTGTTTGGCTACAAACGCCTACTTCAACAGCATTTTCTAAAAGTTCGTTGTTGAAATGTGGAAAACGTTGTACTATTTCATAGTTTCTGAACAACAAAACCGTCCAATTTTATATGTTCACGAATAAAAATTAACTCAGAGAGTTGTTAGAAAGAAGAAAGACATTTTGAAAGTGAGCAGAATTTCCGACTAATAAATGTAAATGTAGTATTGCACTGCATTGTTTCCATTTATTACTTGAGATCTGTTTAGGAACAAATTGTGTTCTTTAAAGGACCTTTCACAAAATTTTTCATTTCAAAACAGGGCATTTCTTTTCAAAATCGGACATTCCACCACAAATCTTTTCAGCATAAAATAAGATCTTTTACAAAATTCTTTGTCTTAAAAATAGGCATTTCTGAATACTTCTCCATTTACAAACTGAACCTTTTACAAATTTAATCATTTAAAAGAAAAATATGACGTGTTATTTTTACATATATAAAGAAAATAAGGAAGAAATTGTGTTCTTTAAAGGACCTTTCACAAAATTTTTCATTTCAAAACCGGACACTCCACCACAAATCTTTTCAGCATAAAATAAGATCTTTTACAAAATTCTTTGTCTTAAAAATAGAAATAGGTATTTCTGAAAACTTCTCCATTTACAAACTGAACCTTTTACAAATTTAATCATTTAAAAGAAAAATATGACGTGTTATTTTTACATATATAAAGAAAATATATAGATTTTACCAGAGTTTTCCTTAAGTTTAAAAAAGGGCAGAGTGCTTCCGTTGAAAAAAGGACAATTTTTTTTTTTTTTTTAATTCTAGAGGACATATTTTGGATTCATAAGGACACTCTTCGCCGGATTCTCAAGAGAGCTGGTCACTCAGCTTCAGATTTTCCCTCACTAATGTAAAGTCTATGGGCATTTGATGCATTCGCCATGGGCATTTGATGCATTAAAATATCTCCTTGGGAAATTATTTTTTTAACTTCTGTTTTTTTTTGTGTACACTTCCTAAAAGATGTCTCTTTTTTTCTTAGTTCTCAAAATATTTCTATAGATTTATTTTTATAGGAAGTGTTAAAATCTTACTGCCAGTTCGCCCGCTTTTAATATGTAAAAATTCAAATTCAGCATATATTTTAGAAATATTTTGAAAACTAAGAAAAAAAGAGACATCCTTGAAGAAGGGGACATAAAAAAAAAGATGTTAAAAATATGAATTTCCCGAGAAGATATTTTAAATATACGAATGCATCAAAAGTCCATAAACTTAACATTACGGAGAAGAATTCTGAAGCTGAGTGACCATGACCAGCACCCTTAAAGGCACTTTTTTTATTTTTAAATTCATTCTTTCGGATTTTTAAAGTCGTTCAAGACAACACTGAGTCAGTTTTTACTATGCAAGCAAATTTTTTAAAGCTAAAAGGAGAAAGGGCACTTTTTTATATTTAGAAGCAAGAAAGGTTCTCATTTTTTGGATGAGGGGTTCTGTTTTGTAAAACAAAAGGCAGGTCGGATGCAGCATCCTCCTGAAACTGCCTGGAGGAAACTCTGATTTTACATACCTATATCTTCATAAAAATGTATAAACAAGAAAATGAATATAACGATCATTTCAAATTCACAAAATTATGTCTACTTTTTCACAAATGTAAAAAGCTGTTAACAATTTCACAAAAAAAGGACCCTGGGAGAAAAGCCTGATTCCACTTTTTTACATAAAGGGTTCTCAGGACTCTTAACCCTTTCAGGGGCAAGGCATTTTTCATCAAAAAAAGTTCAAATAATTAATTGGCACCGCAATTAACAAACAAATTTATTTGAAAATAATCAACAGCTTCACCCCCCCCCCCCCCCACGTATATTATGAAATCGAAATTGTACTAAAAATTTACTGGTGCCGTTTGGCAATTTAGGCATTAAAATTAACCGTTTGCAGACTGCAAACGGAGCCCCTCAAAGGGTTAAATTTTCGAAATTTTAATTTTTTTAGAGTTTAAACTCATATCTCTTATGAACATTTTGATATAATTGTTTGTTTGAAATTCCCATTAAAACAACAGTCATGGCTTCTTAGAATTATACCCGCTCAATAACTGAAGTGGCGTTTCCGAAACTTTGAAGTCATTTTTCTCCAAATGAGGTTTTTGGGTAATAACGCGCAGGATATCTCAGAAACTTCTGAATATTTTTTCATGATTTTTTTAAAACGTATGTTTTATGTTATTCTGTATAAACTGAACCTTAAAATTTCAGTGTTCAAAAAAGCATTTTTTATGTGATTATACTGCTGGAATTTTCAAAATTTTGTATTAGCTAAATACAACTTTTTATTAAAAATATAAAAATGCTTTAAATACAAATTTATTTAGGTTCAGGGTAATTATTACAATCCGAAGTGTAATTAAGCACGAAAAAATTCGTTTTAGTTCCAAACGTTATTTTTAACCTGTTTTACCAATTTTCTGCTCGACAAACGTCTGACAGTTTTGAGCCCCTTACAAATACTTTTTCTGCATCTTGCAATTTTTAAATACATGAAATGAAAGAACATACTTATATCTTTCATCCGAATAAAAACCGTCTTATTAAATCATATACGTTTTAAGATATTAAATTATTGAAAATTTTCTTTTTTTCTCCATTTTTTTCCAATTTTAAGAGTCCTGAGACCCCTTAAGGTGCCTGCCTACGTACGGAGCAATTTTTTCCAAAAAAGCTATTTAATTATTTTTTAAACTTATTTTTACTAAGATTAGGACTAGAAAATGTGAAAAAAATTAAAAAATATTTCATTGATTGATAAAATTTTGGTAAATCGAGGAATTTATAGTAAAATTTAGTGAAATTTGGCCCGAAACGCAAAACGCTCTAAAGAAAATTCTACTGCATGTATCTTAATTTCCTTTTTACACTTCATATTTATGACATTGGTGAAGGCAATGAACTAAAATCTAAGAGATTCTTTAAGTAATTCAAAACATATAGCATATCGCACCTGTTTACATGCTAATTTTCATAAAATTCATTGATGTCATTCCACAAAAACATCCATAAAACAAAAAATATTTATTCTAAATTTAAATCTTTAGTTCATTGCCTTCACAATAGTGTAAATAACATTTATATTAAATTTCCTAGTGATATTCTAATAACGTTTTGAGAAATCATGTTTTGCGTATGGAATTTTCACCGAAAATTACATTTTACAAAAAATGCATTTAAAGTTTAGATTTATGTTTTACTACAAAAATTTACAGTAATATACATCTAAATTTCATGGAGCATATTATTTACATTTCTTATTATTAAACAAATGCATCCAAAATCGCGAAATATCTCCAAACATACGAGCCTTTAAAAGCAATTTAAAATTTTTTAAATTTAAAGACCTTTAAACAGCACTTCCGGCTTGAGTGACAGCTGTTGAGTAGTTTTAAAACCGCTATAACTCCGGATCTATTTATCGTACAATTAAAACAAATACAGTTTTGGAAAGGTAAAAAGTTGGTCTTTAATAAAATAAAATACATTTCACAATTTTGGTCGAAAATTGCATTTTTAACGTAGTCAGATACCTTAAGGCTGTTCTCAAATCAAAAAGAGCAACTTCCTGACACAAGTTTTAATTTATTTTTGTTCGAAAATGCATGAAACTAGCTGGTGTTGTTGTTCAGAAACTATGTCATTGAGCTGATTTTTCCATTTTTTTGCAAACGCAATAGATCTTTCAGAAAATAATGTCAAAGTGGACCTTTTGAACCGAATTCCCGCACAAAAGTAGAAAAATCACTCAAGAGCGGGCGAAAAACGGGTTTGTCATGTGATCGATATCGCTTATAACTCAATGGGTAATTGATTGATCAAAAAATGGAAAAAACAGTTCAATTCCAAATCGCTTCCATGGCCAGGTTTTTTAATTTTATATATTTCCGTTAAAAAATGAATTTGTAAATGTGTCAGAACGTTTTGCGCTTGTTCAGCGGAGCAGTTAAGAACAGCCTCAAAGCCTTAAAAAAAAAAACAAAAACAAAAAAAAAAACCTCAACTTAGTTTTTGTATGGAAAGGCGTAATTTTATAATCGATTTTTAACTCACTCTCTCATAGGCGAGAATTATAAAAATTATGTTCAAAGGTATTTCGACGACGATTGAACATTTTAATATTTTTAGAATTTAATTATAAATTAATATCTTAGTTTAAAGGTATTTTCTGTTCTCCAGCCATATGAGATAAATCTTTAAGTGTACTGTATGGTTGCAATTGTATAGGAGTGGCGACAACAATGGATTTAATGCTGCGCTAAACCACTCCGGCAAAAAAAACAGCCAACTGGCTGTGAAGATACAACAACAATGTATTTTAAACACCAAAATAAGCAAAATATAAATGTAATATAATGAATGTGAATTATTCTTTTTTTAAATACGCTTTAATCAATTAATAGTTTTTTGTTAAAAAGGGGTCTGGGACACAAAATCTACATATTTTCTAAAAAAAAAAAATTATTGCATTAAAAGTTTCTCTATTTTTTTATGCTTAAACTGACGTTTAAATCATGTTTCTATCTTAATTGGAAGCGGAAATATTAATTTTTTCGTTTTGGTTTGGTTTCAAAATCTAGCTTTCAAGCAATGGTTGTCATGGGAACGATTTTTTGTGAAAACCCGTTTTCCTTTATGATGGATTTTCTCACCATTTCTTGTATTTAAATTGTTATAACTCAATAACCGTTAAAGTTAAATGGTTCAAACTTAGAACATGGCTTTTCAATTGTTTTATACTTTAATTTTGATCCAGCAAATTAAAAAAAAATATGAAAATATGATTTTATTTTTAAAGTTAAACCATTTTTATTTTTTATTTTTTTATTTATTTATTTTTTTTTTTTTAAAGTTTTATTTAAATTAATATTTTTTGAAATGCTGAATCTAAATTACAAGTTATATATTTCTGTTTATTTAAATGAAAAAAAAATCAAATTCTACAAATACTACTAGTGAGACCGACTTTAAATTACTCCACTTTTATAATAAATTTAAATTTTTTTTAAATAAATTGTGAGAAGTTTTAACATGTGATTTTGTTTACCAATGATATGGTTAACCATCGCAAAAAATTAAAAAAAATTAGCTCAATAAATAACTAGTATGTTGTGGCCATCACAAAACTTTCTTCTATATAAATCACGTCAATTAAATCATTTAAATAGTACAAGAAATAACAACGATTTAGCACCAATTTATATCAAAGTATATCTGAATTTGAAGTTGGATGAAAATTCGCGCATTAGTTCTTGAGATAGAGCTATAGCGGAAATTCTGAAAAAATGTAGCATAGCAGCGCCACCTGTTGAGCGATTTACACCAAAAATTAAACAGCACTAATTTATACATCAATTCATGTCAAGGACTAACTAAATCTGAAGTTTGATGAAAATCCGTGCAATAGTTCTTGAGATACAGCTGTTTTACCAAAATTTACACCAAAAGTAAACAGCACTAGACGATATCAAGGTATACCTGAATCTGAAGTTTGTTAAAAATCCAAGCATTAGTTCTTGAGATAAAGCTATTGCGGAAATCGCAAAAAATACAGCATAGCAGCGCCACCTGTTGAGCAATTTACACCAAAAATTAAACAGCACTAATTTATACATCAATTCATGTCAAGGACTAACTAAATCTGAAGTTTGATGAAAATCCGTGCAATAGTTCTTGAGATACAGCTCTTGTGGAAATCGTGAAAAATGCAGCACAGAAGCGCCACCTGTTGAGCGATTTACACTAAAAATTAAACAGCACTAATTTATACATCAATTCATGTCAAGGACTAACTAAATCTGAAGTTTGATGAAAATCCGTGCAATAGTTCTTGAGATACAGCTGTTTTACCAAAATTTACACCAAAAGTAAACAGCACTAGACGGTATCAAGGTATACCTGAATCTGAAGTTTGTTGAAAATCCAAGCATTAGTTCTTGAGATAAAGCTATTGCGGAAATCGCAAAAAATACAGCATAGCAGCGCCACCTGTTGAGCGATTTACACCAAAAATTAAACAGCACTAATTTATACATCAATTCATGTCAAGGACTAACTAAATCTGAAGTTTGATGAAAATCCGTGCAATAGTTCTTGAGATACAGCTCTTGTGGAAATCGTGAAAAATGCAGCACAGAAGCGCCACCTGTTGAGCGATTTACACTAAAAATTAAACAGCACTAATTTATACATCAATTCATGTCAAGGACTAACTAAATCTGAAGTTTGATGAAAATCCGTGCAATAGTTCTTGAGATACACCTCTTGTGGAAATCGTGAAAAATGCAGCACAGCAGTGCCACCTGTTGGGCGATTTGCACCAAAAATTAAGCAACACTAATTTATATCAGGGACTAACTGAATCTGAAGTTTGATGAAAATTCGTGCATTTTTTCTTGAGTTAGAGGTATTGCGATAATCATGAACAATGCAGCATACCAGCGCCACCTGTTGGGCGATTTTCACAAAAAGTAATCAGCACCAAACTATATCCTGGACTAACTGAATCTGAAGTTTTATGAAAATCCGTGCAGTAGTTCTTGAGATACAGCTATTGCAGAAATCGTTAAAAATGCCGCATAGCAGCGCCACCTGTTGGGCGATTTTCACCAAAAACTAATCAGTTCCAGTTTATATCAAGGTCTAACTAAATATGAAGTTTTGTGAAATTTCATCCATTAGTTCTTGAGATAGAGCGCCCACAAAATTTGTGTCACATACAGACAGACGGACAGACAGACAGACTCACAGACAGACATTTTGTAAAAACATGTTTTTTGAAATCTCTGACTCATAAAACGTGTAAATCCGTCGAAAACTGGAATTCGAAAATTTTCATGAAACCAATACTTTCTTCTTGTAAAGATAGAAGAAAGTAAAAATTATTTGAAAATGTGTCCCGGACCCCCTTAAATATGATTATACGTTAAGAAATCAGTTTATTAATCCTATAAAGATAGTTTAAATACTGCTTTTTTTTTCCTTGCTGCCATGTTTGTTCTCAAATTCGCTGCTCAACAAAGCGAAATTTTCTGACACATTTTTAAACATAAAAGCAATAAATTTCCACACCTGACTCAAACGTCATCCTCGGGTTTTGAATTAACTGAAAACAGTGAAGAAGATTTAAAATTTCAAACTCAATATTTTGAATTTTTAAATCGTGAAAAATCCTTTAAACATTATTACTTTATTATTTCCACTACAGAAATATGACATGAAATTTAGTGCTCCAAACTGAAATGAGCCCCACCAGTGGCCGAGAAGTTCTGCTCTCGAAGCTGGTAGACGGGAAGTGTTGGACTCGAACCCAATCGCGCCTGTCGGCCTAATCGTTCGGAGTTTTCGTGGTTTTCTTCGAACCTTGGATTTACAAGCGTTAATACGGGTTATGTTCCCTTAGAAAGACCCCCACGAAGGGCACCCCCCCTAGGGCCTTTATCCCTCGTGCTGATAATTGGCCGTCATAAACACAAAACAACAACACCCAAACTGAAATGAAGCGATTTGGAATTGAACTGCGTTTTCATTTTTTTATAAATAAATTGCTTATCGAGTTATAAGCGATTCTTGTCACGTGACAACTTTCCCCCTATCTCACGCTGAGCATCGGGTATTCTGTTCGAAACGCTCACTTTGACAGTATTTTCTGAAAGATCTTATGCCTTTACAAAAAAAATGGAAAATGGTATTCTATTATGTAGTTTCTGAACACCAGTTATATGCTTTTCCGAACAAAAATGAATTCAGAAATGTGTCAAAAAATAGCTCCTTTGGATTGGAGAAAAGCATTAAAAAAGTATAACAGCAAGAATTATAAAATAATTTTTTTAATAACTTCACTAGATTGTGTTTTCTACCAAGAGTAATAAAAGAGCAAAGAACTTTCCATAATCGTGTTCGATGCGACGCCAAATATAAGTATTATAAGACAATTTTTATTCTTTTTTTTTTTTTTTTTTTTTTTTTTTTTTTTTAAGCATAATCACGAATTGCAGTATGAAATTAGGCAGTATTTTCAGGATAAACATTTACTTTTATATTTATTTATTGCAGATGAATGGACGTCCTGAATCACGTTCCTTCACAGATTTACCTGATGCAGCGCAAGTCAAAATTCTTAGATATCTCGGAGTTGATGACCTGTGTCGTATTGGACGGTAAGCATCTTTTAGATTAAAAAACTGCATAGAAGAGCTTTGAACAAGCTGATGTTTGCAGGGGTCGATGCAGGTTTTTATTCTTGGGGCACATTTTCTGAAAAGCAGGGTTCGTAAATTCATGATATTTTCAAAAATATCCGATATTTTGATTTTTGATAGATATCGGATATTTTCGATATATATCCGATATTTTCAAAATAGTGAATTTATTGATAGTTATAAATATTTTCAGAGCTAATATAAACTAGAAACTAAAACATTTAGCATGAAAACTTAATATAACAATATTCTAAATGTATTTTTTTTTTCACTTATGTAACAAAATTGAAGATCAACTAACTGAAAACACACAATTTGCTTTATACTCACAACAAACAAACTATGGGATTAATTATCAAGTTTCCAGGAATTTTTTTTTTATACAATAAAATTATATACTTTTTTTTTTTTTTTTTGGATTGGATAATTTAACATAAATGTAAGTTTGTGTGCTTTTTCATTCGCTAACATGTTAGTTTAAACTAAAGAAAACTAAAACCAGAAAGGTTCTAATGATGCTGTATATAAGTTCTCTAAATTAGACAGTTTATCTTTCAATAGCTGTTTTAAATAAATATTGTAATTATTGGTTTTACATTTAAAAATTAAGCTTCAAACGTAAAGTTTGGAAAATATTATTTTTATTGAAGGGGGGGGGGGGAGAATGCCGGGAAGCTAAACACGGACTGCTAAAGCAAAAGTTCTTATCTACAGAATAGCACAATCAATAACAGTTAAAAAATTCATTTACACTTGTTTTAACTGAAAATAACAAAAATATCATACGCAATATTTTGAAAATTAGTGTCAAACATATGAAAATGTCGAAAATATCAAACTATATGATATTTTGAAAATAAATATTGTACATATATCATGATATATATTAAGATATATATCCATTGATATATATCACCGAACCCTGGTGAAAAGTAAAAGTTGTTTTTGTGAATTTTATTAAATTTTTGTTAATTTTATAATATTTTTGTGAGAAATAACATTTTGTAACGTAAGTTGAAATACAGTTACTCAAATTCGTACCAAGCATTCATTAACAAAAACTTCTTCAAATCCTCTTTCTAAAGTTTTTCTTCTTGGTGAACTGGTTTTATTTACAAAATTACACATTTTAAAACAGTTTTTATGGAAAGGAATTTTACGCGATGGCCTGTTTTATTAAAAGGAATTTTGTGAAGGGGCCCATTTTATTAAATTCATTTTTGTGAAGGGGCCATTTTATTAAATTTGTTTTTGTGAAGGGGTCTATTTTACTAATTAAATTTTTGTGAAAGAGCCCTAAACAGGCCCCAAATTTTGTCTGGATCGACCCCTGATTTGCAATATTTAATTTAAATATTAAACTAGACGGATGTTGCAATCCTAAAACTTTCTTCTATGGGTCATTCCATATCAAATCAACAACAACAACAAAAAAATATTTTTGAACCTTCAGGATTCAGATTTTTATATGTTTTTGTTTATTTGTTGTACCTGTCAAGAGGACAAGAAAAACCAAAATTTCCCATTTTTTGGGGTTTTGATTTTTGAGTTATCGACTTTCAAAAAATGAAAAATTGCCGAAATTTGACTCCACTTTGACACCTTTAAACAACTGTAGGCAAAAAACTTTTTGACTTAAAAAGCTCAAATTGGTATCATTCTCTTCTGCTTTTTACGATCTTTAATTTGATATACAACATGATTAAAGTATTTAAAATGTAATTTTTTATTAAAAAATTAAAAATTTGAATTTTAAAATTTCAAAAACACCCCTTTTAATTTTTTTGAAAAAAATGTATGTTTTAAAGACATCAATTGACTATGTGCATGCCAACTTTCATAATGGGATGACAATGGGTTCCTATGGAAATTAATATTTTTGTATTATCATATATGAAATTTGCTATACTTGTATTTTCATGTCAAAAGCCTAACTGTAAACTCATTGGTTAATGTTTGAATTAGAGGTCTGGTATAAAAGTTAAGTTTGGCCTGAGCCTGAGCCTGGCCCATAGAAAAAAAAATGAATGGCCCGGCCTAGTATAAAATTTTGGCCTGAGCCTGGCACGGTATAAAAGTTATCAGTTTGGGCACAGCCCGGCCTGTACAAAAAAAAATAATGGCCCGGCCCAGCATAAAAGCTAAAAGTTTGGCCAGCCCAGTTGAGAAAAAAGTTAACATTTTTGCCCAACCTGAGTTAATTTCTACAAAATATGGATTTTTACACCGATGTGATTAAAAATTGTCTCGTACGAGAAGTTCTGATCTAAAATGCTTATTGCCTTTTATTATTTTTCGGGTTTATAATCTTTATTTGTAAAGAAGGGCCCTAGGCTGCGATTTTTTTCTTTTTTATGAATCTTTATTTGCATCTAAATGTTTCAGTTATCATTAATATTGTTAATCCATACTCCAAGTATTGGAGACTTAAAAGTCTGAAAAATGCTATACAGTAAAATCTTCTAAGACGGAATTGCATAGCAAAGAAGAACAAAAAGCATTATAGACAAGTTCCCTTCTTAGTAGGTGTGAATGTATTATATTCAGGAATTTTTAGAAAATCTTACCAGCCAAGAATTTATTTCACCAGCCAGTAAAATGCAACGTACAGTATAAACTTTTTATGACAAAATTTAGGAAACTCAAAAATAGTTGGTTACTATTATTATAATTCATTTTCATATTTTTTTTCCCTGTAAAATTAAGAAATATAAAGAAGAGATGAAAGTTTATTATAAAATAGAACTTAGTACCATGTTTACATTGCAGTAATTAGGAAAGTTGAAAAATATACTTCTTAAAAAAAAAAATTCATTTTTTTTAATACACAATCGACTGATATATTAAATGTATCAGGGGAGATATTTTTGTAAAAAGTTGAGCTGTTACTAAACTGGGAAAGTTTATATTCTGAGTAATGAAGTTGACTTCGTTTGTAAAATTCCTATCTTAAAAGTCCTTGAAACGAAATTTTTTTGCACATTTATGTTTTTAATTGCAAACAATTTTCAATTTTTAATAACATTTTCTAAAATATTAATTGTGTAGCAAATATTATAAATTAATAAAGTCATACGTGCACTGAATGTTTCAAATAGCTGCTTCATGAATTAAGCAAAATTGGATAGCAGGTGTTAAGAGTTCTACCTCTTGATAACTACACCTAAAGCTTCAAATATCAAATTCCATTGAAGCTAACTAGTACAACATTATATAATATGTCAAGCAATTTTAGTGGGCTGTTTGTTACAAGTACCTGATCTCCATTAAGATAATTTGAAATTGATTATAAAGACTACAGAGTTAATTAGACACAAAGCCTGCAAGTTTTTTTTTTTCTTTTCATAATTTTATTGTTTAATTTAAAAGCTAACCATGTATTAGAATGCCTGCTCTACTGTCATTAAATAAACAAGCTTTTTACAAATTATAACTTGATATTATATTTAATAGATTAAATTTTCGTATTTGTATTACAAAAACTACTTAATAGATTAGTCGTCGTATTCCTTCAAACATTAACCAATGAGTTTACACTTTACAGTTACGCTTTAACCTTCCGTCTACCAGACGGGTCCATTGGACCCGACATGTACATTCAAAATATTTATTCAAACCAGAAATTTCTTCAAAACAAACTAAATGTATAAATCAGACAATAATAAGTTAAATAAACAAATTAAATAGTTTTAAGTAAAAATTCTGGTGTAGAATGTTTTTATAAAACTTGAGTAAAATTTCCGGTAGTTCTAGGGTTAAACATGGAAAACAAGCAAATTTCATATGTGATAATACAAAAATATTAATTTCTATAGGAACCCATTGTCATCCCATTATGAAAGTTGGCATACACATAGTCAATTGATGTCTTTAAAACATATTTTTTTTTTAAAAAAAATCGAAAGGGGTGTTTTTGAAATTTTAAAATTTAAATTTTTAATTTTTTAGTAAAAAATTTAAATTTTAAATACTTTAATCATGTTGTATATCAATTTAAAGATTATTAAAAACAGAAGAGAATAACACCAATTTGAGCTCTCTAAGTCAAATAGTTTTTTGTCTACAGCTGTTTTAAGGTGTCAAATTTCGACAATTTTCCATTTTTTTAAAATCAATAACTCAAAAATTAAAAGCGCAAAAAATCGGAAATTTTGGTTTTTCTTGTTAACTTGACTGACTCTACCACTGCACCAAAAATTATAAATTTCTGAGATGTCAAGGTTCAGACCATTGGTTGCTTTGACATGGAACGACCCCTATCTCAAACATGTTAATACTTTCTGAAAAATGCAGCATAGCAGCGCCACCAGTTAGGTGATTTACACCAAAGTCTAATCAGCAAAAACTTATGCCAACTTCTAATTGAATTTGAAGTTTGATGAAAATCCGTGCGTTTTTTAGATAGAACCATTACGGAAATCGTGAAACTTTCTGCATAGCAGTGGCACCAGTTGGGCAATTTACACAAAAACTTATCAAGATCAATTTATATCTGGGACCAACTGAATCTAAAGTTCGGTGAAAATTCATGCATTAGTTCTTTAAGGAACAACTATTGTGCAAATCATGAGAAACGCAGCATAGTAGCGCCACCTGATGGGTGATTTGCACCAAAAATTAAAGAGCACTAATTTATATCAGAGACTAACTGAATCTGAAGTTTGATGAAAATTCGTTCATTAGTTCTTGAGATAGAGCTATTGCGATAATCATAAATAATGCACAATAGAAGCGTCACCTATTGAGCGATTTACACCAAAAGGTTATCAGCACCAAATTATATCAACTACTAACTGAATCCGAAGTTTTCTGAAAATCCGTGCTTTAGTTCTTGAGTTAGTTTTATTGTGTAAATCCTGAATAATGCAGCATAGCAGCGTCACCTGCTAGGCGATTTACATCAAAAAGTAGTGAGCGCCAATTTATATTAGGAACTAATCTAATTGAATCTAAATTTTTAGTAAAATCCGTTCATTAGTTCTTTAGATAGAGCGCCCACAATATTTGTGTCACATGACAGACATTTTGTAAAAATATGCTTTTCGGGATCTCTGACTCCCAAAACGTGTAAATCCGCCGAAAACCGGAATTCGAAAAATTTCACGAATCCAATACTTTTTTTTTTGTAAAGATAGAAGAAAGTAAAAATATATACTGTCTTTAGTTTATGTCTACACTTAATATTTTATTATTACTTTCTTCTATCTTTACAAGAAGTCAGTTCTTCTAGTTCTTTAAAAAGTCGGTTATCTTTCCGTTAGTCCCTGATATAAACTGGTGTTGATTACTTTTTAGTGTAAATCGTCCAACAGGTGGCACTGCCATGCTGTATTTCTCACGATTTCTGCAATAGCTATATCTCAAGAACTAATGCACGGAATTTTATAAAACTTCAGATTACGTCAGTGCTTGATATAAATTGGTGCTGATTATTTTTTTGGTGTAAATCGCCCAGCAAGTGGCGCTGCTATGCTGCATTATTCATAATAATCGCAATAGCTCTAACAAGAACTAATCCACGAATTTTCATCAAACTTCAGATACAGTTACTCCCTGATATAAATTGGATCTGATTAGTTTTTGGAGTAAATTGCCGAACAGGTGGTGCTGCTACACGGATTTTCATCAAACTTCAGATTCAGTTTTAGACCTTGACATAAGTTGTTGCTGATTAGATTTTGGTGTAAATCACCTAACCGGTGGCGCTGATATACTTCATTTTTCAGGAATACGTATTAACATGTATGAGATAGGAGAAAGTTTATGGATTGCCACATCCGACTAGTTTATATTACCAGTTTATTATTAGATTAGACATTATTATTATAGGGTTCCCAGTGACTTGGAAAATCTGGAAAGTCAGACAAAGTCAGGGAAATTTAAAAAATGTACAGGAAAAGTCAGGGAATTTACAAATATTTTCTAAAAAGTCATGAAAAGTCTGGGAGAAAATGAAAAATTACGCAAAATTCATCATAATCGCGAAATTCGTTAAACGACCCCCCCCCCCCCCCCCCCCCCCCCGAGAAATTCGAAGAGCGATCGCAGAAAAAGTCGTAAGATTTTGTAAGGGAAAGTCGTGGAAATTGCTGGACATGTTTTGCTGGGAAACCTGTATTATTATTATTTGATCGATGGCTACGCGCATGATTTCCCTTGTTATGTCATTAGAATATGTTAACTAATATGTTCGAATTCATAATAACATATGACAAAGACATCTATATTTTATTCTATCAATACACATGTAATTTGTTTTATCTTTATATGAGCTTTATGGTTTAAAGTTTACTTCTTTTTATTTATACCTTTATATTAATTCGTATTTATGCTTTAAAAATATATAGACCTACCCTTTTTCAAAAAACTTGTAGGCTTTAGCTAAAATGGCTATGTTGAGCTTCTCCACTGAGCAGTAAACTTTTTCCATAAATGAAAAAAAAAACACTAAAGACTTAAAATTTTCTACTATCGTTAGGATTAGTGTTCGCCAGCCTTTTAAAATACATATTTTTCTTCTTTTTTATAAAACTAGTACAAGTATTGTGAATATATCATTTTAGGAATACCGTACCTACTCGTGTATAAGTCGAAGAATTTTAGACAAAATTTGGAGTTGAAAATGGGGGAGTCGACTTATACACGAGAAAGTAAAAAAAGAAAAAATCACAGATAAACGTCGAATGGACAGATCTTTTAAGTAATCACATGAGAGATAAAAGCGGACAATGGTCATTTCCTTGTAATCTCTCTGTTCTAAAAAATAGTAACTAACGCTGTCACCGCAGCCGCCGGTTTTAATTTTTTTGCGACCGGAAGTCTTTCTTCGTTAATATGAGGCGCCTGATTAATGTCCCCATGATTTGTGCCCCCATACGTCATTTTGACGTCACAAGAAATGGGGATATAAATACAGTGCTGGATCATTTCACTTTTCACGAAATCCTGATTAATGTCCCCATGATATATGCCCACATATCTGAAAGGGACACAAATCCAATGCTAGAGAAATTTCTTTCGTTGAGAGCCTGATTAACGTCCCCATGATTTAAGTCCCCATACGTCATTATTTTGACGTCACAAAAAATGGGGGCACAAATCCAGTGCTCGAGCATTTCACTTTTGATGAAATCCTGATTAACATCCCCATGATATATGCCCCCATATCAGAAGGGGGCACAAATCCAGTAATGGAGAGTTTTCCTTTCATTGAGAGCCTGATTAATGTCCCCATGATTTATGCCCACATACGTCATTTTGACGTCACAAAAAATGGGGGCACTAATCCAGTGCTGGAGTATTTTACTTTCGACGAAATCCTGATTAACATCCCCATGATATATATCCCCATACGTCATTTTGATGACGTCAGAGTAGATGGGGACTTAAATCAGGGGGCATAAATCCAGTGCTAGAGCATTTTATTTCCTAAAGAATTCCTGATTTACGACCCCATGATATATGTCCCCATACGTCATTTTTACGTCAGAACAAGGGGGATTCAGAGCTCGTGCAGGATTGGCCTCTAGAGTTCTGCACGGGCAGGAATTTCCAGCCTGATCTCGGCCCAGTGTAAAAATTAAAAGTTCGGCCCGGGACAGGCGCGACTCGTGACAAAATTAATTAAATCAAGTCCGATCCGGCCCATTCAATTTCTACAGAAAATCCAATTTTACAAAACACACAATTAACGATTCTTTTAACCCCTTAACAGTCGTATTAAATTACGGTTTAAAAATTGAAATTGCTTAATGGCACCACTTTTTTGAAAAAGAAATGTTCATGTTATTTAATGACAGGTAAAATGATACCATAATAAAGCCAGTTACACTATTTTACAAAACTGTTGGGAATCAATCAATATGAATAAAAAACACAGCCCATGAACATCACGGCAGCGGGGATTAAAGGGTTAAAGAAGACTAGATATATATTTTGGGTGGAATTTTACGTGTACTAGAGGGCTCAGCCCCTGCGAGCTGTGCTCGCCAACCCCCGTTCAGACTTTGAAGCTTTTAAAAACATGGTAATGTGCTCTATTTTACAAATATTAGCAGGTTACGGAAAATTGAATGATATTATTACGAATGGTGATTATCTTCTGCAATCGGATTGCCACGCTTTTCCGTTTGAATAGTGTATTTTTCTTTTACCATGGCCTCATCCATCGCTATCACGACAGCTGGCGGCTATTTTTGGGATTGATAATTAAGATCAATTACACATTTTAAAATCAGCTTGCACAAAAGGGTAAGGTTGAAAATTCTGATGTCTCTAGCACTTTTATAATGATGCTATAGAGTATAGACAATGTTCATCCTTTGATATCGAGATTAAAAAACACCGCGTCTTCTTAGGAATAGCATTCAGAACTACGGTATTGAAAACATTTTTTTTTTATAAATTTTACGCTTATATTTTACTTTTTGATTTAGTTTCCGATATTTTCAGGAACAGGTATAGCTTATGCATAAAATCTTTTTTATATTTTATTGAACCATCATACATATTTTCATGTTATTTTTAAAAATTTAAATTGTTTATTTGGTACTTTTTCACTATAGAGACCTTGGCGAAATAGAGAAATGGTGGCAAACTGGCCACCCTGGTGTTTCCGCGTCAACGTGCCATTTGCGCCCATAGATTACTATACAATATATTATTGTTACAGTGACCTGTACCTACCCTTAAAGTTTGTACCACGAATTCATGATCATCCTATATATATAAATAAATTCATTTATAAACAAGTATAAAAGTTCATTAGTTTTTTGTTTAATAGCTGTTTATATCATTTGGCAACAAATCTCATTCTCTGAGCCCGAATTACGCCAAGCTTTTTAAAAAAGGTGAAGGCACCCCATAATGGAAAAGTACTGTTTATTTTTATTAATAAGTATGTACGAGTTTACAATATACATGCATTTAACGTCTGAATTTGAAACTTTTAAAAGACTAAATAAAATAAATAAATAAGACAGACTTGATTGCAGTTAAAAAGTAAAATTTATAAAAAGTTAAAAATACTGAAAACGTATGAAGTACAATTAGTAAACGTTTCGCCAAACAACTCGCAATGCCTCAAAGGCATATATACGACTTTTCTGATATGTATTTATCGAATAAGAATTCGTACAAAATAAATCGAAAATATTTTGGGCATAAATTTAAATGTTTCTAGGCTGCATCAAGGAATAAAATATAAAAAGAAATTTGCTAGCAACTTTTTTTTTTTTTTTTTTTTTTTTTTTTTTTTTTTTAAACACTAAGTGATTCCCAGTGTGACGTCACATGTCCATAAGAAAATCGTTTTAAATGAATAGTTTTGAAATATGACGTAATTGTTGCCATTAATTGCATTTCATATGTACATTATTATAAAGTTTTTTTTCTCTTTTAAAATTCACGTTTAAAAAATACTTTCAATTTAAAAATGTTTTGGAATATCATTATTTGAGCTTTTTATATATGATCAAATTTTAATCATGAAAAGTTTTTCAAGCGTAATAATTTAATTATTTTAAGCATTTTACATATGACGATATTTATCCTTTCGGCATTTTACATATGACGTAATTTTTCCCATTAAGTGCGTTTCTCGCAAAATAATTAAAATATTTTCAAAGTTTCTTATTTTTTTCATGATTCACGTGTAAATACAACTTTTTAACGCAATTTTCCCTATTTCCTATTTTTAACACGTGGTCATTTAATTATTATTTTCATTTCTATTTTTAGTAGTAGCATATTAATTAATTTTTATTTGAGAGAAATGTATACTTGTTTCTGCTGTTTTGTCAATTGGCATCAGGATAAAACAAGTCGGTAAGTGTGATCACAGATCGCACACAGGGTTTCGTTTAATATTCCTTTCAAAACACTTTTTTTCAAAACGCCCGGTACATTTATCGCCATTTAACTCCTTCTAAATTATGGTAAACCTTCCCTAAACTATCTTAAAAGTTTCAAACAGATCGCCTCGTTATATTTCCTAATTTTGTTCGCGCCCCTCCCCATCCCCGAAATGTGACGCGTCATTATTTTTTATAATTTTTATTATGTTTTATAAACTATCTTAAAATTTAAAACAGATCGCGTTGTTAGGTTTCCCAATTTTAACAAAATCGCGTTCTGTTAGTTCCACATTCCACCACCAGGGAGCGCACTCTATTCTTAACAAAACTGTATCTGAACGAAACTCCGTTAAATAACCTATCAGTAGATATAATTACTCGAGGGGTGGCGGTCTTAAGCAAGAATCTGAGATACTTACTGAAATTACTATTCGAAAATAATGATTACTAAACTTTTGACATTTTTATATTAAATAGGTAGCATTTATCTCAAGACTCTGTCAATAAACCGTCATAAAATGTTAAAAAAGTTAAGTTAAGAAAAAATTAGCGTCCTTCCACCCCCCCCCCACCCCCCCCCCCCTCCCTACGAAATTTCTCGCGCCGTTCTTTTAAAAACTTTTAATTATGTGTTATAAACTATCTTAAAGTTTGAACAGATCGCCTTGTTGGATTTCCTAATTTTAACAAAATCGCGTTCTGTTAGTTCCACATTCCAACACCAGGGAGCACACTCTATTCTTAACAAAACTGTATCTGAACGAAACTCCGTTAAACAACCTATCAGTAGATATAATTACTCGAGGGGTGGCGGTCTTAAGCAAGAATTTGAGATACTTACTGAAATTACTATTCGAAAATAGCGCTAACTAAACTTTTGACATTTTTATTTTAAATAAGTAGCATTTATCTCAGGACTCGTCAATAAACCGTCATAAAATGGTAAAAAAGTTAAGTTAAAAAAAAACATTTACGTCCCCCCCCCCCCCCACACTCCACGAAATTTCTCCCGCCATTCTTTTAAAAACTTTTTATTATGTGTTATAAACTATCTTAAAGTTTGAACAGATCGCCTTGTTGGATTTCCCAAGTTAAATAAAATTGTGGTCTGTCAGTTCCACATTCCACCACCAGGGAGCGCACTCTATTCTTAACAAAAGTGTATCTGAACGAAACTCGTCTGTACAACTTATCCGTAGATACATTTGTCGAGGGAGGGGCGGTCGTAAACATCAATTTCAAATATTTGCTGAAATTACTATTCTAAAATAGTGGTATCAATACTTATGACATTTTTAGTATTAAATAAGTAATATTTATCTCATCCCGCCCTCAAAAAAACACACGCAAAACGGTAGAGAATGCTACAGTTTAAAAATGTCTTAAGCAAGAATTTAAGATATTTTCTGAAATTACTATTCGAAAATAGAGGTATCAACACTTATGAAATTTTTATATTGAATAAGTCACATTTATGCTGTATTTTTAAAAATGTGGCACCGTTCTGAACGATGCTACTATAAAAAATCATGTGACTGCCTTTAAAAATAAGCATATTTAGTAGAAATAAACCAATTAGTGAAACAATAAATAATATCTTGTAATCCTTTGAAGAAAATTCGCGTTTTTTCAACTGCCATTTGTCGAAAACCGTATTTTTTTTTCCGCGATCATTTGACGAAATATGCATTTTATTTCGCAATCCTTAGAATAAATTCGCATTTTTTCAATGACCTTTTTAAGAAATTTGCGTTTTTTCCGTGACAATTTTACGAAATTCGCGTTTTTTTTTTTCTACTATCCTTTGAAGAAACTCCTATATTTTTTTCATTTATTTGACGAAATTGGCGTTATTTATTCGATCATTTGACGAAATTTGTGTTATTTCCGCGATCTTTTGACGAAATTTCAATTTTTTCAATGGCCCTTTGACGAAATACGTGTTTTTGCTCGGTAATTTTATGAAATTCGCGCTTTTTACGCTATCCTTTGGCAAAATTAGCGATTTTTTATGCGAACAACGACGAAGTCGATTTTTATTGCGACCATTTGTCAAATTTTGCAATATTTTTCAGTGATTTTTTTTTTTTTTCAGAATTTTCGGACAGATGACCGATTTTTAAAAATTTTCGGAACAGAATGCGTTAAATTTTCTGGAATTCGAAACAGAATCACGCTTGATTAAAATTGCGTCATTTAGGAAATGCTTGAAGCATTTTTAAATATGAAATTCTTATGCATTATTATTTTCTTTAACAAATTTTTTTGTGTGTGTGCAAAAAAGTTACATATTTTATTTCAAAACGCGCTATATGTACGTAGAAGGAGCTTGCAACTTGTCAGTTATAATTTATAGTGCTGTTAAATAAAAAGAGAAAATTCTTATATTGAATGTCACCAATCCAGCCACACCACTTCTCCACCGGTCTTAAAGAAACAGAAGTCTATGAAATAGGGTGTGGGAGGCTATTATCTAGGTCTAAAAAATTAAGAAGGGCGTGGTGGGCATGTACTTCTAAATAAATTAGCAAAATTTTTTCAGATATACACGAAATTTCTACTTAAATTCGACCAGAACCCGGCAAAAATTAATTTCGTTGATCCGAAACCAAAATATTAAACCTCAGTGGCGTAGTAGTCAGCACGTCTGATTACCACCCAGCAGATCCAGAGTTTGGTTCCAAGCTAAGCAAGATTTATTCAACCTTCCATCTCTTCGGGGTTAATAAAATGTGCACGAAGCTTGCAAACACTGAGGGTCCCGCGTTAGGCTGACAACCTGATCGGGGCTCTTTCTGTATATCACCTCGGGGTCCACGGTGAAGAAAACAAGTTTAGTACAGGCTTTGATCCTTAATGAATCATAAAGCAACTGGTTTAGTTTAAGTTAGAAACCAAAATATTTGAACTCGATGTGAAAAAATTAAGCCATATTTTAATACAATTATGGAAAAGTAATATACAATGATATCATTAATATGAGTTTTATCTTTTTTGTATAAAATTAAATACATTATAAACCCATTAATATCCATACACAGTTTATTATTATTATTATTATTATTATTATTATTATTATTATTATTATTATTATTAACTATTTAGGACATTTTTGAAAAATCAGGTTGACCCGGATTCCACACAGAAAGAGTCAAAACGTA
The DNA here is from genome assembly GCA_963932465.1 of Maratus speciosus. Lineage (NCBI taxonomy): Eukaryota > Metazoa > Arthropoda > Arachnida > Araneae > Salticidae > Maratus > Maratus speciosus. The sequence goes on from OZ010794.1 coordinate 195,725,150, forward strand.
ACTTGAAACATTTAAAGTGAACGCAACACCCAACGAAAACAATTAATGGCGGACGGGTTGGGTACAATCGGGTTACTTGACCTGCTGCAGTACTCTAAATTCTACACTAGACTGAGCTTGTCCCGAAGCTTGGCTCGGAGAAATTTTCTTTCATTAAACTTGGCCGGCCATAATTTTTAATTTGATGACTCGAGCCGGGCTCGGCAGTATTGATATTTTCTGAAGATTTGAACAAAGCTGAACTTCATTTATCGAAGAACGTCCCAGGCTTTAAATTTTTTCTCGAAATTCGTCCCGAACAGGGCCTGTATTTCATTCTTTCCGAGCCGTATCAATTGAGATTTTTTTTCTCTTACTAGTAATACCATGGGAACTTTTATTCTTAATTAGTGTAAAAAGGGAATGATAAAGAAACATTTCTTTGTTGGATTTAATTATTTATATTTTTGCTTTTTTTAAATAGTTTAACGTGTTGGTTAATCACGTGAAAGACACTTTACCAAAATACTGTGAATGACTGATTTTTATTTTTAAATATAACATGTATTCAAATCTTATTTTGGAGCCTGAGTAAAATCTTGGGCATTTAGATGGATGTTTAAACATACAAATAGCCTTAAATAATAAAACACGTTTTGTCATTTCAATTAACAAAATTTTTCATATTTCGTTTTCAATTTATTTACTGTTGGTAGTAAGTAAAAAAGAAAGAAAAACAATGCGCCAAATTCAAATTATAAAACACTGAATACTGAACATAGTAACTGTAACAAAACTTCACACTTTATTAAGGTGATAGACGGTGTCTAAGTAAAAAATTTTGAAAATGTATAACGCATTTATGAATCCTTTTTCAGCAATTACCATCTATAGTCAGAAAATATCTGACTTCTTTTGTGCAGTAAGAATATGATATATATGGGGCATTCTCACAATTTTTTGACTTTTAAGTCCCTGAATAATAATTTTTATTTTAGTACATATTCTTGTGTTTTCTTTCATATCATATACTAGGGGAACATCCCACTACATGATTGCATAACAATATTAACGAGATAAATAAGTTTTGGACGATGTTGGGGGTCCAAATACCAGGAAAATTCCTGTACCGTCCCGTGTCCCCGATGTTGATTTTTAAGTTTGGAACTGTCTGTATAAAATTGTTTCAATAAAAGTAATTCGATGCAATTTTTTTCCGAAACTGGGACAATTGTTTTATATAAATTTGTAGCAAAAAATTAAACTGCACACATTTTTAGGGTTGTTATTATTTTTTAAACTCTGTCCCTGGGTTTTAGATTCCTTACCGTCCCTCTTCTAAAATTATACAGAAAATCACTTCAGATGCAGCTACATAATTTCTTTTAAGTTTTTTCTGATGCAGAAGTATGCTAGAGAAAGAATGTCTAAGATTCTTTGACAGGAAATTTACTGCAGAATTTAAATCAGCATTTAAATATCAATTTCAAGCATCGTGGCTTTATTGGTAGTCTTACCGTCGTCCCCAAGGTTTATTTCTGCACTTTTCGAGGTAAATTATTATTATTATTTTTAATCCAATGTAAATAACTGTTTCTAAAAATCACTGAACATTGTGACTACTTAGTCTTAACATGATTTGTCTAAAAATAGTCGTAATTTTTCTTACCGTCCCATCCTTACCATCCCTTTTTTTTTTTTCATTACCGTTCCTTTTTTCCTATACCATCCCCTTTTCTTTCCGACAATGTTATACCAAAAGTTTGTACTAAAAATACTACATCGTTGTTATTTCTTATTTGAATGTTTTGTGGGTACTATGCAAATTCATTATAAGTAAAAATTTAGAAGAAAATAGAAAGAGTGGTAAAATGGTAAGGAAAATTAAACTCGCAAGTTTAACTTAAACCACAGTTAAATAACAAAAATTTCGCTGCTGATCATTTTTTCTTTATTTTGAATCATTACGGCATTTGTCTATCAGATTCAAATGTTATTTTAGTAAGTTTAATTTCACCAGATTTTTATTCTCGAAAGTCAAAAGATTGTGAGAATGCCCCATATCTATCTTCTATCTATCTATTTGTATGTATATATATATATATATTTATATATACGTACAGATTACAAGGCTTAATTTATAACAAAAAAAGCACCTGATCTCTAATTTTCTGTACTAATAAAAAACTTTCGTTGCAACAATCTCCCCTCTCCTTGTACCTGTATTTTTTAATTTCAAATAGTATGCAAAATTTAAAGCAATTTCTTACTCGGAAAAAAAATGTATATATACACTCGTACATATAAAATATATTTTGACTATATCTAATATTTCTTTACATAAAACATAATCTAATAAATAAAGATAAAAAAAAAAATAAATAAATGAGGGAGTGGGAAATTTTCAAAAATCCCATTACTTTATATTCACACAACACTCAGGGCTTCTGTTAGCATTATTTACAAACTATGGTGGGTTTAAAATTCCGATTAACATTTAAATATTGGTTAAAAATTAAGAAATACTGGAGCTGTTCCTATGAGCTTCAATGAAAATTAAACACCGCGAGTAACTAAAAAGTTGATCTTTAAAAATATTTTACAAACATGACCAAAAAGTAGTGAGTAAACAATACACAACCACAAGTAAAAACGGCGGATACAGTTGCGAATAATTCCGGCATTCCTCGTCGCCATTTGAAAACAACTGAGACAGAAAACCATTGAGTGTAGATTTGCGAGCACTAGATAGAAGCATGCTTCTATGTGTGCGACACGCTACATCAAATATGTAAGGCCTTTGGAAGAAAGACTCAACGGATTGTAAATCGGAGGAACAGGAAAATGTAATTTAGGCTTCCGTATTTTGGAAACGCTGTTTCGCAGGGCTCCAAAGCGCAATATCTATGAGCTGAGGTGAATTCCTACCAACATTTAAATATCACTAAAAGCTAAGAAGTACCAGAGCTGTTCTTCGGTAAGCTCCGGCGAAAATTAAACACTGTACATATATATATATATATATATATATATATATTACACAGTATGTAAACATTTATTTCAGCTTGGAAACGATTTTTCAAAGGGTTTTTCACAGTTGAAAAATCCCCTTAATCAGCTTCCACCAAAATCCGAAAATGTACTTGAATTATTTTGTGCAGCCTTGCATAATGTTTATAAAATGTAGACACACCAAATGACATTGAAAAAAAAATGGATACATTTTAAAAAGCATGCCACAATTGAAAACGCAATATCAGCACTTATTGCTCATAGACACTACTGTAACTGAATACATTTGTTCGTCACCGTATAAAAAAAAAAAAAAAAGAATGTAAATGCTATGCACACCACACCATATTCTACAGTAAGCAATGTGTAGTGCGCATCTGTCGTGTATGTCAGTTTCATTACGTTTGAAATAGTATAGCGTAATTAAAATACACTGCAAACGAATTTTACCTATAGACCATAATGTAATGGAGTTCTTTTCTGCAGCCCTGTACATGATCTATATAGTTTATACAGAAAAAGTAATATTTAAAAAAAAGTGCTAAATGTAAGAAAACATACTGCAATTGAAAACTCATTTTCAGCAATTATTCCTCATAGACAGTACTGTAACCTAATTATTTTGTGAGGTTCCAAAAATGAACGATATTCCATTCTTGTGTAAATGAATGACAAATACTATGCGCACCATATTTTATAGTAGACATTTTGTAATGTACTTCCTTGTTATATATCAATTTCAGTATGTTAAAAATATTATAACATCGCTAAAATGCACTAAAACGATTATTTCCCATAGACCGTAATGTAGTGGAATTATATTGAGCGTCTCTGTAAACGAAATATAAATGACACACACTTCATTTCCAACACCGAACATGCCATGGTAAACCTCAATATGTATATACTTTCTATGAGAGTATGAGAATGTATTCCTAAATACTTTTCTAGGATGTCAGCGATTTTTATCAGTTCATTTAAATTAGCGATTAAATCATGATTTTAATCAACTGATTTTCTTTTAAATCATTGATTAAAATAATAAATTTTCTAAATGTCTAAAATGACATAAAAAGGAATTAAAATCTAAGATGAATATAATTTGGAAAGTTTCTACAGGTATTTTGACTTAGTAATAAACAACAACAACAAAAAGGCTTTAAATATTTGCTTCTAAGCTTAATTTCTGAGTATTATACAAAAATAAGTACGATAAGTTTCTAAAAAGGATAGTTTTATATGACATAAAAAAACATTTCATTTAAAATATTTAAATATATAATTTGCAATGTCATAATTTTCTTTAAGTAATCAAATAATTCATTCGTTTATATAAAATAAGCATAGCAGTATAATAAATTTCTGCAAGTAAAAGAATAAAATAGCTAGAATCTTTTTTTTTTTCTTATTCTACATTTGCAATAATAAATTTACAGCAAATATTGGAGCAAAAGAAGAATGAAAGAATGACATCTGCTCAACAGTTATTGTAAAAGAATGTATAAGAGAAAAAGAACTAATTAGTATACAAAAGTTAAGCACAACAAGAGGTTCTTCAGTATAGGTTGACTATTTTTTTGTTCTTTTTTTTTCTTTTTTACTTTGTAACTCATATACGGCAAAGAAAAAAAAAAAAAAAAAAAAAAAAAAAATAGGTATTGAAAAGGTAGCAAAACTTTTTTCTTAAAAATGAACCATTGAAAGCTAATATTTCCCGCTGGGATGTAATATTGCTATTATTTAATATTTTGAGGATTGCGGATATTCTTATACTTACTCTGTGTAAGAATAGATTTAACTCATTTTCATATTTTTTTTGGTTAGCATACACATACATTTGTGTAAGTTTAGATTTAGATGATTAACAGTAATTTTTTCAAGTACAAATGTAAAACGAGTTGCATACAATATTATTTGTTATTTAATTATTTATATATAATTATTATATATAATTTTATTATTTGTGCTACTAATGAAATTACTTATTTGCAGGTTTTATTAATTTTCTAATTTACTTACTTTTTCCTCTAGGACACTTTTTAAGGGCCCCTTTTGAAATTAGCAAAATGTGCCCTGCCCCTTTTGAAATTGGGAAAATGCACCCTGCCTTTTTAAGAAATAGTGAAATTCACCTGTAGTTGTAGCCAGAGATTTCTTGTAAAAAAAACTTTCCCATTCCACAGTATTTCTAAATCCGTGTGCCCAAGACATTGCAAAAATAATAGGACTTTATTTCTTTAAAAAAAAAAAAAAACAGGATGTTATTAAAGCATGTTGTTATTTAATTGTATTTTTCAATTTGTAATTAATAAAATTATTAAAAATTAATGACACATTATTTATCATACTAAAAAATTAGACACTTTTTTTTCCTTATATCATTACTAAACACATTACTACTAATATATTTCCTCATGGAATAGTGCTGTTTTTTGAACTAGCATCCTGCTTCGTTTTTTTCTAGAATGAATACTAAATTATTAATTATCATTTTAGTAATTAAAGCATAAAAATGTATATTACGTTCCTAATTAGAGAGTTAATTGTTTAATAATTATTAATTTTAAGTAGTGTTAGCAATTAAATATTAAATTCAGTTATTAATAATTTTAATATATAAAAATATAACTGGTATTTAATATGGTTTTACATAATTATTGCAAAATATTAATGTATATAATGTTATTGTATGCTATTAACTAATGAAACTACTAATTTGCAGTTTTTATAATTTCTGTATCTAATTACTAAATAATATTTATAATTTTATTCAAGGCGGGTAAGACGGGGGGGGGGGGGGCGACACAGAGGGCAACTTCCCAGGAGCCCGGGACCAAAGGGGCTCGGTTTCCGATGAAAAAGTATAGGAATTTTATACTATTCCAAATCTTATCTTGCTCATACTTTTTTCCTTTGCAATCTGAAATACATTTCTTAGAAGCGTAGTTTAGAAGATTTCCAACAAAAATCACAGGAAACCTCCCCACTGAGAGAACTAAAAGCTGTAAAATAGTTGATCACGTTACTACTCACGTTACCATAGTACAAATAGCCCGCAACTTCCTGCCTTCCTGAAAAATGACCAGATCATAGGGAGCTATGCCTACGCCTTGAGGCAATGTCGCAAAAGTATTGTTTCCTCTTACCTCTCTTGCTCCGCGGGTATTCAGGTATTATCAGGTAATAAGCTTTCAGTGAATGTCTAATTGGGATTTTTTTTTTTTTTTCTAAATTGCTGGTACATAATACTTGTTATATTTATGCTTATTCTGTACAAACTTTTGTTTCTGTTTTTTATTTATTATTATTATTATCCTTACGTTCTTATTAACTATATCTGTTGCAAAGTATAGATACAAGCATAACAGAAAAGAAAACAAGAATAAAAGAACTGAAATTTTTGATTTTACAAAAGTTATGAGTACATACATATAAAGAAAATTACCTAAGAAATAAGTAAAAATAAGGATTTCGAATGTACACAAAATAATTATTTTTATTACCATATTAAAGTCAGTATGATGTAGTCATCAAGACTTGATTTAAAAAATTAGAGGCCCAAAGTATAGACATTCTTGGGGCCCTCTGTGTTACTCACTTATGACGTCTTATATGAAAAACCAAAAGATCATTTTGGCTAGAATATTATTATGCCAGTAACAGGGACATGATCAGAGGCGATAGGGCGGAGAGTTGTATCGGTGCCTTAAGCTGAAAAAGGCCCCATGAGGAACCGTTTAAGTATATGCATATAGTAAATACAGTAGATACAGAGGGCCCACCTGACCTCTGTTCGGGGCCTCCAATTTCTGCTTGTATTCCTGGTGAGTGAGGTTAAACTTAACCCATATTATGAGAGGAAAGAAAAACTCGAAAAACAGAAATACTTTAGTATATTTTTATTATCCTTTAAAATATCAAACTTACGTATAACTTCATTATACATGAGGTTCCCCATATACACAAAATTAAAAATGATATTCAAAATCAGCTGCCTTCTCCCAAAATCTCTTGATCATATTCCTATACCTACTGAACCTGATGGAAAATAAAATCGTCATACTCATGTTTGCTGCTTGCACAAAAATTGAAGCGTGGTATTAAAGTTGCTTCCCAATTTTCCCTAAACTCACTTGAAGACAGTTTTTTTTTTTTCTGATCTAGATTTACGATCGTGAAAAAACGACTTGGGCCCAAAATCATGATAACTCGGGCCCATACACAGCTCTATTCTTCACTTTCTATCAAAAATTATATTGATGCTGAGGTATAAATTTCATGCACAAAAAATGAATTTAGTGGAAAGGATATTTTTATTGTGAGAGCGCGGAGAAATGCCCGATATGTCCAAGCAGCATAAGATAGGTTAACGATTCGATCCCCCTTCCTTAAAAATATGTGGAAAAGGTCCCCCCTCCCCTCCGTTGTCTATAAAAAGTAAAGTTTGAGAAAACAGTTATTTTCCTGCAGTTTTTTTCTGTTTAATTCAGAGTCAAAAGTTTTATGCAATAGACTTAAAACTTCTTTTCAGAATGAGAAATAAAGACACATTGATTTCCTGTGATGAAATGATACATCGTTCAAAGTACTTTTCCCAGATTCAAGCCACTTGCTTGTCTTTCGATTGGCGAACTGGTTACTGAACAAGAGCTTACTTGGTTCGAACCCAATCAGGTATGGATGTGTGTAGTGGGTCAGATTCCATTTTAATCTGAAGTCCCGGTCTGTTTAGCTCATGTGTGCAAGAGATGACCATAGCATCTCTTCAATCGCAGATTCTTTGAAAATTACTTTCATAATTATACTTAAAACTGCATAATTTGAAAGAATTTTTCATTAAAATCTTTAATTTTCACAATTATGTGCAAATCCTTTTCGTTTTGTTGCTTGGATTGAATAAATCTCTGATAAAATCACGCGCATAACAAGAGGCTTGTGCAAAGGACATTTTTTTCCACGAAATTGTCCAAGGAAAGACTAATTATGCTAATTATCACAAAATGAAAAATCTCAGCCTCAGGTTCATTTGAATCTGTCTATGTGTATCCTTATCCAAATTTGTAGACCTCTACGTGCGATAGATTTCCCTAACCGTCGTCAACAAACAAACAAACACGCAGAAGACACACGGACAAGAAACCCTTCTTTTTTATTAATATAGATATTTTAATATAAAAAAATTGTAAGTACTTTTACTTAATGTGTGTCTATTATATTTCATAAATAATAATACAGTGTTATCATCAGTTAGAATATCATAACAAGCATTTTAGACTATTAACCCATTCGCAACAAGCGTCGTTTAAAGAACTTTTAATCTCTTATCACCAGGGTTCTCGCTGCCACTCGCCATTGCACCAAATCGCAACAAAATGCTTCATTTGGCGAGTAAAGGAACGATTACATTCGCCTGATTGCGAATGTTTAATGATTACTCATTTTTTTGTGAGTGTGTGTCAGTACAGGCGACAGATTATTAGCGTTACTGAACTATTGTTGCCGATTATCATGTTCAATGGCATCGAATCATTAGTACAGTTTTCAATCTGCCTTTGAAGTGTGGTCTTCAATGAAAAGCCATAGAATTCTGGAAAAAATATATTTTTTAAATGCAATATATATTTTATTGTTTATATTTAAGATTTTTCAGGATTCATTATATGTAATATCTTAAAATCCTGAGTAAACTTCGGTCATAAAGTTTTGTTTCATAAGATTTTAATGAGTAAAATCGGGTTTGGGAATTTTTCCTTGATTGCGCAAGACATTAAAAAGAACTTTTTTTTTAATAGTTTATGTTGCCCATTGTTGAATTTAGATGAATAACTGATGTATAAGATGTTTCAAAAAAGTAGTTTATTTTAGAGTATATTGAAAGAAAGTTAGATTAAGAGATCAAAGATCGATTTTTCAGTTTTTCACGACGAATCTATTTTGCTAACATTTTTTTCATTTGGCTACAGTTTTTTATTTTTGATTAGCCAAATTGCTAACGTTCATTAAAAGTAAGAGAGATCCCTGCTTGGCACGAAACAAAAGCATGAGACGAACAGAGTTTTAAGGCTTTTAGTCATACTCAGCGTCCGAATTTCAGTCACTACTGTTAAACCTATGGGTGCATTCATATATTTAACATATCTCCTGACAAAAATAATAATTTTAACTTGCTATTTTGTGTATGCTTCTTAAAGGAAGTCTCTTTTTTTCTTAGTTCTCAAAATATTTCTAAAATATCTGCTTAATTCCATATTTTGTACGTTAAAATTTGATAAGCTGTGAGTAAAATTTCCTATAAAATTAAGTATATATTTTAGAAATATTTTTATAACGAAGAAAAAAAACATTCTGTAAGATGTGAAAACAGAAAAAAAAGAAGTTAAAATTATTAATTTCTCGAAGAGATATTTTAAATATACAAATGCATCTCTAAGCGTTTTCATCAAAATTTCTCATATCTTATTTAAAAAAAAAAAAAAAAAAAACTTTTACGAACGTATATGTAACGTACTAACTACGGCCCAACGTATACTCTAATACTTAGCTACAGGATAGTGTGAAAGGGGGGAGGGCGAAATAGGTGGTTGCCCCGTGCGCGGAAATCGAGGGGGGCGTCAAATGTATACTACCAATCTCATTTTTCTTCTTTTTTAATGTATACTATAAATAATGAACACTTTCCAACATAGTTGAAAAGTGTTTATGACTTCGGTTTGTCTACCCGTCTGTCCGTCTGTCCACGCTCTAGCTCTCGTAAATATTCTCGGATCGCTCTTAAATTTTTGGATGTTAGTGACCTCTACCATAGCACGTTCCCTATTTCAAATGAAGTTTGTAGCATGTTTAGTTCATTTACAAGGACAGTAAAGTTTTCCGTTACATTACGGCCAATGGGAAAAAATCGCTTCAAATGATTTTTAATGGTGTTCCTCTCTTTCAAACATAGTAAAATTGATATTCATTTAAGAAGCCCACTAAAATATGTATTCTGTTGAATATACGATGCAAAGAATAGTTATTGTTCATTTACAGGGCCACACAAAAGAATTCCGTTCATAATGGTATAGGGGAAATAGTTTGCGGTGTATTTGAAAAGATTTCAGATACTATATTGTATCCGAATTACTGTATATTAGCAATGATTGCTCGAAATGCATTTTTAATTATGATATGCGCTTTTTTAGGGTTTCGTTTATCTGTCGAAACCCTATTCGTCTCGCTCCTCTGTCCGTCTGCCACAGAGCCCATTCTCAGAAACTATACATGTTGGAGACTTGAAATTTTGCATACTTATAGCTGAACACCACACATCATACGAAAAATCGTAAAATTTTGAAAAAGTCGTACATTTAACCCTTTGGGCTCCCACATGTGTATTTTAAACAATTCTTTCTAAGTGAGCCCCTATTTAGGTTGGAGGCATGAGATTTTGCATACTTATAGCTGAACACCTCACATCAAATGACAAACCATAAAATTTTGAAAAAGCCGTACATTTAACCCTTTGAGCTCCCACATGTGTATATTAAACAATTCTTGCTAAAAGAGGCCCTATTTAGGTTGGAGGCGTGAACTTTTGCATACTTATAAACACCACATATCATACGACAAATCAGAAAATTTTGAAAAAATCATACATTTAACCCTTTGGGCTCCCACATGCGTATTTTAAGCAATTCTTTCTAACTGAGCCCCTTATTAAATTGGAGATTTGAAATTTTGCATACTTATAGCAGAACACCTGAGGCCAGGCGACAAATCTTAAAATCTTGAAAAAGTCTTATGTTTAATGTTTAACCCTTTGAGCTACCACATATGTATTTCAAGCAATTCTTTCTAAGAGAGCCCCTAATTAAGTTGGATACATGAATTTTTCCATACGTATAGCTGAATACCTCAGACCACACGGCAAATCATAAAATTTTCAAAAAGTCTTATATTATTTACTCTACCGGGCTCTAACTTGTGTATTTTAAGCAATTTTTCTGACCTCCGCCCTTTTCACCCGGGGAGCACTTTTCCAACTTTTGCCGACACCCCTTTGACCATTCTTTCATATTATGCACCATAGCCTTACATACTTTAGTTCCACTTTTTACCGCCAGGTGCGCCTACTTATCTCGGGTGCTATCGGCCCAATCCCCTCGACTAATATATCTACAAATAGTATATAAAACGGAGTTTCGTTCGGATAGAGGTTAGTTTAGAATAGAGTGCGCTCCTGGTTGCGAAATGTGGAACTAAGAGATTTTTCAAAAGGATAAAGTGTTTTGAAAGGAATATTAAACGAAACACTCTGTGCGATCTGTGAACCCACTTACCTACTTGTTCACTATATTTATGCATACTATAAAGTGCGTATAAATGTATAATTCATATACAGAGCTACAGAAATGAATTCGTAAAGGTTACTGAGTATGAGCATAAATTGCTTAATGGTGGGTTTTAAAGGAGTTATACATTTTTACGCTGAACTGAATTTAGTGTACTAAGAAATATTTGTAGAATGTAGATAAAATAATATACAGGGCCACGCAAAGAGTTGGATACATGGCCGTCTATGGGTGATAATTTCTGGAAATGTAATTTCAGTAGTTTTAAGCGTGTTTTAGTTTGAATTAAATTTTAGCTAAATAGTGACATGTAATAAAGGTACTAGGTAAACTACAGGGCTGTACAAAAGTATTCAAGTATGTTTCCATCTATTAGTATAAATTGCTGAAAGATGAATTTCAACCTGTTATGCATTTGCTTGCTAAACTAAATTTTCCCATTAGTATATATATCAACATACAGATCGAATATTGTTCAGAAGAATTGGAATACATATTTGGCTATGGGCGATAACTACTGAAATCAGATTTTTAATGTTTATTTATTTATCTTATTTACCTTATTTTCCTAAGTAACGAAGTTTCGTTAAAGCTTTCAGGGAGTGTTGGAAAGTGTTTCATAATTTATGCTGTACGCATGATTTTTCTTACTTGTTATATATATGTAGATAGGTATAGGGAATTTTTCCCCAATGAAAGTACATACTTTTTACATTTCAAAGTTATTGCATCGACCATTGCCCCACATCCAAAAACAAATTACTGACTAAGTACAATTTTCTTGCCAACTGTTATACAGTATTGTTAGATGCATTTTTTCCACAACCATTTCGCAGATCCGCTTTTCATAATATAACTGCAAATTTATTTATTTTTTTTTCTTATTTGAAATTTCTGAATTAAAAATTTTAAAGTTCCAAAATAAGCGCGAAATATGTATTCAACAGAATTTATTTCTGTTTGTGCACTTCGCCAGTTTTGTGCCATTTGTCACAGAGAGAAGTCGAAGATTGGGGTCGACAAATTTAAACTTTTGCCCAGGTGCACTTTTCTGTTCGCACAGTCTGCTGAACTAATAAACTTTATATTTTTAAATCGTATATATCATAGAAGAATAATATAATATAGATACTAAAATGTATGAAAAATACTACTACTTTCACATTTAATATGCATAATTATTTTTTATTTTGGAAGATATATCCTTTACAATATTTTAAATATTTATGGTTTTCGTTCACGGTTACTTTCACTAAATCTATACATTCCCCGACAGTTATTATAAACTTTGTAATAAATAAAGTTAATACCCACTTCCTTCTCACGATTAACCCTTTCAGGGGTAAAGTACTTTTCTTCTTAAAATTTTGAAATGACAGGTTTACGGCAGGATTTAGAAACAATTTTATTTGAAAATAAGTAAAAGCTTTTCTTCAAATACAGTATAAATGCAAAATTTTATTTCAAAATTCTGTGTGTCAATGTGGCATTTCGGAATTAAAATTGAGTGGGATATATTATATCCCACCGCCTCTCAAGGGGTTAAACATTTAAGAAGAAATCTAGAACCAAAATATGCAAAGGGAAGGTTATTTCAAATTTTATAGAGAGACTCGGAGCCCCTAACAAGACCTTAATTGGAGAGGGACCCTGGTTGAGGTCTGCACTGGCCGGAATTTCCAAACAGGAATCAGTAAAAATTTCTACAAAAAATTCAGATTTTTCTTAACATACAATTAAGATTCCTTTAAAGTAAACTGCATACATATTTATGGGATAAATTTACGATATATATTTGAAAATTACGATGTGTTTGCAAGACAGAAAATATACAATAGCAACATAATAATTACCTACATTCTTATAGACGTTTCAACATTCAAATAAGGATTCATTAAAAAATTAATGTAGTTTAGAATAAAAGGAAAAAAAGGAGGTTTAGAAACATCATAACTTTGAAGCTGTATAATAAATTGATTTTGAAGTAGATTTATGAAAATATTTCTCTCTCATTTATTAAAGCTTTTCTAAAATCCAAAAGAGCTAGTTTCTGACACATTTCTGAATTCATTTCTATTTTGAAACGCATAAGATTGGCAGGTGTTGTCATTCAGAAACTATGTAATCGAATGGCGTTATCAATTTTTTGATAAAGGCAATATATCTACGAGAATATACTGTTAAAGGTAGCATTTTGAAAAGAATTTCGGAAGCGACATCACGGGAAAGAAGAAAAACCCGAAGCCATGACAAGAATATCTTGTATGTCGACAAATAATTTATTTTACAAAAATGGAAAAAGCTATTCTATTCCAAATCCCTTCAATAGTTAGGCTTGTCAATTTTATGCCTTTGCAGTTAAAATTTGTCAGAAAATGTGTCAAAGTTTCGCGTTTGAGAACCACCGTAAGGTATAATTCCAACGATTACGTTAAGGCTGTTCTCAACTGTTCTGCTTAACAAAAGCAAAACGTTTTAACACATTTACAAATTCATTTTTCAACGGAAAGATATAAAATTGGAAGGCCTGACTATGGAAGCGATTTGAAATCGAACTGTGTTTTCCATTTTTTGATAAATAAATTACCTATTGAGTTATAAGCAATTTTGATCGCATAACAAAGACGTTTTTCACCCTCCCTTGGGTGGTTATTCTTCTTTCACAAGGAAATTAGGTTCAAACGCCCACTTTGACACTATTTTCTGAAAGATCTATTGCGTTTGCAAAAAAAAAAAAAAAAAAAAAAAAAAAAAACGGAAAACGCAGTTTGATTACATTATTTCTAAACAACAACACCTGCTAGTTTTATGCATTTCCGAACAAAAACAAATTAAAACTTATGTCATAAATTTGTCCTTTTGGATTTGAGAACAGGCTTAAATAAAATAGGAAGAGTACTTATTTTCTTTTGCGCAAACTTTTCTTTCTCAGCAGGATAATTCAGCCAGTTAACTTTACTGGTTATAAATCTGGTGTGATAGTTATGAATCAGCTCAACAGAATAAAATCGCAGGTAATGGAAACACAGAAAACGGTGGACACGTAATTACACAAGATTGACTTTTTAACACAATTATTATAATTGGTAAATAAATCATATGAGATTTAATTTTTAGAACAGGGCGAAAAATGACCAGACTAGGATTCGAACTAGGAATACCCTGGCTGAAGCCACCAGTGCTCTACCAATTATGCCATCCTGGAGAAGCTAAAATTACTAATTCACCCAGTTACCTTACTAATTATAACATATGGGCTGATAATATTATGATCAGCTCAACAAAATTTAATCGCACATAATAGAAACGCCTGAAAACGCTGGACACGTAATTACACAAGGTTAAATTCTTTTAACACAAAAATTTCCCCGGTCGAACTTTAAATTTTTGCACCGGGCCGGGCCAGGACCTGAAAATTCCGGTAGTGCAGATTTCAAGTGGTCTATCCTAAATGGAATCTGAATTCCCTTTGTTGTAACATAAAAATGACGTATGGGGACATATATCATGGGGTCGTAAATCAGGAATTCTTGAGAAAATAAAATGCTCTAGCACTGGATTTATGCCCCCTGATTTAAGTCCCCATCTAGTGTGACGTCATCAAAATGACGTATGGGGATACATATCATGGGGATGTTAATCAGGATTTCGTCGAAAGTAAAACACTCCAGCACTGGATTAGTGCCTCCATTTTTTGTGACGTCAAAATGACGTATGGGGGCATAAATCATGGGGACATTAATCAGGCTCTCAATGAAAGGAAAATTATCCATTACTGGATTTGTGTCCCCTTCTGATATGGGGGCATATATCATGGGGATGTTAATCAGGATTTCGTCAACAGTGAAATGCTCGAGCACTGGATTTGTGCCCCCATTTTTGTGACGTCAAAATAATGACGTATGGGGACTTAAATCATGGGGACGTTAATCAGGCTCTCAACGAAAGGAAATTTCTCTAGCACTGGATTTGTTTCCCTTTCAGATGTGGGGGCATATATCATGGGGACATTAATCAGGATTTCGTGAAAAGTGAAATAATCCAGCACTGTATTTATATCCCCATTTCTTGTGACGTCAAAATGACGTATGGGGGCATATATCATGGGGACATTAATCAGCGTCCCCGTTAATATTAAGAAAAATATTGCATACAAAAATATGAAAATTGGTGTTAGTATAGAGAAATGTTTGATAAACACGCTGATGCAGACAGCTTTCAAATCGAAGAATTATTTTAAGAAGAGATATTTAATGCTAAAGTTGGACAGAATCGTTCCATTAAGTTTTATAGGAACAAAAACTATACATTGGAATTTAATCATTTTTAGATCATATTATTCATTAGAATTTCCCGGTGGGCAGACTGCATTTATTTCTTTAATTTGACTCATTTTTTGAGGTTTTATTTCTATTTTAATTTCAATTTTTCAGCATTTCGAGAGATATTTTTTACATATTTTAGAAAATGGTATTAATTTAAACTATTGCCAACTGTATAAACAGCGCAAACAATAATGTTTGCTTCAAATTAAAAATTTATTTACACGTGACTATTATAAACAGAAAATATAAAAAGTAGGAACTCATTGAAAATTACATCATAAAAACTATATTTACACATGAATTTTAAAAGAGAAAGAATATTGTAAAATAATAAATTCATTAACATGCGTTAGAAGTCTTAAACAGAATAGATTACGTCACATTACACTTATTACGTAAAGTGAACAAAAAATAATATTGCAAAACAGTTTAAATTTAAAAATTGCGCGAGACATTTATTTGATATATTGCGATGATCTTTTCGACTATTTTTTTTAGGACAGTGCAAATAATATTTCATTTCTAACAAAAGTCTTTTCACGTGAATATTAAAAAGAGAAAAAAAAGTTTGGTGAAAATTACGTCAGATTGAAAACGGTACATTTAAAATGTCTTATTTAAAAAAACTTTCTTTTCGCTTTGTTAAAAAATACCGGGAGACAAAGACTCTGTTTACTGAATTCATTTTATATTAGCTTATTTTGAAATGTTAACTGATTTTATTCAATCAAAGACGGAAATAGCCATTGTATCTTTTAATAGCAGCTGATTTGGTCTTAAAATTCCCAATCAAAGAGAAATGAATAGAAACCCGTTAGAGAGATCGCCACTGTTTTTTTAATTATAATTCAATCTTCCGAAATCTTTTTAAAGCCGGTCAAATTAGCATGCTTTTAGGGTCTGCGGTGTCTGAACGGGGGTTGGCGAGCGTAGCTCGTAGGGGTCTGAGCCTCTCTAGTTGACAAAAAAAAAAAAAAAAAAGCTCAACAATAATGTCCCTGTAATTGTTCAGCACCCATTTTCTCTTGGGACAGAATTCCCTTCAATACAGGGGCATTCTTTTCAACATTTTAATCACCTTTTTAAAAAGAGTTCAACTTGAGAATGCTTCTAGATATCTCTCCTTAAAGTCCTACAACACAAAGAAGTACTACATTTTAGCAATCTAAGAAGTTGTTACCCTTGTAAATAAGGCTTGAATAGATTTTTGAAAGAATTTTTTCTTTTTAAGTATCATTGAATTGATGTGAATAGCTTTCAAAATAGTTTACGCTTCTTTGGTCTTACATATTTTTACAGTTTAAAAAATGTTGAATAAAAAAAATATCTGATTAGAAACAAAAAAAGTTTACTAATTCAATGAAAATATATTATTATTTTTTTAATTCTCGATTACAAATCCTTTTTCAACATACTACCAGAAATGTGGTTCGACTTATACACGAAAATTCAATTCAAAATTTTGCTTAAGAATTGGGGAAGGGGGGAGGGAGGGTCGGCTTATACACGAGCCTTTTGTCTTTCGGGAATAAAAATCTGGTGAAATTAAACTTGCTAAAATAACATTTTAATGTAATAGACGAATACCTCAACGATTCAAAACAAAGAAAAAATCATCAGCGTCTAATTCTTTTTTTTTAAAATTTAACTGAGGTTTATGTTAAACTTGCGAGTTCAATTTTCCTTACCATTTTACCGCTAAAACTTTTTATTTTCTTCTAAATTTTTACTTTTAATAAATTTGCATAGCCCCCACAGGACATTCAAATAAGAAATAATAACAATGTAGTATTTTTAGTACAAAATTTTTGCATAACGTTGTCTTAAAGGGGTGTTAAAGAAGGGACGGGAAGGTAAAAAAAGGGGACGGTATACGAAAAATAGGACGGTAAGGATGGCACGGTAAGGAAAGTTACCACCTATTTTAGTCAATCGTGTTATTACTAAGTGGTAGCCACGATGTTCATTGATTTTTAGAAACAGTTATTTACATTGGATTAAATAATAAAATAAAAAAAAAAATTACCTCGAAAAGTGCAGGAATAAACCTTGGGGACGGTAAGACTGCCAATAAAGCCACGATCTTGAAATTGATATTTAAATGCGGATTTAAATTCTGCAGTAAATTTCCTGTCAAAGAATTTTAGACATTTTTTCTCTAGCATACTTCTGCATGAGAAAAAACTTGAAAAAAATTCTGTGGTTGCATCTGAAGTGATTTTCTATATAAGTTTAGCAAGAGGGACGATAAGGATAAAAATCCCAGGGACAGAGTTCAAAAAATAATATCAACCGTAAAAATGTGTGCAGGTTAATTTTTTGCTATATATTTCTGTAAAACTATGGTCCCAGTTTCGGAAAAAATTACATCGAATTACTTTTATTGAAACATATAACAATTTTATACAGACAGCTCCAAACTTAAAAATCAGCATCTGGGGCACGGGACGGTATAGGAGTTTTCCTGGTATTTGGACCCTCAACGTCGTCCGAAACTTATTTATCTCGTTAATATTGTTATGCAATCATGCAATGGGATGTTCCCCAGTATATGAAATAAAGAAAATGTACTAAAATAAAAAATATTATTCAGGGACATAAAAGTCAAAAGACTGAGAATGCCCCATATCTATTGCGGAAATCGTAAAAAGTTTCGCATAGCAGTGCACCTGTTGGTTAATTTACACCAAAAACTTATCCGGATCGATTTATATCAGGGGCAAACTGAATCTAAAGTTTGACGAAAATTCATGAATTAGTTCTTGAAATACATCTATTGCGGAAATCGTGAAAAATGCAGCATAGTACTGCCACCTGTTGAGCGATTTACACCAAAATATAAACAGCACTAATTTATATAAGGGGCTAACTCAGAGATCTGTTTAGAAAGAAATTGAATCCTTTAAAGGATCCTTCACAAATTCTTTCTTTCCAAAACAAGACCCTTCACAAAAAATTTTTATCTCAAAAAGGACCCTTCACAAAACTTTCTACCTTAAAATAGGACACTTCACAAAATTCTTTGTCTTAAAAATAGGGCTTTCACAAAATTTTTCCATCTCTAAATTGAATCTTTCACAAATTAAGTCATTTAAAGGTAAAATCTGACCCGTCACTTTTACGTGTATAAAGAAAATATATGTATTTTACATACATATATCTTTTTAAAATGAATAAACAAGAACTTGAACATAACGATAATTTGTAATTCACAAACTTATGACTACAGTTTTCACAAAATTTAAAAAGTTGTTCACAATGTCACAAAAACGGGACCCTGTGAAAAAAGTCTGAACAGACCCCTGGGCTAACTGAATCTTAAGTTTAATAAAAATCCGTGCTTTAGTTTGGAGACTGAGCTATTGCGGAAATCGTGAAAAATGCTGCACAGCAGGGCCACCTGTTGAGCGATTTACACCAAAAACTAATCAGCAACAATTTATATATTTGACTAACTGATTATAAATTTGTATTAAATTTCGTACATTAGTTCTTGAGGTAGAGCGCCCACAAAATTTGTGTCACATACAGACAGACAGACATTTTGTAAAATCATGTTTTTCGGAATCTCTGATCCCTAAAACGCGTACATCCGTCGAAAATCGGAATTCGAAAATTTTCATGAATCAATATTTTTTTCTTGTAAAGATAGAAGAAAGTAAAAACACTAATTTAAAAATTTCTACTAGCGTTAGGATTAGTTCGTCAGCCTTTTAAAATACATATTTTTTTCTTTTTTTTTTTATAAAACTAGTACAATTATTCTGAATATATCATCTTAGAAATATTCCTTGCAGTTCCTTCGCCATTAGGACACTCCAAAACGTTTTCACTGTGACAAGAGCATCTTCAGTTGTTGTCAGAGCTTTTCTAATGACGTAACAATGATGATAATGAACGTAGTCATCGCAAAAGAAAAAAAAGTGCAATAATGTGGCTTTGGATCATTATAGAAGATGCCTAACTTAAGTGTAACTCTTTGATTACGGAAACAGACACATAGGTCCCATTGGAGTTTTTTACACTCCTAAAAAAACGAAATTTAAAAATAGGAAAATTTAAAATTCTCCTAAGGAAAAATAAAAATATATAAGAAAAGTCATGAAATTTACAGATATTTTCAAAAAAGTCTGAAAGAAAAATGAAAAATGACGCGAAATTTGTCGAATGGTCTCTAGAAAAAATCACGAAATTCGTCAAACGACTGGAAAAAAAATTCTAATTTTGTCAAAGGATAGCGGAAATAAATAGCAAATTTCGTTTTATGCCTGTTTTGTCACGGAGTTTTTTGTGAATTAGTCAAAGAAAGTCAGGGAAATTGCTGGACATGTTTTGCTGGGAACTCTGAATTAGTTAAAATAGTTCGTCAAAATATCGTGTGTAAAAAAAAAAAAAAAAAGGAAAAATAACGTTTAATAACCCATTAAATTTTTAATTATTAAAACCCCCTTCAAAATTCATTTAACGTAATAATTCATAATATTCTAAGTTATCATTTCACTAAAGATACTCCGACAGCTTCATATTAATGATCAGTATATATAATGTGTGCTTTTCCCTAGTTACAGGGCTGCCACAGGCGACTATTTTCTATTCTTTTCGCACCACTATTAAAAAAACAAAAATATTTTGTAGAATATTTCTCTTGCAAATGCTCACGAACATTATGTCAATAATGTTTGTTTTGAGAAAGTGGTGCAAGGTAGAATTAAAATATAGTCGCCTGTGGCAGCCCTGTTACTAGCAAGTACAGTACAATGGATGAGTAAATTTATCTTTACTTTTTTTTTTGCCTGTTATACATAACAGACTTCCATCGTATTGTGTTAAATTATCCTAAACTGTTATTTTTTCTTTCTTATCTTTCAGAACATGTAAAAAATTGTATCACTTATCAAGGCAACCCAGGTTTTGGACTCGTGTGGACAGTGGAGACTTCAATCTGAAGACAATGACGTATAACAGAATCAAAAAATTTATCGCTATTCTTCCTTCGACTATCACACACCTTAAACTTCGCTACATACCTTGTGATAGAGTAGAATTCACCGAGAGAGACGTTTTCCTGCCTATTAAAGAAAGATGTCCCAACCTTAAAGTGTTAGTGTTCCAGGCCTGTTTTCTAAGCTACAAAGGCGAAAACAGGGACATTTTCTGCATTTTCGATCATTTGCCTAAAAATGTTCGCATATTCGCTTTTCAGAAAGGCGAACTTGAGAGTTTTAACTTCCTGACTGACAATTGGAGCGTACAGTTTTATCCTCTTGTGGTTTTAGATCTTTCCGATTCAGTCCTCCCTCGCGATCCAAATTTTTTTGCCATTTTTGAACGTATGGTAAACCTAAAAGAGCTACGCTTATCCAAATGTGCAATATGGGATAACGATGTTGTTCGCTTGAACCCATACGTAATGTCAAACTTAGAGATTTTGGATCTTGAAGATGCAAAGATTTCTTACGTGGCCTTTCACTTCATTTCAATCTGGTGCATCAAGCTTAAACAACTTTATCTGTGTGACACCACCCTCACAGATGAAGATATAATTTTTGAAGAAGGGAACAATTTGGAACTTTTGGAAAAAATATGTATTCGCAACACAGCAGTGACCGACGTTGGCATCGTAAATCTTTTGCGTAATTGTGATTCTCTGAAATATATATATATTAGTTATCACTTTCAGCTACCAAGATCATCGACAGTGCCACGTTCGATGACAAATAAAGTTCGTTGTATTTATGGCTCGAATTCATGTAGACATTATTCGAAAAGGAATTATATGAAGGAAAATTATTAGTTTTCCAATAATAATTATTGAACCACTGGTATGTAAGTATTTTTACAATATAAATAAAATGGATGATTGTTGTTTGAAGTTGTTTTTGTGAATTAATCTTTTCTAAAACAGTTGGGGTGCAGGGCTGCCAGTTTCGCCTCAATTTTTATTCAGAAATTTCGAATTCAAATCAGAAATAAAGAATAGTATTTTATGCTTTATTTAAGCAGCCACGTTTATCGATGAATTAAAGTAAAAAACATTCTTTCGAAATTTACTGTATGAATTTGAAATTTCGGATTAAAATTGGAGGCCAAACTGGTAACCTTGTGAGGGTGCTTTTTTACACTTAATTTTAATTTCCCGAAATATATACATATAATAAAGATGCATTCACAAATATATGAACAAATGGTAAAATTCTAAAGATGAACATAGGAAACCAGTATGTAAAATAAGAAACTATGACTAATCCACAGAATCGTCAGAGGAGCTTGCAGGTTTAATTCATAGTGAATATGCGTTATTTCATCCAATTTCGTCGGCATTAACCCTCTCGCTGCGGAACCCGAGATTTCCTCGGGGATGCATTTTTGCGTTTAATTAACCCTCCTTGATTATCCCCACCAATTATTTTTTTTTATTGTAAATTTTGTCTTTTTTAATCGGAGCATTTTCACGATTAAATTAGATAAAAATTTTTGTTTTGAAAGCCGGTGACAAAAGAATAAAAATTCTTAAATACACAATTTTTGAAGCTATTTTGATAAAACAATTACGCAGCGAGAGGGTTAAGCCTAAAATGACAAAATTTAGCTCCTAATAGCGCATCATAAAACGGAATAAATGATAAAAAACCAAAAGATCTAAAGAAAAACAATCCTCACACAAGATATTAAAAATTGAAAAATGATTAGAGCACAATACCTCAATTATAGACAAGAATCCAAGGCTTAAGAAAGTTTACCCCAATATTGTAACATGTGTGGATGCAATCAGATTTAAGACTATTAAATCATGTGGCCAGCAATTAGTTACTGAAAACCAAAACATTGCTGCCATCTGGTGGGAAAAAGGAAAACTATATTGTAACTAGATTTTTAACAAAAAGTTTGGTGCTGCCATCTATACCAATAAGAAAGTGAAATCAATTGAAGAAATCAAGAAATGACTTAAATTAACATTTATTTAAAGTGGAATGAAAAAATAGGAATAAATTAATAAGTAATGAAAATAAAGAAAATAATAGATAATATAAAGAAATAAAAGGGCAAAGATTAAATTAACCATTTTAAAACAAAAAATATAAAATAAAAAAATGAGTATATAAATCACATTTAAAAAAGCAATAAGGATTATTTTGAGATAGTAAAATGTAGCCTTGTATTATGTGCCAATATGTGAAATATTAAGGAAAAAATTATTATGTGATATACATCCATACAATATATAAGCAAATATACAAACACATATACCTGCTCACACACATATATACATATAAGGTTGTTAAACTATTTTAGCATTCCCTACCTCAACCCTCCATAACCCTTTCAGGGGCAAGGTATTTGTATTCGTAAAATATTCAAATAATTTAACCAGTATTTACAAGATAAGTTATGCGTAATCAAGTAAAAGAAAATTTTCGTGTACTTAATAAAGATGAAAATTTCACTATAAAATTCCGGTGCCAATGTGGCAATTAGGGTTTAAAATTGTGTGATGCCGTGATGGCATCACCACCTTTCAAGGGGATAATGGTATTTTGATTTTTTTTATAAGATTGTATAATGTATGTAAATCATACACACACATACATTTTTTTAAAATAAATTTTTGTGTATGCTTTTATAATTTTTTTAACAATCCACATCCCACTCTCCATAATAGTGTTTTTGATTATATATATGTAGCATTTTGCTACCGACTTTCAGATATTTAGGCGACACCAGTACACCTCGACATAAAATGTAGTAGAGCAATCAAAACCACCCATCCGTTATATTGAAAATACTGGATTGCAGTCAGGGTGGCGAGAAAGACAGGCTCGAAACTGGTTTTATTGACAAAAACATAGTAAAACACTTCCAGTAGTTATTCCATCCACTCACAAAAATCGATCATCACTTCATAAGACTTTAGATGTTATAAGAATAGGATCTACACATTCGAACGTTCACCCCAAGCGACGCAGCTTAATTAGACAACCAGAAAAACGTAAAATCTTCTCTCCATCGCCGATGTAACGATATTTGTACCCCGAACAACAACGCGCGGACGGTTACAGAACAGTAACAGACCAATGCTAGAAGAGAGGAGGGGGAGGATGGGACATAGAACAAATTACGATTCGATGGGAAAGGATGACGTCGATAAAGAACTCTTTATACGGCGTCAGAATAAAAGCGCAAATAGCGCTGGCGGACGCATGGAATTGTGGGTATAGAACACGAAAGAATAAATGATATTAAAACATTCGAAAGAAAGAGAATTTAGTTTTAGAATAAAATGAAAAAGTAATTTAATGGGTTTTATAAGATTAGGCGAATGGATTAAGGTTTTTTAGAATAATAAAAGAATACGCAACTTTAAATGCATGAAATAAAAGACAAAAGATATTAAGATATTATTAAAGATAGGTAAAAAAGGAAATATTAAGAATTTGGAATAGTTTTACTAAGAAAAAGAGGCGAAAATTTTTATTATTACATATATATATATATTTCATATTATATGCCCATACTGGTAAAAAGTAAAATGTAGAAAAAATGAATATTAAGATTTGATCCATGTAGATATAAAAGAGATGGGGTAATTATAAGACAATGCTAATTGCTTTAATTAAAAAATATTAGGTTCTAAGATTTGGGAGGAACATAAACGTTTTTGCTTTGACTATGATTAAGTAGCATATTTCTATAACTGAAATATGAAAGCAGGAACTGAAGTTAGTAAAATCAATACGATTAAAGGAAAAGTCATTACGTTTATCAAAAATATTGAATGTTAGGGTGTTATTAGGTAGCATATTAACTTTAACATCCATAAAATTGATACTAGAATTATTTGAATAAGGAGTGCGAAGTTCTAGATTAGAAGGGTAGGATGACGGAATTATTACAGTATTATATTACAGGAAGAGATACAGAATTATTATCATTAACAGAAAGAATAATTATATCATCTACACTGAAGAGCTGAAACATTATGACCACCTGCCTAATAACGCACTGTCTCAACTTCGACTGCAAGAAAGCTGCAACACACCTTGGCATAAATGCCACAAGTCCTTGGTGCATGGCCGAAGGTAGATTGTACCAGATGTTTAAGTAGTGGTCACGCAAATCCGGGATATTACAACATGGTTGTATTTTAGCTCTGAGCTGCCGTTCCATGACATCCCAAATCTGCTATATCGTATTAAGATCCGTTGAGTTAGGCTGTCAGGGTCTTAACTAGAATTCAGTATTATGTTCTTGGAACCCCTCCATCACAATTCGAGCACTGTTACATGTAGCGTTGTCTTGATTTAAGACTCCATTTCCAGTCGGAAAGACAGATACATGTAAGGGGGTAACTATTCCGTAATGAAGTTCAGATAGTCCGCGACCTTCATGGTCTGTTCTACCATATTCACAGGTCCCAGAGATCCCCCCATGAGATAATTCCCCAAAGCATAACATCGACACCACTGCCCTGTGTAGGACCTGCTGCATAAGAGGAAGCATCAGTTCGCCGGGAAGAAGTCCTGCATTGACACGGCCATCGACGTGTTGAAGAATGAATCGTTATTTATCCGACCAAACAATTCTCTCCCAACGATTCATGGTCCAGTCACGACTTTCCCGGGACTACTGTAGGAGTAAATGGCGAGGATGCTTGGTCAACAAAGGCACATGAGTCGGGCGTTTGCTGCATAGCCTTATATCCAACAGCGTCGACTAAACTGTGTGCTCTGAAATAATTCTACTTGGACCTGTATTGTATTGGGCTGTCAGTTGAACCAGTGTCCGTCACCAATTTGTTTTACCAAGTGGGGGAGTCTCCGACGTTCTTTTTCTTTAATAACGCGTCGATATCCAACGACATCGCGTCTCCTGAGGGTTTCATCGTCATTCATGAACTTTGCATAAGCACTAACAACGATCTGTCTCAAACAAACCATAGGTCGAACAGTTTTGAAGGTACTCGTTCTGAGCGAACGGGCCACTGATTTTTGCCCTCTATCAAAGTCACTTAGATCAGCAGCTTTTCCCATAACAGTCAGAAGCAAGTGCAAAAATTGATTCCTGAGACTCCCTAGCAGTAGTTAAATACCATTCCCACATGATTACGTGCCCTCCACGTCAATCAAACGCGTTCATTGAAAAATGTAGGGATGGTCATAATGTTTTCGCTCTTCGGTGTATGTATCTGAAAAGCAACATATTATTGTTAATATATTTTCTTTCATAAAAATAAAGATATAAATCTGATAACATGCTTGATGGAGTAGCGCCTTGAGGTTTTACTGTATCTGAATAAAAAAAGCATTGTCTTGGAAGATAAAATTATGAAATAGCAGAAAATTAGTTAACGATTTGAAATAGTCGGTATCAATATTATCAGGTAAATTTAATAAAGGAAAATATTCTATCATTAATGCATTAATAATAGATTGTAAGTCTTTTAGAATGATATTATTAAATAGGTCTTTGAAATATAAAGTAATAATATTTTATACATTTGTTAATGGCTTTATTTTATCCACCAATTCAAAACTGTATATATATATATATATGCGGCTTATTCCATGAAAACTTGTCATGTCTGTCACACAGCTGAAAATCGCAATACTTGTTGGCCACCTTTATTTTCGAAAAGTTTGCTTCGCGTTATTCAATCGATGAGATATCTCCGATAAAATAAGTCGCATTTTTCAGTTCTAAAATACTGGTAGCCAAAAATCGTAGTATGTGACAGACGTGACAAATTTTCATGGAATAAGCCATGCTAGTTATTACTTTCAACTGACAAGATCATCGACAGTACCACGTTCAATGACAAATAAATGGCCTGTGAACCCATTGGTCTTATGAGATCGGATTAATGTAAACATTATTGGAAAAGAAATTACATTAAGTACAATTATTAGTATTCCAATTAATTGCACCGCTATTTGATAAGTACCCTATAAAATAAATAAAATTATGGTTGTTGCTTCAAATTATTTTTTTGAATTAACTTTATCTACGGTTGTGGTACGCATGTATTGGTCCCACTTGATTTCAATCCCTAATTACCAATCTTGTACCAGAATTTTTTAATGGAATTTTGATTTCATTATGTACTTTATGAAAGCATTTAATTATTTTAAAATCAATTTTTCTTTAAATCCGGTGACATTTAATCATTTCAACGTTCTAGCAACAAAATTAATTTGACTTACAAAAATCTACAAAAGTTTGGATTTAATTTATGACTTGTTCAGGGTGCGTAGCGGGTGCTTATATGTGCTTGCATTCGAAAAAAGTTTGTGAGGTCCGTACAAGGTGCTCATTTTCGGTGCCTGTCAAAATTCGCAGAAAAAATCGCGAATTTGAAAAAAATACCATGACGTCGAAACATCGTGGAAATAGATAATTTCATCAATCGGCGGCTGAAAACAAAACAAGAATTTTGCAATCGGTTGCGCAAGAAAATCGCGAATTTCGTCAAAAGATCGCTGAAAAAAAATCGCGATTTTTGTTAAAAGATCAGAATTTCGTCAGTTAGTCACTGAAAATAATAATCACGAGTATGGTTAAACGATCGTGAAAATTATCGCTATTTTTATGAATCAGATACGGAAAAAGTTTGCGAATTTCGTGAACTGATTATTTAAAAAATCGTGAATTTCGTCAAACGATCGCGGTTAAAAAATTGCGGAAATTGGAAATTTTGCCAGTCAATCACTGAAAATAATCATGGATTTCGTCAAAGAAATACAAAAAAACGCAAACTTATAAAAATCGCAAAAAACCCCTCAGAATTTCGTCAAAAGATCGCAAAAAAACTCTCTAATTTCGTCAAAGGATCGCGAAAAAACCCTCTAATTTCGTCAAAGGATCGCGTAAAAAACGCGGATTTTGTCAAATAATTGCGGGAAAACGCAAATTTCTTCAAAATATCGCAAAAAAAACGCAAATTTCTTCAAGGGATCTTGAAACAACGCAAATTTTTTCAAGGAATCACGAAAAAACCGCCAAATTTCGTCAAAAAGTCGCGAAAAAACCCGAAAATTTCGTCAAAAATCGCGAAAAAAACGAAAATTTCGTCAAAAGATCACGAAAAAACCGAAAATTTCGTCAAAAGATCGAGAAAAAAACCCGAAAATTTCGTCAAAAGATCACGAAAAAAACTGAAAATTTCGTCAAAAGATCGAGAAAAACCCCCTAAAATTTCGCCAAAAGATCGCGAAATAAACCCGAAAATTGCGTCAAAAGATCGTGAAAAAAACGAAAATTGCGTCAAAAGATCGCGAAAGAAAAACCCGAAAATTTCATCAAAAGATCGCGAAAAAAAAACCCGAAAATTTCATCAAAAGATCGCGAAAAAAAAAACCAAAATTGCGTCAAAAGATCGCAAAAAACCCCGAAAAATTTTGTCAAAGAATTGTGGAAAAAACGCAAATTTCGTCAGTTCACATAACCCCCCCCCCCTCAAATTTCATCAAAATATCGCAAAAGCGCGAACTTCGCAAAGGCCCGTGGAAAACATGCATAGTTAGTGCCAGAAGTGCATTCCACACACCCTCCCCCTCTGCTGTAACCTTTCAGAAAATTTGTTGTGAATTTCAGAATTTTTCTTCTATTCAGAATCGCCCCTGGATCGGTGAAAACATTTAACCAAATTCGTCAAACGATCGTGAAAAATGTCGTGAATTTAATCAAATGATCGTTAAAAAAAGGTCGCGAATTTAGTTAAACTAAACAATCATGGAAAAAAAATCACTAATTTCGCTAAATGATTGTGAAGAACATCGCGAATTTCATCTATTGGTTGCAGTAAAAAATAGTGAATTTAGTCAAATGACACGGAATTACAGAATTTCAATAATTTAAAAAAAAAAAATCACTAATTTTAGCAATCTGTAGCAGCAAAAAAAGTTGCAAAATTCATCAAACAATTGAGCAAAATAAAACTATTTTCATCAAATGATCATTGAAAAAATTACATTTTTTAAATTTGTTGAAAAAAAATATTGATAAAATTACATCAAATAGGCTTGGAAATTCAACAGATCACTGATCTCTGCAATCGGTCACAAGAAATTACTTCATTTAAAATATGGCTCTTATACCATTTAAATAAAGCAAATGATTTGATAAGGCTCCAGTAATAAACCTCCACCTTAAAGAATTGGCATGCTACTGTTTATCATACTGAAAGGTTGGCAAATCTGAATAACCTCAAATAAAAAAATGATTGTGCTAAGTTTTTCTTCAGCATTAAATATATAATGATACGTTTGTGCACATAAATGGGCGCTTATTTTCCCCTAAAAATGTGTTTATAAAGTGCTTACAGGTGCTTATTTTTAAAACTAAAATATTGCTACTCACCCTGCTTGCTGGAAGGTAATAATTGACAACTGTTGCAATTTTTTTGGCACACATAATACTTTATAAAAATCTTCTCCTTAAAGTTAAAAAATGCTATAAAAAGTGATAGAAAATCTTTATTAAGATTGACGATCGTTTCGTTGCACAAACGGCAACATTTTCAAAATCATTCAACGATAGAAAATATTTTCACATAATTTAAAAACAATAAACATAGTAAACAATGTCACGCGACATGATGCATAATGAAAAACATTGTAAACATAAAATTAATTTAAAAGATTAAATTAGCTATTAGTGAGCGTGGATTAATTTTGAAAACAATAACATGGTAAACAATGTCACGAGACAACATGTATAATGAAAAGCATTGCAAAATATAAAATAAAAATAAAATTATCTTGGCTATTTGCGAGTGTGGATTAAGTGTAGTGTTGCAATGCTTTTCATTATACATGTTGTCTCGTGACATTGTTTACCATGTTATTGTTTTGAAAATTAATCCACCCTCACCAATAGCTATTCTAATCTTTTAAATTAATTTTATGTTTACAATGTTTTTCATTATGCATCATGTCGCGTGACATTGTTTACTATGTTTATTGTTTTTAAATTATGTGAAAATATTTTCTATCGTTGAATGATTTTGAAAATGTTGCCGTTTGTGCAACGAAACGATCGTCAATCTTAATAAAGATTTTCTATCACTTTTTATAGCATTTTTAAACTTTATCTGTTTATAAGTGATTATTATACATGTGTTTATCTTCTCCTTATTTAATAGAAGAATCTCTTGAATAAATAATGGGAGAACCCCCCCCCCCCCCCCACCTTCCTTAGAATAAAGTGGTGCAACAAAATCGTAAAAATTGGCAGCTATGTGCAAGGCTATTTTTATCCACGGTTTGCTATTGCTCAAAAAATTTCGATTATAACGAGTTTTAATATCATTAATATATTTTTCTTTTTTTAAACACTGGATATCTATATGGGATATATTATATCCCATATAGATATCCTATAATATATATTATATCCCGAGGGATATATTTGGAATATATTACATCACACCTCGTTTAAACGAAGATCTGCTCTAGAGACTTTTAATAAAGTTTTACTTTTATAGCTTTGGTGGAAAAAAAATGGTTATAAAGTTGCATTTCCTTATTTTGAAATAAAATTTTCCAAAAATTCCGGTGTGAATTCATCATTACAGAAACGCAATTACTTGCCCCTGAAAGCGTTAAAAATAAAAATAGCGGAGCTAGAACTATGACAAAATGGGGAGGCTAAAAGATGCCTCCTCGGCCTATAACACAGGTTCTCCCAGATGCACCTGGAAAAGAATGTTCTTTTCTTTTTCTGTTAACCCCTTGAAGGGCTTTGATGATGAAAATGTCTTATGTAAATTTTATGATGAAAATGTCTTCTTTATTAAGTACGCGAAAATTCACTTTTATTTTTAGAAATAAAATCTCTTGTTAATGCTGGTGTCATTAAATTATTTGAACATTTTACGAATACAAGTACCTTGCCCCTGAAAGGGTTAATACGCATCAAATTTGCAATAGAAGTACACGGAATCATTAAAAATATTTGATATTTGTTTAAAAAAAAATGGGTATGATTTTTTGTACAAGAATTTGACATTGGTTAAAAATAAAAAAATATATATTTAAAACGCTAAACGTTTTCTTTCGACAGTGCGTGAGAAGAAACTACTGCATCAAATTATACCAATCTTTTTTTAAAAGAAAGATATTTGGCCACAGATTTGTTATCGTCCATTCGCTTGTTCAAATATTTTATTAATTAACTGTAATTTTAAATTGCATGCGCAGTATATAAGTACAAGTCTGCCTTTAGAGCGACGCGCTGCATATGCGCAAAGATGCTCGCTCAGTTGAACTATCACATCACATGTAGAAGTTGTTTCAAGTTCGTCTGCTATTCGATTTCGATCTTACTGTAAATAAGCTTTTCTTTCTTTCACAAAGTCAATATTATTTGACTCTTTCAGCATTACTAACAATTCAAAAACTTATTGTGTCGATATTCAGAGCTAGATACTGTTCATTTCGGGGGTGCCACAGAAGATAAACGCAGTCATTTGAGGCTATAAGTTATGGTTTGGTTTGGTTTGGTTTGTTTTTGACGGCCGATTATCTACACGAGGGATATAGGCACAAGGGGGAGTGCCCTCCGTGGGGGTCTTTCTAAGGGAACCTAACCCGTATTTACGCATGGAAACCCATGGCTTCGAAGAAAACCACGAAAACTCCGAAACGGTTAGGCCGACGGGCGCGATTGGGCTCGAACCCAGCACTTCCCGTCTACCAGCTTCGAGAGCAGAACCTCTCCGCCACTGGTGGGGCGCTATAAGTTATGACAGGTGATCTGTCTTATGAATTGCCAATAGTTACACACAAAGATTAAGAAACTAGCATCTTAAGTTGTAGCTGTTTCTTTGAAAAATCAAAGTATCATAAATATTTCGTCGAAAGATCGCGGAAAAATGCCAATTCCTTCAAATATCGAGAAAAAAAAAAAAAAAAATTTCTTTAAAGGATCGTGGAAAAACGCGAATTTCGTCAAAGGATCACGGAAAAAACGCAAGCTTCGTCAAATATCGCGAAAAAAGCAAATTTCAGTAAAGAATCGTGCAAAAAAAAAAAAGCGAATTTCGGAAAGTAATGGCAGATAAAACTCGAATTTCGGCAAAAGATTGCGGAAAAAACGCGAATTCCGCCAAAGGATTCCCGAAAAAAAATGCGAATTTCGGGAAATGATCGCGAAAATAAAATGCTAATAACGCGAAAAAAATGAAAATTTCGTCAAATATCGCGGGAAAAGGTGAATTCCATTAAAGGATTACGGATAAAAACACGAATTTCGTCAAAGGGCCGCGGAAAAAATGCATAATTAGCACCGGGAGAGAATCCTCCCTCCCCACCCCCCTCTGCTGTAACCTTTCAGAAAATTTGCTGTGAATTTCAGATTTTTTTTTTTTCTTTTGGCTCAGAATCACCCCAGGTACTAGTGCTGCTAGGTTCACTTTCAGAAAAAGCGGGACAGAGAGAAAAAGAAAACGGGACAGAGGCGTGAAAATTGGGACATAAAAATACAGTAAATCCTATGAAAGCTAAACCTTTCTGTAACAGCATCCCGTCTTGCACGTAAAGAATGGTTTTTACGGTAGAAATATACAATGACGGAAACCTTTCTAAAACGAAATCTTTTACCCTTTACTTTGGCTTTTCTTCTTTCTAGGTTTTATTGTACGAAATAAATACAGTGAAACTTTCATTTAACGAAGTTTTATCGTTACACTTAAATACTTCATTATGAGGAAATTCGTTAAATAGAAATCAACTCAAATTCATGACATTTGTAGAATAAAATACACATGCATAAAATGAAAAATACACATAAAATGGAAACATTGGAAAAATGCATTTTCATTCGAGCAGTAACTTTTTTTTATGCAATGTAGACATATGAGAAAAGATTAAATAGAATAATCTAAAAAAAAAAAAAAAAAAAAAACATAGTAATAAAGAGAGGTAAACAAAAACTGAAGCGTAGCGCTTTTTTTTTTTTTTTTTTTTTTCAGTATTCCAAATCCTTAATTAAAAAATCTGTAATATTACTTTGTACAAGTCTCTTAAAAAAAATACACTGTCCATAAAATTTTTCACATCATCTGTAACATTTTCGTGAAACTGAAATCCCTTTTTTATTGTATCGAAAACTTTTAGCATTTCTTTTTTGTATGCATGAATGCAAATTATTAAATAAATAAGTAATTTCATCTTCATACAATCGGCTGAAATAAATTCATATATCCGTCGCAACAGCAGGCCCTCCGTTTAAATGTCGCACACGCACGAAAGCGGAATAAACTTCGTTATATAGATTATTTTTTCGTAATATGGAGATTATTTTACATGTTTATGGCGTTCAAAGTCAAGGTTCAGCAGAAAATTTTGTTAAGTAGGAAACTTCGTTAAAGAGAAGTTCCACTGTATAATAATCTAATTGACTAAAATTTGTTATATCGGATCTACTAGGGATCGAAATAAAATTCTGTTTTAAAGAGATTTCAGATTAAGGGGCTACTTCAGTCACTTCGAAAGAATCGATCGCTAATGCTAATCCTAAGGAAGAAATTTTTAAAGCTGTCTCGTGTGAATTTTAAATGTTTTTTTTTTTTTTTTTTTTTTTTTTTAAATCATTGGACAACAGAGATTGATCTCTACATCTTTCCTTTATTGCTTTTCCGATTTTGTTTCCAGATTTTATTCAAGAGCATGCACTCTCAAAAAATTGTTCGTGAAAAACGTCAAAAGTACTGTCAGTACAGTTGGCGAACACCCGTGTGATTTGAAGAAATGTTTCTGTTATTTCACGAAATTTCCGTCTTTCCATTGAAGGAATGCAAGATATTTTGAACCTAAATTCGCGAGATTTCGGTAATTTGAGGAAAAAATGACATGCATAAAAATTCCGTTTCTAAAACGAAACAGGACTGGCAGCGCAAATGCCGGAACACCCCTGTAATTTGACGAAAATGCAGATTAAATAGGAGGTTTTCACTGAAGTTTTACGTTTGATCGGTAAAATATCAGTATTTTGAGGGAAGACGGGCGAATCCATGTGGAAATTTTCGTATTTTAACGAAAAAAGAGCAACAGGGGAAAAAAAAACTTCAATTCAAGGATTTTTTTGGAGTGTGCTTTCACTTTCGAAACCCGTTCTGAAAATGAAAGTGTCCTATTTAAAAATATCTGTAAACAAAATCGGAAAAGTAAAAAAACGCCCTTTGTACGAATCGACCTCAGCTAGCCAATGCAAAAAGAATTGTTTAAAATTACTGAAATGCACAGAAAGATATCTTTAAAAAATTCTTCCATAAAATTAGCATTAGTGGGTGGGTCTTTTCAGGAGACTCTAGTAGCCTCTTAAGTAGTATAATTTTTGGTTTTCCTTCCGTATGGATAATAAAATTTTTATGTTTAAGGGGGTCCGGGATCAAAATTCTATTATTATTATTTTTTTAATTTATAGAGATTTTGTTATGAAACTTTTTTCTGAAATATGTTTTAATATATTAATAATATTACATGTAAAAAAAATCTGTAAATTTTTAAATATTTTTTTTATTTAAATTAAAAAAATTTAAACATATTTAATTTTTGATATAACTCCGGAAGTAATTACTCGATTTACAAAACTTTTACACTTTTGTGCACAGAAAATGTGTCATTTTAATTTGTCTTAAGGATTTCTTAAAATATTGATTATGCATTTTATATAAAAAAATAAGTAAATAAAATAAGTTTTTATGAGTGAGTTTTGCATTAATTAGCCTATTTTCCCAATTATCACTCAAAAAATAAATAAATAAATAAATAAAAAAATCCTGGAGACAATTTGTTGGAAATATAGCATAAAATCTCTGTTGAAATTTTCACACGTACATCTTGCAAGGAACTTTGGATATGTTCTTTTAAAGCTGACAAATCGTGAAAAAATTCATTCTGAGATAAATGAAGTTAAAGTTCTCATCAGAGGGCAACTGATGCATCGCTTCTCAAGGCAAAAGGTGGATTTAATCTAAGGATCTCTGGATCTAATAAAAATAAAAGCATGCGGTTTTTGGTAATTAACGCTAAAACTCGGTTATTTTTTATTAAGTCAAAAAAAAAAAAAAAAAAAAAAAAAGAATATTTTTGCCAATTTTTAGCCCCGTACCCCTTAGGATTTCGTCATAAAGAGGTTCCGTTTCACAGGTGACATTAAGCAAAGTACATCAAAACTTAAAAAAGCGGAAATGCTAGGGACAGAAAAGATATTCCGTCTTAGCAGGTAGATTTGTATGGTATTCTTTTCTGTGGAATCCTACAAATTCTCCGGTATAGACAGGTTTTGTTTTCACATGTTTTGCTGCTTTATGTTCTACTTAATAAATATAATAGTCTTATAGACTAAAATCTGTGAAAGCGGAATGGCTAGGGACCGAAACAAACTGCCTTTTTAATCCTTTCAGGGCCGGTGGTATGTCTATGAAACCACTTATATTTAATTCCAAAACCGACAATGGCACCAGAATTTTATTATATATTTTTTTCTGTTTATTATGTACGTGAAAAATAGCTTTTCAATATTTGCAAATAAATTTGTATGTAAATTCCGGTGCCAATCATTCATTTCAACATTTTATCAATGGAAGTGCTTTGCCCCTGAAAGGGTTAAAGAGGTTTCAAATTGAGTAGTATAATTGTATGGTATTCATTCCGTAAGGGCTATGAACTTTTTTCTTTTAAGACAGGATTCTATTATAAACATGTTTCATTTAAGAGGTTTTATTAAAGAAACTACATTCATATATGTTAATCCGCTAATAATCCGTAATAATAATAATGTAGTCTTTCTTTGCTGCGTTTAGAATGCCTTTACATTAAAAAAGAAAAAAACAATTTAACAAATTACAACGACCATTTGGAAAATGGTTTTTTCAAAGACTAAAATTTAAGACATAAAAAATCGCACGGAGTTGATCATACATTACGTACGCCATGGATTACATTTTTCGGTACTGTAATTTTTTTAATTTCTACGGAGCTGGTCATACATTACGTACGCCATGGATTAAACCTTAATATTCCTGGACCCATTTTAAATGAAATCTCATTCTGAAACTTCTAAACATCCCGCAATATTACTTTTTGCACCGTCGTATAGAGAAAAAAATGTACTTTTAAATGCAATTTGTTTGAAAGCCGTATCTCAATTTGTTTCTGAGTTATTAATTTTTTTTTTTTTTTTTTTTTTTTTTTTTTTTTTTTTTTGTAGTTTTTACTTTTTTGTTATAGTGGCAACAGAAGTATCCATCTCCGTTGAAAGTAAAGGGAAAATACGGATTACTGTATAGACCAATCAGAAAACGAATAAAATGCGGATTCAACTAATAAAAAGCTTCAGATATGTTTTTGACTTCCTATCCTGATGAGGACAATAACCATTTTTCCAAATAGTTAAAAAAATAATAATAAAATAATAATAATAATAATCTGTTCTTCGCTGCGCCGAGTCACATGACATAAGCAATAGCTAGGCGAAAATTAAGAAGCCCACGAAAGGGATGCGATTTAAATATATTTTACATATACTTGCTAAGGGCCAGGAAAGGTATTCCGTCTTAGCAGGTAGATTTGTAGGGTACCCTTTTCAGTGGAATCATACAAATTTCCGGTATAGGCATGTTTTGTTTTCACACGTTTTGCTGCATTAAGTTCTACTTAATAAATATAATAGTCTTATAGACTAAAATCTGTGAAAGCAAAGCAGAAAAGCTAGGGACCGAAACAAACTGAATTTTAAAAGATGTTTGAGATTGAGTAGTATAATTGTATGGTATTCATTTCGAAACGACTATGGAATTTTCACTTTTAAGACAGGATTCCATAATTAGCAAGTTTCGTTTAACAGGTTTTATTAAAGAAATTACGTTAAAACTTATAAAAGCAGAAATACTAGGGACAGAAAAAGTATTCCGTCTTAGCAGGTAGATTTGTATGGTATTCTTTTCAGCGGAATCATACAAATATTCTGTTATAGAGATTTCGTTTTTACATGATTTGCTGCATTAGGAGGATTCTTCGCATACTTGAAAACACCCGCTCCGTAATGTTAATCCTATGGGCAGGTTAATTTGGAATTTCTCGTTTCAATTTGAATATTTTTAAACAATTTTTTTTTTTTGCATAGGATAGCAAATAGGATAGCAAATCGATCTCTATATGATGATATAGAGATGATCTATAATATGACTCTTTTATACTTTTTAGATTTTGGTTGCAGATTTTTTTTAAAAAAGTACTTTCAGTTTCGAAACCGGTTTGGAAACTGAAAGTACCTTTTTAAAAGAAATCTGCAACCAAAATCGAAAAAGTAAAAGAGAGTCATATTAAAGATCGAGCTCATCTAGCCTATGCAAAAAAGAAAAAAAAAAGAAATCGTTTAAAAATATTCAAATTGAAACGAGAAATTCGAAAACGACCTGCCCATAGGATTAACATTACGGAGCGGGTGTTTTCAAGTGAGCGAAGAATCCCCCTAAAATCCGTGAAAGCAGAATGGCTAGGGACCGAAACAAACTGCCTTTTTAAAGAGGTTTCAGAT
The DNA here is from genome assembly GCA_963932465.1 of Maratus speciosus. NCBI lineage: Eukaryota > Metazoa > Arthropoda > Arachnida > Araneae > Salticidae > Maratus > Maratus speciosus. The sequence continues at coordinate 195,762,333 of OZ010794.1, forward strand.
TGAGTAGTATAATTGTATGGTATCCCTTCAGTATGGATTATGAAATTTTTATGTTTAATGCAAGATTCCGGAATACAGAAGTTCCGTTTCCCAGGTTTTTATGAAACAAAGTACATTAAATCTTATAGAAGCAGAATAGCTAGGGACAGAAAAAATATTCCGGCTTAGAAGGTCGATTTGCATGCCATTTTTTTCAGCAGAATCATAAAAAACTTCTGGGAAACAGGTTTTGCTTTAACATATTTTGCTGCATTAATTTCTACTTAATAAATATAATAATCTTATAGACTAAAACCTGGGAAAACGGAATGGCTAGGGAACGAAAACAAACAAACAAACAAACAACAACAACAAAAAAAAACGTTTTAAGGAGATTTCAGATTGACTAGTATAATTGTACGGTATTCCTTCAGTAAGGAATATGAAATTTTTACTTTTAATATATGATTCCGTTATAAACAAGTTTAGTTTTGCAGGTTTTACGAAACAAAGTACATTAAAACTTATAAAATCAGAATAGCAACGGACAGAAAAAGTATTCCGTCTTTATCTCATAGATTTGAATGGCATTCCTTTCAGCGGAATCATAAACATTTGCCGGTATAAACAGGTTTTGTGTTCACATGTTTTACTGGAGTGATGTTCTACTTGAAATGTTGCAATATCTCCTATCTCTGAATTTAAAGCTGCATCAATCTGGAACTCACAGAGCCGAAACTAGCCTTTATTGCATCCGGGGAAAACATGAATTTTGGCGCCCTCCCTTGCTCCTCAAAGTATATTTACATAGAGAATTTTACGAAGTTTCTAATAGCCGACTTATTTTAAAATTTAAAATATGAAATCATAAAATATGCAATACTGAACTACGAAAACTGCTTTGCCAAATATTGATTCCTTAAATTCTTGAAATCGTAATCGAAAATATTAAAAAAAAAATCAGCTTTATACAGGATTCTTATATCATCTTTAGATTCTTCTATGCTTTGGCACACCCCAGAGAGGACCATTACCCGATTACCGTGCTAAACATAGATGTGAAAAAAATTCCACAAACAAAATCTTCATTTGGCGCCCCTTCCTACTGGCGCCCGGGGCTCGTGCCCCTCTGCCCCCTTAGTTTTGGCCCTGGCAGGCAACTCAAGAGTCATTTAAGTTAAAAGTTGAAATTTAATTGAAAGTGAAACTCTAAGAGAATTATGAAAATGATTTGTAGTGCTGCCATCTTTAGAGTAAAATTTAAAACAAAAGCTTTGACGTTTTTTACATTGGTTTACGTTTATTGCAGATTTCCGTTATAAACGAGTTCCATTTCACAGGTCTTATTAAATAAAGTATACTGAAACAATAAAAGTAGACTAGCTAGAGACAGGAAAAATATTCTACCTTACCATGTAGATTTGTATGGTATCAGTGGAATCATAAAAAATTTCCGGTGTAGACGTTGTTTGTTTTTACATGTTTTTACATGTTGTTTTACATGTTTACATACACATTAAGTTCTACTTGAAATCTCTAATATAGAAATATTCCTGAATCTAAAACTGTTTCTGTTTTCAACTCAAAAATTATTTCAGTTGAAAGTTAAAATTTAATTAAAAATCATGCTACAATATTATTTCAGATATGACTTCTAGTGCTGCCATCTTCACAGTAAAATGTAAAACAAAAGCTTTGACAATATTTACCGATTCTTATATTTTTTACTATTTTCGTTTAAAAAGTGAACGAAAATTTTTTTAATATGTTAGATTAAAAGAGCGATGTAACTAAAAAATGCGATAAAAAAGGATAAACTATTATTTTGAAAATAGCTTCTTACAAACTATTGCATTTTCCATTGATTCATAGCGTCTTCACGCTAAAACAATAAAAGAAAATAAAAAGTTGCAATGCTGCCATCTGTATTCAAAAATAAAAATAAGAGATTTACCCCCCCCCCCCCTCCCCCTTATTTTTTTCTCAATGTATAGCATTTCAACCCTAGAATTGTTTTATTTTCAGTACAAAATAATAATTACAGAAAAGGAGTTTATGGAAACTAAAATGCATGCTTGAATAACAGATATGAACATGAATTTAAGTAAATTATAATAAGAATAATAACTCTTCATTTTAAGTAATACGAATTTATTTAAAAAATTGAATGATTTTTAAGTACTAGGGTAGATGTGCCAGTAATGGACACCCTTAAGGAATTTCTTTTAAAATTATTTTTTTTATTAATAGTTATATTAATAAAAAAATAATGTATAGTTATAGTTATAATATATAGTTATATATTATATTCCAGTTTTTTAAATAATATATTAACGTAATTACAATCTTTTACCATTCTTATAGCCTCATTTCCCAATATTTAATTTTAAATAACAGAAATATATCAAAACACCCAAAAGCCCAGTAATGAACACCCTCTGGCCCAGTAATAGACACCCTCTAGCCCAGTAATGGACATCCCATAAAAAGTAATAAATATAATTGTTTTTATGATTGTATTTAGAACCAGAATTTAATGAATACATACTAATGAAACGAAATAGTCATTTTCAAATAAATTTAACAATTAGGATACCAGTAATTAATAAAATATTTGTGATAATCATTTACTGTTTGCATCAATTATTGTAATTATTATAAGATCGATGTTTTAATTATTTTAGATGGATACTTTAAAATACTAAATATCAGGTAATTACAGCTATCAAATTATTGAAATAGTGGGGTATTTAAAAGGTAATTAAAAATTTTTTTTGGAATATTAGTGTTTAGTTTTGTCTCACTATTTTTATCAATTTATCTTCCAGAGACTACTTGATATATCATTTATAATAATTAATATTACAAATATGAAAGAAATGATAATGTGAGTAGAATATTTGAATACTAAATAAAATAATTTCAAAATAAAATTGTAGAACTGATGTTTGAGGTCACTGATCTGCAGATTTACTAGTTTCATGAATATTACCTATAACTTTCATTAATATTACTATTTTTTTTTGTGTGTGTGTGTGTGTGTCAGAGGGGAATAAGGAAACATTTAAGACAGAAAATAGATTTGTAATAGCTTCTGTAATTTAATTTTTTTTATTTAAACGGAGAGGGATTAAGCCCTATGAGCTCCTCTTTGACTGTGCTCTTAAACAATTATTTTCTGCTTCCTGGCTGGTTTGATTGCCAGATTATAAAATATGCAAAAAACATATACATTAAAAAAAAAAAAAAAAAAAAAAAAAAAGACGTAATAAAATATTGAAATTTTATTAGTCACATAAAATAACTTAAAAGCAGCTATTTATAAAAGTTTTGGTGTTATTACATTCTGGTAACTATAATTTAAAAATTAAATTTGATTATTTAAGGTTTGCAGTTAAGTCAAAATATTTTATGCACTATAAACATTACTGAAATTGTATTTTTAGCAATGTCTACACGGGGTGTCCATTACTGGAAAAGGACTAATTAACCATCAAGTAATGGACACCCCCTTTTAAAACCTTAAAAATAAATGAAATTCTGTAAATGGCCGTTAGTATATAAAATTCTGAGTTCTCTATTGCTACTCAAACAAAAACATTCAAAGTTTGCAAGAAAATAAATAATATCAAAATTAATTAAACGAAGCCAGTTCTTAGCCTCTTCATTAAGATTTTCACAGAAAAACTGCGAAACTTTGAAATATTATTTTCTGCTTCCTGATTGGTTAGATTAAAAGTGTCAACAGTAACCCACTTTTATATAACATGCAAGGGGGAATTATAAACAAAATAATTAAAGCTAAATATTTATTAGTTATTTTTTTATGACCGAAAAACATCAAGGGGTGTCCAATACTGGAAGGGTGTCCATTAATAACACATCTACCCTATATTTCTGTCAGATTTTGTGGCAAAATTAATAGCTTTTGGCCTTTTTTTTTTACTATATGAAATATGAAACTTAGCAATAGATGCTCTGTTCAAAATAAAAAATAAAAAAGTTATAAATTACCCGTTGACTCTACGAAAAATTCATGGGGAACCTATTGTTTGTATGAATGACATGAAAAGCTGATCAAAACCTCCGTGTATCACAAGAACCTAATTTAGAAATTTATGGGCTTCTAAATATGCCCGGCTACTGACTAATAAACGGTATTTATGAACGATTTTATTTTGATTAAAACCAAATTATCACATAAGAAAAATAAAATATTATTAAAAAAAATGAAGGAAAAAAGGCCTTAAAATTAGGAAAACACACACACACACACAAAGGGAAAGAAAGAAGAAAAAAAGGCCTTAATAATTACGAAAAACACACACAAAATAAAAACAGTGGCACTCCGGGAGTGCCAATAGAAGTGAAAACTTTAACAATTACGTGTGTGTTTTTTTAATCGTCAGGAAATGTTTTATGCGTTGAATTGTGTAGCAGCACTAATGAAAGCATCTGGGGACACGGCAGTGCCCCTGCCAAGTCTTGAAAGCACAGCCGTAAGCATTTTTTTCTGGAAGCAACTCAGGGTACTTTTGACCCCCAATATCTTTGTGTTGGTGATTCCCAGAAACTTGAAACTTCGTAAATCTAAAGTAATGTGGAAATGGAACTAAATGCTGAAATTTCACGTTTCTATCTTTTTTATTTCAGAAGATATGTGAACTTAAACTTTCGCCTTTTCGACACTGATTCACCGATCATCAAAACTCAGAGGAACGTCCTGTATCCCTAGAATCTTGAAATTTGGTATGAAGGTAGTGTTTGGGATACAATGAAAGGGAAAATTTAAAAAATCCGGAAAATTTGGATAAAAAGTCGAAAAATCAAAAAACCGAGAATTTGGCAGAGATGTGATATACGAACCAGGTTTGGCGCGATTTTTTAACGTCAATTTGGCGAAAGCCCGTTTTCCAATACTAGTTACAATATATATTTTTAAATTATTTTCTATTGTTTTAAAAAGTAAACAACAATAAATAAACGGTAATTTCATTAATAACTATAGAACAAAACAATTGTACAATTTAAAAAAATAAAATAAAAGTAAAGGAACAATTTATTAATAAATAAACAACAGTAGCCGGGTTACCTTGTAAAATAAAATAACCCCATATTTCGAGTATTGTTATGATTTTTTAAATATGTTCTTTTAAATTTGTAACATGATTTTTTTTTTCAGATTTTTGTCTTTGTAGTTATTGCCTTCTTAATAACTATTTTTAGCAGTTTAATAGGCAATTGGTACCTTTATAGACCACAAAATTTTGCTGGTTTTAGAATTTATATACAGGGTGGTTATAATTAAAATTACCCTGTTTGGACCTCCGTAGAGACCGTTCTGGTAGACATATATTGATAAAACATGAAAAATACGTTATATGGACCACGGGGAAAAGAAATATGCAATAAAAAATAGTAGTTCAAATTTCGACCACCAGGTGAGGAGGAGGCGAATGAAGACTAAAAAACTCAAACTGGAAAGACAAAACTTTATTTATTCACAGCATATGTTCAGTGTGCATTCCATTTGCGTCAAGCAGATGTTCAAAGCGTGTTATAGTACGTTCAACAGTAGCGCGAAGGGTTTCTCGATCAATGGACCTTATGCACGCGACCTGAGGTCGAGGCTAAAATTCGTCTGCTGGCGGTATTTATTAGCGGTGTTTAGCATAGCAGTCTATGGAGAGTGAGTTATTAATGCTTGTTTGTTAAAAATACCGCGAAAAAAATCTTTCATGCAGCAGCATATACTTAATATATTGTAATCTAAATTCAAAATGTTGTTCTGTATGGGAGAAAATTCCCTAGGTTTGCAAATTTTCAGTTAAAATGTATGCACTCAACCTGGGTCAAGGCTAAAGTCGTCTGCTAGCGGTGTTTGCGCCTGCGCATATTGGTATGCTGCCGGTGCAGTAACTAGAATAACAGATCATCATACCGCCAGCTCTGGCGTCTGACGTCACCTGAATAGAATCCACTGGAGCCGAGGCTAACGAGAAAGACAGGTTACCGCAGTGGGTCCGATTCTTCTTTTTTTACAGACCGCTGGAGTCACGTGATGCTCTTTTCGCACACCTTCATTGGTGCATTCGAGCATCACGTGACTCCAGCGGTCTGTAAAAAAAGAAGAATCGGACCCAATGCGGTAGCCTGTCTCTTTCGTTAGCCTCGCATTGCAGCAACATGACGAGTTATGCTTGCTTTCTAATCAGGCGGAATCCGTATACTTCCTCCATTAGACACACAGACTCTAAGCATAGACACAATCTTTCAGGACTTCCCATAACTAGAAATCACAGAGACTGAAGTAAGTAGAATGAGTAGGCCAGACTGTTGGAAAACTTCTCGAAATTATCCAATCATCTCCAAAGTAGACAAGAAGTAGTGCCGTCACCAATTTCACCAGTAGCGCTCATTCTTTCTTTTTTAACGGCTTGGTACAGAATGACTTTACGGCAGCGACTACTGGCTTTATAAACCGCTCCAAATTTCCTTAACATTCCCGTAGATGAAAGCCGTCATCTGCCGTTCGAAATTTGGACTACTATTTTTATTGCAAATTTCTTTTCCCCATTTTACATAAAACGTATTTCCCAAGTTTCATGGATATCTGTCTAACATAACGGACTCTACATAGGTCTAAACAGGGTAACTTATTTTTTAAAGTGTAATTTTCCTATTGACATGATAATATTTGAAAATATATCTGTTTTAACAACTAGCTTTATAACTGTTAAACAAATTCTAAAAAGGTATTGATTTGCTGAAAATAGCTATTACGTAGGCAATAACTAAAAGAAAAAAAAAGATTCACGTTAAAAATTTAAAAGAATATTTTGAAAAAATCATCAAATATTCGAAATATTGGCATAATAAAAACATAAAATAATATATCTACCCAAGACTCATATCACGTATTTTAATTTATTTCTCTGTGAAAAATAGTAGATTATTCATTAAAATAATTTTAAATAAGTTTAAATAACATTAAAATTATCTGGTCTATAGTAATATAAATTGACTACTTTCCACCCCCCCCCCCCCCTCAAAATTTATAGTTAAAATGTACAGTCGTGGGAAAAATGTAAACACCCCTTACTAACTCTGCAAAAAATTATCGTAGAAGAAAGTTCTGGTACTACACGATTGGTAATAAAGTTTATTTTTAAATGATGTACATAAAATTTGCATAGGTAGCCATCTACATATTGAAACGAACCATAACTTTTTTTTTTTTTCAATAGCAGTACACAGTTCTGACAGCATAAATGAACTCTACACCCTTCAATTAGCCTAAAAACAAATTTTGATGCAATTCGTAAGATAAGTTTCCGAGAAATTAATTATTTTATAACGAGCTTATTTTAGGGGCTGTATCCAAATTGAAGTACGGCACTCGACTGTTGACCGAGAGACCCCCATTCTTGATCAAGGGCAGCTTAAGCGTCACTCAAGCAGTCATTGAAGACTGCTAAATTACAGGATAGCATAAGGAATTTCAAAATATCTAATAATTTCTATTATGAACGGCCCCTTAAACATCATTTTGCCGTTTTTAAAGCATAATTTGAAAACTACTTGGAAGAAAAATGTGAAATTTTGGATTTCCATAAAGCAGGACTTAATAAATCTAAATCTATCAAAAAAATTGTGGGTTGCAATTCATAATTTTTTCAAATATTAGTTTCATAATTCATATCATAAAATTATAAAAATTGCAAATTCAACTTATTTATGTTTGGGTATTTTAGTATTATTGCTACACAAAATATTAGCCCATTAGGAGTATAATTTCAGGAGATATTAATGAAAATATGAAAACATAATTTAACATTAGAAGCACTAAATTTTGAATGTGTATAATTCAAAAACTTATCATTCAAATGACTTGAAATTCGGTGACTAGACATAGTGTAAACCGAAGATTTGAAATATTTTGTTAAAATTGGGTATTGCTATTGAAAAAAAATGAAGTTTTGGTTCGTTTTAATATGTAGATGCCCCCCTAAGCAAATTTTATGTACATCATTCAAAAGTAGACTTGATTTCCAATCGTTCGGTACCAGTAACTTTCTTCTGCGATAATTTTTTGGGAATTTAGTCGGAAGTGTTTACTTTTTTTCCCCACGACTCTACTTATATGCTACAAAATATATATTTAATTCATATTTTTCGTAAATTTAAATTATATATATTTTTTCAAATAAGGTTCGAAAATAACTGATAAAAATTATCATTGCGAAAACTAAGTCTGACTTATCGATTTCATATATTCATATACTCTGTAGATATCTATAGAGCTTATAGGAGTGCTTATATATCAGTACTTGGAATCAATGCTGAAATATTTAATTGATAGAAATTTACTTAGACCTAAATGATAGTGAAGCTATTGTATAAGACCCCATCTCTTTTTCCTTTTAATATTTCAAAAATATCTATCAGAAATTCACACTTCCTGTGCTCCTCAAAAAATTTAAGCAAATGCTTTGCTACAAATATTAAAAGAAAGTGTCACTTTTCAAATGCAAAGAAATTGCAAATAAAAAAATCATTGAAAAAGCCTTTATCACAATAACACTCAAATTTGGCGAACCACCACAGATCTCATAAGTGCAATTTGATTACTTTTTTCCTACTCGACATTAAAACCGGTACGCGTTTTAGAATCGCCAATATTTTCAAAGTTGGAAAATTTTCCTAAACTTAATGCTTAACCCTTTCAGGGGCGGTGGTATATTTATGAAACCACTTAAATTTAATTTCCAAAAGTGAGAATGGCACCAGAATTTTATTATATATTTTTTCTGTTTATTGTCAATCTGAAAAATATCTTTTTCTTATTTGCAAATAAATTTGTACGTAAATTCCGGTGCAAATCATTCATTTCAACATTTTATTAATGGAAATGCTTTGACCCTGAAAGGGATAACAGTCGAAATACTGCTCCCTGGCGCAAGCAAATTTTATACGAATTTATTCAGCTTGCACAACTTTTTTTAAGAAACATTTTTACTCGTAGTTTGATAAAATGAGCAAGAGAAATTAACTAAAAAATGTACTTTTAAAATATAGTGGTGCAAGTAGAATATAAAAATAAAATCAAGTATAGAAAGTTTTGGCAGCTATTTGCTGACATTGGACTGAAAATTGATAAAGCATTGACTTAAAAGTATTTTCTGTCTTTTTTTTCAGAAATAATAAAAAAAAAAAAATTATACAAAAGAAGTGTAAAGATATCGGTGCTAGTAATATATATTCTAAAATATTTAATTGATAGAAACTTAATTGTAAAGACCTAAATAACAGTGAAACTATTTTATAAGACCACATCTCTTTTTTCTTTTAACATTTCCAAGATAAGTGTCAGAAATGCACATTCCCTTTGCTCTTCAAATAATTTAAGCAAATGCATTGCTACAAATATTAAAACAAAGTGTCACATTTCAAATGCAAAGAAATCACAAAGAAAAAAAAATCGATGAAAAAGCGTTTATCACACTAACACTCGAATTTGCCGACCCATCACAGATCTCATAAGTGCAATTTGATTACTTTTTTCCTACTCGACATTAAAACCCGTACGCGTTTTAGAATGGCCAACATTTTCAATTTTGGAAACTTCTCCAAAAACTTAAAGCATTAACTGCAAAGTGTTCCCCCCCCCCCCCCCCCCCGCTCTAAAATTCTTCACTTTATTTTTGAAGCGAAACGTGATGTGCAAGATTAATGTAAGATGCTATTTCTTCTGTTTTCAAAAGTAAAATGAAACTTTCTAACACAGAAAGTAGGATGTTGAGGGAGGGGGGGGGGGGGGGGGGCGATTTTTCTTCAGTTTCTGCTTTCATTGAGTTGTAAGAAAAGATCAATTTGTAAAAAGGGGAATCATCTCAATTCATGTTGTGTTTGTTTTGACGATGATGGGTTTTGAAATATTGGCAACATTTCAAAATGCTTTCATCGAGAAAAAAAAAAAGTTTGATTTATTGTGATATTACGAAATTTGTAAATAAAATGTGTGTAAAATGGTGCTTTGATTATAATAAACATTAAGATATTAGAATTTATCTGTCTAATACAAGGCACGTACACGCTTTGGAACTTCAAAGGGTGTAACACCACTATTTCTTATTAGACAATTTCTGTTTAATATTTAAGTAGAATAAGTTGTAGCCACCTCGTTTAAGGTAGTAATGGGCGTAATAAAGAATTTTATTATTTGAACGAATCATCCCGACATGTGAAAAAAACATGGTTGGAAACCTTCATATTTTTAAAAAATCAATGTTACCAGAAATTTTGTAAAGAAAAATAAATTTTCATGTTTTTCGGTGTGCCTCTGTTTTTTTTGTTTTTTTTACGGCTTGTGGTATAACATTTTTCACTTCCTTGACTGACCTGTCCTTACAATGGAGTTATAAATGAAGAGGAGGTGTGGCATATAGTGTAGAGTTGCGAGTGAAGTAATTGAAGAGGTTATGACCAGATGGCGGTTGATTTTTTTCACATGGGATGAACAGTTTCTGATGACACCAGAAGCAAATATCCACCAGTAAAATTTTAATAGAAATTTTCGCTTTATTTTAAAGGCTTATTCAAGCAAAATTTCAAAGCAAATATGATAAAAAATTCTATTCGTTTTTACTGGTGGAAGTTGACTGTGGTATTATAATCTCTTTCACTGACATTGACAGAAGTTTATTTAAGTGGTCACATTATGGAGAAAACCATGGCTGTCTTCAGAAAGGCTAAGACACTGGAGGTAGTGACGTCACAGATAAGTGCGGAGGCTAACGAAAAAGACAGACTACCGCGGTACATCCCAAGCGTCTTTTTTTACAGACCGCTAGAATGACGTGATGCTCTTTTCGTACACCTGCATTGGTGCATTTGAGCATCACGTGACTCCAACTGTCTGTAAAAAAAGATACGTGGAATGCACCGCGGTAACCTGTCTTTTTCGTTAGCCTCGATAAGTGCATTGCTTTTCCAGAGTTGCCATGCATTCAGATTTTTGCACACCACTATTATTTTAGAGAAAATGTTGTTAGGTTTGCCGGTCTCTTTCCCCCTCGCTGAAGCACTGCTTTAGTTATGTTACAAAACATGCGCCATAGTCTTGGATATTTTAGAAAAGCCGTGAGAAAATGTAGGGATCGACTACCGCCGAGGTAAACTTTCACCATTAAAAATAAATATCTGTTTTTGGGCATGATTATGACTGAAATTCTGGATTAATGAGGCGTTTGGATAAGGAGAAAATTTCTATTCAAATTTTCTCGTTGAAGTTTTTCCCGGCGGTAATAAACCATTGCGAAACCAGTTACAGTTGAAGCTTCACCATTTTGGAGATATGTCAATACCTCTTTATTCATAGATTCATTTGTAAATGTGGTGGTCGAGGAGACCCGATGCATTACATTTTCGGCAACTGCAAATTCATGAAGTTTAAATTTCACAGAACAGAAACGACAATCCTTCAGGACATCCTAAAAATAATTAATGACCCGGCACAACTTAAAAAACTTTATGCTAACTACGATATTCTCAATAGCCATTATTCTTTTATTCAATATAAATACATTCAATAATTACCTCTTCTGATTGCCTGTGGTGGACATGTCATGGGTCCACGTGGTGTATGGAAGGGTGTTTTTGAGATTGTTTTGTTTTTAAGAACTTAAATACCACTAGAAATATTGTAAATATGTATAAATATTTTTGTTTAAAAGGGTGAAAAAAAGGGAAAAAAATATTTCTTATCAAATGTAAAGATGAATGCAAATACTTAAAATTTTTTCAAATAGTACGTAAATTCCAAAACATATAAATCATAATTGTAATATATTTCTAGGCTCGCCCTGAAACAATAGGGTAGCCAATTGTGATTGGTAAAGAATCGCCATCTTAAATAATAATAAATTTTCACAGGCGGTCCGGGGACACGGCACTTGCCTCTTGTGCTCTCTTCGGCGTGTCAGGCGGGTCGTTCTGAAGTCTTCTTTCCCGGAGACTGGGGTTCTGGGCTTGTTTCCGCAGGTAGTAAAACTTTTCCCTGCCCTGGGCTTGGGGGTTACACCTAACCATAAGCCAAAAGCGGGTTCCCAGGGTGGGTGCTTACTTACTTACTTACCAGCTTTTACCAAGTTTTACATTTTCTTAATTGTGCTTTATACATATTTTAAAACTTATATTCACGTTTTAAACTTTATCATTTTCTATAATTTCAGCCTTTAATTTATTTATTCTCTTGCTTATTATACCACCTCTCTTATAAAGTATTATTCTTTAATTTTAACTTAAATCCTTTACATAGTTTATAACTACAGTTATACTTTTAATTTTCCAATGACTCACTTATAATAAGACAATCATCAACTTTATCATTTTTATAATTTCAGCCTTTAAATTATTTATTTTCTTACTTATCATACCACCTCTCCTATAAAGTATTATTCTTTAATTTTAACTTAAAACCTTTACATAGTTCGTAAACTACAGTTATACTATATTTCAAATGAAAATGAAATTTCAAATTATTTTTGCTTAAAAGGCGCAAAGGCCAACCTAGTGAAAAATATTCCATGCCATACTTTTGACTATACCTGTAAATGAACTAAATACGCTATAAACTTCATTTGAAATAGAGCACGGACTATGGTAAACGTCAATAACATCCAAAAATTTCAGGGCAATCCGGGTATATTTACGAGAGTTAGAGCGTGGCCAGGCGGCCAGATGGTTAGACAAACCGAAGCCAATAACACTTTTCAATTTTGTTGGAAAGTGTTCAAAAGACACATTCTTCAATATGAGCACAGAGAAAAATTATTTCAAAATATTAATTTTCTGGCGAGATATTTAAAAAATATGAATGCATTCCCCGCCCATAGATTTAAACGAGATTAATTTGAGATCTCAATGACCAAAACCTTTGCAGGATTTAGACGTCTGCACGGGCCCGGGCCTGGCACGAGGCCCATACCCGGCCCGTCGAAATGAAGGCACATTTTCAAACGGGCCTGACCGGCAGAATTAGGACAAGTTTTTCAACGGGCCAGTCGGGCCTTGCCGATAAAAAATTTATCTGGCCTGACGGCTCGATATAAAAATTTAGGCAAAACGGATAACGTATGAGTATGACTTTCGCGATAATAAGTATAAATGTACGTCACGAGCTAGTTTGACAAGATCAGTACAGAAATGTAACATGTCCAGCGTAGAGAGTGGCATCAGACTGTTACATAGTGTCTGACTTGGGCTTCACTTTTTTTTTTTTTTTTTTCAGCAGACTCGTAACGGGATGAGATCAGGCTTGCAATTTGTTTTTTTTACATTGTCGAGCCGGGCCGGAAATGGACATAATTTTTAGGATGTGTAGGGCAAGCAATATGTTTTGTAAAAATATTAATTGCGATAATGAACTCCTGTTAACTTAATGTTTGGAAATATACCTTAAAGTGGTTCTCAAATTCACTGCTCAACAACGTGAAACTTTGATAAATTTTCTGACTAATTTTTAACTGTAAAGGCATAAAATTGACAGGTCTGACTATTGAAGGGATTTGGAGTCGAATAGCGTTTTCCATTTTTGATAAATAAATTACTTGCCGAGTTATAAGAAATTCTTGTTACGTGGCAGCAGGTTTTTCTCCTTTCCCGTACTGTCGTTTCCGGAAACTGGATTCGAAACGCTAACTTTGACAGTATTTTCTCAAAGATATATTACCTTTATCAAAAAATAGATAATGCCATTCTATTACATAGTTTCTGAATAAGAACTCCTGCCAATTTTATGCATTTCCAAAAAGAAATGAATTCAGAAATGTATCAGAAAGAAGCTCCTTTAGATTTTAGAAAAACCTTAATAAATGACAGAGAAATATTTTCACAAATCTATTTTTTATTATACAGCTTCAAAAGTTAAGATGTTTTTAACACTCTTTTTTTTCTTTCATTCTAAACTGCAGTAATCTTTTACTGAATCCTTATTTGAATGTTGAAACGTCTAAGATCTAAGTAATAGTTAAAGATGCTATTGTATATGTTTTGTCTTGCGCAAACATCGTAATTTTAATATATACTGTAAAATTATCCCATAAATATGTAAGCTGTAGTCTTTAAAGGAATCTTAATTACATGTCGGGCCGGATCAATCCGGGCCTGTTTTCACTGATTTATGTACAGGCCAGGCCCGGAAATTCCGGCCCGAGCAGACCTCTAGCAGGATTTGTAATATTTATCTGCAATTAAATAAGGCCAAAAATTGTATTAAAAAATTGTGGTAAAAATGTACACACTCTGCTAACGCGTCGTTTTTTCATGTAATTATTTAACCCTTAAATGTGCGACTTTTCATTTTGTTTCGAAAAAATTATATATGATACTCTGAAAGGTTTATAACACAGGAAAAATAATGAAAAAAAAATAGAGATACATTTTTCATGTAATACGTCAATCGTTTCTTCTGTTGCACATCTGCAATACAAGTAAAAACTACGGTCGTGTGGCTGTTTTACGCTAAAATAATGCAAATTAGTAAATACTTTAATAAGTATATCTCCAAATACCTTGTTTTATATAATTATTTATTTTATAAAACTTAACCTTTAACCCTTTCAGGGACAGGGCATTTTTGATCAAAACATTTTCAAATAATTAATTCGAACCGCAATTAACAAACAAATTTATTTGAAAATAATCAACAGAATTTTTTCGCGTATATTATCAAATCGAAATTGATCTAAAAATTTACTGGTGTCAAATGGCAATTTTGGCATTAAAATTAACCGTTTGCAGACTGCAAACGGCGCCCCTCAAAGGGTTAAACCCTTTAATTCCCATAATAGAATACGTTCTAGAAATTACGTAGTTCAGAGAATCTGACTTTGTACCAGAAAGTTACAATAGTTAATTTCACTTTATCTAAATACTGAATGTCTGTTATTAATTAGAGCAAATATTGCTATTTTAATTTTCTGGTGTGAGTTAGGTATATATAAATAAAAATATCTATTAAATTCAAAACACTGTTGTTTGCATATATGCAAAGCTGCGCACTAAAGGTTTAAAAAATATGAATGCATTCCACGCCCATAGATTTAACTTTAGCGAGATTAATTTGAGATCTCACTGACCAAAACCTTTGCAGGATTTGTAATATTTGTCTGCAATTAAATAAGGCCAAAAATTGCATTAAAAATTGCATTAAAAATTGTGTTAAAAATGTACACATTCTGCAAACGCGTCGTTTTTTCATGCAATTATTTAGAGGAAGATTTATTCAGGAATCTTTTAGTCTTTGCTTCATATGCATTTTTAACAATTTCCAACATAGTTTAAAAGTGTTTATGACTTCGGTTTGTCTGTCAGTCCGTGATCTAACTCGAGTAAATATTGTCGGATCGCCGTGAAATTGATATATGTTATTGACATTCACTATGGCTTTCTCGGTATTGAAAATGAAGCTTGTAGCAGTTACAGTTCCTTTACCGGAACATTAAAAAAGAATTCGGTTACCCTTTTAACCCCTTCGGGACGAGCTTCTTTTACAGAATTTTTAATCTTTAATCACCGGTTTTTTAAAACAGAAATTTTTGCCTAATTGAATCTGGAAAATGCTCGGATTAAACAAGGCAAAATTTACAATAAAAATTTACTGGTGAGAATAATCCCCGAATCTGATCGGCTTACGCGGCACAAATACCGGTCGCTCGTCCCCAAGGGGTTAAGACTAGAAACATTTTCACATTTATATATTACGTTCTTCTGGTTATTAACTCTATACTGACCTTAATAACACTTAAAAAAAAAAAAAAAAAATTCGTCACCCCCTGGAGCGTGGAGAGTACCCGCACGAACGTGCGGGTTGGGCTTTTTCTGTGAAAGCCACATCCGCACGAACGTACGGGTTGGGCTTTTCCTGTGAAATCATTACTTATAAGATGATTTGGGAAGTATTGGCTGTAGTATATTAGTGGAATCCTTACTAGCTCTAAAGCCTAAAAAAGAAGAAAAATAATAATATTGAAGATTCATAATTGATTTCATGATTGAAAAAATTCATAGTTTAATCATGGAACTATTAATAAAGGGGAACTGACATATCCGTAACAGTGTTGCCAGTGGGCTACTTTTTTAAAATTCAGATTTCTTGATTCGCACCGCTTTTTTGAAATGGTAAAATTCCCATTGTTTTCGCCTTAATTAATAAGTCATTAAATAAGGCGAATTTTATCATTTCAAAAAAGTGGTGCCAATCAAGAATCTGAATTTAAAGAAAGTAGCCCGTCTGGCAACACTGATCCGTAAAATAGTAAAGCCTCAACTGTAACCGTTATCACAGGGGTTGTTTACCGTCATTGGAAACTTCCACCAGTAAATGTATATAGATATTTTCTGCTTATTTAAACGCTTCGTTATTGCAAACTTTCAGTCATAAATAATGGTAGAAACAGATTTTCATCTTTACTGGTAGAAGTTTACTTTGGCGGTAGTCACGCCGTGCGTTTCCGCCATATTGTGACAACCAGGGAAACAAACTGGCAGTTTTGCAAAGGAAACTGACACCGGTAAGAACAAATAGAAATTTTGGCCACATTTGTAAGAAAAAATTCCATGAACAAGACGAATTTTTCTATTCAATTTTACTGGTGGGATGTTTACCCCCGACGGTAATCAGAAACTGAAGATACGATTTTTAAAAAGAGCAGCCGCCATCTTGTGACAACCTACCCAGTTACTTCACTCGCAACTGGTAGACAATACACTATGTGTCTTCTCCTCTTTATTCATAACTCCATTATTTTAATTAATTTAAAGATGTTTGCCATATTTTTAAAGCTTTTTTTATGATATCGATTTAATTTTTTCTATAAGTCTATAACTTTTTTAAATGAAAATTTAAGAAATGAAAGGCGTACCTGCAATAGCGTGAAATATAAAGGTCCAGGATGAGATACAGAAATTAACTTCTTAACATAATACTTGTATTGTTTTTTTTCTTTTTTCATTCTTTTAGCCTTTGCCGAAACTGGTGTGGAGGTAGAACTTTGAGGAATAAGTTCAGGAGACTTTGATGAGGAAGAATGATCAAAAATTGTCATTTTTGTAGAAATATTTTTAATTTTTTTCTTCATCGAGCTCATCTGAACTTGACTATCCTACTAATGAATTCGCTTCAAATGTTTTGTCCGCAACCTGGTCATTTTCCGAGAGATCACTAATAGTCCAGGCAATAGGGAATTTTACCTATCAAAATTAATGGTAGTACTTTAAATCGGCTTTCTAGATGTTTTTTGAGTCGCTGAATCCGAATTTGTAACTTCCCACCAAAATTTTCCCCGGCAACCTCCCCAAATTTTGGTAAAAAGCCCCTCAAAAAAGGTTTTTATTTAAAAAATCAATATTTTTATTGTTTTACAGAAAAAGTATCTAGAAATTCAGAAAGTAGACAAAATTTCCAACAAATTAGATACATGACATTATGACTTAGGATGAAGGGGAAAGGGGGTATCTGCCTACATTTTATTATTTTTTATGGAATACTTTGTTAACTTTTAACAAAGCAAAATAAAATATTTTTTCAGATTTCTAAACGGAAAAGAACTCTCACACAAGAAGAAATATTGCAATTGATGAATAAATCAGACTCTGAATTTTAGTCCGGGCAATAGAGACCGTATAGGGACTCTACCTAGCAAAATTAATCGTAGTACTGGAAATCGGTTTTCTAGATGTTTTTTGGGTCGCTGAATCCGAATTTGTAACTTCCCACCAAAATTTCCCCCGGCAATCCCCCCCCAAATTTTCGTAAAAAGCCCCTCAAAAAAGGTTTTTATTAAAAAAATCAATATTTTTATTGTTTTACAGAAAAAGTATCTAGAAATTCAGAAAGTAGACAAAATTTCCAACAAATTAGATACATGACATTATGACTTAGGATGAAGGGGAAAGGGGGTATCTGCCTCGGAACATGCGCGCGGTGCTGCGGAAACTAAGTTGCGCAATTCCACTGAACCACTCACACTTTTACATTCGCCCTCCCATCTCCCCTCCGAACTTTCTCTATAAGGTTTACTTTAAGATTTTTGGGTCGCTGAATCCAAATTTTTAACTTTCCCCCAAAAATTCCCCCCCCCCCCCGAACCCCACCCCCCAAATAGTTGTTTTTAACTTAAATTTCTTATTGTTTTAGGGGAAAAGCATTACGAAATTCAAAAACTAGACAAAATTTGCAACAAATAGAATATATGACATTATGAATTAGGATGAACGGGGAGGGTGGGGGCTTCCTCGGAACATGCACTCCGCTGCTACGTGCACTAAATGATGAAGTCCAGGCAATAGGGGATTTTATCTGGCAAAATTAATGGTAGTACTGGAAATTGGCTTTCTAGATGTTTTTTGGGTCGCTGAATCCGAATTTGTAACTTCCCACCAAAATTTCATCCGGCAACCACCAAAAAATTTATTTTTTGAAAAAATTTGTTTTTTGAGAAAAGCGCGCGGGGAATGTTCCGAGGCAGCCCCCTCTCTCCCCGTTTATCCTACGTCATAATGTCATATATCCTATTTGTTGCAAATTTTGTCTAGTTTCTGAATTTCGTAATGCTTTTCCCATAAAACAATAAAAAATTTAAGTTAAAAACAACTATTTGGGGGGGGGGGTACGGGGGGAAAAAATTGTGAGTAAGTTAAAAATTCGGATTCAGCGACCCAAAAAACTTAAAGTAAACCTTATAGAGAAAGTTCGGAGGGAAGATGGGAGGGCTAATGTAAACGTGTGAGTGGTTAAGTGGAATTGCGCAACTTAGTTTACGCAGCACCGCGCGCATGTTCCGAGGCAGATCCCCCCTTCCCCTTCATCCTAAGTCATAATGTCATATATCTAATTTGTTGGAAATTTTGTCTACTTTCTGAATTTCAAGATACTTTTTCTGTAAAACAATAAAAAAATTGATTTGTTTAATAAAAACCTTTTTGGGGGGCTTTTTACGAAAATTTGGGGGGGGGGGGTTGCCGGGGAAAATTTTGGTGGGAAGTTACAAATTTGGATTCAGCGACCCAAAAAACATCTAAAAAACCGATTTCCAGTACTACGATTAATTTTGCTAGGTAGAGTCCCTATACGGTCTCTATTGCCCGGACTAAAATTCAGAGTCTGATTTATTCATCAATTGCAATATTTCTTCTTGTGGGAGAGTTCTTTTCCGTTTAGAAATCTGAAAAAATATTTTATTTTACTTTGTTAAAAGTTAACAAAGTATTCCATAAAAAATAATAAAATGTATTAGAAAATTTTATTAATTGAATAGAAAAAAAAAGTAAAAATAAATTAAAAAAAAAAAAAAAGAAAAAAAGAATTCATCCATGACAACACCCAAGGAAATAATATGGCATTAATTATATAACAACATATTTCCTTTTTATTCTGTCTGTCACCAAAATTATTGAAACAGAAAACAAAATGAACATTGAGAAAGCTCTTACCTTTATAGTAGCACTGTCTAACGTAACGCTCAAGTCGAACGATTGTGCGGGTAATGAAATCTTGAGTTCTACCAGCAACACAAATAGTGTATAACTAATGTTTTTTATTATATTAAATTATTTAGGCATTAAAGCAAAAATATTTATCTAAGCAATTAGAAATATACTGATAATTACCTTTAACAGATAAATAAAATGATGAGCTGTATCCGTTGTACTTGTAAACAAAGCTAGTCATATCGGCTAAAAGTAAAACATGTACTACAACCGTTATCTGTTGATAAAAAATGATATTTTACTCTTTTTGCAAACCAGAACGATCGTTCGATTCGGGGCTTTATTACATACGACTGTTTCAGAAGCAAAAATTTATATGAATGTCTAACCCGCATGATCGAGCGTGTTCGGCCTTAAAGGGTCAGGGGAGACTAGGGAGGCTTGACCCATTTTTTACAAAATGATTTTTTATTTTTTAAATATTGAACATAGAATAAAGTTTTATATATCGTTTTATTCGTTATACAATCAGTTATCAAAATAAAATTTCTACATAAGAAAGATAAGAAATTTGAAAAATGATCGATTTTAATCATGAGAAAATAGTGGGTCAAGGCTCCCCATCACTGTAAAAAAAGATCTTAAGATAACAGAAAAAAATCATCGAATTCCGACAGTAAAAATTACGTTGACATACTTCTTATGTTATTTCAGCTTCACGTGGCTTATTTTCCTGTTAAACAACAAAAAAGCCTTTCTTTTTTTTTTGTTACGTCTTCACTACAACAGAAAAGTCTGTCATATAGCATAGAAATACTTTGGCGGGAAATCTCCCCCCTCTGACGTCTACAAGGTCATTTAGAATGACCAGTTATTATTGGTTCATCTAACCCACGCTGAGGCTAATGTTCAGTTAGGAAAACTTGTAGCTTCTATCTTGAAATATCTGTTGTGTGTTGTGTATTGTATAAAATGGCAGGACGATCTCAAAAGAATAAATAAGATTTAATGATTTTTTTAAAAATTCGCAGTAAAAAAGTTCCCATTAATAAACACATATTTAGAAGAAGAGCAAAAGGATTTATTCTGTTTTTTAAACAAAAATAATAAGGCATGTTTTCATTATTCTTTTAAATATTTAACAATGTTTTTCCGAAATATAATAATATGTATGATTTTTTTTGTCAATTTGTTAAAAACCTTAGTTAAGCAATACTATTTATTTTTTTATAATGTATCATTTACTTAAATTATTAGTATTACTTTATACTTCATAATTTATTTATGTGCGTTAGTAACTAATTCATATGTTAATAATTGGTTAATAATTGGAGATTGTTTTTTGATTAATTGTTTATTTTATGCTAAATTCATAATCTAGCTTTATATTTAGTTATATATTAGTTATATTTATTATTTTTATGACTAAGAGAGTTTAATTTTACTTCATATATATTGAGTTTTTAAATTAACTTTGTCAGCGATTGACATAAATAAGTTTTGGAGTGATAGTTTAAATAATAAACACGCAGTAACTGTATTAATTATTATAGTTATAGATAACTGATATTTTCATTTCATATTAACCAGAATAATATTTATTAGATCTGATAGCCGGTCTTATATTTTAACTGTTTAAATTTATCACATTTGTTCCATTTAATGAAATAAAAATTTGAACTACAACTCTGAATTATTTTGAAAATTATTCCTAAGTTTTAACCATTCTTTTCATATTATGAGCAAGTTTAATTTTGTTTAAAATTTAAATTATATTAAAATATTTTTTTTTCTTATTTAGTTGATTATCATTTACTATGTACGCAGGGTTCATACTCATCGGGGGATTATGGGATTCCTGGGATAATCAGGGGATAAATTTTGGCCCTAAAAAATCAGGGGAATCTCAGGGGATATTGCAAAAAATTCTCCAAACCTGGGAAAACCTGGCAAAATGATTGGTTACTCTGGGAAATTGAGGGCAATTGCTGCTGTTTGCGTGTTTTTTGTAGTCTGAATGAAATCAAACTAAGACGTTTTTTCTAACATCGTGATATGTAGAATTGGAAATTAGCCACTCCTTCTTACAGATTAGATATAACATATGTTATATTTAATCTATACTACTAACGTCTGGCGACATCCATTCAGTCACTAGACATGCCTTCTAACATCGTGAGGTTTGAAAACTGTTAAAGAAGAACTTAAGAAAAATAAAGGACATTTTAAAATTGATATTGACACTTGAGCCTTCATATTATTCATAATGCTTTTCAAAAAGGTAATAAAATCCCTAAGTGGAAATTAAATTCTTACTGCAATCTACCAAGTTTTTTAAGGAGAGACCCACAAGGCTTGCAGACTTCATCTCTGTTATACACAAATTAATGTTTTTCCTTTAAAGTTCTATTCATATTGTTTATATAGGTGATATATAAACTGTATTTTTATGTATGTATAGATTATCTAGTTTGTATTTTTTTTTAAAGCAGAAGGGGCGAGGGGTCGTGATACTGGTTTAAAAAATGTCATTAATTGTTGACATGTAACAATGAACATACATCAGGGTTTGCTCTTCCTTTACGCTTTTATCTTTGCTCTTAGCTGCCAGCTTTTATATTATCACTTTTTTCTAATGGAGATCGTCTCTCAGAATTTTTTCGATTGAATAAAACAAAGCTTGCTATTCGGGAAAACTGTAAAAATTGGCAGCTATTATTTACGTAAATAACAAGCATCACTAACTTCACCTAATAAATTTTCTGAAATATTGGATAAATAAATAGTAAAGCTGTTTTAATTCGAAATAATATTCAATACATTCATATTTATTTTATTAATAAACATTTTTATGGTGGGGGGAGGGGAGTTACCGAATATTGTTTTTTTTTTTTATTATTATTATTATTCTATGCAAAAAAAGTTTAAGATAACTTCTTTCACTTATTCCAATTTTTAATGCGTTTATGTTACAAAATCTATATAAATGCGTTTTAATATTGTATTGCGAATAAGCTATTTAAATTAATTTTGTAAAAGTTTGGAGGCGAATTTCTTATAAAGAAATATTTATAATTATTAATATAAACAAGTCGATCGGTAAATAAAAATTTCCCGAGTACCTAACATATAATACGCGATTGTTCTGTTAAATAGATGTTAAATAGAACTCCCCCCCCCCCCCCTCGCCAACAGGAATCGACCTACAGATTTTGACTGTTGGGAAAAGCATCAATTGTCAACATGAAGTGCCTGTATGACTACATATTTCTGTCGTCTGATAACGCATTCTTTCGTTAACAGATATTTTCTGGCAACTTTTTACTGCCAGAATTTTACTGTTGTTTTACAGAAATATTTTTAACAGTGTATATGGGAGGGTTGACCCACTATATGGGAGGCTAGACCCACTTTGTTTTATATTGAAATATTTGTGAAGAGAAATAAAATCAGTTTAAAAAAAGAAAAATAACTTTATGCTACATGCTTTAATTATTATAAAAAAATATATATATATTTTTGAAAATATGATGCTTCAACAAACCTATTTAGGCGTAATCGCATGTCAGAGGAGAAAAATTTTGTTTTAAACAGGATTTTGTCTGAGCAGGTTATAATTGTACAACAGGAGAATGAAATGTTAACATTTAAGACAGTATTTCGCTAGAGACAGATTCCGTTTCCATAGGGTTTCATGCATTATAATATCCGGATTTAGGAGCCAATGTCCCTTTTTTTTTGTCTCCTTGCCCTACTTTTTGTGAAATTTGACCTGACATCTCTAGTTGTCATATAGTTTGGCTTCATCTCACTCTATTCATTATGTTGAAGTTTGTCTACATACCTTCCTAAAGTTTTTCGATCCATGCTATGTTCTTTTGAAGCAGCATGAGTACTTAACTTATCATTAACATCTTTTAACCCTTTCAGAGGCAATAACTCATAAAATAATGAAGATATAAACAAACTTATGGCATTTATTGATGGAATAACTCATATATTTTCCTTTTCAGGTTTGAATATCTTTACTTTTGTAAATATCGTCTGCGCCTGTGGTTAATTTCAGATAATTTCATTTTCCAGTCTCAATATCTGTACTTTTCTAAATATCGTCTGCTTATTTATTGCATTTTTCTCTCTTTTGTTTTTGGCAAGTATTGCAATGTTATGTTTACTTCTGATGTGTTTGTTCTATGTTACTTTTGTATGTGATGTTTTATTAGAGCGGATATTAAGGAGAATGCATACACCACAAGAGAAAGCACAGATTTTATGGTGGTTCATAGAAACAAAATCGATAGCGCAAGCACAGAGAAATTGCAGAAGAATTTACCAAAAAGATCCTCCATCCAAAAGCAGCATCTTGCGGTGAAAAAAAATTTTTCTAGAAACTGGAAGTATCGCAGATAAGAAACGTTCCGGACGTCCCTGCACAAGTGATTTTGATGTTGAGCGTGTCAGAGTGACATTTTTACACAATCCTAGAAGATCTGTGAGATCAGCGGCAAGAGAATTGGATATGCCAATTTCGACGGTGTACAAGGTTATTGAGAAAAAATTAAGACTGCATGCATACAAAGTTCAAATTATTCAAGTTTTGGAACCGGACGATAGGTTTAGGAGGATGGCCTTTGCAACAGATATGCTAAGGAGAATAGAAGATGATGCTGGTTTTCTGAAGCGCATAATGTTCTCCGACGAAGCATCCTTTCATGTTTCTGGCATTGTCAATCGGCATAATGTGCGCAAATGGGGATCTGAAAACCCCCATGAATACCGTGAGGCAGTAAGGGATTCCCCAAAGATTAATGGGTGGTGTGGACTAATGCACGACCGAGTCATTGGGCCTTTCTTTTTTACAGAAGAGACGGTCTCATCAGTCGTATACTTAGATACGTTGGAAAACTTCGTATTTCCACAACTAGAAGAGCTTCAGCCACATGTCATTTTGCAACAACGTGGTGCACCACCTCAGTGGGGTACCATCGTTCGTACTTCTTTGAATGACCATTTTCCAGGAAGATGGATTGGGCGAGGAGGTCCAATTCTTGGGCCACCCAGATCACCTGATATAACGCCGCTGAACTTTTTCCTTTGGGAATTTGTAAAGGACATTGTTTACAGGAGGAGAGTGCCGAACATTGATTACTTAAAAGCCAGAATTACAACTGCAATATCCTCTGTGGATGCCGGCATGCTTGCCGCTACCTGGCGTGAAATTGACTATCGACTTGATATTCTCCGTGCGACGAATGGGGTACACGTGGAAGTTCATTGACAAGGATCATGAAACTCTTTGAGTCTATCTAGCCATTTATGTTATTAATTTTAATCTATCTTTATTATTTTATGAATTATTAAACATCAAAATGGGTCCGGGACTTTATAAACACCCTGTATATTAAATTAAAAAAATTAGCAAAATTCTGGTGAAACTGTGGAGTTTGGGAATTAAAATAAAGTGGTTTCATAAGCATACCACTGCCCCTGAAACGGTTAACCCCTTCAAGGGCGGTGGTTCACTTTTGGACCACCTAATTTTAATCCCTGAATGCCACATTGGCATCAGAATATTAGAATGAAAATTTTCTTTTATTAAGTACGTAAAAAAAGTTGTTGCTTATTTTGAAATAAATTTGTTTCTAAATTCCGGTGTCATTCACTCATTTCAGCATTTAGCGAATATAAGTACCTTGCCCCTGATGAGGTCTTACAATCTAAAAAAATATGGACAACATGATATAAATGCATTTTCTGTAAGGTAGAAGCTACGCCCTTAGTCAATGGTGTATTTTGAATGGAAACGAGAATTCTCGTTTCCCGTCGTGAATGTGTTAATGGAGCCTTGAACATCTGGTCAACCGTCCCCCACATTGACTGGGTCAAGCCTCCCCACATAGCCTTTTTCTAAAGAATAGCACATTGTTATTTTAAGCCTAACTTACTGTATAATCTTTATGCCTGGAATGAAAGCTCGATATTTCTGCATTACTTAAAAACCTACTTACTTAAATTTCAGTGATATATTTTATCAGAAAAAAGCTTACAAAAAATTTCTAAAAAACACAACTTTTTGGTTGTAAACACCTCACAATCGATTTTTTCCACACCTATTTCGATTATCTTCATGAAACAGAGTTTGTTATTTGAGCATTCCGGTAGCTTTGGTTGACACCTATTGATAAAACTCTGAAATTCATTTAAATATGAAACTTATGGGTGGGTCAAGCCTCCCGTATGGTCAACCCTCCCTGGTCTCCCCTATATTACGGCCTATGAGGAAAAATCGTTTTCGGTAATTTTTAGTAACGTTTCTCGATTTCAATCTTGTTGAAATTTATATATATTTCTGAAGTACACTACAAGATTCCTACTATACGATATGGTATGGATAGCATTCATCGTTCATTTACAGGGGCACTCAAAACAGTTCCATTACATTACTGTCTACCGGGAAAAATCGTTTACGATGTATTTTATTCATGTTACACTATTTAAAATATATTGGAATTAATATATATATCCCAGATGCACTAAAGATATTTGCTAAAAAATATGATGTACAGTCGTGGAAAAAAAGAAAGTAAACACCCCCTACTAACTCTGCAACTAATTGTAATAGACGGAAGTTACTGGTACCAATCGATGAGAAATAAGGTCTACTTTTAAATTATGTATATAACATTTGCAAGATATTTACTATAAAATAAGTTGTGCAAGCATTCATCATTGCATCATTGATATACAGGGACATACAAAATAATTCGGGTACAGCGAACATAATTGATGGAAGTGCATTTTCTTTTGTGGTACGCGTTTCTAAATTATACTTAAAAAAAAATATTTCTTAGTGTGTATAAAATTTACGCATCACATACAGGTAGTATTGCCACGTGTTCCGCGCAAATCGGAGCTCCGGCGAATACCCTGGACACGACTAATTTTTTACAGTTTATCTTGCCACCTTTAACCCTTAAATGCGCGATTTTTTATATTGTTTCGAAAAAAATATATATAATTCTCTGAAAGGCTTATTACACAGAAAAAATAATGAAAAAAAAATCATAGATACGTTTTTCATATAATGCGTGAATCTTTTCTTCTGTTGCACATCTGCAATACAAATAAAAACTACTGTCGAATGGCTGTTTTACGCTAAAATATTGCAAATTAGTAAATATTTTAATAAATATGTCTCCAAATACCTTAGTTTATATGATTATTTATTTTATAAAACTTAACCTTTAACCCCTTAACGCTCGAATTAAATTACGGTTGAAAAATTTAAATTGCTTATTGACACCACTTTTATGAAAAAGAAATATTAACCTTATTTAATGACAGGAAAAACGGTACTAAAATATAGCCAATTTCACTATTTTATAAAACTGGTGGTGATCAAACAATTTGAGTAAAAGACATAGCCCGAGAATATGACGGGAGCGAGAATTAAGGGGTTAACCCGAGGTGCTTTTTCAAGAAGGCTCACGTTTTGAGCACTTTATCGCCAGAGTAACGGTTGGCGCGGGGATGAATTCAATGCTACGCACCCTTTCTTGTTCCTGACGTCTTACGCGTAGCGAACAGTAACCCCATTCCTTTGCTGAGAGCTTTTTGCTTTTAAAACAAACAGCTTTTTCGCATTAAAATGCTTTTAATTGCACAATATATATAATTCAAACATAAGTTACGTTTTTCAGTTCAATAGTATTCATTTATTTCATTAATTCGCTATATTCGAAGAAATTAAGAACGTATTTTATTTTTTAGGAAAAATAAAAACATGTGTAAAGATTATTTTGTAATATATATAATTCTATTGATAATTTTTTATGACACATTTGAACGTAGTTTTATTAGCATTACTATTGAATTAATTTAGTTTTTTTTTTATCATAATTAAACGGCATAATTGTGTGACGCATTGTGTGATTGCATTAATAAAACATATTTTCACTGAAATAATTCATTAAAATTTAATTGTTCTTAATTTAATTGCGATTAGACGTTAATAGGAAGTTGAAACTAAAATCAATTGGATTATAATTAGATTGAACGATAAATCATAAATTATTTAGCTGTATCCTGCAATTCAATCAATCAGTTAAAATAATTGCAAGTTGATGCATGCCAATTAAATCAATTACTATTACATTTTAATGCTGTTAAATCTTTATCATTATTTGAGTTTTATGAAAAAAACATTGGTCTGCCCCTAGTGCACAAAATTAAAAATCTTTAAAATTCTTCAGTTTTTTATTTTAAAATTTTGCCATATTTTTAAATATTATTTCGTCCTAGGTGTTTTATTTTATTTGTTATTTTAAAATAGTCATTCGTCATATTTGAATAAATCATCTAAATTCTCTCGGATGAAATCCCTCCCCTCCCCCTTACACACACACTCCATTTTTCGTCATTCTGCACATATATGGCACTATTTATTAAGTTGAAGTGGCAATAAAATAATGATCAATCGTCTGAGGCAACCTCCCATTTCGAATTTTCTCTTCTCCCCCCCCCCCTCCCGCCTCTCCTCCAGCACACTATTTTTTGACCATTTAAAATTCATTGTTGCCTTGCAGCAAAGATTAGTTAAAATTGTGTTTTGCTCTATATGTTGATTTTTAAATAACAAATAAATAATTTATCATAAAAAAGAAAAGGAAAGAAATAGAATGAAAGATTAAAAAAAAAAAAAAAAAAAAAAAATCAGGATTAACTTTTTGTGCACACGCTTTCATTTTTTTTTAATTCTCTACATTTTTTTAAATTTTCCGCCCTATTTATTACTTTGAAGTAACTATAAGTAAAGGACCCATTATTCAAATTCTGTCCCCC
The DNA here is from genome assembly GCA_963932465.1 of Maratus speciosus. Taxonomy (NCBI): domain Eukaryota; kingdom Metazoa; phylum Arthropoda; class Arachnida; order Araneae; family Salticidae; genus Maratus; species Maratus speciosus. The sequence continues at coordinate 195,790,644 of OZ010794.1, forward strand.
CCCCCCCCCCGAAAAAAAGCTTGTTTTTCTTTCACCCCCCCCCCCTCCCTCAAAAAAATTAAATATTCCAAGTTTTTAATTTTTTGGTTTATTTTTCCATTTGTTAATTGATAAATTTAACTATTTAAATCTACAGCCCCTCACTATCATACATAGTTAAAAAAAATTTCTCTAGTGATTTTATTTGTTACTTTGAAGTAGCAAGAGATAGTCATTCAATATTCCTTCTCCCCACCTCCCCTTAAGGCTGTTCTCAAATCCAAAGGGTCAACTTTCTGACTTAAGTTTTAATTCATTTTTGTTCGGAAACTCGTGAAACTAGAAGGTGTTGTTATTCAGAAACTTATGTTATCGAACTGCTTTTTCCGTTTTCTTGTAAACGCAATAAATATCTTTCAGAAAATACTGTCAAAGTGGGCATTTTGAACAAAACTTTCGAACGAAAGAAGAAAATCCAGTCAGTAAGGGGAGAAAAATGCCGTGTCACGTGATCCAAATCGCTTCTAACTCAATAGGTAATGGATGGATCCAAGAATGGAAAATACAGTTCGATTCCAAATCGCTTCCATGATCAGGATTTCCAATTTTATATCTTTCCGTTAAAAAATGAATTTGTAAATCTGTGAAAACGTTTTGCGCTTGTTGAGCAGAGCAGTTGAGAATAGCCCTAAGAATTTCATCTCACATTAAAAAAGCAATTTCTAAACATCCTGGTTGGGGGTGTGATAGGGTTTTTTTTCCCTGGTTTAGCCTATTTTCACTTGACTTTGGGTACTGTTTCTGCAGAATGATTTGGTATTAAATTAATTATATAAGTTCATCGCAGAAAATATAGTAATTTTCTGTCACGTATTTTTTTAAATCTGTGTTTATATACATCAAAATGCACTGAAACTGCATTAATTCATTATCCCCATAAATCCATATTTATATGTAATCAAATATCTAGATTTATGAAGGTAATGAATTTTTGTTTAAGGGTGTATTCCGATCTAAACTGCTTATTTTCTGATTCATTTTTAAATCCATTTTTGCTCTCAAACGCATCAAACTGGGAAATTCTCTTATTTAGAAACTACATAATGTGCCGTGCTTCTCGATTTTTTGATAAATGCAGAAAATACTGTATTAAACGGTGTCAAAGTTGGCGTTTTGAACCGAATTTTCAGAAGCGGACGATCTGAGAATGAAAAAAATGGTCATACTGAGAAAATAATTGTTTAAATATGAAATTCTAATTAATTGAGCTGAAAATGAAATCACACGGCATGTTAAACATGTCTTCAAAAATCACCCCCAGCAAGTTTCATGTTTTTACGTTTAAAAATGCGTCTGAAAATGTCTCAGAAAATTTCGATCTGTTGAGGGCGGAAAAACATTTTTTCGAATACACCCTTAACAGGTATGGAATTATATAAAAATAATAAACGCTTTTTAATAAAGGTGTGGAATCATTAATACTCAATTGAATGAAAATGTAGATTTTTGAGGGGATCAAATAATCAAAATTTTAGTCTATATCAGATTGATAAAACAGAGTATAAGAGTTCGTAATACAATTTCTTTCGAAGATTTCTTTTCATCTAGAATACATAATTGAAAATATTTATTTAATTTTGGAAGGACTGTTATTCTAAAATATGCTAGTTCTTCTTCCGCCATTTCGGTTCAAAACAAAACACAAGACGACGATTGGCGTTAGAGCTGGCTGTACGTTCTTGCTTTCGCCAACTCGCCAAGACTGGTGCTGAAAACGTGAGCCTTCCTGAAAAAGCACCCGGGGTCGTATTCTTAAGGGATTATTTCAGGACAAATATTACTATTTGTTTATAGAAAAATAAATCTAGGTTAAACGCGCGAAATTTCGCCTTATTTAAGAAGAGATTTTTCCATAAGAAAATATTGGTACCGAAGAATTTCCCGGTCGTGAAATTACACCCCTGCCTTTAACCCTTTAATTCCCATGATAGAATACGTGCTAGAAATTATGTAGTTCAGATAATCTGACTTTACACCAGAAAGTTTCAATGGTAAATTTCGTTTTATTTAAATGCAATGTCTGTTTTTAAATATAGTAAATAATGCTATTTTAATTTTCTGGTGTAAATTAGGTATATACGAATAAAAATATCTATTAAATTCACAACACTGTCGTTTGCATATATGCAAAGCTGCTCACTAAAGGGTTAATCGCAGATAACTTTACCATTACATAAGGCGAAGAAAATTACTTTAAAATACTGGTGTCCAAAGCATTTGGGTACAGGGCTGCACAAAACATCTGAAGTACATTTCTGTTTATTGATGAAAATTGCTAAAGGGGAATTTTCAACTGCGCTATGCGTTTTCTAATTAAACTAAATTTTAGAATACTATGTATTGTATGATAAAATATAGTTCATATACAGGGTTGCGCAAATAATTCAGATATCTATATATATATTTTATTTTTGAAGAGAATTGATGAAATTGAGTTTTCAAATGTGTTATGCGTTTTACAAATTATTTATTTAGACATCTTTTTTTTTTTTTTACCTCTATAAACTGTGAAGATTTATTATAGAATTCTGAATGTGTTGGAAACTGTTTCATAATCTATGCTTAACGCATGATTTTACGTTCTCGTTTAAATTTAGAATGGTTTATTTTTTTGGAAAAAAACGAAAGAAACTTTTGGGACAACATAATAGTTAAAATGGCGCGGAATTGGATAATATAGTTTAACATCTTTTAACCGTTTTTTTAAAATCATCTTTTAAGTAATAAAGAACACTATGTATAATTTTAATTTAAAAAATTTTAAAGATGGATTTTAGAATTCTACTTATTTATTTGCTCATAAATAGTGTGTTATAAATTTTAAAGCAGTACTTTTATGTAACTAGTAAATGATTAATAAATTTAATTAAATCTAATCAAGGATACACGTAAATTCAATAATAAAACACATCTGTTGCAGAATTTAAATTTTGCCGTTTGTGATTATTTCGAACATAGGAATTTATCTTATACATATTGCCGATTAAAATTGTAAGCTTTTTATTAAGTTTACTGATACCAGAAAAAATAAACTATCGAAGATTCTTATATTTATTTTCTCTAAAACACTTCCGGGAGCAAATTCAATGCACTAGAATTCATGCAATGTCGCTGATCAATAGCGGCTATAGAATTAAATCTTAGAGGTAGCTTAACAAAGCGTTATAAGTAAGCGAACAAACTTAATGCTGGAATCAGGCGTAAATTAACACAGTTGCGCCACCTTGTGGACGGAGTGATAATTCACATACGCGTACATTTAGTGTGGCGCGAATTTTCTAAACCTTCAGTCACTCAGAAACGAATTTTGTTTGCCATATTTATTGCAAAATAATGGCGTAGCGAGAGTGGCATCCAGACGCACTTGACACTACGAAGTTTTCTTCGCCTTATGAGAGACACTTCACTTATTAATCAAGGTGAAAAAAACTTTACAATTTTATTGGTGTCAATAAGAAAACAGTTAGGTATCTATTTGTAGTTCACACTCCATTCGCTACGTGGCGCATGACCTTGATTGATGTGACCTCGCTTTTAATCTTGCGGTTACTTTTCCCATTTAAGATAGGACGCTTACTTATATCGCTTTGTAGCTTAACCCTCTGAAGAGCGGTGCTCATTTTTTCGCCCATTTAATTTTAACCTCAAAATGCCAGGATTGCTAGTTTTGGCCCTTTTTTTTTCATTTAAAATTTCGCATTCGCACCAGAAATACCTAATATTTTCAACTCTTTATTTAACGACAGTTATATCACAGATGCCAACCTTCTTTTAACCCTTCAATGCACCATGTGCCATATCCGACACATATCTAAAAACATTATAATTCTCACTATGTGCCATGAATTTGGCTGGTATGATCACTGTAACTCATCAAGAACAATTCAAAGAATGGAATAACACTTATTTTGTCCATGTCAGATAACCGCATTATACAAAAAATTAAAATTTGTTCTTCGGAAACAAAACAAAATTTCGCACAAGCTATTAAGGTAAAATTTACTTTCATTATTTTTACTGAATGCTTAAAAATATTAATGTAATAAAAGCTGCAGAGCGTTAAGCAGATAAAATTAATTGATTTTAAGCTCAGTTAGTTGCAAAATATAGCAATGCAATATTTTAAAACCCTAGATGTGTACATATGGAAAACACCATAAAATATAAAATTTTAGCTGACATTTTGAAATTTCATTTTTTTTCTATTTTTCCCATTATTAAACCGACATATAGATTAAAAATATCATAAAAATAGAAAAATTCATGCAGTGAATGTTTAATTATTCCGAAGTCTGATACAGGACGAAAATGTTTTTAACCGTAAATTTTATTTAATCAAAAATTTCAAACTGAAATCTAAAAAATGTACCTTATCGAAAGAAGATAAAGTTCATATAAAATACTATGTTACATTCTGATAAAATTTACTTAAAAAGGTGCTAAAAATACATAACAGGTTTTCACAACATGAAAACCGTCAAAGATCTTAAAAACACCCGAGCGCTTTCAACTGCACTGCAACAGTTGTCTTCAGGGGAAAATCAGAGGAGTGAAAGTTCATGGAAAATTCTCTGCTTAAGTATCAGTGGACGAGTCTATTTCAAAGGAAGGGAGGAGGGGGGGGGGTAAAAATGAAAATAATTATGTTTCAAAATCGCTAGAAATATCTAGTATGCTATACCAGATCTTAGATATGTTATAGGATAAAGTATCGTTGCAAGTATTCTTCCTTTGAGTTAAAATTTAAAGACAGACGAAAAGAACATATTACAGACATAAAGTATAACAAACCCTCTACTGCTCTATCCAGATTAAACCAAAAACAAGATATTCACATTGATTTCAGTAAAGCAAGAGTCATAGCCCATACTTCAAATTACTACACATCAATAATCAGAGAATCAATTGAAATTTTAACTCAAAGGAAGAATACTTGCAACGATACTTTATCCTATAACATATCTAAGATCTGGTATAGCATACTAGATATTTCTAGCGATTTTGAAACATAATTATTTTCATTTTTACCCCCCCCCCCTCCTCCCTTCCTTTGAAATAGACTCGTCCACTGATACTTAAGCAGAGAATTTTCCATGAACTTTCACTCCTCTGATTTTCCCCTGAAGACAACTGTTGCAGTGCAGTTGAAAGCGCTCGGGTGTTTTTAAGATCTTTGACGGTTTTCATGTTGTGAAAACCTGTTATGTATTTTTAGCACCTTTTTAAGTAAATTTTATCAGAATGTAACATCGTATTTTATATGTTTTTCAAGGTGAATTTGACGTTCAACAATTATAGTTTGAACTATATTTTATATAAGATAAAGTTCCTTATATATTTTTTCACTTTAAAACATACTTGTCTTGCATCAGACTTCGGAATAATTAAGCAACGTTGGCATCTAAGGTGATATTCATATAAATTTGTTTGTATATTCTCGTGTCATTCAATCATTTCAGCATTTTACGAATGGAAGTACTTTGATCCTGAATGGGTTAACTCTTTCAGGGACAAAGTATTTGCAATGCTAAAGTGTTGAAATAAATGATTGACACTGGAATATACCAACAAATTTATTTGGAAAAAAGAAAAAGGCTATATTTGACATACATATTAAATGCAAATATTTTACCAACATTCTGGTGGCAATATGGTGTTTGGTAATTAAACTTAAGTGGTTATTTAATTCATTGCTACCAGGGAAAAAAATAAGCAGAATCACTTCATTATATTTGTTTAAACTGGTAGGATGTAATCCTCCAAGTGTAATATTCCGCTTATTCAAGTAATGTAGCTGTGAAATATCGGCTATGTAAACATGCTGCGCAAAGGAAAATCTTTGACCTCTTTAACCTTCCGTCTACCAGACGGGTCCATTGGACCCGACATGTACATTCAAAATATTTATTCAAACCAGAAATTTCTTCAAAACAAACTAAATGTATAAATCAGACAATAATAAGTTAAATAAACAAATTAAATAGTTTTAAGTAAAAATTCTGGTGTAGAATGTTTTTATAAAACTTGAGTAAAATTTCCGGTAGTTCTAGGGTTAATCCCTTCACGGTCGCTTAATATGTGGAAAAACCATCAAAAAAGTACCTATTTACTTTATTACAGAAATTGAATAATTATAAGGTTTCTAAATAAAATATGCTATTAGTTTTTTTTTATGCGAAAAAGAAGATGTTATAGAACAAATTCATATTTGTAGGAAAGCCATCATGCGAGAATTCTGTGTCTTAATGTTTGTTTTTCACCGTACAAATTAATGCGAATAAAACCTTTATTTTTCAAATCTTAGATCTTTATTTATCATCATCACATACAGTTTTACAAATAATATTTGAAATAATATATATACATTAAATTTTGATTATTAATAATTTTTTGAATGTTACATATTTCGAAACATGCATTACAAATCCCAACATTACAGTCAGCGCAAAATCCAAACCCAAACGGAACAATGGAACATTGGAACAATAAAGCTGGTGTATGGATTCCCTAGTTGCTTGGCAACTTTACATCCAGGCTAAGAGTAAATCGTGTTACTATGCAATGGGAGCCTTAGAAAAAAGAGCGTTTAAACGCGGCTAGTAGCCACGAAAAATAGAGAGTAAAAGCTAAAAAGATAGACAATTTTTAAAAGAAAAAATTGTTAGTATAACTAGTAGGGGAAAAAAATGTTCCATATGATCCACATATATGTCCAGGACAGGCGAAAAAGCTACCAAAGGAAGCCCCATAAAAAAAAGACGCAATTCAGCGACCATAAATTTAATATAGCTTGTTAAGTAAAAAAGTTTAACACAGTGAAGAAAAGAAACAAAACTAAATATATACATAATTACAAGAGAATTTAAATTACTGTAAGTAAAAATAATAAAAATGTAAGAAAAAGCTACAGTGAGGAGAGTTCAAACTAAAAAAAACAGATAAATGCAAAAGCCGAGGGGATCAAACGACAGCAAGAGGACGGCGTCCACCCAGTCTAGTAATTTGAGGTGAATTAAACATGGGAATGAAAGAAATAAGAGTAATATCATGAGAAGAGTATAAAATACTAGAATAGAAGTTTTTTTTTTTTTTTTTTTTTTTTTTTAATTTTAAACAAACGACACAACAAAAAAAAAGGAAAAAAGTTTAGCAAATGAAGAGCTTAATCTTCGTTAATGTTGATATGACTTGCAAGTTTATCAAATTCAGTTAATATAACCATCAGTTTTTGCATCGGATTATCGAGTTTCTTAGTCTGAGTTGAGATGTTCTTTATACATTTTAGGAATTTAGTGATTTGAAAGATTTGTTTAACTTCGTTGAAAGTATTAAGAATGTCTTTAATATCATTGGTGTAATTAGTAGGAGCATTAGAATTTTCAATAGTAGGGGAGGAATGGGTGTTTGCAGTAGTACTATCATTGTTATCAGAGTTTAATTCTACATTACTAGTTGAGGGTTCAGAGTCTTTAGTATTTTTGGTATAATTATAATTCTTAAATATATCTGCTAAGATTTGGGTTTCTTGGGATAGATTGCTGACGCTATTACATGTTTTACGGTTTTGTTTATTTTCTAGTCTATAGGGATTTTTTGGACAACCGCGGAAATTCGCTGGGTGCCCGAGTCCACAATTGGCACAAGTGGGTTTAATACGCCCCTTGTGGTGACAATCTGTACTTAAATGTAGATCTCCGCATTTTACACATTTAGCATCGAAGCCACACACTTCTGATGCGTGACCGTAACCTTGACATTTGTAACACTGTTTTTCACGATTTTTGCTAGTAAAAGCTTCAATCTTAACAGAAATATAATGTATATTGTTAATTTGGTAAATTTCTTCAAAGTTCTTACGAGGTATAACATTTACCATGCATATCGGCATTTGTTGGCCAGTTTTACGATTTTTAAGCATGGCAGCCCTAGTGACTGCGAAACCATGCTCCCTGAGACTATCTTCGATTATTTTAGTAACGGTGTAACAGGGGAGACCCCTAATGCATATTTTTTTGGGTCGAAGTTCTTTAGGATCTAGAGTGGTATATTTCTTTTTGTTTTGGTCTAACCATTTCTGAGTAGATTTAAAGTCCTTATCAGAGTTACATTGTATAACAATGCGTTCGCCTTTTAGCGTTATTTTGGGTTTTTCTGAGTTTAACTCCGTAATTTCATGGGCAACCGTCGCCCAATTGCTGTCGACTTCGACGTAGAAAGGGTTAACAGATCTTTTAACTTTGACAGTATCCTGTGTATTTTCACTAACGTTTTATTCATCCATATCCACATTTTCAGTTAGGTTAACTTCGCTAGCGATATTTTTATATTTATTACTAAGTGGGATAGGAGAACTCTCCTCCGAAATAGGTCGTTTAACTCCTTTCTTAACAGCGTTGAAAATTTCTTTTTTAAGATTAGTGTTAGTAAGAAAAAAATTAGGAGTTTTCTTATACTTAATAGAGCAGAAAAAACTAAAGATAGCTGAATTTAACAAATTATCATGGGTTGGCTCCCTAAGCAAAGTAAAAGCATCAAGGCAAGTTTTCCTTACCTCTTCTTGCTCTGAAGCAGAAGCAGAATAGCCGTCCTTAGCCTTTATGTCCAAAATATATTGATCCACAAATGTGTAGAAATCACCTAATATAGTTTTAGCATAGTCTTCAAAATTTGAAGAAAATCTGTCAAACTGGTCCTTGAAATTGCTGTTTAACGTTCCATTACATATTTTGTCGATAACTTCCTTAATATTATAATCTTGATCATCTGTAGCCGTCATAATGCAGCACTAAATAGCGAGCGAAAACTATTCTAACGAACCACCACACCTGCCATTCACACCGCGAAAAATATAACATGCGATGGAGCAAGCACCTCGTACGTCCACCTCACAACAGAGCTTCAACGCAACTGAACCCCCACGGCACTATTCAAAGACTTCACACCAAAATGCCAGTTAAATTTTTCTGGTTTCAGAAGTTTTTTCCAGCAATAAATTTCCAGCCCGGAAATATGACGGGAGCGAGAAATAACGAACGACATCTCAGCCCGTGATATTGACGGGAGCGAGAATTAAGGGGTTAATGCTTTCGCGGGCGTTGTCCTTAAAAAGGGGCACCCAATTTTTACTTTACTGCCATCTAGAATATTTAATTAAAATTTTCCTTTTATAACGTACGTGAAAATAAGTTCATATTTTCTAATAAATTCGTTTATAAATTCTGGTGTCAGCCCATCATTTCATCAGTTTATAAATAGAATTGCTCCGCGCCGGAAAGAGTTAACTGATGAAAATGTTTCTCTCACTGATGATTCTTTTATGGATATCCAAAGATGACGTTCGGGCTATATGAAGAACGACTCAATCTTGTCCAGAAAACTTTCTCTATTTTTTTTTGTTTTGTTACACAAGCTGTTACACCACTTGCATTGTACTGGATAAGAAGAACACCAGGATCGTACTGGAACGTTTTTCGGATAATGTGCTGCTTTAACACTAGAACCACCAGAAATTTTACTCAAGTTTTATACAAAGTATTTCACACCAGAATTTTTATTTAAAACTATTTAATTTATTTAATCCTTTCTAGACGTCATCCTTTACACAATTTTTTTTTATATGACACCGCTATTTTTAAACAGTTTCCTTTAGTTGTAAAATACCATACAATATTCTATTTAAAAAAGACAAATATTACATTTATTTATTAAGAGTGCCAAAAACAAATTCCACATGCACCTTTTGACGATGAATATTTGCATCACCCTTCCCGAAAGGGTTATTAATAATGCCATGCACATTTAACATATCTTCGAATCGAGTATTATAAATTTGGCATGGGTCAAAATGACCCCTCATGGTGGTTCTATTATTAATCTTTTCCAAATATTTACAATACAATGCGGCATTATATGCATACATTCCACATGAAGAAAGAAGACGTACACAATCGGTGCTACCGAAATACTCAAGCCCCGAGGACACGAGTTGTGACGTCATCACTAATCGACCGACTTCTCACTAGTGTTGGAATTCACACCGGAGAATTTTGAATAGAAATTTTCTTTTATTTTATTTGTGGAACATCTATTATCTTAAAAAACAATAATAACTATTTTAACTTACTGGTGAGAATTTGGTATCCCCCAATAAAAAATCAGCCAGATGCGGCAACACTGTGCCATTTCGCATCTGGCTGAATTTTTATTTAGGGATTCCGAATTCTCACCAGTGAGTTTAAATAGTTATTATTCTTTTATAAGATGATATATATTCGACAAATAAAGTAACAGAAAATTGCTATTCAAAAATTTTCTGTGTGAATTACAACACTAGTGAGAAGTCGGTCGATTAGTGATGACGTCACAACTCGTGTCCTCTGGCCTTGAGCATTTCAATGGCAGTGACACAATGTCTTGTAAATCCTCAAAATTATTAATAAGAATTTTATTTTTGCTTTAATGGAAGAGTTCACTTTTTATGCGCCAATTCCTATTGTAAGCATGTCCAACCTGGTGTCCACGGAATGGCAGGAATTTTTTAAGCAAATCTTCGCCTTATTTAATCTTCTGATTTCTATGATTAACCTTTTCAGGGGCAAAGTACGTCTGTGGCTAAAATGTTTAAATGATTGAATGACACCAGGATTTAAAAACAAAGTTATTTGAAAGTAACTAAAAGTTGTTTTTCGCGCACATTAAAAAGGCAAAATTGTATTCCAAAATTATGGTGCGTTGTGTCATTTGGGGATTTCATTCAAGTTGGATATATAAAATCCCACCGCCCTTCAAGGGGTTAAATAATATGAATCCGCGGGAAGATGTTGGACATGTCTGCCATGTTAGATTGCCTCGTTCCATCTTCTCCACGGCCATTTTTAAACAACTTGCGCAATTTATGCTTATTTCAACAAGATGTCAATTCTGAATCGTACTTTCAATATGTGCTATTATATATTCAATGTATGTGCTAATATATGTGCTAATATATGTGCTAATATATTTAATAGATCTCAGATATTCTTTTTTTTAAAGTATCATAAAGGTCAACATTATGCAACCACATTAAGTGTTTTGAACTAAATAAATGAACGTATAAAGAATAAAATAGCGCTAAGAAAATTTTTCAACAGGAAAAAAACTTATCAGGATTCCTATGACGATAGGTATAAAAATTTTCTTGATATTAACCCTTTGCGGTTGAACTACTTTTTCCAGGTACAGGCATCTCTTACACGAATTTATTCGGTTGGTACCACTTTTTTTTAAAAAGAAACATTTTTACTTCGACTGACATGCGCAAGAGACATTTTCTAAAAAAAAGTACTTTTAAAATATAGTGGTGAGCATAGAATATAAAAATGGAATAATGCATATAAAACTTGGGCGACTATTTGCCGACACCCGACCGCAAAGGGTTAATGTGTCCTTTCTATTTAATCCATCCTAACCCCAGTTTTAAAACGACATCTTCTTTTTTATTATTACTATGTTTAAATCGAAACATTTTTTTCCCTTAATTCTGTACCTTTGTAGCCACAGGAATTGTACACCGACTTTTTTTTGTCTACTTTATTTAAAAACTTATTTTATTATTATAATTTGTGATTTTATTAAATTCACATTTCTATTTAATCTATCACCTGCAGGGGTCGTACGCTTAAGGGATTTTTTCAGGACAAATATCACTATTTGCTTATAGAAAAATAAATCTAGGTTAAACGCGCGAATTTTCGCCTTATTTAAAAGGAGATTTTTCCATAAGAAAATGCTGGTATTGAAGACTTTCGCGGTCGTGAAATTTCAGGACAAGTACGACCCCTGATTACCGGTTATCCTTTTGTTTCCAAATTATCGTGTTTAAGTAATTTAACTGCCTAGTAACAGTAATAAAGTTGAAAGAGATTATAAATATTTCATAAGAAGTAAAAGATACTGTATTATAACAAAAGCATTTAAGATTTAAAAAAAAAAAAGTATAAAAGTAAAAATAATGAAAAAAAAACGCGCACTTTTATAAGCATTCAATGTTTATTTTAAAAATCAAGCCTAATTTTATCAGTTCAATTGATGATATTCCAAGAAAAAAATTTCATTACAATACGTAAACTTGGCGTGGTTTCCGATTATGAAAAATTAAACGCTTTGATTTACGCTCGGCCGAAATCGCAAATTAACGGATTTATTGAAAATAATGTAATTTTTGCTTTGTTTCGTTTTTGCTTAGTTTCGTGGGTTTTTGTAGTGTAAGACAAATAGCTGATAACTGGTATGCTTCTTGGCCACAGTTGTTTTCGTAAAGTTTGCTTGGCCTTATTCAATTAATGAGATATCTCCCATAAAATACGCCACATTTTTCCTTTCAAAAATACTGATAGCCAAAAATCGTAGCTTGTGACTTACACTTCAAGTATTCATGGAAATAGTCTTTTATCATAGGACAACACGAACACACGCACACATACAAATAATATTTTTAAAAAAACTCTGTTTAAACTATCTATTCAGGATTTTTAATTTGTTCTCTATACGTAGAATGATAATTTAACATCGAACTTATAATTGCCCAAAGCATATAAAAAATAAATAATTGCTTTTATTTTTTTTTCTAGATTTTAGTACTTGAAGCATTGCTGCAGTTTCACACCCAGTTAGCATATTTTGGCTAGCATAGTTTGACACACAGTGAATTGCATTGTTTTGGTAATTCGTATATAGTTGCAACCCTAGAGAATATTTGGCTATTTGTCACCCGCGGCTGGCTAACTGAAAAGTGCTTTAAAATTAATTTATTAATTTATAATTAATTTCATAAACTATTAAAATGAGGACGCAAATGTGTATATATATATATATATATATATACAGGGTGGTTCAAATTAAAGTATCTCTGTTTGGGACACTCTAGCGAGAGAAGCAGTGGATGTAACGACTTGATATTTGGAGGATATACATATCAGACCATGGGAAACTGATTGGTGCAAAACAAAAGAAAAAAATATAGTTCAAACAAAGGCCGCTAGGGGAAAATAAGGCGCTGCGATCGGTTTGGAAAATGTAATATGACCAAAGGTGTAAACATCTAGGTGCCAATAAGCCGATTCCTTCCAATAAATTTTATTAGTATTATTCGTTTAAATTTTATTAGTATCTCTGATTAATTTTGTTAGTATTCTTATTTCGCGAAGAATACTAAACATTTAGTGGTGGGGTTTTTTAAAAAAATGTTAATTATCGACACCTTGTATTGTTTGCTTATTTGTTTCGCTACATTTTCCTTACCTTAAGCCGATCGCAGCGCCTCATTTCCCCGTAGCGGCCCTTGTTTGAACTAATTTTTTTTTTTTTTTTTTTTTTTTTTTTTTTTTTGCACCAATCAGTTTTCCATGTTTTGATATGTATATCCCCCAAATATGAAGACGTTACATCCACTGCTTCTCTCACTGGAGCGTCCGAAACAGGGATACTTTAATTTGAACCACCACCCTGTATATATATATATATATTAGGGTGGTCCTTAAAAAATTAACTTTTAAATTTTCTATGGGGCACCCTCCTATTTTGTTCTATGCATAAAATAAAGACTTCCATAAAAATTTCAAAATTTCAAAACATTTTTTAAGGGTCGTTACCAAGGTTTGAATATTAAAAAAAAAATGAAAAATTGACATATTTTGTAATTTAATAATATATTATTAATACAAATCCATAGTCATTACCAAATTGAATCATGGTACGATATTAGGCTTCAAAGACTGTCATTTCTTTCAAGTTTCAACATATTTACGCAGTCTATTGTCAAAACACAGACAGGAGTACTTCATGTCTACACTCTATTTCATCTCAACTTGGCAGCATTGTGAAAGGTAGAGAATCCAACAACCGCCTTGAAAAATAATTCTCCGTTATTTTTTAATCTTAATAGCTAAAATGCGTAAAAATTTATAAAATAATGTTTATAAATTGTAGAATTTGATTATTTGATATCCATAAAATGTCGTACTAAATGGACATAATCGTATCAGAAACTGAGCAAACAGAGCCCAAACCTTAAAACAAGAGTTTTCGGCAAGCGTTCTTTTGACTGTTCACTGGGTTTTCAAAATTTTAGAAGGAATTTCAGGATCTGAAAATGTAGACATTCCCATTATCTTTTCAGATAATGAGAAAAGATAATGTATCTCATTATCTTTTCAGGAAAAGGTATTGACCAGTTACTTGTTGTTTCAAAACTTCAATCAGGAACAGGTGAGGCAATAGCTTCTGCTGATAACGAAATATTGGAGTCATGGATAGTACCGAGCAAGTAAAATGTATGAGTTTTGATATAACCTTTGTTAATACCGGATTATCAAGTGAAGCTTGTCCTCTTTTGGAACAGAATATGAACAAAGAAATGATTTGGATTGCCATCATCACATCCTTGAAATACTGTTTTTGTTCTTTATCTTTTGTATGAAGTTTATTATATTCCTCCATGAGTGCTATCCCACTTTTGGCTACATCATTAACAACTTTGACCGAAGTCGCTAGTGCTTTACATGTCTTGTAAGATTCATTTTCATTCCAATTAGTCTATTTCAAAAAAGTGTGAAGGTAAATCTATAATTTAACAAAAACCTCAGAGTGCTGCTTGTTAGAAAATTTTGCAAGTCATTTTGGAGAATGACATCAGGATCAGCACGTATACGTTTCAAGGGTTCATAATTTTCTTCATTCTTAAAAGCATGCACCATTTTTCTTTTACTTTCAAAAAAGACATTATCATCGAAAACTGCAAAAGTAACTAGTTCTTCTGTGAAGTACAGAAATGTCCTAGGAACTTCTTCAAAGCACAGAAAGAAATGATTTCATTTTACGTTTTCGTCTTTTTTAAAGTTCTTCAGGAGCAATAAATCATTGGGCCTGATACCAGCTGTGAATGTAGATTTTCACCACAAACGAGCAAACTTGATGAACTCCAGATTCTTCCTGCTTAGAGAGTTTAAACTTATTTCTAAATAAATAAATCTTGAGCGAGTATATGGCCTTCACCATCCATGGAACCCGATACAATCCACCTGGCGCTCTAATGTAAACGCCTCTTTCGGGTAGTCTTCCTAAGAAAATGATGGCAAGCTCTATCAGTTCCTTGTAATTGTCCCTCGGTTGAAAAATCATTAAAATGATTGTGAGCAAATTCTGTAATTTCTGACGCATTATGTGTTATTTTTTTCATTGATTAAATTGTCAGTTATGGGAGTCTGAAATATGCCATGATCGATAGACATCCAAGAAATTTTAAATTGTTTCAATAAAAGTATGTCTGTTCCGTTTGAAACTCAGAGAGGCTTAACAACAACTTCCTCAAGCATAATTTCAAGGATGTGATGATGGCAAGTCAAATCATTTCTTTGTTCATATTCTGATCCAGAAGAGCACAAGCGTCTCCTGATAATCGGGTATTAACAAAGGTTATATCAAAAGTCATACATTATACTTGCTTGTAATCCCCACAACTCCAATGTTTCATTAACAGCAGAAGCTATTGCCTCACCTGTTCCTGATTGAAGTTTTGGAACAGCTAGTTAATGGTCAGTACCTTTACCTGAAACTATAATGAGTAATCTGTCTACAATTTCAGGTCTTCTAAAATTTTGCAATCCCAGTGAACAGTCAAAAGAACGCATGCCGAAAACTCTTTTTTTTTTTTAAGTTTTGTGCTCTGCTTTTGATAAAAATATGGCCATTTAGTACGACATTTTACGAATATAAAAAAAATCAAATCCTATAATTTATAAACATTATCTTATAAATTCCTACGCATTTTAGCTATTTAAGATTAAAAAAAAACAGAGGATTATTTTTGAAGGCGGGAATGTCAGATTCTCTACCTTTCACAATGCCACCAAGTTGAGGTGAATTGGAGTGTCGACATGAAATACTCCTGTCTGTGTTTTGAAAATAGACTGTGTAAATATGTTGAAACTTGAAACAAATGACATTCTTTACAGCCTAATGTCATACCATGACTCAATTTGGCAATGACTATGGATTTGTATAATTAATTTATTATCAGATTACAAAATATGTCAATTTTTAATTTTTTTTTTAATATTCAAACCTTAGTAGCGACCCATAAAAAATGTTTTAAAATTTTGAAATTTTTGTGGAAGTCTTTATTTTATGCATAGAACAAAATAGGAGGGTGCCCCATAGAAATTTTAAAAGTTAATTTTTTAAGGACCACCCTAATATATATATATATATATATATATATATATATATATATATATATATATATATATATATACGCACATAAATATTTCATAATTCTAGCATATTAGGATCTCGTTGAAAAATCGATTAGAGAATTTCATCTTTACATACAAAAAACCAAATTGAGTTTTAAAAAAATGTGGTAAAAAGCATTTGAAGACAGTATATAAATATTTTTAAAAATTCTTTTTGTGAATTAGACTTTAGATCAGCAGTTTAGAAATTTCGCATGAGTGGAACCACTATTTATGAACATTAACACTAGAACGCCCGGAAGGTGTCGATTCGACTCCAACCATATGATTAAATGTCAAGTGGAACCGAAAATTCTTTTACAAAATAAGTTAAATAGTAAAAACACGGATTTACGTTAAATAAATCAGTCAAATAATTTTAAATACGAATTCTGGTTTAAAACATTTTTATGAAACTTGAGTAAAATTTCCGGGCGTTCTAGTGTTAATATTTGCCTTTTTAATCACAAAATTTCTGCGATTAAATAAAACAAAGAGTACTAATCGGAAATAGTATTTAAACTCTGATCGCTGTTACAAACCTTAACTTTAGCTCTTTTGGAAAGATATTACAATTAGAAGTATAGATTTTAAGAAATGATTATGGTTTGGAAAGAGTTCCTTTTTGTAAAAACGGAATTTTTAAATAGGGGATTTTTTTTAGGGGATTCTTATGGGATTTTCCAATTATTATTCTAATCTCAATTTATTAATATTTTACACTTTATGCAGAATAAGTATGTATACATAGATCTCTCTGAATACCAGTATTAAAAAAATCTCTCTATTCTAAAAAAAAAGTAACTACCGCTGTCACCGCCGCCGCCGGTTTTGAATTTTTTGTGAGCGGAGGTCTTTCTTCGGTAATATTAAGAAAAATAATGCATACAAGAATATGAAAATTGGTAGTATTATACAGAAATGTTTGATAAAGACGCTGATGCTAGGGAAATTCCGTGTTCATTACAGATTAAGGTACCTTGTGCCAGGTCATCTCGACCAATAGTGACGGGAAGGGACATGTGTGATGAATCCATAACGTAGATTTTGGTCGAAAATGGGGTGTTACCTATGTGTATATCCGTTTGATAAGATCCTAGTGGTTTTATACTAGATTTTCCAAAACCTTTCACATGTGTACTGCCTTCGCTTATGGGGGGGGGGAACCAATTAGTCGGTAAAAATCATGTTTCATTGCTGAGATCTCACTACCGATATCAAAAAGGCTTCCTACCGCATTGTCTGCGATTTTCACAAATTTTTGCATATCTTTGTGCAGCTGATCGCGGTCGACTGTGTGAATTTTGAGAGGAGGGGTGCCTTGAGTGGACGTCTTGCGTTCTGTGGTGCGCTCTCCGCAATTATGACTTACGTGTCCGAACAAATTACATTTAAAGCACTTAGGACCTTTATTTTTATTGGGACAATTCACGGCTAGGTGGTCAGCTCCACAATTATGACAGTTAATTTTGTTTTGGGGTCTGGGCGGCGGTGCGCGTGGTGTACTGGTTGTAACATTCTGAGTACGGGAGCGTGACTCCCGGCTGGATTGGCAAATTTCATCGTATATCAAAAGTTTTTCCTTAAATTGCGCTAAATCAGTACATCCGAACAATATGGCTTTATTTTGGGGTGCGTCATTTATTACATAATGCATTAGGGAGTTGTCGTCAATATTGCCGTTAGTCGCAATCTCTCGCATGTGCAAAAAATATTGTATTGAATTTTCTCTGTGATTACGCGTACGGAATGAGAGCGTCTGTGCAAACAAAGGGTATTGGGCAGTATTTAACAGGAAATACATAGCTGCCAACTTGTACGGATTTTTGCTACCACTAAAATTTAATAGAAAATTTTGCCTAATTCAATCGCCGAATTGCCGTGAATTTTGATAATTAAATAAGGCAGAAATTTCTGTCAAATTTTTGTGGTAGGAAAAATCCGTACAAGTTGGCAGCTATGGAAATATCTGCTGACCAAGCCACTTTCTAACAAGGGAATCGTGCAACGTGGCTAGTCTTGCGACGTTAGGAAAGTGCTGATACAATGATTTCACTTGTGATATAACTTTAGCAGAGTTTGCGCCATTAACTGCAGAATCAGCTTGTTGTTAGGCGTGAGCTGTTTATATGACTTCTAACGCATCACATCCATCGGTCAGTGACACATACTGTTTCCTGACTCGGCATATATATATATATATATTATATTATATTATTATTTATTATTTTTTGTTTATATTTTTCTGGAAGGTGTGTTCACTCGTAAGCAAACGTCGCCGATAAATGAATCATGTGCACTTCCACCTGAATACTCAGCATTGTTTTGAAAATTTTTATACTTTATTTAATTTTAACTGCTAGTAATTTTTAACTGTAAACATGATATATAGTTTCCTGTCATTTGAATGTTGTTTATTGCACTGATGAGGGGCTAAAATTCAGCTTTAAACGCTTGCTTTTTAATTGTATTAAATGTATTTATGTAATTTTTACTTGTATGTCTGATGAATTGTAATATATTTTTTATTTTTATATAAAAAAAAAACCCAGTTTCACACTTAAATTTTGCCTCGCTATTCCCTGCCAGGGGGCGATGTAAATGCAAGATTAAAAATTGTTACCTAAATTTAACTTAGGGTATTTATTTAGCATCAACATCAGTCGTTTTCAGGCCCAAACAAATGACAAAAGACCTTGAGGAATAATTTTAGATAAAAAATGCGATTATAACGTTAAGTTTACTTAACGTTACTTCGTTAAGTTTACTTAGCGTTAAAAGTCTCTGTCTTTTTAAAATTTACAAATAATTATTTTTTATTTCTTAATACCACAAAAAGAAATTGCATATGAACAATATATATATTAGATGCCACGTGTAATGCAGACGTCATATTTATGATGAAACCTGTAAAACAAATTTCGGTTATTTGCAAATCTTTTAACTTCTAAGCATCCGACGATTTAAATTTTTACACAGTCTTAAAATAATATACGTAGTTCAGTATTCCTTAACGAAATTAAAACTTCATCAAAAAATAAATAAAAGGAAAACATAAATAAATTACAAAGTTAACACCTTTTTAATCGAATGGGCACATCTGTATGTAATTGATATTCATGCTTAAAAATCAGCATCCGTGAAATATGTTGCAAATTTTTGACGTCATAGTCACCTGCTTTCTGTATTTACTCTTATTAATGCTTCTTGTATTACTAATAAATGCTTGAAAATATCAGTTTTATTTCCCGTGTGACGCCATATTCAACTTCTTTTTAATTCGTAAAAAAAAAAAAAAAAAAAAAAAAAAAATTCAAATTTTATTTCTCATGTGGAAATATTTTAACTAAAAATTAATTACTGTAGATAAATTATTATTACATCTTTTGAATTTTTTGCAACAATAGAAAAAAAAAATGTTAAATTTTATAGCAAAAATGTACATTGATTCTCACAGAAAAAATGCGAAATTTGGAATTATTAAGAAAAATATTTGAATAATACTATAAATAATGCTTAGGCAATACTTCTCTCTGCATTATAATTCACCCATATGCAAAGGCATTTGATCATCCATTTTGACCCTGACGTCAGGCAAACATTTCCGTACTTTGAATTTACAATATCATTAAAATTACAAAGAATAAAAAATTTGTGGCATCAGTGACAAAAAGTTGGGAAGAAAAAGTCAACAAGTTATGAGTTTCCATAGGCTTTTCTATGTTAAATTAACACTGAGAAGTGACACTGGAAATAAATAAGTACTGCGCTGCCACGCAATTCTTAAATTAATTAGTTTCCCAAGTAATCAATGTTATTTTTATATTAATATAATTAATACTAAACATACCGGAAATGTTACTCAAATTATATTAAAATATTTCACTTCAAAATTTTTATAAATATCATTTATGTTTAAAATTTAACCAACTCATTTTCACTATTACCAAATGTTGTTAATAATGTTTTAATCAAATATTATTTTCATCGAAAAACTAAAAAGCATACATTTCAGCATATAAATCACACAGAAATGATCTAATAATTTAATTGCAAGGAATAATGCATGCTTGTAAACGGTATTCATAACAAATTATCACAAAAAGTCCCTTCTCTACCCAAAGAGTTTTAAACTACCATAAGTTTATGCCTTAAAGAAAATACAACAGTTCCTTAACATTCGCGAGTTTTGATTATTCGCGAAATAAAAAATTAAGAACATTTCAACATTCGCGACTAATTAACTTGGTTATTCGCGAATTTTGTTTTACAAAGAGATTTTTTTACAAAATAAACTCACTTTGTTTAATCAATTCCACAAACTATTTGACATTGGACACCTGCATTGCACTTCAAAGCCGAGAACTGTAGAGTTTCGAGAACTTCAACCTTTGTATTGAGGCAAAATATAGATCAGTAATTCCAAGAAACCCAAAACATGACTTGATGCTAAAAATAAAAAAGTCCTAAATTTTCTAAAGTTCGAAATTTTTATTGCAGCTGAGATAGTTTTTGCAAAAATTGTATGGAAAATTTTAAAACTTCAACAACAACTTGCTGAGAAAGCAATAGAATTAGAACCTTCTCTGGTGAGGAGTATTAAATTTAAAAGGGAAATCGACACCACAACTTTTTCTTATATGGAAATTCATAAACAAAAGATCTGTTCTTCAAAACAATCATGTATCAATAATTTTTTTCAGCGATCAATTAGAAACTAAGTTTTGTACAATATGTTTATAATTATTCAAATTCATTTACAGCATGCACTTTTTAATGCTTAGTAAATATATTTTTATGTTTCAATTGCTTTTTTCCATCAAAAAAATCTTAAAACCTAACCCCCTTTTATACACAAGAAGATAGTCTCAACATTCGCGGATGTTTCCGCAAACCTAACCCTCGCGAATTTTAAGGGATTACTGTAGGCGTAGGCTATTTCCATGAGTACTTGTAGTGTAAGTCACATGCTACGATTTTTGGATACCATTATTTTAGAACAAAAAAAAATGTGACTTATTTTATGGGATATATCTCATTAATTGAATAAGGCCAAGCAAACATTACGAAAATAACAGTGGCCAACTATCAGTTATGTGACTTACATTACAAAAACCCATGGAACCAGTCAGTACTATAAAGTTTAAAACAATCCGCTATATAACAATTATTCGAAGTAGTAATACGAAAATCGCTAACTTCTTTGAGAATATAAAGTTAATATATCGTAAAAGAAACTCAGCTAACTTTTATTATTTCTTTCTTTACGAACAAATCGCAAGTGCCAATTTACTGAAAAAACGTACAGCTTTTGCATCGAGGGGGCAGTAAATCGCCAAACTTAATACCCACTTTATGTGTGAAGCACCGGATGATTTTACTCAACACAGGGGCATAATTCTAGCAGAATTTTAACAAAGAAAATTTCACCCTCTTGAAACATAGAATATTTCCTTTAAATAAGGAGTAAAATACTCTTATAAAATATCGGTGAAAGTTTGTACTTTTTAAACCGGCTCTGAATTCGAAACTCGAAAAAATAATTTCCGCCAATACGCAACCTGACAGGAATTCGATATATTTCAACCCGAACGAGAAAAGCTTCAACCCGAACCCTAAAGAAAGGAAATTAATTCATGTTCTAATGCAATTATGAAAACTAGTCTACAATTATATCTCTCATACCAAAGTTCATATTTTATATAGAAAAATGAATATATATATATTCTTAACACTAGAACGGCGGCGAGGGGTCATTTTGATTCTTGCCGAATGAATACATTTCGATTCGAACCAGAATTTTTTTTATAATATAAGATTGATATATGCTGCACAAAAATAACTTAAATAAGTAAGTTAAATAGTTCTAAATAAAAATTCTGATGTGAAATATTTTTATAAAACTTGAGTAAAATTTCCCGCCGTTCTAGTGTTAATATTCAAATGTACTAAAACTTATGAATAGCGAACATCCGAGGATCGTTGAATAGAGTCCTGCATCGATTCGGTTTGTCTCTAAATTTGTTTTTTCGAATCAGAGATTTTCTTTCTGTACGTCAGGTTTACTCTTAAATTGTTTTTGAGGCTCGGATTTAAGTTTTTGGAAGTTGTGTTGCTGGAATTTTCACACACACACAAATTAATAAATACATAAATAAATAAAAGAAAAGAAACGAAAAGGAAATGAGCAGAACTTTCACCCGAACCCTAAATGAAAGGAAATGAATTCATGTTTTAATGCAATTATTAAAACTAGTCTACAATTATATCTCTAATACCAAGTTCATATTTTATATAGAAAAATGAATATACCTATATTATTAATATTCAAATGTACTAAAACTTATGAACAGCGAACATATCCGAGGATCGTTGAATAGAGCCTCGCATCGATTCGGTTTGTCTCTCAATTTTTTATTTCGGGTCAGATATTTTCTTTCTGTGCGTCGGGATTACTCTTAAATTGTTTTTGCGGCTCGGATTTAAATTTTTGGAAGTCGTGTTGTTGGAATTTTCACACACACATAAATAAATAAATAAATAAATAAATAAAAGAAAAGAACGAAAGAAAAGAAAATGAGCAGAACTTTCAACCCGAACCTTAAATGAAAGGGGAATTAATTCATGTTTTAATGCAATTATGAAAACTAGTCTACAAATATATATCTAATACCAAGCTCATATTTTATATAGAAAAATGAATATATCTATATTAGTAATATTCAAATGTACTAAAACTTATGAACAGTGAACATATCCGAGGATCGTTGAATAGAGTCCCGCATCGATTCGGTTTGTCTCTAAATTTGTTTTTTCGGGTCAGAGATTTTCTTTCTGTGCATCAGGTTTACTCTTAAATTGTTTTTGCGGCTCGGATTTAAGTTTTTGGAAGTCGTGTTGTTGGAATTTTCACACACACACAAATAAATAAATAAATAAAGAAAGAAAAGAAAAGAACGAAAGAAAAGAAAATGAGCAGAACTTTCAACCCGAACCCTAAATGAAAGGGGAATTAATTCATGTTTTAATGCAATTATGAAAACTAATCTACAATTATATCTCTAATACCAAGTTCATATTTTATATAGAAAAATGAATATATCTATATTATTAATATTCAAATGTACTAAAACTTATGAACAGCGAACGTATCCGAGGATCGTTGAATAGAAAAATAAATAAGATAAATTGTTTTTGCGGTTCGGATTTAAGTTTTTGGCAGTCGTGTTGTTGCAATTTTCACACACACAAAAATAAATAAGTATATAAATAAAAGAAAAGAAGAAAAGAAAAGAAAATGAGAGCAGAATTATGTTTCAGAAAAATTTAGTTTATTGTATTAAGTTTTTAAACCGTTTTCTAAAATTAAAATTTTAATTTTAGTCGCATATATTAGTAAATACTTTATAAATATTTAAAATAAAAGACAGTTTTAAAAGACAAATTAATTGGATATCCTAAGCCAAAAATGTAAAGCTACTAATGTTTTTTTTTTCAGTCTTAAATTACAGATTAATTAGATATCCTAAACCATTAACGTAAAGCTAATAATATTATTTCAGTCTCAAACGACAGATTAATTGGATATTCTAAACCATTAATGTAAAGCTACTAATATTTTTTTCAGTCTTAAACGACAGATAAATTGAATATCCTAAACCATTAATGTAAAGCTACTAATATATTTTCAGTTTTAAACGACAGATTAATTGAATATCCTAAACCATTAATGTAAATCTACAGATATTTTTTTAAGTCTTAAACGACAGATTAATTGGCTATTCTAAACTATTAATGTAAAGCTACTAATATTTTTTCAGTCTTAAATGACAGATTAATTGTATATCCTAAACCATTAATGGTTTAGGATATTTACTATTAGTGTTTTTTTTTCAGTCTTAAACGCAGATTAATTGGATATCCTAAACCTTTAAAGTAAAGCTACTAATATATATCTTTCAGTCTTAACACTAGAACGCCCGGAAATTTTACTCAAGCTTCATAAAAATATTTAACACCAGAATTTTTATTTAAAATTTTTTGACTAATTTATGTAACGTAAATCTGCGTGGTTTAAATTTAACTTATTTCATGAAAGAATTTATGGTTCCAGTTGACATTTAATCATATGGTCGGAATCGGATCCACTCCTTCCGGGCGTTCTAGTGTTAAACGACAGATTAATTGGATATTCCAAACTATTAATGTAAAGCTACTAATATTTTTTTTTCAGTCTTAAACGACATATTAATCGTATATCCTAAATTATTGTAAATCTACTAATATTTTTTTTAGTCTTAAACGACGGATTAATTGGATATCCTAAACCACTAATGTAAAGCTACTAATATTTTTTTCAGTCTTAAACGACAGATTAATTGGATATCCTAAACCATTAATCTAAAACTACTAATTTTTTAATAAATAAAATAAATAAGGTTTTCTTTAGTAATATTTAAACGAACTATCAGTTTCCTTTCATGTCCGATTCGGGTTGAAGTGTGTTGTATTTTGCCGTGTTGCGAGTCGGAAAAATGTTTTGTCGGGTTTCCAATGGATTGCCAGTTGATTTCAAAATTCATTTCTCTGCTAATGAAAATAATTATAAAAATGCAAAAGAAAATTTCTGAAATAATTAAATCTGCTAATGAGACGGATTTTTAATGTTTATCCAACGTCACGTAGAGAAGATTAATAGAAATAAATAATGAAGAATAATTTGAAATAGCCGTAGATAAAATAATAAAAATATAGTCGCAAATGGCACCCTTGCTTATCTGGAAGGCATCCTTTCTAAATTATCCGTAGTTGTGTTTAGATAAATTTGTTTGTAAATAAAATTGTAAAATGGTGTAATCTTTAAATGGAAATATCACAATGTTTTATTTCTGAACATTCATTTTTCTATTATGACAATCTTTTCGTGAAACCGATATGTATTTGTACCGTAATTTCGGGTGTATAGCCCGCGGATCAAACAATCGTGTTTCGACCCAGAAATTTTTTTAAATAAAATGAAACTTTTAGATCTCGGGAAATATTGGTCTTCTAATACTGAATAAAATTTCTGGGTCCAAACTGAATTGTTTGATCTGCGGGCTATACACCGGAAATTACGGTACACTAACTTACACAATTCAACAAATATATATGTTAGATATTTGCGATAAACCAATATAATACATCCTATACATATAATATAAAGCAATGTAGCAAACAAAAGATGAAATATAAAATTGTATAATTTTCATTTTAACCATCGTTAAAAGCTTTCTTCTTAACTCCTTTGGGACCGGTAGCTTTTACGCAAATTTCATTCGGTTAGCACCACTTTTTAAAAAAAGTTATCTTTACTTAAACAAACACGAAAATGATCTAATTAAAGAAACTAAATATTACTTTTCTTTTTTGCTGGTGTCAAATACAAATTCTCCATGTTCTTTTTGAGGGTGCATATATGCACCCATGGTCTCAACCGGGTTAAAGAGTACGTTAGAAATATACAAAACATACCAGTAAAGTTTCTTAAATCAAAGTTGACTTAATTTGTAAAACTATGAAAAATAAAGACAGTCTATCAACAAAATTAATTTTAGTTTAATAATTTATTTTTAAATTTATAAAAACATCAATCATTACCGGATAGCATGCACATTAGCAGCAGGTTTGATTTTTTTCTTATATTATCTTGTCGTGCCGTACCTTGGTTATTCTTAACAAAAGCGTATGTGAACGAAACTTTTTTACACAACCTAACAGTAGATATGTTGCTCGAGGGGGGGGGGGCGGTTTTCAGTAAGAATTTAAGATATTTATTGAAATTACTATTCGGAAATAACGGTAACTTAACTTTTGACATATTTATATTTAATAATTAGCATGTATGTGAGGACTCTGTATGAAACGCAAAGGTAAAAAAAAGAAATATTTCGCCCCTCTTCTCCCCCCACCAGCCAGAAATTTCACGCGCCATTTTTTATAAACTTTTTCTTATGTGTTATAAACTATCTTAAAGTTTCAAACATATCGCTTTGTTATATTTCCTACTTTAAATGAAATCGCGGTCTGTTAGTTTCACATTCCACCACGAGTGAGCGCATACTATTCTTAACAAAACTGTATCAGAACGCAACTCCGTTAAACAACCTATCAGGAGATATGCTAGTCGAGGGAGTTAGCGGTCTTAACCAAGAATATGAGATATTTTCTTAAATTACTATTCGAAAATAGTGGTATGAACACTTATAAAATTTTTGATATTGAATTAGTTACAGTTATCTGATCACGCCATAAAAAAACCGTACGCAAAACAGTACAAAAAGCCCTGTTATACTGCCTAATTTTGCTCGCGCCCCTTACCCTTTCCTTCCTCCCCCAACCGGAATGTGACGCGCCATTTTTTTTATAGCCTTTTAGTATTTGTTATAAATTATGTTAAAGTTTCAAAAAGATCACTTTGTTGGAATTCCTACTTAAAATGAAATCGCGGTCTGTTAGTTCTATATTCCACCACCAGGGAGAGCACGCTATTCTTAACAAAAGTGTATTTGAACGAAACTCCTTTACACAACCTATCGGTAAATACATGGGTCGTGGGGGGAGGGGGGGGTGGCGGTCTTAACCAAGAATTTAATATTTTTGCTGAAAATGCTATTCGAAAATAGTGGTATCAATACTTCTGAAATTTTTATCTGGTATAAGTAACATTTATGCTGTATTTTTAAAAAATCAGAGACCGTTCAGAAGAATACTGCAATGAAACATCACGTGACTGCCTTTTAAAATAAGTACATAATATAAATAAACCATTTAGTGAAATTAGCGCCCACCCCCCCTCCTGTACCAAAAATTTCACGCGCCAATCTTTATTTAAACTTTTCTTATGTGTTATGAACTATCTTCAAGTTTCAAACAGTTGTGTTAACAGTTCCTTGTTAGATTTCTTAATTTAAATGAAATCGCGGTTCTTGAAATCTCGTGCCTTCATTAGAGTTTTTTTTTAATATAATACGCATTTGGTAGAAATAAAACCAATTAATTAAATAATAATTAATATTTCAGCTTGTAATTAAGATAGGAGTTAGAAATGGGCATCAATGAAATCAGTGAAGAATTTCACGCCGGGATGTCTGAAAATTTAATCTAAAAATTTAATATTTAAAAAGTTCAAATTTCGTATTAAAATATTCTACTACGGAAACCCGCATGCGTCATCGTGTTTTACCATTAGGTTGCATAGGTTTACCATTTTTTTTTTCCTGCTCCCAGTCCTCCATGTTTTCATACCTTTTGGTACAAGAAAACACAATGGTAAACCTACTAGTCAGCCGCTAAAATCGGGTTTTCGGGTGTTTTCCACCAAGATATGACTTGGCAGACCGATTGCGTTTTAATATGCTAATCAACATTTAACGAATCCTAGAATTTCATCCATGAACTCGATGAGGTGATTGTCTGTGCTGCCAGCTCCCGGTCTAAAAGATATGCAGATTTTCTAGCTCGGCGTAAGACACCAACATGACTGACGTCGTCGCACTAATTAAAAGAAAAGGCACTGTGAAATGAGCGCTGCGTATTTTACTTTATTACATTCTGAACAACATGCTGTTTACAGGAATATAAAATGGTGAAATTGTAAAGATTTATTACCTGAATAGAGAAAAGATCGTAGATGCTTTTCCAGTTGAGGGTGTTGTAGAAGTACATTATGCAATCAGCGACGTGCACGCGGTATTTCACGCGTTCTGCAGTTGTTGAATTTTAGGGTCCCCAAGATTTTGCGTCTTCTTTTTCACATATTTCTGCGCAATTTTTGAAATAGGGACTGTCTACATATTAATAATTGCTCCAATTTTAATTTTTTAAATAGTAAAAGTCACTTTTGGCACTTTATATGAGTTCCTTGAATCAAGCAGCCAGAAAAGGTATAATTTATATACTTTTCATTAACTCGGGAATGCTCGCCATATCCAGGATATGAACGATTAACACTTTCCCACCAATAAATTCAAACAAAAATCGTCATTTTATTTAATCGTTGACATTGCTCACAAATTCTGCTCTAAAATAATTTGAAGATTACTTTTCGAAAATTAGTGGTGAGAAATGTAATAACTGTGCGCACCCTGGGTATGACATACCCTGCGCGAGCAATCCCATAGATTAACATGTAAGATGGGACATTTCCATAGAGCGTAATCGTAATGCGATTGCGATCGTAGCGCCTTTAGTGACAATGGGGAAGAAACTCCCCATCTTGTAAAATTTTTATTATTGAGTATCTACCTTATTGTGATCTTTCTTTTTTTAATGTTGCATGTTTACGTTTTCAATAGAATCTTACACCGATACATGAACATAGAATAGATATTCTATTTTATATATCTAATATATATTCTATGTTCTTGCACGGATATATGCTTTTTTTTTTTTAACTTGATGAGTGAACGATTTAAGTGCAACGAAAAACAGGGTAAAAATTTCGTCTTGAATGCTATATATGAAGTAAATATGATATAATTGGATTTAGAGCTACATAAAGTAATGGTGTAATATAAAAATATACGAAGTATTGCACTCTATAAATCCAAGAAAATGTCATAAATATTCCCATTCGGTAGGAAAATTTTTATAGCCGATGTTTTATTAATTTTTGAAGTTTAACGTATTAAACAATCGTTACAATAATCTTTTAAAATTTACGCATTTTCAGTATCTAACAGATAAAATAAAAATATTGTTTTTAATGTAAATAACGTACAACCAATTCAATAATATTTATAATATTAACATATAAGAAATAATAATAAAATTACAGTTGGGGAAAAATTCCTTTCGACAAATTTTTAGAATTATATAAATCTAACAGTTAAAAATAAATAAAGGTACTGACATTACACTCAATAAAGTTTTATTCGATATGAATAAGTTAACACAATACCTGAATTTGATTTTTTACAATTTAATCTCATAAAATTACATATTTACGTTATTAACATAATTTTCTAGGGTTTTTCTTTTATATTATTACTCCAATTTTATCATTTTGTGAGTTAAAAGTGTACAGGAATAATACAAGTACGGTAAAAAAAAAAAAAAAAAAAAAAAAAAAAAGCAGCTAAATAAATAAAGCAAGCATGAATAGAATATCGTATGACACCTGCTTCGTTTTAGGAAATGATAGATATTCAAAGCATAGAGCGTAATCATATTTCTTCAACATAGGTAAATTTCGGAGGCTTGTTAACTCTTCCCCCTTGTCAGTAGTGACGCTAGTACTGTTGCCATTACGTCCTATCTTGGTCCTTAATCTATGAGCAATCCCGGGTTAAATATCCATAGAGTTGTTAAACGAAATGTTTCAAAGGTGTACCACAAGAGAAAGAGTAATATAATGTCTCAAACGTAGAACTTACAGATTGATGTCAGAAAAATTACACAGGCAATCAATAAAAATAATTAAAATTTAACAAACCTTATTTAAAAAATTCAAATAATTTTCTGGTGTAAGTTTTCGTGTTTCTAATATGTGATTGAATGTTAGTTAGCAGATATAGTCTTTTTAGACCATAGGTTTCACCCTTTTTCTGGAACACCGCCCAGTTTACAAGAAAAAAATTTCAATGCCCACTCTTCCATAATAGTTAATTATACCAAATATTAAAACATTGTTGCATATTTTCTATACCAATTTTATCTGTATATCTATCTATTAAGAATCACAAAGTAGAAATTAATTGAAACGATTATCAAATGTAGTAAAAATTGTTTATTAAAAATTAAAAAATAAACGCAAAATCATTACGAAAAAAAAATAATAATGAGATGGTTGAGGCTGGTGGAGTTTTAACAATTTGTTAATGTCGGGCTTCAATTTCGTTAACATAAAACACAAATTGCCACGTTTAGTGATTTGGAGCCTTTTTTTTTTCTTAGACAATAGATTAGCCATTGCCCTAAACCCACGCTCGGCCAAAAACGATCACGGAATATCAATTGAAAATTACTGTTGCCACAATCCAGGTGTAGAGAGCTAGTATTGATTTTTGAAGCCAGAACTATTGGTAACCATTTCTAATTATTGCTTCTACTTCTTCTTTAGCTGTGAGTTCTATGAGTTCTTCTTCTAAATTTGGTGATTCTGCTGTATCTGCATTTGCGAAAGGATCTAAAGCACAGCTTGGTATATTCATGTTTCACAAAATCCTGGAATCACGCTGTTAACTCATTAAAGCCGGTTTGAAAGAAAACTTGCCATTTAAGTATTACGAAAATTTTAAATGTGAAAACAAGTATTTTAGTAAGGAAATTTTCATATTACCTAATCTCAAACTTTTCGAGATTAAATGTGTTAAAATTACTCATATGGAAAAACTGGTGTCAACTGGTGTCGTGGTATTAAAATAAGTGTAAAAGAAACTGTCCTTAATGGGCTAAATCAGTAGGAAGTACGTCCAAATGTTTGGAGTAAGTAAATCTTCCTGTTTTGCAGGGACTTCTGATATTGTGGGAAAACGGCTGTATTCCCCTGCATCCAGATTTCCGTTGAACAGAAGAAATTGTCTTACACAAGCAGCTATGACTTTTTTTTTATTATTAAAATTCAACTTGCCATCTTACAATTGTAAATTGACTTCAATAAATATTTTAAAGAGATCTATCTGTCAAATAAGCAATGTCATTTTCGGATGTAATCAGGATTTAGTGCTGTTTTTCGCCGGCGTTGTCAAAGAAATCCAGAACTGAGTCGAATAGATTGAACAAATGGGTAAGTGTAATCACAGATTGCACAGAGGGTTTCGTTTAATATTCCTTTCAAAACACTTTATCTTTTTGAAAAATCTGTTACTTCACATTTCGCAACCAGGGGCGCACTCGATTCTAAACAAACATCTATCCGAATGAAAACCCGTTTTACATACTATCCATAGATATATTAGTCGGGAGGATTGGGCCCATAGCACCCGAGATCAGTAGGCGCACCTGGCGGTAAAAAATAGAACTAAAATATGTAAGGATATGGTGCATAATATGAAAGAAGGGTCAAAGGGGTGTCGGCAAAAGTTGGAAAATTTCTCCCCTGGTTAAAAGGGCGGAGGTTAGAAAAATTACTTAAAATACAAAAGTTAGAGCCCGGAGGGGTAAATAATGTAAGACTTTTTGAAGATTTTATGATTTGTCGTTATGTCTGAGGTATTCAGCTATACGTACGCAAAATTTCATGTCTCCAACTTAATTAGGAGCTCTCTTAGAAAGAATTGCTTCAAGTACACATGTGGTAGCTCAAAGGGTTAAACGTAAGAGTTTTTCAAGATTTTATGATTTGTCGCTTGGCCTCAGGTGTTCTGCTATAAGTATGCAAAATTTAAAATCTCTAATTTAATTAGGGGCTCAGTTAGAAAGAATTGCTTAAAATACACGAGCTGGAGTTGAAAGGGTTAAACATAAAACTTTTTCAAAATTTATTATTTGACGAGTAATCTGGGATGTTGAGCTATAAGTATGCAAAATTTCACGCCTCCAACCTAAATAGGGGCTCACTTAGAAAGAATTGTTTAAAATACACATGTGGGAGCCCAAAGGGTCAAACGTACGACATTTTCAAAATTTTATGATTTGTCGTTTGATGTGAGGTGTTCAGCTATAAGAATGCAAAATTTCACGCTTCCAACTTAATTAGAGGCTCACTTAGAAATAATTGTTTAAAATACACATGCAGGAGCCCAAAGGGTTAAATGTACGACTTTTTCAAAATTTTATCATTTGTCGTATGATGTGTGGTGTTCAGCTATAAGTATGCAGAATTTCACGGCTCCAAGCTAATTAGGGGCTCACTTAGAAAGAATTGTTTAAAATACACATGCGAGACCCCAAAGGGTTAAATGTACGACTTATTCAAAATTTTATCACTTGCTGTTTGATGTGAGGTGTCCAGCTATAAGTATGCAAAATTTTACGCCTCCAACATAATTAGGGGCTCACTTAGAAAGAATTGTTTAAAGTACACATGTGGGAGCCCAAAGGGTTAAATGTACGACTTTTTCAAAATTTTATGATTTGTCGTATGATGTGAGGTATTCAGCTATAAGTACCGAAAATTTCATGTCTCCAACATAATTAGGGGCTCACTTAGAAAGAATTGTTTAAAATACACATGTGGGAGCCCAAAGGGTTAAATGTATGACTTTTTCAAAATTTTATGATTTGTCGTATGATGCGAGGTGTTCAGCTATAAGTACCCAAAATTTCATGTCTCCAACATGATTAGGGGCTCACTTAGGAAGAATTGTTTAATATACACATGTGGGAGTTACCGACTCGTTTACAGACATTAATTCTTCTGCGAGTTAAACCGATTAATTAAATAATAATTAATATTTCAGCTTGTAATTAAGATAGGACTTAGAAATAGGTATCAATGAAATCAGCGAGAAATTTGACATCGGGATACCAAAAAATTTAATCAAAAAATTTAATATTTAAAAAGTTCAAATTTCGTATTAAAACATGCTATTATGAAAAACCGCAGCGTCGTCATGTCTACCCGCTTTCCCGCCGAATTAAAATCTTTTTTCCTTGTCTTTCCAATTAAAGAAATTAAATTTTTATCGATCGATTTTTAGTGGATATTTTAACTTATACACATCGCAGAAATGTGAACTTTATACCAAATGAAGTAGATTTTTTTTCTGCGTCTGTCTATTCCATTTACAAATTTCTCGGACCAATATTTTCTGATATGCTATTTCGCTTTAAAAGGTCCACTTAGTTTTTCGGCTTAATTTCCTCCGTGGTAACCCTGCATCGGCTGATTTTACGGAGCATCCGCCGAATTTACTGGCAACCCTTAGGAGAAACTCCGGAGGATCTGGCGAAAGTGCGTTTGAAGGTCATTTCAAAAGGTTGATTGGTTAATTTTAGAATTTAATTAGCCCGTAATTAGGTTAATTACCAACTTTTTCAAAATTTTATGATTTGTCGTATGATGTGTGGTGTTCAGCTATAAGTATGCAAAATTTCAAGTCTCCAACGTGTATAGTTTCTGAGAACGGGCACTGTGACGGACAGACAGACAGACAGAGGAGCGAGAGGAATAGGGTTTCGTCAGATGAACGAAACCCTAAAAAACGATTCAGACAAATAATCTCTGAGAGACAACGAATGTCTGTGTGCAAGCGGTTTTAATCTTCATCCTTTTCATTAAAAAGTTGGACAGATAATCTGTTGCTTCTAATTGCTTCTAATCTTATTAACTTCTTGAATAACGTAAAGACGCGATGTATGAAGGCTATTATTAAGATTTTTAAAAATTAAATGCTGACGATGAATAACACAGTCTGCAACGAGACATTCATAACCGCAATGAAACCCTTATGTCGACTGGTCATTACTGGAGCACCATGAATATAGCAGCTGAAACTGCATTAAGATACGAAGTTTTTTTGTGTTGAAAAGCTTGTTCATGGTATTAAATATCGATTTTCTCTTTGTATTAGTTTCCAAATTTTTAGCAAATAATAACTCTTTACAATTTTTTTCTTCTTTTATGAATCGAACGCTCCAGCGCCCATTGGAGGCAGTATCGGCCGGATTGCGTACATTAGCTTTAGATCTTCGAAAAAAAACAAACATATTTTGTTGTATCTAAAAAATAATGCTTAGAGAACTGTAAACCTACACATCTATGTTTTAATGTACTAATTTATATGTATGTAGCTATTTACTAATCTTGTGGGTATATTCACTTTTAATAAAATCTCATATTATGTATATTTTGTACTTTGAATAGAATAAGTATGTACACCGAGCCTTGTCTCTAAATTATCAAAGGTGGCAATATTTGGCAAAATGAATATCTTTGATCGAAAACGCTGTTATGCGATCATTAAAAAAAAAAAAAAAAAAAAAAAAAAAAAAATTATGAAGGAGTTGATTATATACTAGGAAGTTCTTAAAAAATAATTAGAATGTTAATATAGAACGGAAATAAATTAAATGAAAGAAAAAAGCAAATATTTGTTGCACTATCAAATTAGAGAAAATAAAATTTGCTAATACCAGAAAAATAATCGCAGAAAAAAGTTGATTAATAAAAATATTCCGACTAATCAACAACATCAGATGATACGTTTAAAATAACTCACGTAATGTAGCTGTCTAGTAACAGCTATGAAATGTAAAAAAATCTGGTAATTACTAATTGTCAAATAGGCTTTTTTCTTTTCTAAAAAAGGCTTAACCCAAAGCGATACAAGTAAGCGTATACACTTAATACTGGAATCGGGCGTAAATTAACACAGTTGGCCATCTTGTGGACGGAGTGATAACCCACATACGCGGCTTTTAGTGTGACGTCATGTATGACGGGATATCTACCACCTGCGCATATTTTCTAAATCTTTAGCCAGTCATGGAACTAAATTTTGTTTACCACGTTTATTGCAAAATAATGGCGTAGCAAGAGGGGAGTCTAGATGCACTTGACACCACGAAGTTTACTTCACCTTTTTAGTGACACTTTAGCTATTAATCAAGGTGAAAAAAACTTAATAATTTTAGTGGTGTGAAGAAAGAAACAGTTAGGCATCTTCCTATAGTTTAACCTCGTCTGCTACGCCGCGTGCGACCTTGATTGATGTGACCTCGCCTTTAACACCTTCGGGACGGGAGCCTTTTATGAAATTTTTAATCTTTTGTCTTCGTTTTTTAACCCTAGAACTACCGGAAATTTTACTCAAGTTTTATAAAAACATTCTACACCAGAATTTTTACTTAAAACTATTTAATTTGTTTATTTAACTTATTATTGTCTGATTTATACATTTAGTTTGTTTTGAAGAAATTTCTGGTTTGAATAAATATTTTGAATGTACATGTCGGGTCCATTGGACCCTTCTGGTAGACAGAGGGTTAAAAACAGAAATTTGTGTCTTCTTGAATCGAGAAAATGCGCTGATTAAATAAGGCAAATTTTACAGTAAAATTTTACTGGTGAGAAAAAACAAGGATTCTGAGCGCTTCATGCGGCACGTATACGTGTCGCTCGTCCCCAAGGTGTTAACAGTGTGGCCCGAACTGGATTCGGGCAAGAACACTTTGCTTGCTTCATTATTAAAAGTATTTTGATACCACTAATTTGTAACTGTAAATTTATCTTTATTGATTGTCAGATATTTTTCGATTAAGTAAGGTAAATATTTTAGTATGGAAAAAGTGGTGTCCAGCCCCATTTTTAATTTTTTTTGTAAGAAAACAAATGTCACTGTTAAGGGGTTAATCTTGAGGTTACCTCTCCCATTTAAGATAGGACGCTTACTTATATCGTTTTAGGTTTAACCATTTCAGGGGTAAGGTACTTGGATTTGTAAAATGTTGAAATAAATCATTAATACTTGTATTTATAAAAAAAAAAAAAAAAAAAAAAAAAAAATTGTAAACAAGTAAAAGTATATTTTCGCATACTTAATAAAAGAGAAATTTTCATTGAAATAACCTGGTGCCATATGGGGCAATAAGGATTAAAATTAGGTGTAGCATCATTGAAGCATCACCGCCCATCAAGGGGTTAACTAGTTATCTTTATAATTTTATAGTAATTTGTGAACTTCCTTAGAATAATTCTGGTAAAAGGTGCTTCAAAGTCCTTGAAGCTAATGAACACTGTTCTTTATAAAATATTGCTGCAGTAAAACATTTGATGCAGGTTTGCCAGTTCGGCCTCCAATTTTAATCCGAAATTTCAAATTCATACCGGAAATTTAAAGAAGAATTTTTACTTTATATGATCGCCAAATGCCTCTAATTAAATAAAGAATAAAATACTATTCTTTAGTTCTAGTAAGAACTCGAAATTAACAATTTAAGACCTCCCGATGGTGTTCTTTCAAACAACAATTGTGAAAAATAGCAGTAAACTGTTTTAGAAATAAAATTAACCGTAACCTTTGTCGGTCCTCATTCGCAACATACATGGCATGGCACTTTTACGTATTAGGCTCATTGCCGTATACTTTTTGACAAAAATTGCTTTATTATTTTTATCATTGTCGATGTATTTTATTAGTTCATTAAAAGGTGAGAATAATTTATCCAACAAATACATTCGAAATGTAATCTTTGAGCATAAAATAGAACACATAAATTGTTTATTTTTGATCTCTCATACTTATCATGGAAGTATATAAAATCTTTAAAACAGTCAGTATATAAATACATAAAAAAGATACACCTCCTTTTATATTGCTTGAATGCCATTGGGAAAGAAAAAGTGTAGTTTAAAACAACTTTAGAAGTAAATGACAATAAATTTAAAGTAAAATCAAAAATTTAAAAACTTATAAAAAAAATTTAAAAGACTAAGAATTAAATATTAAGTTTTTAAACTTAAGTCATGGATGTTAGTAAGTAGAACAGTAAAATGAAAAATTGAAAATTAAGTTAAAGTACAGCTGTAGTTACAAAACTACTAAATATAAAGAATAAAATGCAGAAAATTAAAGTTAGCACTTTTTCAGAAATGACACTCACCAAGGGAGGGCAGGAAAAGCTGTAAAGGAGACAGCAAAAACCACATGACAAAAAAGTCACTAATCAGGGTAATATATTTAGTATATTTTATGATTAATTTAATTTAATTTAATTTATATAAATATATAAGAAATAGACAGAAGAACAAGGCAGATGCGGTGAACACAAAGTTCACTGAGTGTCCATACTCATGGAACATTTGGAACGCTTCCATCAGTTTTATGAAGTAGCGTAATTGGCTTTATTATGGTATCACTTTACCTGTCATTAACCTTTATCCGGAAACGTACCATCTGTGAGATGATTGCGTCTACATAACTACCCTTAACCCATTGAGGGGCACCGGTATATATTATATACCACCTACGATTAATGAAGTTTTACACCAGAAAAATTTTATTAAATTTTACTTTTCTAACTTTGGTGGAAAAAATCCGCAAAATTGCTTTTACTTTTTTTGAAATAGAATTTTTCAAAGATTCCGGTGGGAATTCAGCATTTCACAAACGTAATTGCTTGCCCCTCAAGGGGTTAACCACTTGAGGTGCGGTGGGATATATTTTATTCCACCTACGATTAATGACGATTTGCACCAGAAAAATTTTATTAAATTTTATTTTTTTTAACATTCGTGGTATAAAGGTCGTAAAATTGCTTTTCCTTATTTTGCAATAAATATTTTTGCAGATTCCGGTGTGAATTCGAAATTATAGAAACACAATCACTTGCCCCTCAAGGGTTTAATATTTTCTCTCTCCGACATTCAAAACTTATTTTTATGCCGTTATATTAAAAAAAAAATTGGTCCTGTTAAAGTTTAAATTTTTAAGTTCACTATTTGGTAAATTATTAAGTGTTCTGTTTGTGCACGGGATTTCCACGTTTCCGGTTAAAGGTTAAATAAGGTGAATATTTGTTTTTCAAAAAAGTGGTGCCAATGTGCAATTTGAATTTTTGAATCGTAATTTAATGCGACCGTTAACCCCTTGAGGGGCACCGGTATATATTATATACCACCTACGATTAATGAAGTTTTAAACCAGAAAAATTTTATTAAATTTTACTTTTCTAACTTTGGTAGAAAAAAGCCGTAAAATTGCTTTTACTTATTTTAAAATAGAATTTTTCAAAGATTCCGGTGGGAATTCAGCATTTCACAAACGTAACTGCTTGCTCCTCAAGGGGTTAAGGGATTAAGAGGCCTATGATGTCTAGAATAGCATTACTTGAAAAAAATATATTTTACTCATTTTACTGAAACATTAGAGCTAGCAGTAGTCGAAACGTATTAACCCCTTCGGGACGAGTGTCTTTTACGGGATTTTTAATCGTTTATCACCGGTTTTTTAAAGCAGAAATGTTTGCCTAACTGAATCGCGAAAATTCTCGGATTAAATAAGGCAAAATTTTCAATAAAAATTTACTGGTGAGAATAATCAACGATTCTGAGCACTTTATGCGGCACGTAAGCCGGTCGCTCGTCCCCAAGGGATTAAGCGAGTGAAGTGTTCATATTGGCAAGAAATAATACATTATTAGAAGTGACCTTGTCATTCTGTAGCATTTCAACAATCGAGTACCAAACTTCAATTTGGATACAGTCCCTATAATATGCTCATTTTAAAATAATGAATTTCTAGTAAACTTATCATACGAATTTCATTAAAATTTGGATTTAGTCTAATGGAAGGATTTAGAATTTATTTATGGTGTCAAACCTGGCTATAGAAGAAAACAAAGTTTGGGCTCGTTTTAATATGGAGATGGCCCCTAAGCAAATTTTATATATGTTACTGTGAAAGACCAAAATTGGAGAATGTCGACTTTCACCGGTGAATGTCAACACATACCAAAAACGACGTTGGTGAAAGACCGAATATTTGATTATATTCTTGTGTATTCGGACCATCACCGGTGAATGTCGACAAACGCAGATATGCTCAAGTGGAGGTCGAAAAGAGAAGTGGCATTTAATACTATCGCTGCTATCTACGAGAATACTCGTAGTTGGCAAACTGGATTTCCTTGCCAGCTACGAGATTCAGCTATTCTCTTTCCTGTACCTGAAGTTTTAGGAAGCAATTTCCAAATTAGTGAATTTAACCCTTAAATGCATGAATTATTCTTTTAGAATTGTGTTTTTTATTTTATATTAATTATTAGACACCAGAAATCTTGAGATAGATATTTAACTTTATTTAGTAGCATATATTTGTAAATTTTACAGGATTAATATTTCTATATAAATATAGTGTTTGAGGGAACTTAATTTATGTATTAAAAATTAAATAAAAAGGTGATGGAAATTTACATCACTATGCAATTAAGGGTTAAAGATTCATTATTGTTTTGCGTCTTGCCGCCATCAAGGCTTCTTTGTAGCAGTTTTGGATGAAACAAATCATTGAAAATAGGTTTGAAAACATGCATCACACATGTAGGAACTGTTATCTTATGTTTAAATTTATGTATGGTATTACTAGCAACAGCTTTCTGATAAGCACATTATCAATCGACACCAGGAGGGCAAAAAAGTATGCAATGGTTCGGAATTAGTTGATCGTGTGTAAAAATAAATTGCCCATACAGATTTTCGCATATCAGGCAAATTATTTTTGTTTTCTCTTATGACATTGCCATAATAAACAGTTAATTTTTTAATCAAGATATCTGTGAGACGGTCTCTCCCTCCAACAGATTTTTTGTCACAGCATTCCTCCCCGCTTCGCTTCAACTTTCTCAAACGAGTACCTATTCGTTTCTGAATATGGCCAACACATTCAATTTTGACATACACAGTTACCTTTGCTCCATATGTTTGGTCCATATGCGCATGACTCAGTTATTGCTTGAAAAGTTTTGGAATCACCATCACCTATGTATCCTGAATACTTCTAAAATCCGAAGAAGTTTCCGTTGGACTGTTTATCATTTTGAATTAGACTTTAAGATGCAGCATATAAAGTGTTTTTGTCGATTTATATTCTAGAAAAAAATTTTCTGATGAAGGCTTTAAAGATTAAACCAAAACGTAGAGATTTATTTTATTCATATGTTTATTTTCAGTGGCGTATCAAGGAAGGGGGTCCAAATGCTCTTGATACCAATTTTTTGTAAAGCTTTCTTCATCTTGATTAAAAGCATAAAATTATTCGATTAGGTAAGGCGAACTGAACTTTACAAAATTAGTGGTATCCACAGCGTTTGGACCCCCACCCTGACTACGCCACAGTTTATTTTACATCTTTTAATTTATGAATAAATAGCACGTTGGATAGCAACACCTTTTTTGTTTTATATATGAAGAAAACCTGTTTACGGTAAATTTACGTTTTCGGATTCTTTGTCGCGAAACCCTTTTGGGATGCAAATCA
Organism: Maratus speciosus; assembly: GCA_963932465.1. NCBI lineage: Eukaryota > Metazoa > Arthropoda > Arachnida > Araneae > Salticidae > Maratus > Maratus speciosus. Next base: position 195,830,851 of record OZ010794.1, read on the forward strand.
CCCTCTGTATTATTCACATGGATGTTTAATACAAAAAACAATTACTATCGATAAATAAATATTGAAAATGAAATCAAAATTGCGTTAAAAAGCAGTTGAGAATAGAGAGCAATGTGACAATTTACCGCGTGGATCGTAGTAAATACTAAACAAACCTTTGCAAATTGAAGTAGAAGTTAATAAAATGCAGTATTCACGTAATAGTAGAAATATAAAACCATGGGGTATATCATTTGAGAGTTAGAATACAGGCGAAAGGGAAATGAAACTGAAATTACACTCACCAGCAGCTGATTCAAAAAAGGTAAACAAACAATCTCGCCTCTTAAGCGCCACGAATCACGAAAAGGGCTTAAATTGTTTTGGCCATAACTTCACTTCTAAAGTGAATTTTTGCATGTTTTTTTAAAATGTTCCTAAAGAATCAACATATTTAATTATAAGCTGTTAAACAAATCGGTTTTTGGATACTTTAAAGGTTACTTGAACCCTTAAGCAAATCTTTTATATAAATAGAAAACTGTTAAGGAAATTAAAATAAATGCTAATACAGACCACAATGAGTTAAAGGAGGGGTCGTACGCTTCTGGGAATTTTTCAGGACATACATCCAGGGCCTGATTACCAACAGGGCACACTTACACCAATAAATTTTAAAAGAAATGTTCGCCTTATCTAAACGCCGTATTCATGTAAAATTACTGCCATGAATGAGGCAAAATTTTTGTTTCTTTTTACTAGTGGGAATGTGCCCCGTTGGTAATCAGGCCCTGCATACATCCGTATCTTTTTTTTTTATAGAAAAATAAATCTTGGTTAGAGACGCAAAATTTTGCTTTAATTAAGAAGATATTTTCTATAAGAAATGCTGGTAATTAAGAATTTCCTGGTCTTGAAATTTCAGGACAAGTACGACCATAGATGCCAACATCTTTTAATTATTCTGGAGTCTGATCCAAGATGAACACGTTTTCAACCAGAAATTTTATTTAACAAAAAATTTTAAAATGAAATCGAAGATGTACCTCTTAGGAAGAAGGCAAGTTTTCTTATATATTTTTTCCAGTTACGCAATGCAAATTTTGGATCAAACTCCGGAATAATTATGAGATGTTGGCATCTATGGTACGACCCCTGATTAAAGGGAAGAAAAAATATTCGCAATACCAATAGGAAAAAAATTAAATTCACACCAGAAAAAGTAACAAAACCATTTACTTAAAATAATTTAATCAAATTTTCGTATGCTGTATTCCTATCCTTTTTCCTTCAAGTAATGTAGCTGTTTAACGACAGCTATAAAATATAAAGAAAACACATACATTTCATATAGTTCACGAGAGAAAACAACAGGAATGCAATTCCGTTAACATGTTACATGACATCTACCATTAATGTGCTTATACAAGGCATAATTGGGTGATTTATATTCGAGTTATTTCAATAATCGGCTAATTTTAAATAATACGTTATAGATGCCGTCGATTTTAATTATTGGATTTTTTTTCGTGATTTTTAACCCTTTTTATATCTACTTTTTACAGTTTGTGACATCTCACATCAGTGATTGTGAATTATAACAAGCTTATGTAAACTATGTAAACTTTAAAAGTTTAATAAGAAAAAACAAATAGCAAGATAGTTTTAAAACATCGGAGAATGTTAATTGCGAAAATTATAAATATAATATTTTCTAATCTAGTCAGAAGCATGTGCAGCATCAAGTTGTGGTTATATAAGTAGAAAACTATAATTACTTGCCGTATAAGAATTCATATTATATTCTGTATTTTTTCTTCTTTCTAATATTGAAAAATATATTAAATTAGTTGTTTAATCTATAGGATTATTTTCTGTATCCTGATTATCACTAGATCACACATATCTAAAGTTAAAAAATATACCTGAAAAATTCTCTTTGAAATGTGTTATTTCCTTTTTATTATTCCAAAACTTTATTATTATTGAATAAAAGAATATTTTAAAATAAGTTTTGTTTTCAAACTGTAGCTGTATTTGATGACTTTTTTTACTCTTTAACACCAGAACGCCCGGAAATTTTGTTCAAGTTTCATAAAAATACTTGACATCAGAATTTTTATTTAAAATTATTTAATTGATTTATTTAACGTATATCTGCGTGGTTTAAATTTAACATATTTTATGAAAAAATATCTGGTTCCAATTGACATTTAATCACATGGTTGGAGTCGAATCGACTCCTTTTGGGCGTTCTAGTCTTAACCCATTAAGGAGTAGCGTTACCATATGGTCACAGCATAGCTGTCAACCCTTTTGCTGTTTGAATACCAGTAATTTATAAAAAAAAAAATTCACTTCCTTTAATGACAAAAACTTTGCTATAAAATAAGATAAATATTGCTTTTCTGAAAAAAGTGGTACGAAAGGCAGTTTTTGTATTTTACAAAGAAAAAATAATTCCGTCTTTAATGGCCAAGCATGTAATCAAATTTCAGCAGTAAAATTTTGTTTGCTACAGCAATTTTAATTAACTAGAAGATTGCAACAGAATTAGCACCATTGACAAGATTGTTCATGCTTGGTGAGAAAACAAATGAAAAAGTAAGAAAAAGCAAAAATTTTGTTTGTTACAATAATTCAGATTAACTAAGAAGAATGCAGCAGAATTACCCCCATTGACAAGATTGTTTGTACTTGGTGAGAAAACAAATGAAAAAGTAAGAAAAAGCAAATATTTTGTTTGTTACAATAATTCAAATTAACCCTTTCGAGGGCAGCGTCCTTAAAAAATTGACAATTTTAATTACAGAACTGACAAACGGCACCAAGAATATTTAATTAAAATTTTCCTATTATAATGTACGTGAAAATAAGCAAGTTCATATTTGCTAACAAATTCGTTTATAAATTCCGGTGTCAGTCTATTATTTCCTCAGTTTATAAGTAGAATTACTCCGCGCCGGTAAGGGTTAACTAAGAAGAATATAGCAGAATTACCATCATTGACAGGATTGTTCATGCTTGGTGAGAACAAATCATCAAAAGGTTTTGAGGTATACTTATAAATTTATTAACTATAAATTTATTAACTTTGTTAATCATTACATTCTTGCAAGCAATCCAAGTTACAAAAATGCATTGCATTTATTAGTTATTTAAATGGTTCAGAACAGCTACAGTGTTGCCAGTGGGCTACTTTTTTCAAATTCAGATTTCCTGATTGACACTAATTTTTTGAAATGGTAAAATTCGCCTTGTTTAATGACATATTAACTAATTCGAAATTTTTACAATAAAAAAAGTGCTGCTAATCAAGAAATCTGAATTTTTAAAAAAGTAGCCCACTGGCAACACTGAACGGCTATATAAAGCTTCAGAAAATATCATCTATTAATATTTGCATATTAAAAGTGTGAGTAAAGAAAAACACAATATGATTAATTTCAGTTATGAACCTCCCCCCCCCCCTCCTCTCTCGATAATGGAAAAAAAATTCTATCATAAAAACTAAATTACCCATTCTGTTGGCAAATTTATAAATAGGTAGAATTAAATATCCTGGAAGAGGCAAAAATATTCTATGTCATTGGAGAAATCATTGGTGAATTTATCATGGTTAGTACGCATCAAGGCATTTAGGGGATTTTAGATGTTTTAATATTTAGTAAAATATATTTGTAGAATATAAATAAAATTAGGGGAGACTAGGGAGGGTTGACCCACTTTTTACAAAATGATTTTTAATTTTTTAAATATTGAACGTAGAATAAAAATTTATATATCAAATTTTATTCGTTATACAATCAGTTATCAAAATAAAATTGCTACGTAAGTGTAATGTATAAGAAATTTCAAAAATGATCAATTTTAACCATGAGAAAATAATGGGTGAAGGCTCCCCACATATGGGAGGCTTGACCCACTATATGGGAGGCTTGACCCACTTTGTTTTATATTGAAATATTTGTGAAGGGAAATAAAATCTTTTTAAAAAAAGCAATATAACTTTATGCTACATGCTTTAATTATTATAAAAAACATTTTTGAAAATATGATGCTTAAACAAACCTGTTTAGACGCAATTGCAAGTCAGAGGAGAAAAATTTTGTTTTCAACAGAATTTCGTCTGAGCAGGTATAGTTGCACAGCAGGGAATATGAAATTTTAACATTTAAAACAGTTAGAGATAGGTTCCGTTTTCATAGGATTTCATGTATTATTATACCCGAAATTTATAGCCACTGTTCCGCTTTTTTTTGTCTCCATTTCCTGATTTTTGCGACACTCGACCTGACAACTCTGTCACATAGTTTGGCTTCATCTCACTGTATTCATGCTGGTGAAATTTATCTACATATCTTCCAAAAGTTTTTCGATCAATGCGATGTTCTTTTGCAGCCGCATGTGCACTTAACCATAGGTGCCAAGTTGCCACTAATCCTCCGTAATATGTGGGTTAATTTAACACTGGTTTAATACATTTCGTACCGGAATTTTTTTTCTGAGATGAAATTAAATAAGTTCCACGTAGAAAACTGGAATTAAATAAATAAAGATTCATCAAATAATTTTTCTGGTTCGAAACGTTGTTAAACTGGGTTAAATTAATCCCCGCATTACGGAAGATTAGTGCGAGCTTGGCACCTCTGACTTAACTGATAATTATCTTCTTTATCACTTTCAGTGGCAAAGTACATTCAGTACTAAAATGTTGAAATAAATAACTGGCACCGGAATTTACGAACAAATTTATTTGGAAATAAGAAAAAGGGTATATTTCACATACATATTAAATGCAAAAGATTTTAGCAAAATTATGTTGTCATTGTGGCGTTTGGGAATTAAAATTAAGTGTTTTCATAAGCATAAAGCTGCCTCTGACAGGTTTAAATCTGCTGCTTTCATACTTTCTAGCCCTTTCTACTGTTTTACACTGTTTCTATTTACCTATTGTAGTAATATTTAAATAGAAAAAGTTCCTATCAACTTTCCCATTTATATTTCATTTATTTTTTTCTTGCAGTGAATACTATAGCAATTTTTCACATCTTTCTTTAATCTAAATATTTTCTTTTCCCTCACCCTATTTTACCGTGGCTTTACAGAATAAATTAACATTCTTTTTTATATATAACCATTAACCTTTCATTATGCATGTGCATAATAAAAAGATTTCTCCTGGTCAACCCTCCCTCATATTAACTGGATCAAACCTCCCCACATAGCCCTTTTCTAAAGAATAGCACGTTGTTATACTAAGCCTAACTTATTGTACAATCTTTATGCCTGGAATGAAAGCTCGACATTTCTGCATTACTTAAAACCTACTTACTTAAATTTCTATGATATATTTTATCTGAAAAAAGCTTACAAAATATTTCTAAAAAACACAACTTTTAGGTTGAAAACGCCTCACAATTGATTTTTCCACACCTATTTCGATTATCTCTATGAAACAAAGGCTGTTGTTTGAGCATTCCGGTAGCTTTGGTTGACACCTAATGATAAAACTGTGAAATTCTTTTAAATATGAAAACTGATGGGTGGGTTAAGCCTCCCGTATGGTCAACCCTCCCTAGTCTCCCCTATATGCAGGTCCACGCAACGAACTGGATATATGGCCACCTAGGTGTGATATTTCCTGAAAGTTTGAGTTCAATAGTTTTAAGCGTATTTTAGCCTCAATTAAATTTTAAATTGATATTTTGCGTGTATAAAAAACTGTTACTAATATACAGTGCTGTACAAAATAATTCCTGTCAATTGATAGTAATTTCTGAAGGCCAATTTTAAACCTATTATGCATTCTCTTTTTTCGAAATTTTAACACAGTAAGTAGTATATATATAGATCTATAAATAAATACAATGCTGCACAAAAGAATTGGAGTATTTGAGTTATGTAGCAAAACAAAATGCAAATTAACTTTCTTTTTGCACTCCTTTATTATTACACTCTGTTATTTAAACTAACTTGGTTCATGTATGTAACGATGGTTCTGTTTTTTATGTACATGTTTTTCATTGTGATCCTGATATGCTAGAATTACAACAATTATGCATGTGTGACAATATATCATTTTAATATTAGAATATATAGAAATCTATAAATCAAATATCGTGCTGCACAAAAGAATTGGAGTATTTGTGTTATGTAGAAAAAAAATTAATTTTCTTTTTACACTGCTTTATTATTACACTCTGTTACTTAAATTATCTTGGCTCATGTATGTAAAAACGAAATTTTTAAATCTGTGTTTCACTCTGAACATGATACATTAAAATTACAACAATTATACATACAGGTGTGACAATACATCATTTTAATATTATAACATATGCAACTCTATATATCAAATGCATTGCTGCACAAAAGAATTAGAATATTTCAGTTATGTAGCAAAGCAAAATGCAAATTAACTTTCCCTTTACACTCCTTTATTATTACATTCTGTTTCTTAACACGTTCACGCTGACGCGGTGGGTCACACTGGACTGTCACAGATCTGCAAAGTCTCCGGCTTTTTGGATACCAGTATTTTAATACAGAAAATGTTGTTTTATTTAATTAGAACAATTGGGCGATTTAAAGGAACAACATTTTCTCTAAAATAATAGTAGTGGGAAAAAAAGCCGGAGACTTGAGAACTCTGAGACAGTCGAATGTGACCCACCGCGCCGCTGGCGCGAACGTGATAAATTGGTTCATATACAGTGTGTCCGAAAAGTCTGGAAATGGTCGAATAACTGGAGAAATACAAAGCAGATTGAAAAACGAAAATATACCTGTTAAATATTTTTAAAAAAGCTACTCAGTGGTACCAAATTTGACCCTCGCAACCGACCCCCCGGGGGTCAGAGGGTGTCCAACTTTTAAATCTTGAATGATAACACCCATTTTTTATTGCAGATTCGGATTCTACGGACAAAAATGCGTAACATTTGTATTTAACATTTTTTCCTAATATTCGTTGATCACGGTGTAATCGAGCAAATAAAACAGATACATATTTTGGTTTTCCCAACCAGGTTTTGACATCTCGAAATCTGATTGGATAGAACTTTCATCGTCAATGTAGCCGTCTTTAGCGGAAACAGTGTTTCTCGAAAACCATCAGTGGTGGTTGTTTCAATGATGCTTTATATGCTTTTTCCATAAACATTAATAGAAATATATTAAACTAGCAAACCCCGCGGCTTTGCTCGCGTAATAGTTGAAATATGCCTAATAATATTTGTATGACTATTTTTTTTTTTTGTAGAAGAACACTCTTTGGAATAATTCAAAAATTGCAAATTAAGCCACAGTTTGACTAAACTTCATTATAAAAGTGCAATAGACAGAAATGAGATTACAGTTAATAAGCAGAACTAAAACTAATTCCAAATAAATGATAATTTAGAAAGTATTTTGAGACTTTTATGCTCATTTCATACGCTCATTTCAGTATTCATTTGAAGTTTTGAATTTTTTAGAATCCAACTTAACACATTTACATCTTAAAATTAACCATCATGTCAAATTCCAAGCTTCTTGTCTAACGGTCTACCACCTCTCTGGTGTTAGTGAAATAGAATGTCTCGAAAATTTTTGAAACAGAGACTGTCACCATTAATTTTCCAACTTTAACCTTGAAATCGGTTGGTATTTGTATTTCCTAATATTCTATAGAAAACGGAATTAAGATGTTTTTAATAGCTTTCTTGTTGTTCCTGCCAACCAGGTGGTAGTTACACCGGCATAAAATATAGCCCCTATAGGATCCGGGACTGTCACTCCTGATTCGCAACCAATAACTTCTGTAATCGGTTTATTATTTCCTGAGGTTCCATAGAAATCGTAATTTAGGACCCTTTTAGAATGCTTTTCGCTCCTTCCCTTCGCTTCCCCCCTTTTTAATTTCGAATTTATTTTCGACTGTTCTTAGAGGACATTTATATTTTATGAGTAACTACCGTGCTATATTTAAAGTTTCTAGCATCTTCAGTACCGGAGAAATCGCAATTTAAAAAGTTTTTTGCAACCCTCTAAGGGTTGTGGCACCAACATAAAATATAGCTTATGTTTGAAATCGGTTTCGTATTTCATACGATTGCAAAAAATCGTAATTTAGAACGCTTGTACAACGCTGTTCGCTCACTTCATCCTATTAAATTTGGAATATTCTTTCGACAGTTCTTAGAAAGCATTTGCACATTTGAAGTAATTACCATTCCAAATTTAAAATGTTAGACCCCCTCAGTAACACAAAAAACGCAATTTAGAAATTTTTTTGCTCCTTTAACCCCCAGGTGGTAGTGACAACAACGTAAAACATAGGCTATGTTGCGCGGGGACTTTCATCATCAATTTGAAACCATTACTTCTGAAATCGGTTTATATTTCCTAAGATTGCGTAGAAAATGCTATTTAGAACGTTTTTAGAACGCTTTTCGTTCATTTTCACCCCTTTTAAATTTCAAATTTTTAAGGAACTCCTCTCAGAGAGCACTTACATCTCAGAAGTAATTACCATGCCAAATTTCAAGTTGCTAGCCAGTCCAGTATCACAAAAATCACAATTTAGAACGTTTTTTAAAATGCAACCGCAAGGTGGTAGTGACGCCGATATGAAATAGATCCTATATTGGAGCAAGGGCTGTCATCATTAATTTCCAACCATTACTTTTGAAATAGGTTGGGTACTTTCTGACATTGCGTAGAAATCGCAATTTAGAAAGTTTTTAGAGGGTTTTTCGTCCATTTTCAAACTTTTTAAATTTCGAATTATTTCGGAAATGTTCTTAGAGATCATTTATATCTTAGAAGTAACTACCATGCCTAGTTTCAAGTTGATAGCCCCTGCAGTATTACAAAAAACGCAATTTAGATCGTTTTTTTTTTGCTCCTTCACCCCTTTTGGAATAGTGGCACCGACATGAAATAAAGCCTATGTTGCAGTGAGGGCTGTCATCATCGTTTTCACACCATTTTTTTAAAAAAATCGATTCGGTACTTCCAGAGATTGTGTAGAAATCGCAATTGAGAAAGTGTTTTAGAACGCTTTTCGCTCATTTTTTCCCCTTTTAAATTTAGATTTTTTAGGAAATGTTTTTGGAGATCATTTGTATCTTATAAATAACTGCCCTGCCTAATTTCAGGATTCTAGGCCCTTCAGTAAAACAGAAATCGATATTTAGAACTTTTTTTTTTTTTTTTGCTTCTGGAACCCGTATGTGGTAATAACACCGGTATGAAATTGAGCCTACGTTGGAGCAAGGGCTGTCATCACCAATTTCCATCAAGCACTTTTGAAATAGGTTGGGTACTTTCTGAGATTGCGTAGAAATCACCATTTAGAACGTTTTTTTAAAACTGTTTTCGCGCATTTTCACCCCTTTTAAATTTCGAATTTTTTAAGAAATGTTCTTAGAGATCATTTATATTTTATAAGTAACTAGCATTCCAAATTTTATGTTTCTAGGCCCTTCACGAACACAAAAATCGCATTTTCGAACGTATTTTTACTCCTGCACCCTCTTCGTAGGTAATGGCACCGACATAAAATGTAGCCTATGTTGGAGCAAGGGTTGTCACCATCATTTTGACACCATTAATTTTGAAATCGGTTTGGTACATGAGATTGCGCAAAAATCGCCATTTAGAACGTTTTTTAGAACGCCCTTTTGCGCATTTTGACCCCTTTTAAATTTCGAATTTTTTAAGAAATGCTTTTAGAGATCATTTATATCGTATAAGTAACTACCATTCCAAATTTCATGTTTCTAGGCCCTTCAGTAACACAAAAATCGCAATTTCGAACGTTTTTGTGCTCCTACACCCCCTTTTGGCCAGTGGCACCGACATAAAATGTAGCCTATGTTGGAGCAAGGGATGTCATCATCATTTTGACACCATTATTTTTTAAATCTGTTTGGTACTTCCTGAAATTGCGTAAAAATCTCCATTTAGAGCGTTTTTTAGAACACTTTTCACGCATTTTCACCCCTTTTTAATTTCGATTTTTTTAAGAAATTTCCTTAGAGATTATTAGTATCCTATAAGTAACTATCATTCCAAATTTCATGTTTCTAGCCCTTTCAGTAACACAAAAATCGCATTTTTAGAACGTTTTTTGCTCCTGCACCCCCTTTTGGCCAGTGGCACGGACATCCGATATAGCCTATGTTCTAAGTTGGACTAACACCATCATTTTGATACCATTAGTTTTGGAATCGGTTCGGTAGTTCCAGAGCTTACCTCCTACAAATAAACAATTTTTACCTCTTTATAATATTATTACTAGCAGGCTATGCCCGCTGCGCTGGTCAATATTTCCAAATGAACCTTCGATTAAACGAAATAGATTTGAACTTGTATTTTAAACGATTTGGACCTTCAGCTGGACTTTGCTCATTGCTGAAAACGATGCGAACGCCATTGCAATATTATATTTTATCTTCAGCGTTGGACAAAATTTAGCTATTAACCAGCAATTCTTTTAGTTCATCATTAACAGAGCACTTTTGGTAGGGAAATGTGACCCTTATGACAACAGGAATTAAAATGGTCTCTGATCTGACACTACTAAATTAGAATCCATTAGAATGATTGCACAGATTGACCATTGAACACGAATAATGTTCAGGTGGTTCATTTGCTTTTGATAGTTTTTGAACTCCTGAAATCTTAGTTCGCGCAATATGTGATTCTGGTAGCTTAAATATAATCTCACTGAATGTTACGTTATATTTCTCAATAAACGTCCTCTTGTGACAGATCTATTACTACTGTTTTCTCTCTTTGGATTCCAGCAGAGTAAATACCGTAAAAAAGGTATTGAAGAATTTGCAGTCAAAAAAGAATGTTTAACTTTCATATTTCAAAGAAAAGTGAAATATAAAAAAGTGTGTTTTTAAAGCTGAATTGTTTGAATAAAATTAAAATGACGTCATTTTCACTGCCTTTTCATTTTGTAGATCATTTACAATCATGTAACCGTTTACACGTTACAAAACTCGATGGTTTAATCTTGTAAAAAAAAAAATAAACCTCTTGCATCCAATAAAATCTTTCTAATCATCTGTAATCGACTCTTTTGTGATGGTTGACGTCAAACATTAAGACTGAGGCAACAATATTGATACACATTTACCAGAGTTAATGACAAAACAAACTTAATTACTCGCCAAGTTACGATCCAATAAATAATGTCAAATTGTTGTCAAGTCAATCATAGATTTTTGATAAATAAATATTCATGTCTTAAATAGACCTGAGAATGATAAATAAAAATAGTTATACAAAAAATTTTAGCAATAAGCATTTTGGTGAATACTTGAACCGAAGATTTATTTTGCATTTTTCTAAAGAGCACAATAATAACACGAACAAACAAAAAGGCTTGCTAATTCCTTTATAGTCAAGAGTAAATTAATCTACCGTCTGCTGTGTAAATAACCAGATTATGAAAATAATACTTAATTTATTGCTAAGTTTAGCTGAAGCGACGAATTAGAAAAAATATCTGAAATTAAATCCAGCAAGCAATTTGTATTGCAAAATTTTGGCTTTTTTTTTTTTTTTTTTTTTTTTTTTTACAATAATAATAACGCAGAAATTTTCTTAATAATCGTCTTATATCCTAACTTTTAAAGCAGTGAATATTTCTATAGGTGAAATTAGCAATAGGTCCGACATCTTAAAAAAAATAATAATACGCAATTTTCCATTAATAAGTAATAATCTGAGTTCGGGGATATAAAAATCACATGCTTGAAGAAATTAAAACGGCCTGTTTCCATAGTAATGGTATTCCATATTATGATAAAAAATATTTTAAATCTCTGAAATTAAATTATTCTAGCATATGTGTGTGTATTTGGCAGACATTTACACTAAAATTTAAGTACTTGCTACATAATAATAATTTTAATTGCTTTTTACATGATTTACATTTGAATATAAAAATTTATTCCAAATCTTCTTCTACACTTAAAAAAAGGGGGAAAAAACATCATTGAGACCTTCGCCTGACTTATTTCACGCTTCTGCCTTGTGGCTTAAAATTGCATTGTTTGGCGACAAAAGTAATAATTATATAGTATGTAACTGACTAATACAGCCATTTTTACAATTACTTCTAGTTTTTCCTCTAAGACTTACGGTGGGAGAATTACATAAAAATGCTAATTAAATTGAAAAACAAACAAAAACAAACAAACAAACAAAAAAAAGACTAAAATAATGTTACTTAAATTTTATTTCTTCAATTTTTTTCAGGCACATTTTTATTTACCTGACGCAAGCGAAAAATCGCCAAATAAGGTATCAATTGCTTCTTTCATACTAATAGTAAAGAAACACATAATATGTAACTCACAATAATTACAGTATTATTTACAGTTGCATCAGCTTGTTTCTCCTATAAATCACATTATGTGAATTAAATAGTTAGATAAAAATGAAAAGAAAATAACTAAAAAGAAAAAAAAAGTAGTAATTCAAAATTAGTCTAATCAAATTTTCAGATTTCTTTTTTTAACGTAAGGCAGGCGATAATTCGCCAAATATTTATCAACTGTAAAATTTCACAACAAATTATATTTTAAGTATTACAAATATTTATTTCATGTTTAAATTAAATATTTCCGTTTTATAATGTTACGTCTGATTAAAACATTTTTTTTTGTTGCCTTTTTAAATTAAATATCAGTATTTTTTTTTCATTTATTTACGAAATGTTTGTCTAACGGATATAGTCATTTTCAATTCTCTAATCAACAAACTTTTCGCCAAAATATAATCACTGGCAACCCTTTCCTTTAAAATAACATTAAAATACGAAATTTATTACCAAAAGTCATAGTTATCCCTATATATTTTCTCATAAACCACAGCGTGAATATTCTTTATCGAATGATATAACTTGCAAAAAAATCCACAAAGTAGTTTTTGAAAACACTCGAGCGGAACTTTTTGATCTTACTGCTTTATAATATACTAGCAAATCCCGCGGCTTTGCTCGCGTAATATTTGAAATATGCCAAGTGATATTTATATGTCTAATTTTTATTAAAAGGTACTAACTAAATTTTTATTTTATTAAAAGGTAATATTTTAGTTTATTAAAAGGTACTTATTACTTTTAGGAATAATTAAAACAATTACTATTTAAAACACAATTTGTTTAAGCATGATTGTTACACTGCATAAACCAGAAATGAGACTTAAATTAATAAAACGAAATAAAACTAAATAAATAATAATTTAGAAAATATTTTGAACTTTTATGCTCAGTTAATACGCTCATTTCAGTATTCATTTAAAGTTTTGAATTTTCTAGAAACCATCTTCTTACATCTTAAAATTAACCATCATGTCAAATTCCAAGTTCTACCACCTCTCTCAACATAAAGGGCTGTGTTGAAATAGAAACTGTCACCATTAATTTGCCAACATTAATTTTGAAATTGGTTTGTTATTTCCTAATATTCCACAGAAACGTAATTTAGAAAGCTTTTAAAGGCCTTTTTTAGAGCGTTTGTTGTTCCTGTGAACCCCAGGTGGTAGAATCATCGGCATAAAATATAGCATGTGTAGGATCAGAGACTGCTACCATTGATTCGCAGCTATTACTTTTATATTTGGTTTATATTCCCTGAAATTGCGTAGAAATCGTAATTTAGGACTTTTTTAGAATGCTTTTCGCACCTCCCCTTCACTTCACCCCTTTTTAATTCGAATTTATTTTCGACAGTCCTTCGAGGGCATTTATATTTTATAAGTAACTACCATGCCATATTTAAAGTTTCTAGCCTTTTCAGTAGCACAGAAATAGCAATTTAGAAAGTTTTTAGCTACTGAAACCCTCTGGTGGTAGTGGCACAGACATAAAATATAGCTTATGATTGAGCAGGTTCTATCACCAACAATTTGTCATCATTATTTTTTTAATCGGTTTGGTATTTGATAAGATTACATAAAAATTGTTATTTACAACGCTTTTCGCTCACTTCATCTTTTTAAATTTGAAATTTTCTTTCGACAGTTCTTAGAAAGCAGTTGCATCTTGTAAGTAAATACCATGCCATATTTCAAAGTGTTAGACCCTTCAGTTATGCAAAAAAAGCAAATTAGAACATGTTTTGCTTTTGCAACCCTCAGATGGTAGTGACAGCAACAAAAAATATAACCTATGTTATAGCAGGGACTGTCACCATTGATTTGCAACCATTACTTTTGAAACAGCTTTGGAATTTCCTGAGATTGAGTAGAAATCGCAATTCAGAATGTTTTTAGAACGCTTTTCGCGCATTTTCACCCCTTTTTAAATTTCCAATTTTTTCGAAACTGTTCTTAAAGATCATTTATATGTAATACATATGTACCTTGCCTAGTTTTAACTTGCTAGCCCCTACCGATCACAAAAATCGAAATTTGGAACGCTTTTTTGCTCCTGCAACGTCTAGGTGATAGTGATACCGACTTAAAATAGCGTCTATGTTAGAACAGAGGCTGTCAGCATAAATTTCTTAACATTACTTTTGAAATCAGTTTGATTCTTCCTGAGATATTGGTGACAAATCGGCATTCAGAACGTTTTTAGAACGCTTTTCGCTCATTTTGCTCCTGCATCTTCTCTGGGTTAGTGGAAACATATATAAAATATAGCCTGTCTTGGAGCAAGATCTGTCACCATCATTTTAACGCCATTATATTTGAAATCGTTTCATTATTTCCTGAGATTGCATAGAAATTGCAATTTAGAACGTTTTTACAAGGCTTTTTGCGCATTTTGAACCCCCTTTTAAATTTCGATTTTTTTTAGGAAATGTCCTTAAAGATCATTGATATCTTATAACTAACTACCATTCTAAATTTCACGATTCAAGGCCCTTCCGTCACGCAAAAACAGCAATTTAGAACGTTTTTCTCCTGCAGCCCCTTTGGGGTAGTGGCACCGACATAAAACATAGCCTATGTTGGAGCAGGGATTTTCACCATCATTTTGACGCCATTATTTTTCAAATCGGTTTGGTATTTCCTGAGATTGTGTAGAAACTACCATTTAGAACATTTTTTAGAACGCTTTTCCCGCATTTTCACCCCTTTTAAATTTAGAATTGTTTAAGAACTGTTCTTAGAAATCCTTTATATCTAATAAGTAGCTGATACTTCAAATTTCATATTTCTAGGCCCATCAGTAACACATAAATCGCATTTTTAGAACGTTTTTTGCTCCTACACCCCCTTTGGGTTAGTGGCACCGACATAAAACATAGCCTATCTTGGAGCAAACGTTGTCACTATCATTTTGACACCAATATTTTTTAAATCGGTTTGGTATTTCCTGAGATTATGTAGAAACTACCATTTAGAACGTTTTTTAGAACGCTTTTTGTGCATTTTCACCCTTTTTAAATTTCGAATTGTTTAAGAACTGTTCTTAGACACCATTTATATCTTATAAGTAACTAATATTCCAAATTTCATATTTCTAGGACCTTCAGTAACGCAAAAATCGCATTTTTAGAACGTTTTTTGCTACTGCACCCCTTTGGGGTAGTGGCACCGACATAAGATATAGCCTATGTTCTAAGTTGGGCGAACACCATCATTTTGATACCATTACATTTGGAATCGGTTTGGTAGTTCCTGAGCTTATCTCCGACAAATAAACAATTTTTACCTCTTTATAATAGGAGTATGATTACTAGCAAACCCCGCGGCTTTGCTCGCGTAATATTTGAAATATGCCAAGTGATATTTATATGTTTGATTTTTATCAAAAGGTACTAACTAAATTTTTATTTTATTAAAAGGTAATATTTTAATTTATTAAAAGGTACTTATTACTTTTAGCAATAATTAAAAGAATTACTATTTAAAACACAGTTTGATTAAGCATCATTGTTACACTGCATAAAGAAGAAATGAGACTCAAATTAATAAAACGAAATAAAACTAAATAAATAATAATTTAGAAAATATTTTGAAACTTTTATGCTCAGTTAACACGCTCATTTCAGTATTCATTTGAAGTTTTGAATTTTCTAGAAACCATCTTCTTACATCTTAAATTAAACCATCATGTCCAATTCCAAGTTCTACCACCTCTCTCAACATAAAGGGCTGTGTTGAAATAGAAACTGTCACCATTAATTTGCCAACATTAATTTTGAAATTGGTTTGTTATTTCCTAATATTCCACAGAAACGTAATTTAGAAAGCTTTTAAAGGCCTTTTTTAGAGGGTTTGTTGTTTCTGTGAAACCCAGGTGGTAGAATCATCGGCATAAAATATAGCCTGTGTAGGATCAGAGACTGCTACCATTGATTCGCAGCTATTACTTTTATATTTGGTTTATATTCCCTGAAATTGTGTAGAAATCGTAATTTAGGACTTTTTTAGAATGCTTTTCGCATATCCCCTTCACTTCACTCCTTTTTAATTCGAATTTATTTTCGACAGTCCTTCGAGGGCATTTATATTTTATAAGTAACTACCATGCCATATTTAAAGTTTCTAGCCTTTTCAGTATCACAGAAATCGCAATTTAGAAAGTTTTTAGCTACTGAAACCCTCTGGTGGTAGTGGCACAGACATAAAATATATCTTACGATTGAGCAGGTTCTATCATCAACAATTTGTCATCATTATTTTTTTAATCGGTTTGGTATTTGATAAGATTACATAAAAATTGTTATTTACAACGCTTTTCGCTCACTTCTTCTTTTTAAATTTGAAATTTTCTTTCGACAGTTCTTAGAAAGCAGTTGCATCTTGTAAGTAAATACCATGCCTTACTTCAAAGTGTTAGACCCTTCAGTTATGCAAAAAACGCAAATTAGAACATGTTTTGCTTTTGCAACCCTCAGATGGTAGTGACAGCAACATAAAATATAACCTATGTTATATCAGGGACTGTCACCCTTGATTTGCAACCATTACTTTTGAAACAGCTTTTGAATTTCCTGAGATTTAGTAGAAATCGCAATTCAGAATGTTTTTAGAACGCTTTTCGCGCATTTTCACCCCTTTTTAAATTTCCAATTTTTTCGAAACTGTTCTTAAAGATCATTTATATGTAATACATATGTACCTTGCCTAATTTTAACTTGCTAGCCCCTACCGATCACAAAAATCGAAATTTGGAACGCTTTTTTGCTCCTGCAACGTCTAGGTGATAGTGATACCGACTTAAAATAGCGTCTATGTTAGAACAGAGGCTGTCAGCATAAATTTCTTAACATTACTTTTGAAATCAGTTTGATTCTTCCTGAGATATTGGTGACAAATCGGCATTCAGAACGTTTTTAGAACGCTTTTCGCTCATTTTGCTCCTGCATCTTCTCTGGGTTAGTGGAAACATATATAAAATATAGCCTATATTGGAGCAAGATCTGTCACCATCATTTTAACGCCATTATATTTGAAATCGGTTCATTATTTCCTGAGATTGCATAGAAATTGCAATTTAGAACGTTTTTACAAAGCTTTTTGCGCATTTTGAACCCCCTTTTAAATTTCGATTTTTTTTAGGAAATGTCCTTAAAGATCATTGATATCTTATAACTAACTACCATTCTAAATTTCACGATTCAAGGCCCTTCCGTCACGCAAAAACAGCAATTTAGAACGTTTTTCTCCTGCAGCCCCTTTGGGGTAGTGGCACCGACATAAAACATAGCCTATGTTGGAGCAGGGATTTTCACCATCATTTTGACGCCATTATTTTTCAAATCGGTTTGGTATTTCCTGAGATTGTGTAGAAACTACCATTTAGAACGTTTTTTAGAACGCTTTTCCCGCATTTTCACCCCTTTTAAATTTAGAATTGTTTAAGAACTGTTCTTAGAAATCCTTTATATCTAATAAGTAGCTGATACTTCAAATTTCATATTTCTAGGCCCATCAGTAACACATAAATCGCATTTTTAGAACGTTTTTTGCTCCTACACCCCCTTTGGGTTAGTGGCACCGACATAAAACATAGCCTATCTTGGAGCAAACGTTGTCACTATCATTTTGACACCAATATTTTTTAAATCGGTTTGGTATTTCCTGAGATTATGTAGAAACTACCATTTAGAACGTTTTTTAGAACGCTTTTTGTGCATTTTCACCCCTTTTAAATTTCGAATTGTTTAAGAACTGTTCTTAGATATCATTTATATCTTATAAGTAACTAATATTCAAAATTTCATATTTCTAGGCCCTTCAGTAACGCTAAAATCGCATTTTTAGAACGTTTTTTGCTCCTACACCCCCTTTGGGGTAGTGGCACCGACATAAGATATAGCCTATGTTCTAAGTTGGACTAACACCATCATTTTGATACCATTACTTTTGGAATCGGTTCGGTAGTTCCAGAGCTTATCTCCGACAAATAAACAATTTTTTCCTCTTTATAATAGGAGTATAGATAGTATAGATTAGTACTGTATTTGCATATTTTTTTTTTATCCAGTCAATCATTTCAAAATAATAACCTGCGTATTTTGATTTTTTTAACGTGTAAATATACACCTTCCCTCCCGGATAGAAAAAGGATAATAATCATTATTTGGGAGCGGAGTGTGCAGATATTCTGCGTTTTGATGGCTTCTGCTGTTTTTTTTTTTTTTTTTTTTTTTTTTTTTTTTTTTTTTAATATCATCTAATTCAGGAG
The DNA here is from genome assembly GCA_963932465.1 of Maratus speciosus. NCBI lineage: Eukaryota > Metazoa > Arthropoda > Arachnida > Araneae > Salticidae > Maratus > Maratus speciosus. The sequence continues at coordinate 195,849,485 of OZ010794.1, forward strand.
GCTGATGCTGGTGTACAGTTTTTTAAAATTATTACTATTGAACAAAATATAGGACAAAACATAAAAAAAAGAAAAAAAAAAAAGATATAAAAACTTTTTATGCTGTCTGAGCAAAGGATTGGAAAGTAGCATATATTTCAGTGGAGGTGGAGTTATATATTTTGATGATTGATTAGTTACTGTAACTCCTAAATATCAAGTCGGGCAGACACTTCTTCAATAATTCTTATAAACGCAATAATTTATTGCAATCTAAAATACTTTTCAATTTAACACTTTTTTTTTCATAATTTTAAAATTAATAATTTTAAACAATTGAAAATTTTTATCTTTTAACCCCTTCACGCTCGAATTAAATTACGGTTTAAAAATTCAAATTGCTTATCGGCACCACTTTTTTGAAAAAGAAATATCCACCTTATTTAATGACAGTTAAAATGATATCATAATAAAGCCAATTACCTATTTTATAAAACTGGTGGGAATCAAATAATCTGAATAAAAAAACGCAGCCCGAGAATATCTCGGGAGCGAGAATTAAGGGGTTAAACTTTTCATTTAAAAAATAATTAAACTCTTTAAGTTCTCTTGATTATTTCTGGGGATGACGAAGCTTTAATTTTCATAGGGGAAGGATGATGTAGAAAATTGTTTAATGATTTATAAATTATTACGACAAAATATCAAATGTGACAAAATACAGGGTGTCCGAAAAGTTTGGAAACATTTAAATAACTCAAGAAATTCATATAAGATTGAAAAACAAAACAATACGTGTTAAATATTTTTTTTAAAGCTATTCCGTGATACCAAAGTTGACACCCCACCCCGACCACCTGGGGGTCAGAGGCGTTCCATCTTTGAAATTGTAAATGATAATCCCCATTTTTTATTTAAGATTGGATTCTACTGGGAAAAATGGGCAACTTTTGCTTTTAACAATTTTTTCGAATCTTTGTAGATGACGGTGTAATGCAGCAAAATGTGTCAGATACATATTTTGTTTTCTCAACCATGTTTTGCAATCACGAACTGTGAAGAGCCAAAGCTTTCGTTGCCAAAGTGGGTGCCAAAGCTTTCGTTCCGTAAGTTTGTCGCCTTAGCTGGAATCGTGTTTGCCGAAAACTATCAATGGAGGTTGTTTCGATGGCAAAAGCGCTTTATATGCTTTTGCCATGCAAATTAACAGAAATATATTGAATTAGATTTCTATTTGTGTTTTTATTTTACCCATTCAGTCCATTCTAATCAATTAACCTGCGTTTTTAAAAATATTTTGATGTGTAAACATGCCCCACCTCTTTCGAAGAGAAAAAAAAGATAATCTTCGTTATTTGGTGGAGGTAGGCGTGGATATTCGGCATTTCGATGGCTTCTGCTTTTTTTTTTTTTTTTTTTTTTTTTTTTTTTTTTTTTTTTTTATACTCCAAATCGTGGTCAGAAGGTGGGTGTATGGGATTTTTTTACTATTACTATAAAGTAAGATATAGGACAAAATAAAAAGAAGTACATATAATTTTTTTGTGTGCGGGCGGAGCAAAGAATGGGAAAGTAGTTTAAAATTCAGGTGGTGGTCGGATAGGAGATTTAGATCATTGATTAGCTACAGCAACCCGAAAATAACAAGTAGGGAAAAAATATTTTCCATAATTCTAATAAATGTAATAATTTTTTCAGTTAATAGATTTTTTCAATTTAACTTTTTTTTCATAAATTTAAACAATAGAAAAATTTTGATATTTGAAAATTTTTAATTTAAAAAATAATTTAACCTTTTAACTCTGTCGGGATTTGTTAGGCACATATATTCAACGTCAAAAGGTGCATGTGGAATTTGTTTTGGACCCCATTAATAAATGAATAATATTATTTAATTTTTTAATTAAAGGTTTTTTTTGGTATTTCACAAGTAAAGGGGACAGTTGAAAAAACACGGTGTATTCCAAATAAATTTGTGTACGCGATGCGGTCTCGAAAGGGTTAAGTGTAATGATAATTTGCTGGGGTAGACGACGTGTTAATTTTCATAACAGAAGGATAATGTAGAAAATTGTTTGTTTGTTATTACAATAAAATAACTTATGTGACAAAAAATATATTCTAAAACATAATTGGCAGAACAAATTAAAACAGATCAGTTTATTTTCTTCATTTTTAAGCCCTAGAAGGGGCATTTATTAATATATTTCATTCAGTTAGTTCTACGTTCTTAAATTTTTATAACAAGTAAGTTAAACCAATTGAACAATTTATAAAAATCAAACAATATGATACATAAAACCCATTAAAAAATTAGGTTTCGTTAAAAAGAAATCTAAATAAATTTTAAACTTTTTTTCCTTTTTAAGTTGCAAATGTTTGTATTGCAGATTTTGTATTATGTATATGATGCGTGTGTGTACAAAATAATAAGGCTCATGTAAAATACAAAAAAACATTTTTAAAAGTATAATTTGAAGGGAAATTTTAGGAATTTTTAGAGTAAATTATCATATTGTTTAATTTAATTTTTTTATTTTTTAGATGTTCATTTAGTTTAGCCCTTACCGGCGCGAAGTAATTCTGTTTATAAACTGATGAAATGATAGACTTACATCAGAATTTATAAACGAGTTTATTGGAAAATAGAAACTTTCTTATTTTTCAAGTACGTTATAAATGGAAAATTTTAATTAAATATTCTGGGTGCCAATAAAATAAAAATTATGAGTCCTTTTTTAAGGACACTGTCCGCAAAAGCTCTAACTTATTTGTTACAATAATTTAACATTAAACATCGAAGTAATTGAATGAAATATATGAATATGTATAATGTCCCTTCTCGGGCTTAAAAAATGTAGGAAAAAACTGATTTGTTTTTAATTTGTTCTGCAAATAACGTTTTTGTTTATATATTTTTTCCCATTTGTTTTTACTTTTTCACACAAAAAGATTTTATATGGTTTTTTTTTTTTTTTTTTTTTTTTTTTGCTCTATAGTAATAATTAAAAAAAAAAAAAAAACTTATACACTCCTATCCGGCCCCGAGTTAAGTGATTTTTTTGACAGCAGAAGACATCGAAGCACAGAATATCAACACACTCCGCCCCCAAATAATGAATACTATCATTTTTCTGTTCGGGAGGGGAGGTGCTTATTTACTAGTTAAAATATCAAAATACACAGTTTATTATTTAAAAATGATCGACTTGATAAGAAGACATGCAAATAGAAAACTAATTTAATATATTTCTATTAATTTTTATGGAAAAAGCATATAAAGCGCCATGAAAACAATCTCCAGTGATGGTTTTTGAGAAACACTATTTCCGCAAAAGGCGGCACCTTTGACATTAAAACCCCTTCGCGACGGGAGCATTTTACGAAATGTTTATTACTTTGCTACCGGTTTTAAAAAACAGAAGTTTGTGCCTATTCAAATCGGGAAAATGCTCGAATTAAATAAGGCAAATTTTACAGTAAAATTTTACTGGTGAGGATAAACGAGGATCCTTAGGCCTATTTCCGGCACGTATACGTGTCGCTCGTCCCCAAGGGGTTAAAAGTTCTGACCAATCAGATTTCGAGATGTCAAAACCTGCTTGGGAAAACCAAAATATGTATTGTTTTATTTGCTCAATTACACCGTGATCAACGAGGACGAGAAAAAAAATGTTAAATACAAAAGTTACGTATTTTTGCCCGTAGAATCTGAATCTGCAATAAAAAATGGGGGATTATCATTCAAGATTTCAAAGTTGGACCCCCTCTGACCCCCAGGGGGTCGGTTGCGGGGATCAAATTTGGTATCACAGAGTAGTCTTTTTTAAAAATATTTAACATGTATATTTTCGTTTTTCAATCTGCTTTGTATTTCTCGAGTTATTCGACCGTTTCCAGACTTTTCAGACACCTTGTATATAAAAATGGAATTTTGAAATCGGTTTTTCACTCTGATCCTGATATATTAGAATTAGAACAATTTTACATAAGGCGTGACAATATATTATTTTAATAATATAACATATACAAATCTATAGATCAAAAACAGTGCTGCACAAAATAATTGGAGTATTTGCGTTATGTAGTTGTCAAAATGCAAATTAACTTTCTCTTGAAACTCCTTTATTTGTACACCCTGTTTTATAAATTGGTTCATGTATACAAAAATGACATTTCGAAATCGGTTTTCGACACTGATCCTGACATATTAGAATCCTGACATTTATGCATACAGGTGTGACAATACATCATACTAATCTTTTTAGAACTTAATGTATAATTTTAATGCATTTTTCAGTTAATAAGACACAGGAGAAAAATTATCAGATATTATGTATGGTTACAACCGTATAAGAGTTACAACAACGATAAAGGTTAGTATGCGCCAAACTACTCTCGCTAAAATATGCCAACTGGAGGTGAAATAGCAACTATGAAATGTTTTAAACACTAAAAAGTGAAAAAAAAAAACTAAATAAAATATGAAGAGTGTAATATTTAAAAAATCAATACACATTTTTATCAATTAATAATATCACGTTAATTAAATTTAGAAAACAATTGAGAAAACCTGAAGAGATAGTTAAAAAGATTCCTTTTTAACACTTTCCAACAAAGTTGAAACGTGCTTATGACTTCGGTTTGTCTGTCTGTACGCTCAAACTCTCGTAAATATGCTCGGGTTGCCCTGAAATTTTTGGATGTTATTGACGTTTCCATAGCACGATCCCTATTTCAAATGAAGTTTGTTGCATGTTTTCTTCCTCTGCAGGGACAGTCAAAAGTATTCCGTTACATTGCGGATTATGGGAAAAAATCGTTTCAAATGATTTTTAATGACGCTACACCCTTTCAAACATAATAAATGGATATGCATTTATGAAGTGCACTAAAATATGCATTCTGTAGAATATGTGGTGCAAAGAATAATTATTATTCATTTACTGGGCCACACAGAAGAATTCCGTTTCATAATGATATGAAGGGGGGATTGTTTGAGGCGTATTTTAATGATGTTAAACTATTTCATATGTAATGAAATTGATATAAGTAGCTGAGGTTTACTATAAGTTATTTCATGTATAATACGAAGTGCATAGCATTTACAGGGACACACAAGATTTCCGATACTATATTGTATTAAAAGTATTGTACATTAGCGGTGATTGCTGGAAATGAATTTTCAATTATGATATGCATTTTTATGTTTTACTATATTTATGCATACTATATGGTGTGTATAAATGCTATAATTTATATACAGGGCTACACAAAAGAATTCGTAACGGTTACTGGGTATGAGAGCAAATTGCTTAAAGTTGGTTTTTAAATGAGTTATGCCATTTTACGCTGAACTAAGAAATGTTTGTAGAATATAGCTAAAATGATGTACAGGATTACGTAAAGAATTGGATACATGCCGTCTATGGATGATAATTTCTTGAAATGTGATTTCAGTAGTTTTAAAAGTGTTTTAGTTTGAATTAAATTTTAGTTAAACAGTGGCGTGTAATAAACGTATTAGGTAAACTACAGGACTGTACAAAAGTATTCAAGTATGTTTCTATCTATTAGTATAAATTGCTGAAAGAGAAATTTCAACCTGTTATGCGTTTTCTTGTAAAACTAAATTTTCCCATTATATAGTATATACATAAACATACAGATCAAATACAGGGCTGTTCAAAAAATTGAAATTCATGTTTGGCTATGGACGGTAACTGCTGAAACAATTTTTTAAATGTTTACTTAGTTATCTTATTTACCTTATTTCCCTAAATAGCGAAGTTTTGTTAAAGGTTTCTGGGAGTGTTAGTAAGTGTTTCATAATCTATGCCGTACGCATGATTTTTCTTTCCCGTTTTTCTTGGTAAAAAAACAGAGTAAAAAAAAATCTTTAATATTACATCTGTACCCCATAAGAGCTACGCTAGTTATCACCAGTCCAGAGCTATAAAAGCTTCAAAATTTATTTGAATACATAATTGAATTTTTTCATACAAAGATGCCTTTTGATGTTAGTGAGTCATCTAAAAAATATATTAAATGTAAAAAACCCATTAGAATTTTCAATTAAAATAAAAAATTGTTTTCATCTATGTTCAGTACATCCGAAGTATGTTCGGTTACCAAAGCAGCCTGGTTGGATCCCCTGGTGTATTTAACTCCTTGAGGGGCGGTGGGATATATTTTATCCCACCTACGATTAATGAAGATCTGCACCAGAAAAAAATTATGAAATTTTACTTTTCTGGCCTTGGTGGAAAAAAGTCTCAAAATTGCTTTTCCATATTTTGAAATAACATTTTTCTAAATTTCCGGTGGGAATTCAGCATTACACAAACGCAATTTACATTTTTCCCCGGATGATGACTTTATGAATCAGTCGAAAGCGATGGGGTGATTTTGTAACATGTTTCAACATTCACGATGGTTTTTATGTTTTAAAAATTATATTTATGTATTTTTTAGAGCCTTTTTGTAATGGCTCCATGGATTTTTGTAGTGTAAGTCACATGGTTGATAACAGCTATTCTTGTTGACCACCGTTATTTTCGAAAAGTTTGCTTGATCTTATTTAATTAATGATATATCTCCCATAAAATAAGTCACATTTTTCCGTTCTAAAATGCTGGTACCAAAAATCGTAGCCTATGACTTACACTAAAAGTACTGATGGAAATAGCCCAATATTTTTTTTTATTTTGATTTTCCATGTTTAAATATTCTTAAAATAAAGGAGTCAAACTTGCTAACCTGTATAAACTTCAGCCTGACAATTTCTTTATGTTGTTAATTTAAATAACGTTTTTTTCAGGTGGAAGTTTTTTCATCTCACGTCAACGCATATAAAAAAAAATTCGTATTTTCCGTTGAGATTCATTTGATAGTGCTTATACTTTTCTCCGTTTGATGAAAATAACAGAGAATGCATAGGCAAGAGTAACAGAAAATGACATTTTCGGTCTCTTCTGCCCTCGGGATATCTCTTAATTTGTTGACTCTTTTTTTCTTCTGTTAGACAGAACTTTGACATCAAATAAAACAAATCAAGTGCTTTTTATTATATTTAATTCAATTTCAGCAGTTAGTTTAAAATTTAGTACTCTGCTTTTAGGAATAAACTTTAAAATGCAATATGAAATTATAAGATTGTTAACGTTTTATTTATATACTTTTTGTTTTGACGTATTTGACACGGTGTTAAAGCCAGTAGGTACTCTGCATTCACGAATGAAGATATGTACCGTAATTTCCGGCCGATAATCCGCGGCTCAAACAATCATGCTCCGACTGAGCAATTTTATTTAACCATTGAAGTTAAATATTTACTGCGATTGAATACGTTACATTTTATAAAATAAGATTTTTGGGTCCTAACATAATTGTTTGATCCGTGAATCATATACCGGAAATTACGATATATATATATATATATTAATTTGCAAAAAAGATGAAATAATAATAATAAATTTTTGCTTCATCTTATAAAAATGTTATAGTAACCCATCCTTTTCCTCTATAAATAATGTTTAACACTAGAGCTTGAGTAAAATTTTCCTTTGGTATAAAATTTTACTTAAATGTTTAAAAAATATTTTACAGCAGAATATTTATTTAAAACAATTGAAGTTATTTATTTAGCTTATTTCTCTGTGGTACATATCCAACTTATTTTAGAAAGAAATTCCTGACTTGAATCGACATTTTTTTATTTAGTACCAGTCAAAACGACCGCTACAGCGGTTCTAGTGTTAAACCTTTCAGGAGCTAGGTACTTGTATTCGTAAATTGCTGAAATAATTTATTTACACCAGTATTAACAAGAGATTTTATTTGTAAACAAGTAAAAGTAAATTTTAGCGTACTTAATAAAGATGACATTTTCATCATAAAATTCCGGTGCCAATGTGGCAATTTGGGATAAAAATTATGTGATGCCGTGATGTTATCACCGCCCTTCAAGAGGTTAATTCAACTAAAATTTGTTTAATTTCATTTTAATGCTTTTTTATAAAATCGTATTTTCGGCAGAGATTCATTTTGATAGTGTTTAAATATTCCTCCGTTCGATGAAAATAACAACAAATACTTAGGCAAGAGTAACAGAAGATGAAATTTTCGGTCTCTTCTGTCCTCGGGAAATCTAATTGGTTAACTCTCTTTTTTTTCTGCGCCACAGAACTTTGACATCAAATAAAACAAATTCGATGACTTGTATTACATTTAACTTAATTTTAGTATTCGGTTTCAATTTTAGCACTCTGTGTATAGACATAATCATTAAAATGCAATAAAAATATTGTTAATGTTTTATTACGTAGACCGGGAACCGGCAGTACAGACACATGGTTCGTACGGATACCGTTATTTCTCCAGGAAAACTACCAGTACCTTTTTATTGAAAAAAAATTCTATGTTAAACGTGCAAAATTTCGAGTTCTTTTAAGAAGATATTTTCTGTAAAATAATACTGGTGCCGAAAAATTTTCTGGTCTGCAAAATTCAAGAAGGCGTACGAACCATGAGACAACCATCTCATCGAGTTGTAGGCTGAAATTCCAGAATTAGCTAAAACTCGATTCTCATATTAAAACGCAATCGGTCTGCCAAGTCATATCTTGGTGGATAACACCTGAAAACTCGATTTTACTGGTTGACTCGTAGGTTTACCATTGTGTTTTCCTGCTCCCAATCCACCATGTTTTCATACCTTTGGGTGCAGGAAAACGCAATGGTAAACCTACGAGTCGACCACTAAAATCGGGTTTTTAGTTGTTTTCCACCAAGATATGACTTGGCAGACCGATTGCGTTTTATTATGGAAATCGAGTTTTAGCAAATTCTGGAATTTCAGCCTCCAACTCGATGAGGTGGTTGTCTGTGCTGCCGGCTCGCGGTCTATTAAACTTTTCTTTAGGACGCATTTGATGCTTTTTAAAAATCAGTACTGTGCATTCAGAAACGCAGATATGTATATAAATATATATTTTTTTAATTTTAAAAATGAAAATACTAATAATATATTTATGTTTATCTTATAAAAATGTTATCATTACGCCCCAACTGCCTTAAATAACATTTAATTCAAATACAATTATTTTGGTTTCTTATTAACGCATGTAAAAAAAAAAAAAAAAAAAAAAAAAAAAAAAATCGTGTTTTCTGCCGAGATTCATTTTGATAGTGCTTACGCTTTCCTCCGTTTGATGAAAATAACAACATATGCCCAGGCAAGAATACCAGAATATGAGATTTTCGGTCTCTTCTGCCCTCGGGAAATCTCATAATTTGTTGACTCTCTGTTTTCTGCTCGATATATTTTGACAAATAAAACAAATCAGATGACTTTTCTTACATTGAACTTAGTTTTAGTACTTGGTTTTAATTTTAGTATTCTGTTAACTCATTAACGCCGGTTGGTACGAAAATCTGCCATTTAAGAAGTACGAAAATTTTAAATATGAATACCAGTATTTTAGTATGGAAATTTTCATATCACTTAATCTCAAACTTTGAGAGATTAAATAAGTTAAAATTTACAATATGGGAAAAAAACTGGTGTCAAATGGTACCGAGGTATTAAAAATGTGTAAAATAAACTCGGCATTAATGGGTTAATAGCCATACTCTTTAAAATGCAATAAAAATATTGTTAAACTTTTATTGCGTTAAACACTTTTTATTATGACGTATTTGATGCTGTATTAAAGTCAGTTTTTCTGCATTCACGAACGGAGATATGTATATACAATTGTTTTTTATTTGAAAAAAAAATAGTAACAACTCTATGATTATCTTATAAAAATTTTATTGTAACCGCTTTCCCCTATATAAAGTTTAATTCAGCAAAACTTTGTTTGATTTCATGTTAATGCATGTAAAATAAAATCGTCTTTTCCGCCGAGATTCATTTTGATAGTGTTTACACTTTCCTCAGTTCGGTGAAAATAACAACAAATACCCAGGAAAGAATAACAGAAGGCGACATTTTCGGTCTCTTCTAACCTCGGGAAATACCACAATTTAGTGACTCTTTTTTTTTCTGCTCGACAGAACTTTGACATCAAATAAAACCAATCAAATGACTGTTATTATATTTAATTCAATTTTAGCACTTGGTTTAAAATTTAGTACTCTGCTTTTAGGCATACTTTTAAAAATGTAATAAAAAGATTATTAATGTCTTATTTATGTTCTTTTGTTTTGACGTATTTGATGCTCTGTTTATTTTATAAAAATGTTATCATACCCCTTCCCTCCACCCCAAAATGAAGTGTAATTCAACTAGAATTTGTTTCATTTCATGTTAGCACATGTAAAATAAAAGAAGAAAAAAGAAAAATCTTATTTTCCGCCGAGATTCATTTTGATACTGTTTACACTTTCCTCCGTTCGATGAAAATACTTATAAATACCCAGGCAAGAATAACAGAAGATGACATTTTCGGTCTCTTCTGCCCTCAGGAAATATCGTAATTTGTTGACTCTTTTCTTTTCTGCTCGACAGAACTTTGACATCAAGTAAAACAAATCTGATGACTTTTATTATATTTAATTCAATTTTAGTACTCGGCTTCAATTTTATTACTCTGTTTTTAGTCATGATGTATGTACCATGCAATAAAAAATACTGTACAGGGGAGATGGGGGATGAATGGGACATTTTCACAAAAATATTTTTTTTAATTTTTTTATTTAAGTTATTATTAATATTATATATCACATTTGATACATTAGGTATTTGACAACATATATGAACAATATTTATTCTAGATTACGATTTATTCAGAAAAATATTATGAAATTAAAAAAAAAACGTTCCTCCTTGTTCCAATCAGCCCCACAGCAGAGATGAATGGGACACTAATAGGGGTGGATGGGACACAAAGATTTTCCTCCCTGTATTCAATTTTACTAAATTAAAATTTATAATTATAACCTTATATGTAATTATATTCGTAATACATGATTTTACAGTACGAATCGATATATATATTTTTTTCAATAACTTCTTTTATTGCAGTTTAACTTTTAATGCAGAATTCGGCTATCAATCTGTTCTTTTTTCCCACTTATGAGGCATTTTAGATTTGAAATGAAAGTACAAAATATCTTTTAAATATGGCATAGCTAATAATTTTCAATCATAACTTATTAATTAATATTAATTAAATGTACCATAGAAACATGCATAACGGAAATTATTGGGTCGATCAAAAAGTCGTGTCGTATTGGGAATATCAATTCGTACCGGAAAATTCTGCCCGGCAATTATTAGACATTCGATATCGGAATCAATGTCTAATAATTAGATGATAGAATTTTCTGGTACGAATTGATTTTCCCAACACGACACGACTTTCCGATCGACCCAATATGTTAGGGGTGGGGATTTATTTGTGCAACATTTCAAAATTATATATAATTTCCCCCTTTTGATCAATACACATATACTATTCTTAACAATTTTATCTATTTTGATTAAGTTTTAGTACCAATTTTTTGATAATCCATTAATAATTATTACAATAAAATAAATAACACTCAGAAATTTTAAACAATAACAACTCATATAACACTATTTAATACTATTAATTAACATAAATTATTAATTTATCAACCTATATAATACTATTTAGTTAATAAATAAAATTTTCAACATCTCTAGGGATGAATGAGAATGTCCCATTCATCCCCATTTGAAATGTTCCAATCATCCCCATTTGAAATGTTCCAATCATCCCCATGATACATATATTCCCTTCTCAGCAATTTTGCCTCAAAAATTATTTTGTCACAATGGTTATTATTCATTCATTTTAATTATCGATATTGAACCTTAAAATAAATAACTACAATATAGCTTAATTTTTTATATTGTATACGATATTTCACATCTTCAAATGTAAAAAAAAAACTTACTTTTAAGCAGAGATTTCAGAAAATGCAACTTTGAAGGAAAATGAAAACAGCGATGTTGTCCTACTTTTAGTTCTGAAGGACACTGTGGTAGAGCCTTATATGGGGATAGGAAGAAATTTAAAATAAATGTTTATTGCCTGAAATATTGAGAATGTCCCATCCATCCCTTGTCTCATTCATCCCCTAGCTCCTCTACTTTTTAAAATGAGTCCACTATTTAAGATTTAAAAAATTCTATTTATTATTTAAAAAGTAGAATCAGGATTCAATGCTATATTAGGTCATGAAGTATGAAATGCAAATGACCTAATATATTAAACATTTCAGGGGCAAAGCTAAAGTGTTGAAATAAATGAGTCGCACCGGAATTTATTAGCAAATTTAATTGTAAAAATGAATAACGCTATATTTCATTTTCACATTAAATAGAAAATATCTTATCAAAATTCTGATGCCATTGTACCATTTGAGAATCAAAATTAAGTGGTATTGTTATGAAACCACCGCCCCTGAAACGGTTAATGGATATACAGCGGTATCAAGATCCCATTAATCTTTCGTAATATGCGGGTTAAATGTAACCCAGGTTTAAAACATCAATTTTTTAAGGGGAGAAGTGAAATTCAGTACATTCTGAATACAAACATTAAATTAATTAAATAAAGACACATCAAATAAATTTTCTGGTACGAAATTGTTAAACTGGGCCAAATTAATCCGCATATTATGGAAAATTAGCTAAAGCTTAGACGCAGTGGTTCCCAACCTTTTATTGGCCACGCCCCAACAAAGCATCTTTAACCCTTTCAGGTGCAAAGTATTTCTATTTGTAAAATGTTGAAATGATTGACTGACACCAGAATTTAAAAACAAATTTATTTCAAAATAGGTAAAAAATCTTTTCTTCACGTATTTAACAAAATTAACATTTTTATTTCAAAATTCTGGTGTCAATGTGGCATTTGGCAATTAAAATTAAGTGGGCTATATTATATCCCACCGCCCTTGGAGGAATTAAAGTCATATGCCCCCCCTCCCTAAATCTGTAAGTTATGTCTTTTATTTTTATAAAAGTGAACTCTATTCACACGGTGGAATGGTAATAGATCCTTAACAATAACTATTCATTTTACATTTTTTAATTTATTAAAAATGTTAATCTTCAGCCATAACTGTGTTTTTAACATAATTTTATAAATGCAAAGAGGTTATACCTCTTCGGCATTGTGCCAAAAAAGGGTTTTGCTGTATTTTTGCAACTTATCTCAATATTAAGGAAATGTGTTATCCGGTCAACATTTTTATCGTCACAAAATATCTTGAAGAGGGACTCACATTCAACGTTAAAATTGGTAACATTCACACATTTTATAATTCATTTTCGTAACTTATTAAGACTTAGTGGAAGAGCTTTGGATACTGAATTCTCATTCTATGGATAACACAAGAAGCATTCCAAGATACTCGTCTAACCTCCTTTAAGAGCGGTGGTTCAGTTTTGCAACACTTAATTTTAATCCCTAAATGCCATATTGGCTCCAGAATATTGGAATGAAAAATTTCCTTTTATTAAGTACGTGAAGAAAAACTTTTGTTTATTTTGAAATAAAATTGTTTATATATTTTGGTGTCATTCACTCATTTCAGAATTTTGCGAACTTGCACATGAAAGGGTTAATAAAATTGAAGTATCCATTATTCCCCATCACAACACATTTTCTCTGTTTTCCTTTACCCCAGGGGTGGCCAACCGTTGAACGCTGTATACCATTAAAATTTTACAGTAAGCATTCCCTTATCTAATCATCGAATTCCTGCGATTCCAGAAATCTGCTATCTCATAAAATAAATAAATAAATAAATAAATAGTGGTATCCGGCGTGCCACATTTGGTCACCCTGCTTTACCCAATATCGTTGTCTTCCATGTATTATCTGATTTTAACATTTAAAATGTATATGCCATCATGCAAATTTATATACCGTGTAGGAGGCCTGCACGAGAACCATAGATTTTTACATTTACTCCATTTCCTTTTCTAATGATACTTGAGATTTGTAAGTTTTACAGTAGTACTTCGATCAGATATTTCATATATTTGTTAGGCTAAATAAGACAGTCAAAATTATACATACATTTAATCCTTTACTGCACTACGTGCCATATCTGGCACATACCTAAAAACAGTATAATTCTCATTATGTACCATGAATTTGGTCAATATGATCTCTGTCCCTGATCAAGAACAGTCCAAAGGATGTAATAACACGTATTTTGTCCATGACAGATGGCTGCATTTGACAAAATATTGGAATTTGTTCTTCGAAAACAAAAACAAAAACGAAAAATTGATCAAGCTATTAAAATAAGATTTACTTTCATTATTTTTACTGAACACTTAAAAATATTAATATAAAAAAGTTGCACAGTGTTAAGCAGATATAATTAATTATTTTAAGCTCATTTAGTTGCAAAACATAGCAATACATTATTTTAAAACCCTAATTGTATACATATGGCACACACCATAAAATATCAAATTTTAGCTAAAAATTTGAAATTTAATTTTTTTCCCTATTTCTTCTATTATTAGACCGATATATAGATATCAAATATTTTTTTCACAAAAGTAGAAAAAATCGTGCAGTGAAGGGTTTAAGTAGTTTCACGTAAGAATCTTCGTGTGCCTTACAGCAGAGCGAATAGAAGTAGAAAGCTCCTTCAATAAATAATCGAAAGTGTTATAGAGGAGGAGGCGGAAGCACAGACAATCACCTCATCGAGTTCACGCCTGAAATTCCTGAATTAGTTAAAACTCGATTCGCTTGTTAAAACACAATCGGTCTGCCAAGACACACCTTGGTGGAAAACACCTGATTTTAGCGGTTGACTCGTAGGTTTACCATTGTGTTTTCCTGCATCCAAAGGTGTGAAAGCATGGAGGACTGGGAGCAAGAAAACACAATGGTAAACCTACGAGTCAACCGCTAATATCGGGTTTTCAGGTCTTCTCGACCAAAACATGACTTGGCAGACCAAATGCGTTTTAATATAGGAATCGAGTTTTAACTAATTCTGAAATTTCAGTCGTGAACTCGATGACCTGAATGTCTGTGCTGCCGCCTAATACAGTCCCAGGAAAAACGTAGTAAAGTTTTGCACTGAATAAAAAGAAATTTCAATATTATATTAAACCATCTTCGTATAATTATTCTGATGTTAAACTTATTTAAATTTTTTTCATTGGGACCACTTTTAAAATGAAAAAAAAAAACCTGAATTTTTAAATTTTGATTGTATTCCATTCATTTTTAATCTACAACATTACTTAAAAAAAGACAAAAGAAACTGATAGTAAATGAGTGAGTATCAAATTTAGAATTTCCCCCCTGAAAAGTGAAATTTCATCCCAGTGGGGCACATTCCCCACGTTGGGAACCTCTGGCTTAGAGCCTCTGGATATATATTTGTAATATTTTTCTGCGGTTAAGGCGACAGTGAACATTCAAGATCACGAAATTTCACTAACAAATAGATTTTTTTCTTTTTGAGAATTATGAAACTAGATGCTCAAATTTATTTGATGCAAAGAGAATTTTTCAATTCTGACGCTTCTTCGTAGAGGCATAAGCATTTATATTTGTAAACTCTGCGTATATTTATGCAATTTGTTAAAACGCTGTTTTCTCAAAATGGAAAATTTCGCACATTTCTCACCTCTGAAACGTTCCATGCGCATTCCTTATTATCAGATTCTTTTAAAATTTATACTTTATATCCTCTTTAGAATAATAAATAAATGTCAGCACAAAAAGTTGCATTTCAGGAACATTTTAATGTCGAAATTTATGTGAATATGAAAATATATAGCTACTTTTTTGGAAAAACGAAGCATAATTAATAAAATATTTTTTTTCTACTTATATATTCAACGAACTTTTACAATTCATGCCATCTTCCATTGTAATGTATAAAAAATATCTCATGAGTAAATATTGTCGTATTTTATGTAAAAGTAATGCGTATGGGACATTTTAAAATATGACAATTATTCGTTATCTTAAAAAATAAAAAAAAATTGAATAATTTAAAAACTTTTTATTATTTTATCACCAAGTTTCGAATATAACTTTTTGAGCTTGCCATTAACAAGTCTGCCAATTTTCAAATGAATCTATTGAAAATAGAGAGATTCGGTTTTTAATGTCCCCTGTCCCTTTAACTCTTTCAAGGTCGGTGGTATGTTTATGAAACCACTTAATTTTAATTCCCAAATGCTACATTGGCACTAGAATTTTTGGGGAAATCTTTTCCGTTAATTATGTATGTGAAATATAGCTTTCTTTCTTATTTCCAAATAAATTTGTATTTAAATTCCGGTGTCATTCATTTATTTTAACATTTTAGCAATGGAAGTGCTTTGCCTCTGAAAGGGTTAAATAAGGCGAAAAAAATCTATTAAAAAATGTTGCTACAATTGTAATGCACTGATCATGTTATACATTTTATGTTTATTTTCAAAATATGAGGTTTTTTTATATTTTCGATGTATTCATATACTTTGTATTTAATTTTAAAATATCATTGTGCATGATATTTTTGATATTTGTAGTTAAAACAAGAGTAAATAAATTTTCCACTTGATAATGTCTATATTGTTCTGCAGTTAAAGAATTTTCTGCTCTAAATCCAATGTTAAATTTAAATGAAGGCACTTCGTCATTTTAACGTGCTTTTAGGAAATTATTTAATTATATTTACTCAAAATTCGTGGTATCTTCTCAGAATGCCACCAATTTTGGTTTTGAAAACAAAGTGATTGAGTCTAAATATTTGTATTATTATAAAAATATTATTCTTACGC
This sequence comes from Maratus speciosus, assembly GCA_963932465.1. Classification (NCBI taxonomy): domain Eukaryota; kingdom Metazoa; phylum Arthropoda; class Arachnida; order Araneae; family Salticidae; genus Maratus; species Maratus speciosus. The sequence continues at coordinate 195,866,256 of OZ010794.1, forward strand.
AGTTTCTTTTTCGGCAAGTTTATAAGAAAAAAAATTATCTGACGATAAACTATAGCAGATGACTGAAAAAAGGAATGATCTTATAATTTTTTAAGTTGAGAGTAATTTAACCCATGTTTTAAAACGTACGTACTTTTATCTTATTGGTAATCGGTTAATAATTGTAGATTTCTGTAAGGAACATACACACGAACGATGGATTTAGTTATGGAAAATGTAATTAAGTACACCAGAAAAATTAATGAAACATATATATTAATATTATTTAATCCGATGAGACCTTTCATATGTAATCATAGAATGTGCAATTTGTTCACGTATTGTAGCTGGTAACAGCTATAAAAAAAAAAAAAAAAAAAAAAAAAAAAAATGTAAATTGACTGCAACGTGATTCACGAAATATGAACTACAGGAATTCCAACTGAGGCTTTACGTTCAGCATAGACAAAGCGATATAAGTAAGCGTCCTATCTTAAATGGGAGAAGTAACCGCAAGATTAAAAGCGAGGTCACATCAATAAAGATCATCCGCCACGTAGCGGATGGAGTGTGAACTACAGGTAGATACCTAACTGTTTTCTTACTCACACCACTAAAATAGTAACTTTTTTTTTACCTTGATTAATAACTGAAGTACCTCTGGCAAGGCGAAGGAAGCTTCGTGGTGTCAAGTGCATCTGGATGCCCTCTCGCTACGCCATTATTTTGCAATAAATGTGGGAAACAAAATTCATTTCTATGAGTGACTAAAGATTTGGAAAATACGCGCCACTATAAAAGCCCGCGTATGTGAATTATCACTCCGTCCACAAGGTGGCGCAACTATGTTAATTTACGCCTGATTCCAGCATTAAGTTTGTTCGCTTACTTATAACGCTTTGGCATAGACATGTTATTTGACATGTAATTAACCCCTTACGTGCCGAGAAAAACTTACGAGATTCACTCCCCAGTGCCACCGTTAGAACTTAGTGGCCTTACAAAATGGGGCGTGGCTTAAGAGCGTGCGAACTCTGTAAATAATAATTGAGAGATAGAAGATGTTCCATTTAATTTTTGTGGATTCACTAATAACTGAAAGCTGTGCCCTTAAGCTACCGATAGGAAACTATTGTATATATCTCGAACAAAAGAGTCAGGAGTGAGTTTTACGTGAACAAAACCATATTTCCGAAAAAAAAACTTTTTATGTAAAAATTCATCTAGGTAAATAATTCATATTTTTCGAATATGATTTATTGATTCTCTTCCGATAAATAAGTATGCTTTAGAACCAACAATTTGTTGGTAACAATATTGGTTCTATTCGTTTCATTATACGAAAAAAGTTTTTATTGCGTTCATTTTAGTCGGATTCTTTATGTCATGTCTTTATGCATTATTTGATTTTTTTTTTTTTCAAAAAAATGATATGTGATTTAATGGAAGGTTTATTGCACTGCAAAAATAATGATAAAATCAGAGATGTGTTTTTCGTATAACGTCAACTTTTTTCTTGTACTGCACATTTGCAACACGAGCAAAAATTACTGTCATAAGTAAAATATTAAACAATTAGCAGTTATTGTAATCTCTTACCTGCCGAGAAAAACTTACGAGATTCATTCCCCGTGCCACAGTTTTCCAAACAAGTGCACGTAGTTATGCGGTGTATTGGGGGAAATAAGAGACAAGTTTTTAATATAAACATTGTGTACTTCCACGAAAATATAAAAAGAAACGAAAATACAAAAATTATGTCGAAAAAGTATACCAAAAAATGTAAAATTATAGTGTAACAATATGATAAAAAAGATGTTAGAACTTAGTGGCTGTGTGATATATCCTGAAACATGGTTGGACACATAAACCAACATTACATTCAGTGCATTGATAGCGGGATTCACGGCGAATTTTTTTCATTGAATAAACCGCACATCTTCTCGATGCATTTTCCTTTGAAGACGTTGATGTTACTAAGTACGGAAAATGTCTAGAAGAAAGTCGTAAAGGACAGCCATTTTCTAATTTCTGTCGATTGGCAAGTTGTGGGGGAGTAATATGAAATTTCTCAAATATACGTTCCACCAAATTCATGCGGAAGTTGTAATTATCAACGATACGGAGTTGTTTCTTTTGTAACGTGAAGGCATTCCAAATAGCCATATCTAATAGATGACGAAATATTGTTAAATAATACCTCTTCTGTCTTTTTCGTGTTGTTGAATAACAAACTAATGCCTGATTCGCTCTATCAACCCCACCCATCTCCAAGTTATAATCTATAACTTCATGACATTTTTTTCAGTTTCAGAGCAATTTGCTGTACGGATAGAACTAAGAAGCGAAACATCTTTTTTGTCACGCCATCTCAACACGGTAATTTTGCCTCTTTGTAGAGCGGCTATTTCGCCTTTCTTCAAAGTAAGTTTGTTGAAATTTTCCGGCAAATCACGTCGATTAGGACGAAGAGTTCCATATACGTCAGTTGAATTTTGGATAAGAAGGTCTGCTAATACTGTTGAGAGGTAAAAATTGTCCACAATTACACAATAACCTTTTCCCAAAAAAGTTTCAATAAGCGTCATCACTGCTTTTGTTGCGACTCCGTAGTTCTCATACTTTTTATCAAAGATTGTACTCTGCCCTGTGTACACGATCGTATTGTGAATATATCCTGTCTTTGCTTCAGCAAGTACAAAGAGTTTTACCACAAAGCGAGCTCTTTTCATTGTTATGTATTGTACCCATGATAGCCTGCCTTTGAAAAGCATCAAGCTCTCATCAATGCTCAGGTCCCTTTCAGTTGTATAGACACTTGAAAATTTCTTCATCATGTCAGAAAAAACAGGCCATATTTTACTTAGTTTTAGATTTGGATGTGAATTTTTATCAAAAGTACTGTTATCAGAAAAGTGCAGAAATATCATGATAAGTTGAAAGCGATATCCGCTCATAAATTCCCCAAAAATTGGAGTTTCGATCAATTTGTTTTTAGACCAGTAAAGCGCAACGTGAGGTTTTACAAGTATTCCTTGCAGAATAAGTATACCTAAAAAAACATATATTTCTTTTAAAGTTGTTGGACGCCACAACTTCGTCCTTGATTTCTCTTTTCCAGGATGCTGGTTGTTATACTGGTCCGCAAAACTGTTAGTTTCTTTAACAATATGAAGCACCAGCTTCTGATCAAAAAATAATTCATAAAATAAAAGTGGGTTCGTAACATCTGTTACATTTTTATTTATTCCTGGTTGTCCCGAAAATGGAAACCGTGAAGGTGGCATAGGTAAATTTTTTATATCCTATCGTACCCAGTTTCTGGCATCTTTCATAGAATAGTCGTTATCTGAATCCTCTTCATCTGACATATCATATTCTGACGTACCTGATCCAGAAGATGACGGAAAGTCGTCACCCAACTCACTATCATCAGTATCGGACAAACTCCTACGAAATTCGAGAAACTGCACGGCTAAAGCTATGAGACTGAGGTAGTGACATCAAAATAGCAATGCGATAGAAAGGCAAATAGTGAACGGCAAACCAAACAATATTTTCTCTAAAATAATAGTGGTGTACAAAAAGGTCGGAGCCTTGTCAAATATGGAAAAAAATTCGCTTGTATTTTCACGTCACTAGCTCAGTGCGATAGCCATTATGAAGGTAGTTCCTTCTACCCGTTCTCCTCTGAAATAGGTCAGTCTTTCAAAAACACCTTCAAAGTATTTTTTCTTTTTCTTTTTTTTTTAAACTCCAAAACCGTGGGCGTGGTTTTACTGGTACAGCGCAGTATAAAGGACAATATTTTGGACTGGCGTATATATACGTCAGTGGCACTTAACGCATCGACTATGCGCGACGGATACATACGTCTGTGGCACTTAAGGGGTTAAAGATTTACATTTCAAGCAGAATTTATCTATAGAACCGTTAATTATGTTGGATATTTACTTAGAATCGCCATTGAAAGATAAAATGTCTAATTTAGATATGTTATTTACATCTTCATTAAAAAAAATCTTTTTGGTTTAGGTTTAGTTTATATTTCACAACAGGTTGTAGAATGAAAAAGCGACTTGCTTACATTTATGTTCAAATAAAAAAAAAAAAAAATGTATATAAAAAAAAAATATGTATTTTTGTTGCAGCAAACATGGGGCTTTTCGCCTTTTAAGCAATTACTTTGAAACTTGATTTTCATTTGAAATATTGTATACAAGGCGAATGCTTCTCCCTGGAAAAATTTCCAAAAATTAATATAGATTCAATCGATGCAGTATTTAATTAAGTGTCTGTGTTTGCACCATGTCGGTGGCTCATGGATAATTTCCATCTTGTGCTGCGTTTGTAGCCTGGCCCACCTGTAATAGTGAGAAGTTCCAGGCTGGGTATCTTTTATGTGGTTTAGTCTGTAGAACGTCAGTGCGCTATACTGATGGCCTGGACTCGAGTCCCGGCATGGAATCTTTTTCACTAGGTTGACCTTTGCGCCTTTTAAGCAATTACTTTGAGACTTGATTTTCATTTGAAATATTAAGGTTCCCTTTTTTTATTTAAATATTAAATTTTCATATCAGCAATTTTAAAAAGTACATTTTGCTATTATCATTTCGTAATTACACATATTAAAAATTCTGAATTCCCGGTACGAATAGATAATTTATAATTTTTAATAAAATTTATAATTATTTATTATTTTGAATAAAAAATGAGACCAAACTGGAACTCTTGCTTACCCCCATCGGTAGGGATATTAAAAGTAGAAGATATGAAGATAGCTAAATAAAGATGTGCCGAGAATTGACATAAATGTTGAAGATAAACAATAATATGTATCGCAAAACAAAATGCAACAAAACTGTTTCATTTTAATGTAAAAACTGCGCATTAACTACAATATGATTAACCCTTTCAAGGGCTGTGATATGTTTATAAAACCACTTAGTTATAATTCTCAAAAGACACAGTCACATGAGAATTTTGTTACAAAAATTTTTCTGTCTGAAATATAGCGGGTGTGCTTTTCCCCTCAAAGGCTTAAATGCCTTTATCTCCCCTTAAAAATGAAACGCCCTTCTTAAAAATAAAACGTCGATGAAAGATTATTTTTACACGCACCAAATGAACATATTTCGATTCAAATCAAAAATGATTTTATAAGTTAAACTAGCAGGTTACGCCCGCTACGCTGGTCGATTTTTCCAAACGAACCTTTAGTCAAACAAAATGTGAATTTGACCTTGTATTTTAAAACAATGTGGACTTTCACCTGGGATATCCTTCCACAATGCTAAAAACGATGCGAACGTCATTGCGATATTATATTACCGCTGAATTGCAGAAAGTTTGAGCTATTAAGAAGCAATACTTTCAGTTGATCATTTACAGTGCATTTTAGTAGGGAAATGAGGCCATTATGACAACAGGAATTAAAACGTTCTCTAATCTGACACTATTAAATTAGATAGCATTACAATGATTACAGAGATTGACCATTGAATACGAATAATGTTAGAATAGTTAAACTTTTGGGTGCTTGTTCTTGAACTCCTGGTCTCTCAGCTTGAGCATATGTGGTTTTGGTAGCTCAAATACAATCTCACTGAATTATACGTTATACTTCGCAATAAATGTTCTCTCTTGACAGTTCTATTACTACTTTTTCTCTCTTTGAAATTCTAGTAGAGTAAATACCGTCAAAAATGTATCAAGATGATTGCATGTATTTTATTAAATAATTTGCAGACAAAAAGGAGTGTTTAACTTTCATTTTTAACAGAAAAGTGACGCATAAAAATGTGTGTTTTTAAATCTGAATCGTTTGAATAAAATTAAAATAATGCCATTTTCATTGCCTTTTCATTTTGTAGACCAGTTGAAATCATGTAACTGTTAACCCGGGAAGAAACTCTACGACTTAAGAAATAAACTTAATGCATTTAATAAAATATTTCTAATCATCCATGATCGACCTGATTGTGAGGGTTAGTGCAAACATTAAAAATGATGCATCAATATTGTTACACATGCACCAGAGGTAATTGCAAAACAAAATTACCCGCCAAATTACGTTCCAATAAATAATGCAGTTTTTATTGACTCAATTATAGATATTTTACCAACAAATTTCCATACATTAAATAGGACTGACAAAGATAAATAAAGTTAGTTATGCAAAATTTTTAGCAATATGCATTTTGTTCAATACGGATTGAAGATTTATTTTGCATTATTCTAAAGAGCCTATTAACACGGAGAAATAAATAGGCTCTATATTTACATTATCAAGTGTAAATTATTCTTCCGTCTACAGTGCAAATAACCCAGACCATGAAAATAACTCTTAATTTATTGCTACGATTAGCTGCTAGGGTGTGCGTCAGGTCAATATGCTTTATGATGATCGAAATTTGAGATAATTTTATCTTATGTAGACTAAAATGTTAAGTCGACAGATATTATTACATTTGCTACCATTGGAATAATAATGTTTTCCCCCTCTATTGAAAGCATTGTTTCTTATGAGGTAAAATAATTTGAGATAAAGAATAAATAATAACAAAACCTCTTTTGTTCGTTTGCTTCATGATGAAACACAATAATTTCAGTAATAATGAAAAATCATGAATTTACTAATCACTAAGTACAAATTTCGTGTAATCTTCTGCAATCGGGTACACTGTCCAGAGTCTCTTTCAAATATAAAAAGAAACATCCAACGGTACAGTAAATACGCAAATTAGCGGGTAACCTGATTACGGAAAATTAATCCTATATCTTTAAAAAAACCTTCAAAAAGGAAGAAAAGATATGCCAAAAAAATGAGAATGACGAATTAAAAAGATTATCGAAAATTTATTTCAGTAAGCAATTTTTATTGTAAAATGTTTTCTTTGTGCTATTAAAAACACATAATTGCATAAATTTTCTTTAGAATTATCTTTAGTACTTAACATTTGAAGCAGTAGACATTTATAAAAGGAAATCTGGCCTTATGCGTTAAAAAAAAAAAGAGTGGATTATATTCGTTGATCTGCGTTCGATGTTATAAAAGTCGCAAGTTTGGAAAAAAACAAACCAGCATGTTTCCGTAGTGAAAAATATTTTAAATGTCTGAAATTAAAATATTTTACAGTATGCGTGTGCGTGAGTGTGTGTGTGTGTGTGGGGGGGGGAGGGGGTGCAGACTTTTGAACTAAAATGTAAGTATTAACTCCACTTTTATAATTTTAACTGCTATTTATATAGTTTAAATTTGAATATAAAAAATTGCTGAAAAATGTTGTCTTACGATTTAAAAATCACCTATAATGTAAACATCCCTGGGGCTGATGTCAGGTTTACCCCTTTTTTGATTAAAATCAAATTGTTTGGCGACAAAATTAAAATCTGCTAGTTTTTTTCTGTAAGGGTTAGATAATAAAAAAAGTAAATTAAAAAAATAACAAATCCAAAACAAAATTGTTACTCATTTGGAAGGTCTCCTTAAAGGGCATACTCAAAATATTTTGAAAAAGGAAATGCTAATAAAATTACTCATGTATGTAAAAAAGATCAGTCAAATGTAGTGGCAGATTCAAGTAGAAAATATGTAAAAAAAATATAATATTTTCGAGTATTTGGACAACAAGACAAACGCTGCACGCTATTTGGCGAACCAAAACATTTCGTGGCCAAATGCAAGAGATTGAAATGCATTTATAAAGTAATTGTTAAATAAGTATTTAACCCCTTCGGGACGGGAACCTTTTGCGAAATTTTTAATATTTTGTCACCGTTTTTTAAAAACAGAAATTTGTGTCTTTTTGAATCGAGAAAATGCACTGATTAAATAAGGCAATTTGTACAGTAAAATTTTACTGGTGAGGAAAAACAAGGATTTTGAGCGCTTCATACGGCACGTATACGTGTCGCTCGTCCCAAGGGGTTAAATGCCTAATACTCAACGAATTTAAACTTAAAAGATGAAATAGTTTATTATTTTTTATGTAAGCTTATATAATCTATAAAAATTGCGTTGCTTTAGTTATTTAATTTTATACGGTGTCCTCGACTGGATAAGTTTTAAGTGCATTTTGATTAAGAATGCTATCATTAAAAATTTCGATATTAAGTCGTTGTTTCCATGGCAACAATACTTTTTCTTTTGTTGTCTCTGACACTAACAATATCGAAGTCAAACTACCAATGCTCAGAATCGGACCTTAATTTCGAGTTTGAAACAATTTTAATCCATTTAAACTTTGTTCTGAACAGCATAATTACTATCTTTAAATTTCATTATATACACATACATGTACATGACAAAACTACAGTTATAAAAATGTATTTATTTAAGTTAAACTTACTTAAACTAACTTCGTATGGAGATTTGAAAAAGTTTTCTTAAAGAATATTTATCATAGTATTATTTCAAATTTTATTGCGTCACCAACCAGCGTTAAATCGCCAAAAAAATGATTTTTTTTTTTTTTTTTTGTTACGAAAAGCTAAATCGAGGTTCTGCCGATTTTTTAAAAATAAATCTATATATCCTCATGAGAAGAATACTCTATATATTTTTTAAATATTTCTAAGTATGCGCTTATGAAGAACTTCCTTGATATCATCTTATAAATTTTTCAGATGCATTTTTCTTAACCTGACGCAAAAGAAAGATAAATCGCCAAATCCTTTTTTAATTGCAATATTTCAACTGCGTAATTTTTTAAGCATTACGGACATTACCTTTCATGTTTAAATTAAATATTTTAATTTTTTAATATTATCACTCGACAAAACTGATTTATTCTTTCCTTTTTTTTCTTTTTTAAAATTTTAAACAAAATTAGAAACAGTTTTTTATTTTTATTTTTCGAGGTGTAGTAGCCGTTTCAATTTTTCATCAACTATAAAGTTCTCCAAGAAATAAAATGGTAACCTTATCGCCCAAAATAACAGAACTTTCCATTATAATTCTATAACTAATCTACGTAGAACGATGTGTTATAGCTTAAAATCTTCTTTGAAACGATAACTATCTAACAGTGTAAGTTCCGTCAAAATCCATGCAGTAGAACTCGAAATATAGATGTTCGGAACGAAATTTCCGTTTGGATTTTATATATATAGTAGATGTACACCACAGTGAGAAAAAGTTGAATAAATACAGTTTTAAATAAAAAAAAGTTGTAAATATTTTTATAAAACTTGAGTAAAATTTTCCGGCGTTTGTAATGTTAAAAAAACATTGTTGATAAAGATAAATAATGTACAAAACTATAAGATTTTTTTTCCATTTAAAATACCAGTCGAAAATGTTTCATTTTTCCGCCGAGTATCTCTTTCCTAGTCATCATTTTTCTCCCTACGATGAAAATATCAACAGATATTCAGGCAAGAATATCAGAGATGACATTTTCGGTTTTCAGCCCCGCAGGCAATTTCACAATTTCTAGACTTTATTTTTTCCACTTGAAGAACTTTGACTGCAGATGAAACAAATCAGATCACTTATCGGATATTAAATTTTCAACTTCAGAACTCTACTATTCGGTGTACACTTTGTGGTGCAATAAGGAAATGTTAATTTTTATTACATTATATATCTACGTCATGTCATATTTATATGAACACGTATAGATGTTATATAGCTATTTAAGAAAAAAAAGAACACAAATAATATTGTTTATAGGTATAATACACTAACGTAAAAATCGTTCATAATTTTCTTCTTAAAAACAGTTATAAAATATAACTCTAAGATTTATTAGTGCTACAGCGGCAATAGCAATAATTTTGACCAGTACCAATTAGTGTTGCGCCATCATCCGAATGAATCATTCAAACGATTCGATTACCATAAATCATTCGAATACTTCAATTATAGAACTATAACTCGGGAAAGTCATTCGATTATAGATTTTTACAAATGATATTATGTTTTACTTTTTAAATTCAAGTTAAAATATACATATATAATTTACACCAAAAACATTTATTTTGAAATATTCTTAGCTTGTTGTCGCTCAGGAAAATACTTTTTTTTTAGTTGAAAATTTTTTAGTTTAGTTTAACCCCTTGAGGGGCAAGCAAAAATGTCTCTAAATATTGAATTCTCACCGGAATAATCGAACAATATTATTTTTAAATGAGGAAAAGCAATTTTTCAGCGGTTTTCCTCCAAAGTTAAAATGTATAAAATTTAGTTAAAATTTTCTGGTGAGACTCTTGTTTAAATTAGGTGGGATATATTTTATCCCACCGCCCCTCAAGCAGTTAAAATGTTTCAGTTTAAGTTCACTTAAAAAAAACTAGTATGTTTACAGTTATGTTTCTGCGCATGTCCGAGCTATTAATTCGAATTTTCTTGGCCTGTATCTGAATGGACACATAACTGATTTTTGCACATGCCCGAATGATTTCAGGGGAATATTAGTCATTTGGTTAGAATTATTTTACATTTTGTTTTACATTTTTTAAATTTCATTTCAAAATATATCTAATTTACACCAAAAACGTTATATTCTTAAATGTTTCTAGTTTGTCTGTCGCTCATAAAGCCATTTCATTACTTGTGAATTTTTAAATTTAAGTTTATTTAAAAAGCACTAGAATGTTGGCAGTTATGTTTCTGCGCATGCTAGAGTTATTAATTTAAATTATTTTAGCCTGTATCTGAATGAAAGCATATCTGGCTTTTGCGCATGTCCGAATGATTTCAAAGGACTATTAGTCATTTGATTAAAATCATTCATAACTAACGTATTTAAATGATTTTCTAACATGAGTTATTTTAAGATATTATGACGCGTTTGGGGAAAATCATTCATTACTGCTGTATTTAAATGATTTTGTGATTGAGTTATTTTTGTAGATTATTTACTCGTTTTAGTAAAATACCTTATTAGTGCTTTATTGTAGACCCTTTGAGAGGCAAGTAATAATGTCTCTGTAATATTGAATTCCCAACGGAATAATCGAATTTTTTTATTTTTAAATAAGGAAAAGCAATTTCTCAGAATCCCCCCCCCCCCCCCAACCTTAAGAATATAAAATTTAGTTAAAAGTTTCTGGTCCGAATCTTGTTCAACCCCTTCAAGGGCGGTGGTTCATTTTTAGACCACCTAATTTTAATCCCTAAATGGAACATTAACACCAGAATTTCGGTTTGAACATTTTCGTTTTATTAATTACGTGAAGAAAAGGTTTTACTTACTTTCAAATATATTTTTTTTTTTAATTCCGGTGTCATTCATTCATATCAGTATTTTACTAACAGAAGTGCCCTGCCCCTAAAAGGGTTAAATTAGGTGACCGCCCGCAAGGGGTTAAATGATTTTCTGAATTAAATATTTCAGGGGATTATTGATCATTTGCTGAAAATCAATTGTTTTCGTTATATCTGAATAATTTTCTATTTCTCGGAGATTATTTTTGATACAAGTGAATTATTTGTTTTTGGTACGATTAAAGGAACTATGCTTAAATAAGTAGCAGTACATTTTAAAAAGTTTAGTGAGTATTAACCAAATGTCTTGTAACTTTTTGTTTTGTAACTGTCAATGGAAAATATAGTAAGATATTTTGCACGATTCGTGTAAATGATGAAAATGAAGGTTTATAAGTTTAGAAGCAACACTTTTAAAAATTTATGCGTACAAAATGAGGATTTGCTTTCTCCATGTTTGTATAGGGATATAGACCCTTTCAGGGGCAAGCAATTATGTTTCTGTAATGTTGAATTCACACGGGAATTTCCGAAAAAAATCAGTTCAAAATAAGGAAAAGCAAACTTTCGATTTTCTTCCACCAAAGTTTAATTTAATTAAAAGTTTCTGGTGCTAATCACGATTAAAATTAGGAGGGGATATAATATATCCCACCGCCCCTCAAGGGATTAACAATTAAAATAACTATCCAGTTTTTTTAAGACAGCAATACAAAGTTACAGAAGCTATAAAGTTTTGTTCAGATTATAGGATGTTTCATAAAAGATGGTCAAAACTTTAAGAGATGATAGTACACATCCAAACTAACAACTTTCAACAAACAATGCATGGTCGGAAATAAAACGCAAAGGTGCTTGTTCATTTGGAAACTTGGTCTAGTGTTGCCAGTGGGATACTCTTTTTAAATTCAGATTTACTGATTGCTTCCATTTTTTAAAAAATAGCGAAATCCGCCTTATTTAACCCCTTAATTCTCGCTCCCGTCAATATCACGGGCCGAGGTGTCGTTCATTATTTCTCGCGCCCATCATATTTCCGGGCTGGAGATTTATTGCTAAAAAAAAACTTCTGAAACCAGAAAAAATTAACTGGCATTTCCGTCAGAAGTCTTTGAACAATAATGTCCGGGTTTCATTTTTGGCACTGATTGTGATGTTGTACTTTGTACAGCATGTTTCGAAATATATCACACTCAAAAAAATTATTAATATCAAAATTTAATGTATATATATTATTTCAAACATTATTCGTAAAAATTTGTGTGATGATGATAAATAAAGATATAAGAAGTGAAAAATAAAGATCTTATTCGCCTTAATTTGTATGATGTGAAACAAACATTATGACGCAAAATATCTCGCATGATGGCCTTTCTAAAAATATGAATTTGTTCTATAACATCTTTTTTTTTTGCCTTAAAAAAATTAATTGCGTATTTTATATAGAAACCTTATAATTATTCAACTTCTATAATAAAAAAATAGGTACTTTTTTGAAAGTGTTTCCAAATATCAAGCGATCTTCAAGGGGTTAATGACAGATTAAAAAAGGTGAAATGAAGGCGGATAATCAATTCAAAAGAAAACTGATAGCAATAAAAAAATTTGAATTTAACAAGAGTAGCCCACTCGCAACACTGACTTGGTACATGCAATCGTTAAAGCTCCATTCCTATTGGGAGTTATTGGGTGTAGAATGATACTAATAGCATGCAAATGTGATTTGAGGAAGAAGGAGAACGCGTATGCAAAATTTCGGCTCGATTAGTGCATAAAAGCTGCTGATCCGAGTGTGCAACTGTCAATCGCAGTAGGAACGTAACGGAAGATGTTGCCCTTCTGTAATAGGGAAAAGGCTGATATGCATTTTATGTACGGAACTGCAAATGGAGAGAGACTCAACAAGACTGCTCAGAGACTCAACGATTGTACGGAGAGGGGTTTCCCACCTTGCTTTTCGCACTTATTCGTTCTTTGCTTGTTTTTGCCTCGCACAACAACATATCCAGTGTTGCCAGTGGGCTACTATTTTTAAATTCAGATTTCTTGTTTAGCACCACTTTTTGAAATTCTAAAATTCGGCCTTATTTAATGACATATTAATTAAAGCTAAAACAAGGACAGGGCTCCCACTCGGTCCGTTTTTTGAACAGTACAAAATTAAAAAAAAAATCTTCTTTATAAATTTCGTAGAAACTTATCCAGAAACGCGTTTTTTTTGTAATTGTTGCAGAAACCTACCACGAACTTTTTTCTAAAAAATTACTGGTTTTCAAAAAACCGACCAGTGGGAGCCCTGCAAGGGGAATTTTACCATTCAAAAAAGTGTTGCCAATCAGTAAATCTGAATTAAAAAACAGTAGCCCACTGGCAACGCTGAATACCTCCTTTGGCTCCCTCCAGCACCTTTGCGTTTTAATTCCGACCATACATTCTTTGTTGAAAATCGTTTGTTTAGATGTGTACTATCACCTCTAAAAGTTTTGCCCATCTTTTATGAAACATCCTGTTCAATCAAATTTTTAAAAAGGGAAATTTCTATTTACAAAATGACGACTCTGAACACTATTCCCTTAACGGTCGCATTAAATTACGATTTAAAAATTCAAATTGCTTATTGGCACCACTTTTTTCAGTAAGAAATATTCACCTAATTTAATGACAGGTAAAATGATACCATGATAAAGCCAATTACACTACAGCAGAACCCCGGTAATCCGAACCCCGCTAATCTGCAATTCCGATTAATCCGAACCAATTTTGTTTTCGAAAATTATACTTGGACAGATTAACTTAAAAGATTAACTTACAAAATTTTCCGAATTACAGGATGAATGTCAGGATAAACGTGTAGATATCAGAATTAAACAAAAAAATGGTAATAAAGTATGTTTTTTATTCTTTAAACAGCATGAATAGAAAAAAAATTACTGAATAATATATATACATGAATATAAAATGAAAACGTGGACTGCAGACCTACTTGTAGAAGCGATCTTAAAAAAAATTAGAATACCAGTTTGTTAACAAGTCACTATAAAATTCTTTTCTAAAATGCAAAAAGTATTTAATTTTGATGATAAAAATTTATTTTTCTTTCAGCACTTTGATTTCAAAAATAATGTACAGAAATGTTTTTTAATTCCTCTCTCGTCGACGTGGAGACTGAGCTATTTATAGATTCGCGATTTTGAACCGTTTGTAATGGGTTGTTATGTAATCCCTCATTCTGAAGTTCCTTTAGATTGTTATAAACATCAGCAGTGAAACTAAGAGTACTAATTTTTCCGAAAGTCGTGCCGGATTACCCAGCATGCCGGACCTTAGGATTCCGGATTATAGGATGTTTACTATATTACTAAGTACTTATAACTTACATTCTTTTAGTACACATTTTTTTCCTTTTCTATTTTTATTGGAATTTCGGGTAATCCGAATAAGCACCTAGGGTTTAATCTAGGAAAAAGAGATTTTTAGCTTTTTGGCTAATTGCAGCCAATAACTTCTAGCCAAATAAAATTAGCTTTAGCCAAGGAAAAAAAAAGTTTTATTTATTCAAAATTTCTATATACATGAGTATTATTTTTAGTTAGGCAATGTACAAACACATCACTCTGTAAGATTGACCCTTCGATATTTGGCTGTATGCCACATAGCAAATGCTTTTTTTAATGGAAATTCTTTTCAAAATTCCCCTTCCAAATTAATCATCATTAAGTTACTTAAATTCTTGATTGTCAGTTTGTTCCTCAAGTCAGTTTTTGTTATATTCATGAGACTGAATCCCCCTTCACAGTCTGCTGTAGACAACAAAAGTGATGCTACAAATTCATACAAAGTAATTCCATTTTTATGAAAAAAAATACAATAAGCTAGTTTCATTTCTTTAAACGTTGTAGCCAGAACCCGCATAAATTCAAGTCTGAAAAGTTTACACGACATGCATCTGGCACACTGATGATTCAAAGTTAGTGCACATCCTATCCCATGCTTATACAATCTGCGATTTTCGTTTTCACCGTATGCTGGAGTCGTGTCTGATGCAAATGACGTCACACAGTTTGAAGACGCTTGCATAGAGAGCACGAGACAAATTTTGAAGTGTTGCCGCAGCGTGGATGCAATATGAGATTTTTTTTCGGTTTTTGTGCAGTGGCAGCAGGTTTACGAAATGCGGAACAACAAAATGGGAATGCTATAGTTTATTTCTTTGGCTGTCGCTATTTGGCTAATTCACTAAATGCTTTGGGGTCAAAAAGCACTTCCAGTTAGCTTTTTGGCTATTTGGCTAGCTCTAGATTAAACCCTAGCACCGGTCCCAATTAGTTCGGATAAGTAGGATTCTAGTGTATTTTATAAAACTGGTGGGAATAAAACAATCTGAATAAAAGACCCAGCCCGTGAATATCACTGGAGCGAGAATTAAGGGTTTAAAGAGGAATCATAAATATTTGTTAATAAATATCTTTTCATACTAATATAAATCCCCATACCAGAAAATATCTACTGTGAAATGTAATTAATTAAATTAATAGTTGTGGCTTATGTATGTTGTGGCTTATGAATTGTCAAATGTAGTCAAATGAATCGTCACGGCTTTGGTCAAGACAGAGTGCATGCTGACTGTAAAAGTGCGGTCAATTTCCTGCGAGATACAGATAAAAGTTTTTTGTATTTCGTTGCAATGGTGTAAATCGGTAATAAAGTAAACATCCTCTAATCCGGCACGTGCGGGACTTGAAGAATGACGGATTATGAAATTTTCCGGATTACAGGATGAATGTCGGAAAAACGTGTAGAAGTTAGAATTAAACAAAAAATGACAGTAAAACAATTTTTTTATTCTTCAAACAGATTAAATAGAATAAAACAAATACTTAGTAATGTAAAGTACAACATATGTACATGACTATAAAATGAAAACGTGCACTGTAGGTCTATACAGTAGGCCTACTTGTAGAAACGTCTTAAATAAATCTCTAACATCAGGTTGTTTTGTAGTAGTCTTCTCTCTTCTTTTTTTTTAAGAAGTCATTTCTTAAAATGTGAAGTAACAGGCGGTTGTGGCAGCTTTCTCTGCATATAATGGTTTCCAGCCCCCCTTTACTCAAAATCTACTTCGAACATATTTCTATTACTTTTAATAAATAGATCTTTCTTTCCCCCCTTTTTTGTGCAAGTGAAATCATTAAATTAATTCATTTTCTTAAAACAATACGTAGTTCTATCTACATTTTCTCTCTCCTTTTCACAACGAACTTAATTCAACACGTTCAAGTACAAAGATTTATGATTTCATTTCCAGTTATCAAAATTCAATTCTCGCATAATTAATTTCTATTTCTTAACGGTCTTTGTCTAAAAGTAATCAAACACACAAAAACCCAAGTGCAGCTGTCCTTTTTAACATTACACTTTCTTTTATTGTATGTTATCTGCGTTGTAAATAAGTCACTCTTAATTGCAACTAGAATTTGACGGTTAAAAAGAAATAACAAAAAATAAAATTAATTGCGGTTTAAAATATATTTCATTTATGTTTGCACATATGCCTTTTCTCTGCATTTTCCATACATTCGTTGAGATTGCACAGTCACATTTAAGCTAATCGTTGGTGTTAAAATAAACAAAACCCAGACTTTATGTCACTGATTCTCAGGAAATAAAGTAGGGCTGTTTTACATCCCGGTGAGTTATTGCTGGAAAGGATACCACATTACATTCTGCTAAACATCCCGCCTTTGTCTCTGTTCCGGCGTCAAAAACTTTGTAAATTGGTGATAATGTACTACGCCAAGTCATGTTAATCAGTGCGCAAAAGTTCAGTTGGCTTTCTCCCTCGGTTGCTGTAAGGTCACAATAAAGAGCCGCTGGTTATTCTTTTTAATGTTACGGAGCACCTCTCCACATATCTCCATACACCTCCATGTTTGTACATATACAATTGGATATAACTGTGTTCTCCATTGTGATTGTGTCATTGCTTCCATCTAAATAAAAACCTCTATGTCGGCACGTATTATTGGAGTTTTTTCCTTTTTATTGGCGAACCCGGAACCACCGTTTTATGGCGAACCAAATCGCCACCACATGAAACTTGATGCAATGGCCGGTTTTCTCCAGTTAAAAAAACAAAATGCAATTAATGGAGAGGTGGTGCTTCCTGCTTACTCCTTCATATACTTATTATAGAATTTACTCTTGCCAAGTTGCCTCAAAAGATGTCGTTCTGCAAAAAAGAAAAAAAAAATCCTTTTATCCTGCTTTTGTCTGTGGACGTTTCGGATATCTCTAAAGCGAATCATCTTTGCTTTCGACTTGTGTCTGAAAGGAATACGTTGCGCCTGGAGAATTTTAAATGACCTAGATGAAAAGAAAAACATGTCTTGCGTCTTCGGCCCGCTGTCTAACTGGTGCA
The DNA here is from genome assembly GCA_963932465.1 of Maratus speciosus. Lineage (NCBI taxonomy): Eukaryota > Metazoa > Arthropoda > Arachnida > Araneae > Salticidae > Maratus > Maratus speciosus. The sequence continues at coordinate 195,883,865 of OZ010794.1, forward strand.
AGCCCACTGCTCGTAGCTATGCCACTTCTTCGCTCGCAGAACTTCGTATAATTTTCAACTTACTGTTTGTGTTTCTCTCATTTCCTGGATGCTCCCACAAACTGAGATGTTTCGTGTGCTGAAATCAACGGTGTATGCTACCCCCGTCCTCTCAGCGGAGAATCAGCTGTTATGATTTGTGAAACCGCGTTATCTGTATTTATGAATGAGGTATGCAACCGGCAGATGCATAGAAAAAGTGCATTGTAGGTGAAATCTACATTTTTTTTTACTTATCAAATATGTAATTCATCGCCAAAAGAAAAAGTGTGTCCTAGCCGGTGCTGTGTGCCAAAATCGTATTACTTTTTAGTAAAAAAAATTCGTCTCTTTAAGTTTTGTTTTTTCCATGATTTTAGGAGAACCTGTGTGAAAGATTCTGTGTCCGCTGCTTCAAAAAATGTGTTATTTAGTTGTGAAGAAAAAAAAAATGTGCAATCTGCTAATAAGTATATGTGAAAGAAAAAAAAAAGACTGACCCTTCTATGACACAACAAGTGAGAGGTTTATATAGTTAACATATAAAAAAAAAGAGAAGCTTTGTTGTAAAGCTTTTCCTACAGAATTAAAAAAAATAATCAACTGCAGATAAGTTGGTTTCACACATATTATGATAATCTTTTGCTTTTCAGTTATTTACTGGAGTAATAAAAAGAGTTTCAATTATCTATATGCTCTTCAGTTCTCATAGTCACAATAATGACATTTTATTATTATTTTTTCTTTCTTTCTTTAATTTTGGTAATTGAAATGCTTTATGTTATTTTGCTTTAAATTTCATATTTTCATGCATAATGTTTTTACTTTGGGTATAAAAAAAGAGGATTATTTTTCTCTAGATACAATATAAAATCCTCATTTTTAAATTTGTGATGGTCACAAATTTGGGGATATTTTAACCCCTTGGGGACGAGCGGCACGTATACGTGCCGAATGAAGCGCTCAGAATCCTTGTTTTTACTCACCAGTAAAATTTTACTGTAAAATTTGCCTTATTTAATCAGCGCATTTTCTCGATTCAAGAAGACACAAATTTCCGTTTTTAAAAAACGGTGACAAAAGATTAAAAATTTCGTAAAAGGCTCCCGTCCCGAAGGGGTTAAGTAATTATCCTTACATTCCCCTATAAAAGAAGAGTTATTACTTATTTATCATTATCATTTTTCTTCTTTATTCAAAACATTTAAGTAAAATTTTTGTTTCTCTTAAAGAGGTCACAATAAGACTTTTTTAAAAAAATAAGGTTAAAAGAAAAATAAATTTTCCCCCTCTTTATATATATATGCTATATTGATAATAAATTGCACTTTTTTATATATGCTATAATTATATTGAATTTTACTATTTGATATGCTTTGATTTTATGCATTATTATTATTATTATTTTATATGTGTTATGCAGAAACTCAGTAATTAAAAGGTATCGCATTACTTATATTAAGTATCTTTGACAATGGCTGTTAAAAACATCCCAATCAGTGTTATTGAGTTCAATGGCGACGTGGAATTATTGCATTTTTTCTTTGATCAGGTCAAGGGTGTGGCAGAAATAAATAAATATACTGAGCAAACAGCTATTAGTTCCTTATTCGTAAATTACGAGGACCGGCGCAAAAAATTTTTTGCACAAAATCCTGATTTAAAAAAAATAAAAGATTTGGAAACCTTGCGTAAAGAATTTGCGGCTTCCCCCTCCCCCCCCCCCCCAAGTAAATGTGCAGTCACTCTCGAATTGAATAAGTTATTTCTCATGCCTGCCGAGACTATAAAGACTTTAGCTCACCGTTTAAATGTTTTGGCAGCAAAAGTATATGAGGATATACAGGATCCCAAAGAGCGGGATTCCATAAAATACATGAAACTTCTTGAAGCGATTCCTTCACAGATTAGAATCCAAAATACAGAAGGAGGAATCACTGATTATCGTGCCACGGTTAAAGGGCAAATTAGTTATATGAGATTCTGCATAATGAAAAACTGCCCCTATCCTAAAATCAGAATATAATATTGAACAACATTTGCGGGAAATAAAAAAAAAAATGCGTTCACATTTAAACCTAAAGAATCAAATAAGGAGGACACAAATAAAAAATCTGATGATAGACCTAATCGCAACTCAAATAGTTTTCGTTACAGGCAGAATTTCAAATATCCAAGACATGATAGACATTTTCCCAAGCGTAAATTTCATTAAAAAATGTTACAACTTGTCAGCTATGCAACAGATATGGCCATGAAGCCCAGGCTTGTTTCAAATGGAAACACACAAATATGCAGAGAAAGGAAAATAATCATAAAAATAACAGTTGCTAAAGTCAGGGAAACTAAAACAGAGGTACAATGTTGCTGAGGGTGTTGTGTCTCACATTAACAGTTCTACATCAGCTAATTTATTTATTGACCCAAAATCTCTAAAGAAAGATTCGTTAACTTTGTTGGTTCTCAAACCACAGAGCATATTATTATTGCTAGTTGCATAGGGACACAAACTGAAAATAACAACAAAACGCCTTTAATTTGTAATGGAAATAAAGACACTCCTTCTCTTCCACTTGTTAAAGCTACTGAGGCAAAACAAACGGTCACTTTTCTAGCAGATTCTGGAAGTTCAATTTCGTTTTTGTCAGAAAAGTTGTTTAATGAACTTAAAACTACACTTAAATATAAACGACTCTCCACTGGCATATGCATCAAAACAGTAAATTCAGATGTTTATTTTTCTGCATGCATTAGAGCTACAATAAAATTACAACATAAGTCTTTTTCCTATCATTTTTATATTGTTGATTTATTCTGGGATACGACTTTATAAACAAATTCAGTGTCATAATAGACTCAGCTAATAAATGTGTTCACATAAATAACAGCTTACCTATTCCATTAGAGTGTCCAGATACTGATGCAACTCTTAGTAATTTAACACAATGTAACAATCACTCTGTTCACACAAAAATTCAAGATGTTCTTCTAGCACGTAAAGTGACATTAGAACCACATGAAGAAAAATGGATATCTGTGTACACCAAGAAAAACAACAACAAGAAATCTATAAATTATTTGTTTGAGTATGTGCCACATAAAAAAGATATAATAGGATTTGACATCATTGTTCAAATAAATAACAAGCCAAAATGCAAGGCTAAAACTGCTCAACCACATGATTTCTTTCCTGTTTTTGTTAAAAACAATTCAAAGACTACCATGCACCTGCAAAAAAGACAAGAGTTGGTGAATTATCTGAAGTTGAAGAAATTTCGGAGTACTCTCCTGAAAATTCAGCAAAGCATCATAACTCACAACAACACTTCATTAATCTTCTACAGGCATCTAAGGAAACTTTATAAAAGGGAAAAGCAGATTTAACACCTAATGATTTTGATTTAAAATACTTAAACTCTAAAGAGGCAAAGACTTTGACTGAGTTACTACTCAATTACTCTGCAGCATTTTCAAAATCTTTAAATACTTTAGGACGCACTGACAAAATAATTCCAGACTTAAAATTTGTAAATGAATACCCTATTAAAAACCTTCCATTCCCCCTCTCTCAGTCTCTGCAAAAAGATGCTCAAGATCAATTAAATCAACTATTGGCGGCCGGTATAATTGAGCGTAACTGCTCTGAATGCGCATGTCCTATGTTACTTGTTAAGAAGAAGTCAGATGCTACTGGTAAACAAAGATATCGACTCGCTCTAGATCTTCGCATGGTTAACACTGTAATACCAGGTTCTTCATATCCACTGCCTAAAATTCGAACAATAATTTCTATCTGTCATCATATAAATTTTTCACTGCTCTCGATTTTCATCAGACATATCTTCAAATTGACTTACCGGGAAAATTTCAAAACTCATTAACCTTCACAACAATGTTTGGTTCATATAAGTACAAGAGACTAGTGTTCTGATTAAAATCCCGTGCTTCCATTTTTCAAGCACTAATGGACTCCTTATTGGAGGAATTGCAGTTAGAAGGTGTTTACACCTACCAAGGCGATTTTATATTAGTTGCAAATTCATTTATTGAAATGTATACAAACTAGACAAAATCTTGAACATCTTAGCTAAATACAACTTAATACTTTCACCTAATAAGTGTACATTCCGCAAAACCAGTATGGACTATTTGGGCTGTCACATTCAAAATAAGTCTGTGTCACCAATTAGGTCGAACATTCTGAAAATAACCTCATTCCCCATTCCTACAATAAAACGGCAGTTAAAAAGACTCATAAGTGTGATCACATTTTACAAATCTCTTATTCCATCCTTCTCTGAATTGGTACAACCACTGATAAACGTAACCACCCCTAATGCGAAATTTAAAACCCTCCGACTGTCTTGGAAAAGGGTAAAATTGTAATGTTGTTTTCTCTACATTTTGTTTTAAATGCTAAAAATAAATTACTCTTTGAACATTTTATAAAAAAACTTAATAACAAATATGAATGCAATTCTTGTAAGTATTAATCAATGTTCAATGTATTAAAAATGCATTAAATCAATAGGATTATATTACTTTAAATATTGCTTGCATTGCAGTGAAACCTGAAGCTTAGTGAACGTATTAACACGGGCTTGTCTGTGAGGGGGTTAAGTGGACAAAGACACACCAAGAAATTTTTGAAACCATACAGAAAATTTTCTTTAACTCGCCCATGGTGACGTTACCGGATTGGGATAAAACTTTCTATTTGAATACAGATGCTTCAAATGCTGCCATTTCTGCCGCCTTGTTGCAAGAACATGACAATCAGTTATTACCTGTTGCTTATTTTTCTAAATCTTTAACCTCTTGAGGGGCAAGCAATTACGTTTGTGTAATGCTGAATTCCCACCGAAAAATTAGAAAAAAATTATTTCAAAATAAGGAAAAGCAATTTTACGTTCTTTTTCCCACCAAAGTTAGAAAAGTAAAATTTCATAACATTTTTCTGGTGTAAATCTTCATTAATCGTAGGTGGTATAAAATATATCCCACCGCCCCTCAAGGGGTTAAGGTCTTCGGAAAAGAAATACCCGGCATTAAAACTAGAACTTATAGCAATTTATAATTCAGTTGTATCTTTGCGTGCCGGATCGTAGGATGCCGGATTATAGGATGTTTACTGTATTAGCATAAAATATGAAGCTAAATGTTTAACCACTTGCGCTTGAAAGGCGTGCTATCCACGCCGAGATATTTTTGCGAATTACTTGCCAAGTGTCGTTCTACTAATTTTTAATAGTAGGGGAGATGGGGGCACATGTGAACAGTTCGCATAAATATAGCTTTTTCTCATAACTGGATTAATTTCGATAAACAAAAATTACTTAATATAGTAAACAGAACTTTCTTTTGCACATGGTATTTTTTTCAAAATCACCTGTATAGTTCTTCTTACATTTTTTAATAGTTTTATAAAATCAAAAAATTGTTCACATGTGCCCCATCAGCGGGGCAGTTGTGAACACACGTGGGGCACATGTGAACACAAGGAAAAAATATCCTTTAATGTGCTTTTTATTCTTTTATTCATTTGTCATAGTAATCATTAGTTATATTACCTTTTAAATTCACCATAAAGAAAAATATATATGTATATTTCTCTAGTTTCTGCGTGATATGTTTAAGCAAAAGATTATAAAATGAAAATAAGTAGATTTGGTGGGGAGAGTCTTAGATGATTCATTAAGTATTGTTGAAATAAAATAAAAAAATAAAGAAGCAATTTAAAAAAAGAAATTAAACTTTTAAATTTTGTTTAAGGGTTTTTGTTTGGGGGGCATTTACATACTATTTATCGGAAATCTGCCGAAATACGAAAGATTTTCACCCCTGTGTTTGCCTTATTTTCTTGTAAATTATAGATAAAGAAGGGTTTTTTAATGATTAAAAAAATCTCGACTATAACCCACCCCCCCCCCCAACTTCTTTTGCTTTTGAAAGAGGGGGGGGGGTACAATCGGGATTTTACGGTAGTTATCAGTTTAAAAATTGTACTTTCTTAAAATATTACTGGTATCTATCTCCATTCAAAGCATCATATACATAAATGTTTTAGAGATGGAAGTAAACCATCATTGCAAGGTTAGAACAAATGTAAAAGAAAAATTTGCAAAGTTGTTCAAAGTAATGCTTTTGTATTAACAATGCATAAAAAATATTGTTGTAAACCGTTTAGTAAAATAATATATAACACTTATTGCATTTTAGAAAACATTAAATTTATTTAAAGTACAATTGAACGTAGACGAGCCTGTTGTTCTTTATGTATTTGCTGAAAGATGTGTTTGTGGAAGTTTCAATACAAAATCAACTTTGTGAGAGGAAAATATCTTCAATTTCAGGAAAATTGTAGATAATGGAACTGACATTATCTCTCATTAAGTTAACTGAAAGAAACAGAATCACAGAATGATTATTGGGGTACTTATGAACTGTTCATATCTGCACCAAAAAGCCTGTTCGCAAGTGCCCCACATTGCTGCTTCTGTTAAATTGATGAATAATTAACATTTCTCAATTTTAGAAGACAAAGAATTTTATCAAAAATGTTTATTAGTATTCATAGTATATGGTAAAACACTCAAATTCAAATAAATGAATAAATAAATAAAATTATTCGCTTATGAACTTGGAGCAATGATTTTACTTTTGAGATCTAAAAACAGTGTTTTGGCTACAGAGGACAAACAAAATGTCATAGAGCTTCAAAAAAATTTTACCATACGTCTACAGATGCTATCATCTTTAGTATTGTTTTTCAAATAAAAAAGCTTATAGTAACTATCGAAAAACTGCGATGTTCACATGTGCCCCGTGTTCACATGTGCCCCCATCTCCCCTATAGGGTTCGTACGCTTCAAGGACTTTCAAGCACCTTTTACTAGAATTTTCGTAAAGTAATAGAGAGATTCTCAAAAGATGGGATCATTAAACGTTAACAATATGTAATTTTGAAATTTTTGAAATTTAAGGCCAATTTTTCTTTAATAGTATAGTATTTTGTCTATAAATATAATATATTAATATTTTTAATAGTATGTCTACAAAAGTATACACAAACATTAAAAGACAGCAACTATTCTGGAAAATTAATGATTAAAGCATTTAATTAGCAGTTGTGTACGTTACAAATTTTGGACATTTTTTCGCAGGTACATTACAGATTTTGGACGTTACGCTTAGTATTTAAAAAATTCTTAAGACTAAGAATATAGTAAATGTGTCCTATAATTGTATGTGTATACATATATATATATGTATAATTAACTTTTTGTTATCCAGTAATAATAATAATAAAATCAAATGCTTTGTCGCGTACATTATTTCGGACATAACAAAATACAAAAAAATTCTTTATGGAAAAGTCCTTCTATCTTCAAAAAAGCAATAAATCAGCCTGCCATCTCTTAACGAAATTATCAAAAAATCATCCGTTTCCTTTATGCATTCGTTGTTTACCATTAGAACCACCTGAAAAAAAGTTAAAACTCCTTTTCTTGGTGGTACATTGGAACAGTTAACGTTATGAATGTCCGAAATTGGCCTCTTTAGTATAAAATAATAAAATTTTAAGATATTTATACAAAGCTTTTACGATAAATTATGTCATTTTCTGTCTCTGATTAGAATTAAAAACTCAGTGTAAAAAAAAAAAATTAAATTAATGATAATTAAAGTTATGCTTGAAAGGCTTAAAGTTATGACGTGTGTCCAGTGCCCACCTTTTAAGAATCACCCAATATTTGACTTATGTAACTAAAAAAAAATAGAATACAAAAAAATTATAATTCAAAAGTTTCTGGTGTGAATTTAATATTTATAAATAAAAAATCCGCCAGATGCAGCAACACTGAAAGCAAATAAGGGAAGTGCATCGTGCTAAACAATAGATTAAGACATTTTTCAAATTATAAAAACATTATTAAGAAAAAATAAACCAAACAAAATACTTTTGAATAAGAACATATCTCATCTCAGTTGAACACATGTAAAAAAGTAATCTTTTTAGAAAGGTTTCCCTTTCATAGTCAATACTTTCCGGCATTTGATAAAAACATAGACAAATATCCAGGCAAGAATAACAACATCTTCGATCTTTATTTTCCTTGGGCAATGATATAATTTGTTTACTCTATTTTTTCCACTCGAAGAACTTTGATTCAAAGAAAAACAAATCACACCAGTTTTCGGATATTAAATTTTCAACTTCAGAACTCTGCTATTCGGTAAACATTTCGTTGTGCAATAACTTTGAAGAATGTTTAAATTTTATTACATTGTGCACTTTCGTCGTGACACATTTATATCATCACATTGAGAGGTTAGACATATATTTACGAAAATCACACATAACACTGACAATATATATAATACAGTAAAGCCCCGATTATCCGCAGTGCGGTTTATCCGCGAAGCGCTTTCTTAATTCAAGCCAACAGCAAGGAAAATACGATAAGCCCTACTAATAAATATAAACAGAAAAAATTCATGTATTCGAAAGTAATAGAAGAATATATCCAGATTCGGTTGCCATTTTTGGAATATCAGATATAAAGTCTTGATGTTTTTTCTTGATGTCTTTTCTTGATTTTATTAACCAAACGTAAACACAGCAATTGAAATATTTAACAATTAAATAAGACTATTATGATAAATTCCCGAAGAGCATATCAAGAATAACTTCATTTTCACGATAAAAATTATTCCATACTAAAAGAAAAACAATAGTTTACAATTTAGAATAAAGAAAAGCTATTTCCAAAGCAAGAAGCAAAAACAAGTGACTCATTTTTTTTAAAAGGTGTGACTCAACTCTTTTTGTACAGTATGTATGACATTGTTTCTGGCTTACTGTTCTTTATATTAGTGATTTAGGCGTAAAGCAAAGGTTTCTGCTGTACTGTGCATATGTATGTATTTTAAACGTTTTATTATGTTTTTTGTACACTAAAACGTAGTTTTTATGTTGAAGTTTCTTTTTTTTTCGTATTTGCACTCCATTTTCAGTCTTTTTCGGGTTATCCGTGATTTTTGTTATCCGCGGTGCTCTTGCCACCCAATTCCGCGGATAATCGGGGCTATACAGTACATTAATGCGAAATTCATTCATAATTTTCTTCTTGACACTAAATATACCAAATATCGGTAATTAGGGTTGATGGGTAGATTTTTGACTGCCAATTATCTACTCGACGGATATAGGCCCGGGGGGGGGGGAGTGCTCTTCGTGAGGGTCTTTATAAGGGAATCTAACACGTATTTTACGCATGGAAATCCATCGTTCGAAGAAAACCACGGAAACTCCAAACGATTAGCCGATTGGGTTCGAACCCAGCACCTCCCGTCTACCAGCTTCGAGAGCAGAACCTCTCAGCCACTGGTGGGGCTATCGGTCATTAGAATAGTACAATATGTAAATATTTTGAATGAATCAGAAATTTCTTTATAAAGTAAATAAATTACAGAATTATCATAATATGATAATAAATCATACAGAAATATGCTAAATATAAAACCTAAGTAATTTAAAGAAAAATTCTGGTGTGAAATATTTTTATAAAGTTTATATAAAACTCCCTGCTTGCTTAGTGTTAAAAACAATTATAAACTAAAACGCTAACGTTTCTTAACCCTTTGCGGTCCAACGCCGAGTCTGGCTCGACATCACCTTTCTTTGCAAAATTTGTTTTTGTCACCAGTAATAAAATAGTAATATCTGTTTTAGATCAGTAGAACATTTTCGAAATTTTATATTAGAACGTAAGTTTTTTAAAAATAAAGCGGTGGAACTCCAATAAAATTTGTGTAAGATACGACGATCCCGAAAGGGTAAATACTATAACGGCAATACCGATCATTTTGAGTAGTACCAGAGTATTGCCAGTTCGTTACTTTTTTTCAATCCAGATTACTTACCACTTCTTTGAAGTAGGTCTTTTCGCCTTATTTAATGCCATTTTCAATAATTCAAAATTAGTGTGGTATCTTAATTATTATACTACTTGAAGTGTTGACAATTAAGCAATCTGCATCTACAAACAGCAGCAGATTTAGAAACACCGGAATTTCAAACAAAAATATTTCGTTTGAAAACAGAATTTTTATTGTAAAATAAATCAGATATATGCCAGACAGACATCATTTAGGAAGTTTTAAATAAAAATCTGTTGATAATTTTTTTGTAAATATTGAGTAAAATTTCAGTCGTTCTAGCGTTAAAACAATAAATTTGGTTAACGCTCTAATGCCCATGGTAGCATATATGCTACCACCAGTGTTTCGAATTTAGTGGATTTTTTAATTCGGATGTTTCAAATTCATACCAGAAATTAAAATAATAATAATTTCTTTATTTGATAGCAGACATTCAGTATTTAAATAAAGCTAAATTTATTATTGAAATTTTCTGGTATAATTTTCAGATTACCTGAGTTACTGAATTTTTTGTTCTTATTCTGCCAAGGGATTTAGAGGTATAACTTAAAAACCTAAAGCAAATAAGGGAAGACCATTGAAGTAAAATAGTTTAACACCTTGGGGGGCGGTGGTATGTTTATGAAACCATTTAATTTTAATTCTGAAATGCCACATTGGCACCAGAATTTTGGTAAAAAAAAAATTGGTTTATTATGTGTGTGAAATATAGCTTTTTTCTTATTTATAAATAAATTTGTTTTCAAATCCCAGTGTCAATCCTTAATTTCAACACTTTAGCAATGGAATTGCTTTGTCCCTGAAAGGGTTAACACTAGAACGTACGAAAATTTTACCCAACCTTAATAAAATATTTTACACCAGAATTTTTGTCTAAAACTATTTATCTTATTTATTTAACTTATTTCTTTGTGTTTTGTATTTAACTTATTTTACCGGGGAATTTCTGTTTCGAGTCGACATTTAACCCTCTCGCTGCATAACTGTTTTATCAAATAGTTTAAAAAATTGCGTATTTACACTCTTCGCGACGAGCGTCTTTTAAGAATTTTTATTCTTTTGAAACCGATTTTTCAAAACAAAAATTTTTTGTATAATTTAATCGGCAAAATGCTCCGATTAAATTAGATATAATTTACAATAAAAAAACATCTGGTGGGAATAATCAAGGAGAGTTAATTAGACGGAAAAAATGCATCCCCGAGAAAATTTCGGTAGCGCAAATTTTGCTACTTTTAAGTTGCCCGAGAAAATCTCGGGTTGCGCAGCGAGAGAGTTAATCATTTGGTCTATGTCGAATCGACACCAGCTGGACGTTCTAATATTAACCCTTACAGGGGCAAAGTACTTCTAATGCTAAAATGTTAACATAATTGAATGACAACGGTATTTATGAACAAATTTATATGAAACCAAATAAAAGTTTTCTTCGCCTACATTATATTAAGCAAAATTTAATTCCCAAATTCCGGTGCCAATCTGGCATTCGGGAATTAAAATTAAATGGTATATATAATATGCCGGTACCTTTCAAGGGGTTAATGTATTTTTTTCAACTTATAAAAATAATATTACGAAAAAAATAAACAACATAAATTAACATTCAATAAGAAGTTGTCTCATCCCTGTTAAACATTTGTAAAATAGTAATCTTTTCCGCATTAACTTAAAAAAAAACTACAGTTAATGCGAAAAAATTATTATAACTTAAGTTATAAAATTACACTGAAAATTTTACTGTTATAGTCAATATTTTTCTGCATTCAATAAAAATATAGAAAAGTATCTAGGTAAGAATAACAACATCTTTCACTTTTTATTTTCCTCATTAATTCTATAATTTGTTGACTTTATTTTTTTCCACTTGAAGAGCTTTGACAGAAAGTGAAACAAATCAGTTGACGTTTCGGATATTAAACTTTCTATTTCAATACTCTGCTATTAGATAAGCATTTTGAATTTCAATAAAAAAAAGTTTCTGTTTTTTAACACGTTTTGTATATATATATTTACTAGAACCGCCGTTAGGAGTCATTTTGACCCCTTGCCAAATTGATAGTCAATTGAAACCAAATAGTTTTAAACAGAAATTCCGGTGTGAAACACTTTTTTTTTTTTTTTTTTTTTTTTTTTTTTTTATAAAACTTGAGTAAAATAGCCGGCGGTTCCTTGTGTCAAAAACCTAGAGTTAATACGAAAAAGTTATTATAAGTTAAGTTAAAAATTTAGAGTAAAAGGTTTACTTTTCTAGTCAATACTTTTCCGCATTTAATAAAAATATCGACAAATATCTCGGCAAGAATAACAACATTTTTCGGTTTTTATTTTCCTCAGGCAGTTCTATAATTTGTTGACTTTATTTTTTCCACTTGAAGAGCTTTGACAGTAAGTGAAACAAATCAGATGACTTTTCGGATATTAAACTTTCAATTTCAATACACTGATATTAGATACGCCTTTTGAATTTCAATAAAAATAGTTTTTATTTTTTAATACGTTTCATATATATTTTTTTACGATGACGTTTTTTGTATCGTGTTAAAGACAGTTTTATGCATCCGAGAACACAGAAAAGCATATATATATATATATATATATTAAGTTTTGTTTGAGAAACTAATAAAAAAGTGTGTATTTTTGAGTAGTCGGAATTGATGATAAATAATTCCTTTTTTGTTTATGTTCTAAAATTTTAATTTCAGCTTCAGCGCTTTGCTCTTTGTTCGGCGCAATTTGTAATGCAATAAAAACTATTTTAATTTAAGGAATTATATATTACAGTCATTCACGGTAACTTTGATTCGTATTTTCTATATTTTCATATGCCACACTCTTATTTTAAGAATATTGTTGCAACTAGGGGCAGAAAAGAGAAGAAATGATGCTAAATTATTGTATGACTATCAAAAACTAAGGAATAATAATGATAAAATCAATAAAAAATGAATTTTTAACCTGGTTCAAAGTTACCCAGCCATTTAAGGTAATTTTGCACCATATGATAAATATTATCTAAAATAATTCATTATAACAAAAAGTATTATAGTTAAGACAACTTTGAGCCCCCAAAAATGTTTCCAGATATGTAAAGACTCCGAATTTACATTTCCCAATATCACAAGATTTGTATAATTTATGATATTACAGAAAATATTATGCATGAGAAAAGTGGAAGAAGAGAACCATGAACATTTAGATATAAAAAAAAAAACTGTTTATCGTCCATATAAAACATAAAAATGCAGTGAAAAACAATTTTCAGTGTTTTAACTCAATAATATATCCATAGTTACAGTAATACATCATAGTACTAGTATTATTCAAACAAGAATAAAAAATGTCGAATGTATGAAATGTCAAATTTGAGTAGCTCCGCCCGAATAAGGCCTTTAAATGAATTATATGTATTTTACACATATTTGTGAAAATATTTACATGTTATATCTAATGCACACTTTCGGCATTTATTTAAAATATACGTGCAAATATGGGAAATTTTTAACAGTAGCACCTATAATCAGTAAATTATCAACATCAGTATAACTTTGAGCCGGCTCAAAGTTACCCTGAAAATGTGATAAAATGTCAGTGCCTTCTTATTTTACATTTTATTAACTATTAATAAATAAATAATCACAAAATATTAACACATTTACAACATTTAGATAATAATACGTCTGATAAATGAGCATATTGTTACTTACTATGAAAATTTAATTGGATTACAACAACTTCAAAACAGCATTCAAAATTAACTTGAAAACAGTACTTCACAAAAATAGTTAGATGATGCAATTAATTGCGCATAACGTTGGGAATTTATTTTTTAAAATAAAGAGTAGAAATCCGAGTTTAGAACCTTGCCAACTGAGCACAGTACTGGAGTTTCATTAAGTCTTTTGGAGTAAAAAATATTGAAAATTAGGAGGTGGTGCAAAGAAATGATGCTAAAACCCCATGGTTCAAAGTTACCCTGAATTACTGTATTTATTTGGCATATTTGCTGAAAATTTAATGCATCCGTTAGAAGTGAAATATATCGTTCTTTTAATGTTAATTATTTTTGTGAGTAGCCTGTATCGATAAATCAATGGCTATAATTTTTTTTAAAACAAAAATGTTTACGTTATCTGATCGAAACTGTATAGGGTTTCCTAATATTTACTTTTATATTTTTAATCACTAGCAGCCTTCGCCCGCTTCGCTGGTCCGTTTCTCCAAACGAACCTTTAATCAAACGAAATATATCGGTGTATTTGATCTTGTGTTTTATAGCAATATATACATTTATCTCCAATAATCTTCCGCATTGCTGAAAACAGTATGAACGCCATTACGGTTTTACATCTTCTAATGCCTCAGACAAAATTTCGAGTGTTCAGAAGCAAATCTTTTAGTTGATTATTTACAATTGAATATGGTAACGGATTATGTAACGGAAGTACAATATGTAGCATATTAAAATCATCCCTGAAAATTTAAAAAGCAAATCTCATCAAAATCCGTTCAGTAGAACCTTCCATTAAGACTAATTTTTCATAATCGAGTTCACCAGATTATAGAACTTTCACCTATAATTCTATAGCAAAGCAATGTAGAACAATATGTGTGATATACTAAAACCTTTCCTGAAAAATTATCTGACAACCAGTGCTAATTCTATCGAACTCAACTCAGTAAAATATTTTATAAAGTCTAATCTTTCGAAATAGGGTTCGCTGATTAAAGAACTTGCGCACATAATTCTATAACTGAGCAACGCACAATGACATGTGTTATATACGAAACCCTTTCTTGAAAATATATCTAACTAACAATGCAGGTCTTCTCAAAATCTATTCAAAAGAACTCAAGTTATAAGTGGTCGGACCGAAATTGCTCTTTATATTTTATATGTGGAATAGATAGTTAAATATAGCTTTCATAATCGCGTTAACGTGATTGTAGAACTTTCAGGAATGTAGCATAGGCTATACGCCGTAGACCTTCTGGATTTTTTTAGAAACTCTGCACTCTCTCCATAGCTATAACATACATATACTCTCTAGTATATACCTTCTGCCTGTAGATTTTATCCGACTTTTATTACAACGACACCACTGAGAACTTTCCTCATAGTAGCTCCATAACTAAAAATGCAGAACGAATAGTTAAATATTCAAACAATCCCTGAAATATTACCTAACTGTGCAACTCCAACTAAAATAAGTTCAGTAGAACTTTAAATAAAAGGTAATCTTTCACAATCGGGTTCAGCTAGTTTTGGAACTTTCCCTTGTAATGTGATTTTCTGCGATCTGATTTGTTGTCAAATTTGTGCTTCAGAAAAAACAATAACCCAGAAGAAAACTTCGGTACAGAGAAGTACTATCCATGCAAGAAGTACCAATCATGAAAGAAATACCAACTATCCACAAAAATTATCTAACTAACAGTGTTAAGTCCCATCAAAATACATCCAGCAAAACTCAAATTATATACGGGTGGAAGGAAAGACAAATTCGCATTTTATATAATTACAGTAGATGTATCTTTCATAATTCCGTTCACCTTTCTCTATAACTTTTCCAATAGCTCTATAACAACATGTAATGAAATGTTATATAGTAAAACCATTCTTGAAAAGTTATGTAACAGTGCCACTTGGGTGAAAATCTGTTCAATACAATTTTTTTTAAGGCTAACCATTAATAATCAGGTTCACTTAATTGTTTAACCTTTTTCGTTTATCTCTATAACTAAGCAACGTAGAATACCGTGTATACACAAAAAACGCTCCAAAAACATTACCTAACTGATAGTGGCATATCTTATCAAAATATTATAAACAATTGGAATAAAACGCAAATTTGCGTTTTAAATATGTAGTAGGTGATGATGATACGATTTTCTGTAATAGAATTACGTATTATCCATTCACAATGCTATAGCATTTTGAATGGTTAATACGCAAGTAAAAAAGCGTGCAAAAAGACGTCCGTCTGACATTGGCCAAAAAGGAGAAATTTACACACGGCTGGCACACTTTTATGTCACGGCTGACATAAAAGTACCCATTATTTCTTTTTATCCAAGAGAAAACGATAAATCGCGATGTATTATTTCAATTCCAATTTCTTCCATTGAAAAAAGTGGTATTTACTTATTATCCAGACCATGAGATAGATCGCCAAAAATGGTTGGCACTTGTCAATCTTTATCGTTTGCCCATTATGTTCAAAACAATAATAGCAATTTAACATTCTTAAATACATAACCTTGTTAAAAATGGCAAATTATTTAAGATAAATAAATAAATAAAATATATAACATAAAATTACATACTATAAACTATAGTTTAAAAAAAAAACTATAATAATAAAATGGTGAGACTACGCTGGGCACGGGTCACACGAACAATAGAATTCTCCCCAGCTTTAAATGCCCCCTAAGCTACGGCGCACGAGTAGGGTTACTGTATTAAGCAGTTTATCCCTCGTTTGGCTAACTGAATATTATTTATTATATAGAAAATAATCAACATATAGGATTGGTCCCGCCAGAAAACGAATTAGAAAAGAAAATCGAGTACAAAATAAATATTTATTTTTAAAATTGTACCTTCTCTCTATTAATAAATATTCCATGTTTATTAATATACTGAGCAAGAACAAGTTCCGAAAAAGATTTATTTAAGATAATCTGCAATTAAAAAAATATTATTGTTTAGATGTGCTTGGGTTACACGATATAGAATTGTATGCAATAAGTACAATGCAAGTATTTTGATTATGATTTTATTAAAATGAATATTACAGTTTTCTATTTTGAAAATTTGATGCATCTCAAATTCGTAATATGTGTGTATATATATATATGCGTGTGTGTGTGTGTGTGTGTGTTTACAATTGTCAAGAGAATAAAAAAAATATGCTTAAATTATTTAGAAAACATAAGTTTTTATTAGTTTTGTTTTTGAGAAAAAAAATTTCAACGTCTGGTTTTTGTAACATATAGTTATATAGATTTTTTGTAAATAATTCTAAGAGAATTATTCATAAAATTTGAATATGTCAAATAATTTGTACATTTTTTAACAACTTTTTTAGCAATTTCGTTTTTAAAATTTTCTTTTAATTCATTTAATATGTTTTATAATGCGCTATATGAATCCCCTTTATTTTCCCCTTACTCCACATTTAGTAAGAGAATAAGTAAAAACTAAATGCGTTAAGTAATTTGTAAATTTTAATAATTTTTTAGCAATTTTTTTAAAAATATTTCCTTTAACTCATTTAATGTTATATGTATACCCTTTTTGCCACATTTAGTACGAGAATAAGTAAAAACTAAGTGCGTTAAGTAATTTAGAAACATTAAAATTTCTTTAATATTTCTAGGGTTAAAATCAGGCATTTTTCTCCAGGAGGAATTTTTAAAGCTCCTGTGGTTGCAGGGAGGATTTGCACTTAAACTACATTAATAAGCATTAAACTCAAGCAAAACTTCCAGAAATATCCCCCCCCCCCCCCCCCCTAAAAAAAAACACGCACATGCATGCACCAAAGCCATCTCCTGAATTTATCATTGAGAATTTTTGTTTTGAAATATTTTTAAAATATGCTTTACATCAAGGAAACAAAGTACTGTGATCTATAATAAAACAGTTGAAAAGTTACATTGCAGCAATGCAGGTTTTACTCTGGGAGTGCGGCTTGTGGAGATGACTGTTTATAATATTTTTTATTTATATTTGAAATATTAGGGATGGTTATTTAGTAGAAATTTGGATTTAAAGAAAATGCACATTTTTTTAAACCTTGGTATGTCTTATGCCATTACAAAAATATTGATTAATAAAAAAAAAATGTGTGTGTCTGGGGAGGGGGGAGGCTGCAGTAAATTTACGTGTACTGTGTGTACTGTATTATGTCTGTTCCGTATTATTGATTGTTCAATATATCAATTTATATAAATATATTCTTTTTATCAGACGTATAGGAATATATTTTTATAAGGACGTCTTTTTTAGAGTTTAGAAAAATAGAACATAATTTTTATTTATTTCATCAGGTTAAAAAGTAACAACTATTACTGAAATAAAATATTTCAGTTTTAAAAAACTTGTAAATTATTTATCAAAATAATTTTATTCTGGTGTCAAGGAATTAAATAAAAAATCTGACAAAATGTATGCTTAAAACTAATTTTTAAGATATGCTTGTCATGAAAAGGTAGGTTTATTGTATGTAATGAGCCTTTCACTATTTTATAAGGTCTTATTCTAGGTATATGTAATAATACTTATTTTTCCTAAATGAAATGATAAAAATAATTCTTGGCTAAAACATGAAAACTTTAGTTCATAAAAAATATTCAGAAATTAAAATAATACTTGTTTGAACAAAATTGCTTTGATTCGTACTTTATCATATAAGACATTCACCTTCATTTAATTTTTTTATTTTGTCTTTCAAAAAGAGTAACTTTTAATTGCTCAAAAATTAATTTAATTTCAGATTATTAAGCCAAAAATAATAAACATA
The DNA here is from genome assembly GCA_963932465.1 of Maratus speciosus. Classification (NCBI taxonomy): domain Eukaryota; kingdom Metazoa; phylum Arthropoda; class Arachnida; order Araneae; family Salticidae; genus Maratus; species Maratus speciosus. Next base: position 195,902,353 of record OZ010794.1, read on the forward strand.
AATAAATTAAACAAAAACATAATTTGAAGAACAAATTAAAAAAACAAAATTTATTTCCTACATTGTTTAAGCCCGAGAAGGGACAGATATTAAGTTATTTCATTCAATTAGTTCTACATTTAATGTTAAATTTTTGTAACAAATTAGTTAAGCTAATTGAAGATTAAAAAATAAAAATAAAATTCATACAATATGATACTTAAAACAGTCCTAAAAAATTTGCTTCCGTTCAAATGAAATCGAAATAAATCTTAGACTTTTTCCATTATTAATTGAAAATATTTTTATTGCAGATTTTGTATTATGTTTATGACAATTGTGCATAAAATGATAAGATGCATGCAACTTAAAAAAAAAGTCTCAGATTTATTTCGACTTCATTTGAACGGAAGCTAATTTTTTAGGACTGTTTTAAATATCATATTGTATGAATTTTACTTTTATTTTTTAATCTTCAATTGGCTTAACTAATTTGTTACAAAAATGTAACATTAAATGTAGAACTAATTGAATGAAATAACTTAATATCTGTCCCTTCTCGGGCTTAAATAATGTAGGAAATAAATTTTGTTTTTTTTTAATTTGTTCTTCAAATTATGTTTTTGTTTAATATGTCAAGTTTTTTAATAACTAATGAACTCAGACGAACGAATTTCAAAATTAATAGAGAGTATCATCATCAGACTTTGATGTATGCGGTATTGCATCACAATGTGGGATGCAGTTTACCAATGTGTAATTCAAAATATTTCACCACTGTAGTAATGCAGGTTGCGGAAGTTTGGACAAAAACTTCTAATCTGAAAGTAAAAAATCTACAATCAAAACATGAAAAATTAACTTCACTTAAATTTAGATACCCTATTTTCCCACTCAGGAACGCTATGATTGTAAATGTAAATTGTGTTGAATCCTTGCTACTAATATTTAACAATATTATAGCTGTGATACGGTAGAAATTAAAAAATAAAAGTTTTACTTAAATTTTTAAACCTCATTCTCTCCCAAAGGGTGATCTAAACACATCCGAAAATTATTACCTAAGTTTAACTTGGGGGTGTAAATAGTTCTCATCTCGGAAAAAAAATACATTTTAAAATTTAAGTTACGTAATTCCCCACTAAGTTCGCTACCTGCGTAAAAATAGCTATCCACTAGAAACTTTTTACTAAAATATAAACTTGACCAAAGCAAACACTTATTCTGAAAATATCCTTTTTATTTCCACTATGACGCCATATTCACCTTTTTAGTTTTTGAAAAAAATAACTAGCTCAATTTAATATTTCACGTGAAAATCTTTCAACTAAAATGAAATAAATTATTATTACGGCTTTTGAAATTTTTGCAACAATGAAGAAAAAATGTTACATTTTCTATGAAAAATGTCCTTTGATTTTCAATGAAAAAAGCGAAAATTGGAATTATTAAGAAAAATATTTGAATAATCTAAAAAAAGAATGGCCCCTGTTTCTCTCTATGTTATAATTCATCCATATGCAAAGGCATTTTACCATTCGTTTTAACCTTGACGTTAGGCAAACGTTTTGCACTTTAAATTTATAATATCATTAGAATTAGTAAAGGATAAAAAATGAGTGGCATCAGGAACAAAAAGGTGGGAAGAAAAAGTGAAAAAGTTATCATCTCCATAGGCTTTTCCATGTTAAATTAACATTGAGAAGTGACACTGGAAATAAATAAGTATTAAATTAAACAAGCAAACAACCAAAAAGGAAAGGGAGAAGAGGTAGAAAAAAGTTCTAATGTCACAGAATACAAGAGTAATTTTTATATAATTTAAAATTAATTTAATTTGAAAATATTAAGTTATATAAGCAATGAACATTAATAATCTAATGAGAATAGTAATTTAATAAATTAAAATAATATATTACTACTTTAAGTACCAATATTTAAATTTAGTTACATTATTTACATTTAAATAATGAAACCTAACTTCACTGATATATACAATGTATGCTAAACACTGTACTATATTGCAGAAAAATGAACTTTTTTTTTTTATAATATTTCTTTCATAAATATATATTTATAAAATATTATATAAAAGGTAATTGAAAGTTTTCACTTAAAATTTCAGTCACATCCAGGGACAAATAATTACATATTGTATTTATTTATTGTTTGTGCAGTTTTAATGAAATAAAAACTTTACAATAAAAGCTATATTAATTATATTGTATACCCACATTTTATTGCTTTAATTTATTAACATTTTTGTCGCAACATATTTTGACGTTGTCACGCTAACAATCAGCAGAGAGAAAATTTAGGTCAGAGCTGGAAGTCTGCACGGGCCGAATTTCCAGGACCGGGTTCAGCCCAGCCAGGCCTGCACGGAAACTATCGTGACCCGGTCAGTGTAAAATTAAAAGTTCGGACCGGACCCGATTCTTTTATATTTTCACAGTTCAGGGTCAGCCCGTACAAAAATAAGTAAAAACAGATCTGCTCCGGCCCATGAAATAAACAATTAAATATGCTCGGTCGGGTCACGACTACAGCGTACATATTTATAGGAAAATTTTTCAATATATTATAGATTATGTATCTTCAAGACGAATTACACAATAGCAACCTTAATTATTGCTTAGAAACTAGACTTTGCAACATTCAAATAAAGATTCATTAAAAAAGTTGATGTAACTTAGAACAAAAGAAGGTTAAAATATAATAACTTTTGAAGTTGTATAATATAAGTATATTTTTCAAAATATTTCTTTGTAATTTATTATAACTGTTCTCAAATCCAAAGGAACTACTTTCTGAGACATTTCTGAATTAATTCTTGTCCAGAAATGTATAAAATGGGCAGATTTTCGTATTCAGAAACTTTGTACTGGAATGGTGTTGCGCATTTTTTGATAAAGCAAAAGATCTATCAAAAATACTGTCAAAGTGAACCGTTTGAACTTGAACGCTTTGAATTTTCGCACACGAAACCTGCGGAGAGAATTATAAACCTGCGGAATAAATTAAAAATCTTCCAGTGAGGTTACCCCCCCCCCCCCCCCCAAACACACACACATACATACATGCACACACACTCGAACCAAGGCTACCTCCTGAATTTATCATTGAGCACCTTTGTTTTGAAATATTTTAAAAATATGATTTACATTAAAGAGGCAAATAAAATCTTATGCGCTGCAATAAAACAGTTATGGGAACCGTTGAAAAGTTAGGGCTTGAGGAGAGGACTTTTATATTTTTAATTTGTATTTGACATTAGGGATGTTTATTTAGTAGAAATTAGAATTTAAAACAAGTGCCTCCCTTTTTTTAACCTGCAGGCATGTTTTATGCTATTACAAAATTATTGATTAATTAAAAAATATGTGTGTGGATGGGGGGTGGGGACTGGAAAAAGGTTGTAATAAATTTTACATGTACTCTATCATATCTGTTTGTGCCATGTTTTTGATTGTGTAGTATTTCAGTTTATATAAATTTATTCTTTTTATTAGATATACAGGGATATTTTTTATAAGGGCCTTTTATTAGATTTTTGAAATGCAAACGGAGCATAATTTTTATTTCTTTTATCAGATAAAAAGTAACAAACATTACTGAAATAAAATATTGCAGTTTTAAAAAACTTGTAAACTATTTATGGAAATAATTTTATTGAGGTTGCAAGTAATCTTTAAAAATTCTAAGAAAATGGATGTTTAAAACTAATTTTTCAGATATGTTTGTCATGAAAAGGCAGCTTTACTCTATGTTCTGGGCCTTACACTGTAAGGCCTTATTCTAGGTATATGTAATACTTCTTTTTCCTAAATGAAATGATAAAAATGATTCATGGCTGAATCATGAAAACTTTTGTTCATAAAAAATATACAGAAATTAAATTAATACTTATTTTAATAAAATTGCTTTGAATTTTTTCATCATATAAGACATTCACCTTCATTTAAATTATCTTTGAATTAATTTCAGATTGGTAAGTCAGAAATAATAAACATAAAGTTATTAAGGACGCAAACAAACAAAAAAGGGAGGATTGAGGAGGTATAAAAAGTTCCAATATCGCAGATTACGCGAGTAACTTTTATATAATTAAAAATTAATTTAATTTCAAAATATCATATTATATAAGCAATTTGCATTAATAATTTAATGAGAATAGTAATTTAGTAACATAAAATAAAGTAATAGACTACTGCTTTAAATATCATTATTTAAATTACGATGCATTATTAACATTTAAATAATAAAAGTTAACTTACCTTATATATATACAATGTATGATAAACGAATATATTATATTGCATGAAAAGAACTTCTTTTTTTTTTTTTCAATAAACATAAATCTATATTTATAAAATGTTATGTAAAAGTTAATAGGAAATTTTCACTTAAAATTTCAATTACATCCAGCGGCAAATAATTGCATATTGTATTTAATAATTATTGTTTGTAAAGTTTTAATGAAATAAAAATATTATAATAAAAGTTATATTAATTATATTCTACATGCATATTTTTATACCTTTCTGAACAAAAATTAATTGAAACTTGTGTCATAAAGTTGCCCCTTTTAGATTTGAGAACAGTCATATCCATGTCATATCAGTCATATCATATCCAAGTCATACCCATGACAAAAGTTTCATATTTTCAGTATTGTCAGTGTATTCATATGTTCAGTTTCATATTTTCCGACTTATGCAGGGGCATGCGGGGCTGCCGCCAAGGGGCCCATGAGAGTAATCACGATTTTCATTAAAAGGTGTCAAATGATATAAATTAGCCAAAAGTGACCAAAATTCATATATTTCAAACATTTAGGAAGGGAGTGTGGTCCCCCTTCTGCTTCCAGTACACGCCCCCCCCCCCCCACACACACACACAACACCCATGCAAAGAACAAACTACATCATTAGAAAACTAATGATTAAAATTTATTAGTATGTCACCATTTTCAAAAGAAATTCTACATTAAGGCTGTTCTTAACTGCTCTGCTCAACAAGCGCAAAACGTTTAACACATTTACAAATGCATTTTTTAACGGAAAGACTGGCCATGGAAGCGATTTGGAATTGAACTGTGTTTTCCATTTTTTTTAATCAATAAATTACCTATTGAGTTATAAGCTATTTTGATCACGTGACAAACCCGTTTTTGGCCCGCTCTTGAGTGTTTTTTCTCCTTTCGCGCGGAAATTCGGTTCAAAACGGCCACTTTGACTCTATTTTCCGAAAAATGTATTGCGTTTCCAAAAAAAAAAAAAAAAAAAAAAAAAAGACAGCTCGATTACATAGTTTCTGAACAACAGCACCAGCTAGTTTCATGCATTTTCGAACAAAGATAAATTAAAACTTATGTCAGAAAGTTGCCATTTCGGATTTGAGAACATTCTTGACGTTTTCCTCTAATGTGGCATGTTAAATCATTAATGATGACCAATTTGTGGCATTCTCTTTTAGACATCTTATAACATACAAATTAAAAGTTTGCAAACAAATATTCGTGTCAACCAATTTATCATTTTTTCTACTATTGTCCGACTAGTATTTTTCTCAAATCCAAAAGGACAACTTTGACATAAATTTTAAATTATTTTTGTTCGGAAATGCATGAATCGAGCAGCTGTTTTGTCCCTTTTTTTTTTTTTGCAAACGCAATAGATCTTTCAGAAAGTAGTGTCAAAGTGCGCCAGTTGGCGTTTTGAACTGAATTTCCGCGCGAAAGAAGAATAATCACTCATGAAAGGATGAAAAGCGTGTTTGTCACGTGATCAAAATCGCTTATAATTCAATAGGTAATTTATTTATCAAGAAATCGAAAACACAGTTCGATTCGAAATCGCTTCCATAGTCAGGTCTTCCAATTTTATATCTTTCCGTTAAAAAATGAATCTATAAATGTGTCAAAACGTTTTGCGCTTGTTGAGCAGAACAGGTGAGAACAGCCTTAAAGTTGTGACCATCTTTTTGTGATACCCTGTATGTAGATGTGAGCAGTACCAGGTACAAAATTTATGCATACATATATGTATGAAGTTTAGTACTAGCCACTTCCACATTATTCACAAGAAAATTCTATAGATAGATAGAAGCCCCCCCCCCCCCAACCACCAACACCAGCAGAATGATGCTTGCCCCGGGGTCTTCTATACTCTTAGTAAGTAAGTAAGTAAGCACCCACCCTGGGAACCCGCTTTTGGCTTATGGTTAGGTGTAACCCCCAAGCCCAGGGCAGGGAAAAGTTTTACTACCTGCGGAAACAAGCCCAGAACCCCAGTCTCCGGGAAAGAAGACTTCAGAACGACCCGCCTGACACGCCGAAGAGAGCACAAGAGGCAAGTGCCGTGTCCCCGGACCGCCTGTGAAAATTTATGATTATTTAAGATGGCGATTCTTTACCAATCACAATTGGCTACCCTATTGTTTTAGGGCGAGCCTAGAAATATATTACGAATATGATTTATATGTTTTGGAATTTACGTACTATTTGAAAAAATTTTAAGTATTTACATTCATCTTTTCATTTGATAAGAAATATTTTTTTCCCTTTTTTTCACCCTTTTAAACAAAAATATTTATACATATTTACAATATTTCTAGTGGTATTTAAGTTCTTAAAAATAAAACAATCTCAAAAACACCCTTCCATACACCACGTGGACCCATGACATGTCCACCACAAGCAGTCAGAAGAGGTAATTATTAAATGTATTTATATTGAATAAAAGAATAATGGCTATTGAGAATATCGTAGTTAGCATAAAGTTTTTTAAGTTGTGCCGGGTCTTTAATTATTTTTAGGATGTCCTGAAGGATTGTCGTTTCTGTTCTGTGAAATTTAAACTTCATGAATTTGCAGTTGCCGAAAATGTAATGCATCGGGTCTCCTCGACCACCACATTTACAAAAGTCGTCATCTTTTTTGCCGATATTATAAAGGAAAGACGGGAAGCTGCCGCGGCCTGTTAAAAAGTAAATAGATACTTTATCTTTTGAAATTATTTGGTTCTGAACTTTTGGTACCAGCCCGTGCGTATATCTGCCACCCCCTGAGTGATCCAGTTGTACTGCCACCTGTCCAGTAATTGGGTTCGAATACATTTTATAAGATAGGACCGAGGCAATTTAACTCCTCGATCCACTGGTAGGTCGCAGTACTGGGCGACATCATTCGCCAGCTCATCCGCCAGTTCATTACCCGCTATGCCAATGTGGCCTTTTATCCAAGTAATGTAAAAAATTTTATTTTGATTTTGTTTAATTAAATTATGGATGTAATAAATTGAAGGGTTAGTTGGAAATAAATTGTCTAAGGCTTTAATAGTAGATTGACTGTCACTTAATATTTGGAATTTTGTATAAGGGGAGTTAATGGCCCAATTAATTTCCGAAATTATTGCGTGCAGCTCCGCCTGAAAGATTGAATTTTCTGCTCTCAGTTTGACTGTTTTTTCGTAAATTTTAATGTTATGATTGTAGGCTACCATTGCATATGCTGTGCCAGAGTCCACCTTAGAACCATCTGTGTAAATCGAAATAAGATTAGTTTTTCTGATAATTTTGTCTGTAACTATTAAGTTATTTAAATGAATTTCCGGATTTAATTCATATTTTAGGATTTTAGTTTTCTATATCATCTTTACATATTGGTTTGGGTTCTTTAAGTAATAAGTTTTTATTGTGTAAAATATTGTATTTTAGATTTTTATATTCCAGTGTTATTAAGATTGGTGGTATTCCTAATAGGACCTGTAACGTATGTGTTGCAACATTTTTATATGTTTTGGTTATTGACGTGAGACAAGTTCTTTGGATGGATTGGAGAGCGCGTTTATCTTTTATCCTGAGGTCTCCAAACCACACCTCCGAACCATAATCTATAATTTTTTCTAGTACTGCTATGTACCAGGTTCTAAGATAGCCTCTGTCCACCCCCCAAGTAGCCGAGAAGACCCGTTTAATGGATGAGGTTAGCTGTAAAATTTTGTTTTTTATGCTAGTTATGTGCTTGTCCCATTTTAAAGTACTCTGGAATATTATCCCTAAAATTTTTATTTCCTTTAATGGCTTGATGGTATAGTTACTCAATTTAAAGGTTGGTGGACGTTTATCCAAAGTGTTTTTCCCCAACATAATAAAAGTCGTTTTTTCCTTTGAAATCTGTAAATTTAAGTTATTGCAAATATTATAAAAAAAGTTTTATTTTTTGGTTGGTTTCGGTCTCTAAGATGAGTCTGCTCCTCGCTTTGACAACCATATTGAAGTCATCGCAAAAAACATACAGGTCTTCGAATTTACTGTAAAAGTTTATTAAGATTATATTTGCTATGATTAGCCACAGAAGCGGCCCAAGGCACGACCCCTGTGGACAGCCTTGATAAGTTGGTCTTTTAATGTTATTTGATAAATAATTTGTTATTAGTTCTCGTTCGGATAAGAAGCTAAGAAGGATACATTTTAAATATTGGGGAATTGGTAATTCGTTAATTTGTTGACCCAAAGTGACCCAATCGATATTGTCAAACGCCCCTACAATGTCGAATGAGATAATGCTGCAGTATTTATATTTTTCAAGATACGTTTTTGCTTTATGTTTTAATTTGTTTAATAGTTGAATTGTGCTTCTGTTCTCACGGAAGCCATACTGGGCCCCGTGAAGAACATTTAATTTTTCTAAGTAGTGATTAATTCTTCGTTTTAGGATCCTCTCATAGATTTTTCCCAGCATGGGAAGGAGACAAATGGGTCTATAGGAGGAAGGTTGGCGTGGATTTTTATTATGTTTTGCGAAGAAGATCACATTTGCTATTTTCCATGATTTAGGAAAGTAGTTAAGAGTAAGACATTTGTTATATAAGTCACGTATTAGATGTTTAAAATTATTGTATATGTTTTTAATAATAAATGCATCAATTTTATCAAATTCAGGGGCTTTTAAATTATTTTGCTCATTAAGTGCTGATTTTATTTCTTTAAAAGATATTAGGGGGGGAGGGGGGGAAAGATCTTCCTCTGCCGCTGGGTCCATGAGAGGTGGATGCGGGTTTTGATGTATTAGGAAATGGTGGTTAAGTAATATGTTGAAAGTGTCTAATTTTGTAGTATATGGGGTTGAACCCTGTAGTGTTGTGTGTATGAAATGATTATTTTTGAGTCTTTTATTGATTGCTATTTTAAAGGCTTGGCCAAATTTGTCTTTTGTTTTAGAGCAGAAACTCTGCCATGATTTAGTTTTTTGTTGTTTTATACGTTTTTTGTATATTGCTCTTTCTCTTTGTAGGAGGGTTCTCCACTTTGGGTCATTTGTTGATTTAAATCTTTTCCGTAATGCTGAGATTTTATTTCGCTGGACCTTCAGCTCTGCCGTCCACCAGTCAAATGTTGGATATAATTTGAAACTTTTTGTTTTTAGTGAGGATTTACAGGTGTCTAGAATTACTTGGTTAAAACCATCAAGTCATTCATCCAGTTCTAGTCGAGTTTTAGTATCAGATAAGGATTTCAGTAAATTATTAATTTTCGATTTCAAGATGTAATTAAATTTTTTAAAATTTGAGTATCTTGTTTTAAATCTTTTAAGGTCTAGAATAACTGGTTTAAGATTTAATGAGAATCTGATATACCTGTGGTCCGACGTGCTCTCTACTGTGTCATCTACATACCATGAGTCCACGCAGTCCTCCAGGTCTTGTGTACAAAGGGTTACATCTGGATTCCCCTTCATGGGACGATTCGGCTGTCCTATAAATGAATGAGGTGCCTCTATATCATTGATCAGAGTTAAGTTATTAGATAATAGTAAGTATGTCAAAAATTTTCCCCGTTCATCTTCTTTCTGATATCCTAAAAGTGACAAGTGGACATTGAGGTCTCCTCCCATTATGATGTGATTCAATGGTTCGAAGAAGTCCAGCCACTTCATATCACCTCTGAAATCACCTTTTGGTCTGGCATACACAGAGCCTATTGTGATCTTGCCGGATTCAGTAGTAAGATTGACGAATACTGCATTATCGTCTTTATATGTCTCTATCACTTCCACGTCATTTCGAGTTACCACAACTGCCGCTGTTTTATTTTTTGAGATAAATGCTTGCCAATTTGACGGAATTGACCATATGGCTTCGTTAAAGTAGTAAAAGCCCTGTAATAGAAGAACTAGTATTTTATGCTGATTTGCAAATCCCATTAGGGTTGATGTTGCAGAACTTGATCCCTGTAGATTAATTTGAATAAAGGTTAGTTCATTTGGAATATATATTTTCTGTGGTTTTGCAGGGTTATTCAGAATTTCTGTTATTATTTGTTCTTGGTTTACTGTTAAATTTCCATTTTGAGTATTGGAGTTGTTTGAGTTTGTTGAGTTATTAGAATTATTTATTTCTTCATTTATCGGATTGAACTCTCTTGATTAATTTGTATATTTTTATTTCTCTGTGACAGGTAGTACTGTAGTGTTGGACAGTCTGATGAACTCGATCTATGCGGGAAGTCGCTATTTGTTCCAGCACAGTTTCTGACTATATCGAATTTATTTTATTTATTTGTGCTAGATTGCTTCGCTGTAGTATTAAATATTGTAAAGTCGGACATTCACTAGAACTAGCTGCATGCGGGAAGTCACTCGCACTCCCCATGCAGTTTCTGCATCTGTGTTGTTGTGGTTTATTTCTGTAATAACAATATTTTTGATCATGGCGTCCTGCACAGTATTCACACGTTGGAGATTGTCGGCAATTCTGATCCACGTGTCCGAAAGATTGACAGTTCTTACATCTTAATATAGGTTGGTAAGGTGCAATCCTGACCGATGTAAATCCCATGACGATCTTTCGTTGTCTCAGTAGATGAATCGCAACTGGAGCTTCTGCTTCAAAAATTAGTTGGTATGTTGAAGCTTTTTCTCTTTGTTTTCTATTAATGTAGTTTATTGGAATATCTGAATCATAAAGATTTTTTAGATTGGTTATTATTTCTTGTGGATCCATATATGTCGGGATCCCTAAAAGAATCAGTTTTCGGAGATCCGCAGCCTTATATTCTATATCCACAATGTCTTTTAGGGTTTCTATCTTCTCAATCGTCTCAAGCAGCTTATTCGTGTTTTCATCACTAAACGTTTTAATTATTAGTGTATTTTTGTTTTTGGCAAGTTCACAATATATTTGTTTATATTCAATTGTGTTTCTAGTTTCTCTTGTTAGCATGATTTTTATGTCATTGAGCGACATATTCGTGTTTTTCTGCCGAGTTATCAGGATAGCTGCTTTTGAATACTGTGCATGTACCGTTGGAATTGTTGTCTTCTTAGGTATTGCAGCCACCTCCGAATATAGTGAATTATCTGTATTTGCCTGTATGTTTTCTTCTATATTATTGCATTTTATGATTGGTTGTTGTTCCTCTACTGTTCCTATTTTTTCTCTTATCTTTTTAAGTTCTTCCAAGATGATTCTAGTATAAGGTATTGTTTCTTCTGTATTTTGCTGTTGAATTAAGTCTTCTATTACTTTATTTTTGTTTCTAATTTCTTTTAATTGTTTTTCTATTTCTTCTTTGTATTTTAATCCTTTTTCTAGTAGTTCATTCAATTCTTTATTGCATTTTTCCAATTCATTTGTTAGAGTGGGCTGTTCTTGCAACTTCTTAATCGTTTCTAATTGATCTTTTACGATTTGTTCGTGTTCAAGGATTTTTTGACGTTGATCTAACGTCACCTTATTGACGGTGTTGAGATTCGCCGTTATTCTATTATTTTCTTCTCTTTGTATTTCAAGGTCTTTCACCATTTCACTTGCTTTAAAGATAATTTTGTCTAGGTATTTTTTAGCTTCTTCACAATCACCTCTTCTTCTACTTCTTGTAAGTGATTTATAAATCTCTATCATTTGAGTCATTGTCATCTTCTTTATAGCAAGTTCACCATACCTCGGCGTGGCTACTTCCTCCGGAGGATCTTGAGTCGACATTGAGGAATTTTGTGTGTTGTCCTCTTGTATAGATATTTGAGTTGCTCTTTCTTCTGTAGTTTTTAAGTCATGTCTGCCCGATTTTCCTGTCACCGTTCTTCTACTCTTCTCCTTTAATTCTCTAACCATCTTTTCCTGCTGTTCCGCTCTTTTCTCCAGATTATTTTTGTTGTCATCTAATTCTCTTATTTTTTGTTTTATTTTGATGAGATATTTTTCTGCCATACTAAACGCTCCTTTAGCATGAGTGCTCTTCGTCTTGCTGTAGCTATCTATCAATTGTTCCAGCGACATTAATTTTGCCATGGATTCTGAATATGTTGTCAGATTTTTTGGAAGGTCTTTAGTATTTAATCTTGGTGTTGAGTGTATTGATATACTGGAATCAAATGATCCTTCAGTTTCATGCTCCACAAGATCCTTTACTCTCTGTGGCTTTGGAGTCGCCTGGGCAGTTATTAACTGATTTTCTAATTCTTGGATTGTCTGATCCAATTGTATCATCATTCTCTCTTTTTCCTCTACGATTTCTTTCAACTCCATTATTTCATGTTCTTTTTCCTTCAAGTTTTGCTCAATTTCGTCACTTTTCATCAGAGCACATTCTAATTTTTCTTTGTACTCTGCTATTTTAAGTTCGTTTTGTTCTTTATTTAATTTATTCTTCTTTTTACTTTTTAATTTCTGACTGTATTCGTGAAATATTTGTAGGAGCGTCGGTTCCGAGCTACTTATTTCATATGAATGTTCGCCTATTGAAGAGCTTTCTTCTTGTATTTGTGACTTATTCATTATTCCACTTTTATTTTGGACTTTTTATAATCTATTATTTCGTGAGAATTATTTATTTAGTATATTTATATCTGAAAGTTATATTGTAACTGGATCGGGGAGCCACTAGGCCCCTGCCACACATCTTTGAAGGAAAGGGAAATAGATAGTTAAAAGCAAAAACCAGTGGTCGTAACCACCGAAGATGACTAAGAATAAAATTAAATTGCCAAATGGGGGGTAATTTTGAATAAAAAAAAAAAAAAAGATAGTGATAGTAAAACCATTACTAATGGGAGAAAAGAGGGAAGTATGTGCTATTGCTCCCGTGCCACCAAGACCATACACTTAAATTATTAATTATCAGTTACTACTCTTTTACCAATAACATTGTTCCCCTGTGAAAAATGCATTACTGCATGTATACATTATCTCACTATTTTTCACAGGAGTTGTAGCGTTAACTTTGATGAGGAATTCGTAATTATGTACAATATAAAGAATTATATAATATAGTATATAATATAAAATGTAATTTAATTCAATTTTAAGTAATAGACAAATTTACATATGTACATTTTTGATATTGATAATTTGTTATAAATCATTGAAAGTAATTTATTAGTACACAAATTTACATTTAATCACTCTTAATGTTGATCTGTTATGTACAACTTCAGCAATATTGCTCTAGTATGAGTATTGCACGTCGAGTCTCGATTTCCCATAAACGAACCAAAAAAGGAGTAAAAAAGGAGTAAAGGGAGTAATGGTAGATTGGGTGGACCTGTCAGATGGAAAACATTTGGAAAATATTTCTTAATGTACTGCAGTAGGAAAGCAAACAATACTCATCCAACACTACAAGGGTCCCGCCGACTTGCCTGTAAGATAATGTAAAACACAATATAACAAATTTAAACTTTAAAATTTAAATGTAAGTGCGCCAAAATCAGTGCAGGGACCTCCCAAGGACCAAGGAGGGTAAAATGAGACGGAGAGGATAATGCCAACAGCAATGTAGTGCTAAATGTAAAATAGTAAATGGGAACAAGAATGTACGACATGGTATGACTCAAATTTAATAATCGTTTACATTAAACCCAGTAATCAAAAAAGTTGCTAATAATAAGGAAATGAGTGCTAATTGTAGTAGTGATTAGTGGGAAAGAATATATGATGTATGGGAAATCCCAATGAAAAACAGAAGAATAACTCAAATAATAAAAAAGTAGTCAATGCTAAGCCAAGAAATGTGTGTAAGGTCAAATAATTAAAATGAGAATAAAACTGTTGGCAAGCTCCAGTACATTCAAGAAAAAACCAGAATAGTAATCCAGTAACAACAGAATGTATGTCATATGAGTAATCCCAATGATCAGTAGAATAACTCAAATAATAAAAAAGTAGTCAATGATAGGCAAAGAAATGTTTGTATGGTCAATTAATTATAATGGGAACAAAATTGTTGGCAACCTCCAGTACATTCCAGAAAGAACCAGAGAAATAACCCAATAAACAAAAAAGTTGCTATTGTTAAGGATAAAAAATATTAAATGTAAAAATGTATATTGGGATCAAGAAAATATGCCATATGAGTTATCCTAGTGAAAAAATCAGAAGAATAACTCAAATAATAAAAAAGTAGTCAATGTTAAGCTTAGAAATGAGTGCAAGGTCAATAATTTTAGTGGGATCAATATTGTGTGCAACCCCCAGTACAATCAAGAAAAAACCAGAAAAATATCTTAATAATTGTAAAAATTGCCAATGTTAAGGAAAAACCTTAACAACTTATAAAAAGTGTAAAATGTGACTTGGGACTGTTATAACAGTCGAAAATGAATGTAAATTAGAAAAAACCATGTCTCTAGCCCAATTAGGAAAAAAGTAGCAACTGTTATAGATAAGGGAGGTAGGCAAAAAATGGTGCAAAAGATGGTGACAGTAGAAATAATAATGTAGTATATAAAAAAGTGTCAAAAATATGACAATAACAAAAATAAAAGCTATTATAATAAAGAGCCACATTTGACCCCTCCCCGGCAGGCCCGTAATTGTGCTAGAGGTAAACGGAATATTAGAAAAGACGGGGGGAAAAGTTCACTTAGGCTGCAAGCAGCTGATTTTGGCGCAGCAGAATACCCCTACGACCAATACTTTTCGAGTTATTTAGCTTTTTATGCAATAATTCAAGTGTAAAATACATCCATCAGAAACAAAATGGCGTGTTTTAGTGATTAGATGGCAAACCTAGTAGTTAATTATTGTGCTAAAAGTTGGAGAAGACCTTCCTATACATGTTGCCATTGAAAAAATAGTTAAGTGTTCATTATTAGTTTTTTATTATAATTAATTTATGTATTATTTTAAAGCGTTGAGAAATTTTTTGAGAAGGCAACCTACTTGAGTTTTCAATTATTTTAAAGCATTAATATTGACTTGCCCTTACAGAACACGAATTGTGTGAGAGCAACCAGTGTCCACCCAACCGCTCCAAATCAAAAATTACCAATTTTAAAATTAAAATTAAAAATACTTCTAGGTATTCAGTATTAAAACAAATAGTACCGCTAAAAAGAGTAAAGATTCAACTTTCAGAATATGTAAATATGTAAAAGATCGGTACATAAATAGTAGTTAAAAAATTAAATTTAAAAAGTAAACAACCTAATACATTCCTATGGGAAATCGGAAAAGTTTCTTAAAAAAAATGACACTTTTTCAAAAATCAATTAAAAAATATCAAATTGACCTAGAGAGACACGGGTGGAGGCGGAGAAAAGCTAAAAGTTCAAAATATCGAGATCTGGCGTTAGTTTTTCAAAATAATAAAGAGATCATAAAAATTAAGCTATGTTAAAAGTATAGAATATGCCTCCAAAATCCCATGTTTCTCTATGGGAATGAGGGTTACTTCAGATATCAAAAATCACAAAAAAGAACACTTTTTAAAATAATCATTTGGCATAGTAAATATCAATATTTTTGGACATAATAGGTATCAAATTAAAGCTTATAGTCTTATCTAAGTGAAAAATACAATATATTATCATTTTGAAGAGTTTTAGGTAGTTTTTAGGACAATAGAACTCCATTGTTTAACCCATGTTAAGTCTATGGGGAAAATGTTCAAAAAATGCAGTTTTTGATGTAAAGTTTAAAGGGTTAAAACTAACCGTAAACTTAAAACCAATGGTACTAAAATAATCTACGTACTTTAGTTAAGGTGAATGAAACAATAGATTTTAGTTATCTGAAAGATTTGGTTGTTTTTGAAGGAACTGAAAAATGTCATTTTTGAAAATGGCTCCAAAATTTTGAAAGTAATTTATAGAATTTATGTTAAAATTAATAGAAAAAATGACTTAGAGATACCAGATAGGACTTAGAAGAGAGCTAAGAAGATGGTGAAGGGCAAATGAGCCATGAAAAAAACATTAGGTAACTTAACATGGTCAAAATTGCAATGGAATTCTATTGTTTTTTCCCATGTTATCTCTATGGGAGAAAACATGAAAACTTCACTTTTTAAATTGGATATTTAAAGCTTAAAACTTCATGAAAACTCAATGAAAATAGTACCAAAATAATCTACAGAGTTTAATTGACACAAAATGTGCCATTTTATTGAGTTATCAATTAGGTATGTGTAACTTGTGAGCATATTTAAAACACTTTAATTTGAAAATGGCTCGAAGTAAACATAAAGTGCATGGTCTTTAATGGGTTAATTTTATATAAAAAACTGTGCCCGGAAGGACAAACTAGGTATTAAAAAGATCACAAGAGTATGTAGAATCTAAATTTATCAAGTTTCAGTAGTTTTGATATAGATAAGGGGGCACGAGAAGCATTTGAATAGGTGGCAAAACCTGGTTCAAGGAGAAAACGAAAGTAAAGAAGAAGAAAGTTTAACTACAGATTTCTCCTGAACCCCTACACATAACTGCACATACCATATATCATTTTAATCAGCATTTAAAGAGGAAGAGAAAGATATATGACACAAGGCTCTAGCTTACCCCATTCCTTAAATATTTACATTTCCATCGGAGCAAAATTTGAGCGATGCTTCATGGACCACTATAGGTGCTACGTTTTTTATACTCTTAGTCGGGCCCTGCATATTTTATGGGTTTCGTTTAAATTTTTAAGTCGGCCCGGCTCGTTTAAAAAAATTGTTCTAATTCTGCTTTACGGCCTTTGGAAAATTCAGTGCTTTGGTGAAGCCCCGTTCACTGACCGCCAAAGAAAAAAAAAAAGGCAGCAAGACACAAATGCGCCATATCTGTCCCTTCAACTTTCACACCCCACCCCTCTTGACCTTTGGGGAGGAAAAGGTAATTAAAGCGTGCAGAGCGAGATTACCCCTAATAAAATAAATTTAAAACTATAATAAATAAACTATCAAATGGACAAAAAAAAAAGGGTTGCTGTAATTAGTATAATTGTCTTGTATCTGACATGGCCCGGATGTAACAAAAATTTTGTTTAAGTCGCACAAACATTGCTTTCATTTTTAAATATTTTCGTTTTATAATGTTAATTTCTCAGTGGATCGCTTCCTTGTATTTTTAATAAAATCAATATATATTTTTCTTTTTTTCCAAGGCGTTTGCATTTATTTATTTATTTTTTAAACAAATGTAGCCGGTTTAATTCTTTAACCAAAAGAATTAAGATAAAGATTTAATTTGAATTTATTCCGTTGCTACAGTAACGGATGTACAATATGAATGAATATGGATGAATTATCACTTGTAATGTTATATATTTCGAGGTTTTGGCGCCAAAGACAACGCCAAATTAGAAAAATATGAAATATTTCGCGAACTATTTGACTTAAAAGAATTTAGTTAGTACCATTCGATTCAGCATACAAAAATACACTAAAATATGTTATCAGTTGAAAAATAACTATAAAATCAGATTTTTAAGGAATTTTTTAAAAGTTCGTTCTATTTTTTAACCCCTTAGGGGTGGAATTTTAGAAAATCCTTTCTTAGCGGCACTCTATGTCACAAGAAGTATTTTTACCCCAAATTTCAAGATTTTAGGTTTAGTAGTTTGGGCTGCGCGTTGATTAATACATAATTCAGACTTTCTTTTATATATATAGACTAGAAGCCTTCGCCCGCTTCGCTGGTCTGTTTTTCCATGAATCAAACGAAATATATCTGTGAATTTCATTCGTTTGAAAGCAATATAGACATTAACCTGGCATACCCATCCGAATTGCTACAAACGATATGGACGTCATTATATTATTGTATTTTCTATTGAGACAGGCAAAATTTGAGCTGCTAAGGATCAACTTCTTTAGTTGATCCTTTACTGAAGGATTTGGTAAAGTACGATAGAACAATATGTAATATACATATACCCTTCCTCTGAAAATTTATCAATGCAATTCTCATCAGATTCCGTCCAATAGAACATATGAAAAAGGCTAATCTTTCATAATTGGTCTCACCTCATTCTAGAACTTTCATCCAAAATCCTATAAGCAAGCAACCTAGAACGATATGCGTTTTATACTAAAATATTCCCTGAAAAATTAACTAACTGGGCAAGTTCCACCAAAATCCACTTGAATCCACAGAATCTTTTAAACTGGCAAATGTATCAAAACGTTCCCTAAAAATTATATAATTAGCAGTTTGTCTTACCAGAATCCACCCCGCGGAACCTTTAAAAAAGCCAATCTTTCATAATCGTGTTCTTCTGATTTTGAATTTTCTCCCATAATTATTTAAGGAAACTACGTAGAACGATTTAATGTAAGTCCCATCAAAAATCTATTCAGCAGAACTCATGTTGTAAGCGGCCCAAACGAAATATCTCTTTGCATTTCATACATATTATAGATGGTTAAATTTAAATATATCTTCCATAATCGTGTTAACCAGATTATAGAACTCTCAGGGATGTAGGGATAGGTATACTTTATATCCCACTGGATTTTTTTAAGAAACCCTGCACACCTTTATAGAATATATATTATCTAGTATATACACAATGCATATAGCGTACAGCCGTACATCCTCTTATAGTGATTTACTACACCATAGACAATTTTCCGGCATAGCATCAAAATCCATTTAGTAGAACTTTACATTAAAGGAAATCTTTCATAATCGGGTTCACCTAATTTTAAAAGTCCCGTACTTATCACTAATTCAAAGTAGATCTATTTTTTTACATTAAAACACTTCTAAAACAAATTACTTAACTAACAGTGTACGTTCTACAAAATTATGTTCAATAGAACTTGAGTTATAGTCAATCAGAATGAAATAAGAATTTGCTTTTTGTAAATATAGTAGATGATGATGATGAGTAAAATTGTAAGTATTGGTATTTGCAATTTATAAAATTCTATTGGCGAGATTTATGCACGACTAATATAAAAGTATCCATTTTTTCTTTTTATCGATAGGAGCAAATGGCAAATTGCTAAATATTTTTCTAATTAAACCTTTCAATATGAACACATTTTTAAACACTACAAACATGCTTTCATACTTAAATTAAATATTTCCGTTTAATAATATTTATTTCTTATTAAACCGTTTTTCTTTGTATTTTAAATAAAATCAGTAACTGTTTTGGTATTTTTCCGTTATACCAACACCGTTGTCGCCAAGCATATTAATTAGAGCAAAATGAAATGAAACATTTGAAAAAAAGATAATTTTGTTGATACAAAAATGGGCATTTAAAATATATAACATTTGAAAATTACAGACTTTCACCAACTATTTTTTTAAATCAATACAAATCAATACTTAAAATAAAAGACAATAAAATAATAAAATAAAGTCAATTTAATCTGCAGGTCTCGAATTGTAAATGTCTTTCAGGTTATCATTGTAGCGTGGCGTACGTAATAAGCATATCTGTCATTCCAGTAAACATTTAATTTTTTGAATGAAGACGTTCAACGTTTTTTAAAAAAACATTTTTATAGGTATAATTCCTAAGTTCTGAAATGATTTTATTACTCCTTCCTCGTCATCAAGTAACTGCCAAATCGTAAAATCCATGTCAGTGTCAGTAATAAATGTAAGTTATAATTTAAAAATAAATATTTTCTATTAAAATAATAACAAATTAAAAAGTTTTACGAGATTATGATGGAATAATACTCATAAAAAATGTTCACGTTCAATAAATAGCAAATGTTAATCTTTGGCACGGTTTGAAATAAAAATCGTTTGCACGCTAAGGGTAGAAATAAATGGCGCGATACCATACATTTTGGCATAGTGTTGACAGAACGAAAAAGTACAACAGTTTTTTTTTTAATTATTATTATTTAGTTTTAGTTTTTGAGGCGTTTATAATTTTTTTCCTAACTGACATAATTGTTTTAAATAGTTAAGCAAAAGAATTGATTAAACAATTATTCAATTTGAATTTCTTCGCTTTCTATAGTAACAGAATTTTTTAGAAATTATCACTTGAAAATTTGAGGTTTTGGCGCCAAAGATAGCGTCAAATTACAAAAAATGTGTAATATCTCATGAACTATTAGACTTAAAATAATTTGGTTAGTACCATTAGATTCAGCGTACAAAAAGACACTAAAATATGTTATCAGTTCAAAAATAACTATAAAATCAGATTTTTAAGGAATTTTTTAAAAGTTTGTTCTGTTTTTTACCCACCTTAGGGGTGGAATTTTAGAAAATCCTTTCTTAGCGGCACTCAATGTCATAAGAAGTATTTTTACCCCAAGTTTCAAGATTTTAGGTTCAGTAGTTTGGGCTGCGCGTTGATTAATACAAAATCCAGACTTTCTTTTATATACAGGGTGTTCCGTTAAAGGGGTCCAATATTAATAGGGGTAATAGAGGAAATCACATGGAGCATAAATCAGTATATAAAGCCTGGTCGGATCTCAATAGTTTTCAAGTTACAGCAAATAGAATGAAAATTCGGAAAATTGTAAAAGAACCCTCATTGCTAAACTATCGATAATGCTACATAAAAACGAAGCACATATTTAGAAAGAACAGAAAAAAACCTACAAAATGACATCAATTGTATTAAAATAGCAATATTTATTGACGAGTTACAAGCCCTGAAACAGTGAAAAAAGTACGAAATCCAATATACATCAAAATAGTTAATCGTTAATTCCAAAAAGACAACTCTAGCTACAACAAGGAAAATGTAGTAAAATTTGGTCCATTCCGAAAACTTTCGAAAAAGCTTACAATGAACCATATCGGTTTAATTGTGTGAGAGAAATTAATCAGTTTCTTAGTTACAACTCCGCTTTCTTTGACACTAGCAAAGGTTAAACTCCGCCCATCACGATTGGAAACACCGCCTTTTTAATTACTCTCAACTATACATTTTCGATCATGCTTCTTCTGAGATGCAACATTTTTAATTATTCAAGAGTTGAATGAACCAAAATAACTTTACAATAATAGTCTACATTTTAAAGTGGTCTTTTATTGATATAAAGCTTAAGTTAAATTCTTTAAAATTAAACTGGTGGTGAAAATTCGGAAATAATTAAAAATATTGCGATTTGTAACTATGCAAGAAGTTTCAGTACATGTTTTACATGGACAATTATTGTATGTATATGTGCATCATAATTTATGATAAGAAATAATAATAACAAATAGCATAATAATTTTATTAATTATAAATTTAAAAAAGACACTATATTTTAAATTAATTCATACAAACTTTGTAATTTACAATTTGAGTACACCACAGTCTGTGACTTACAAAATACTGTGCCAAAAAGTGTTGAAAATAAAAGAAAAATGACAAATAAAGAATTACATTCCACGTACTTTATGACATATGTGAAGCATAGTCTTCTGGCCTGCGCTGCACAGTTCAATGTCGGAAGGCAGACGAACGGACATTATTATAATAGGTGTTCAAAGTTGCGCCCATTAACAGAATCGCACAGCTGACAGCGACGTCGTAAAGATTGGCGAACACGCCGAAAAACTCCGACGGAGTTGGGAATGTCTCCTGCAGCGACAACGATTCGCGCTAGTAAATCCTCCGGTGTATACAGAGGCGTTTCATACACCAGCGATTTAAGGTGTCCCCAAACAAAAAAGTCTAACGGATTGAGGTCTGGAGAGCGTGCAGGCCAAGCAACAGGTCCACTGCGTCCAATCCATTTCCCAGGATATGTTGAATTGAGGTGATTGCGAACACCTATGAAAAAATGTGCCGGTGCGCCATCGTGCATAAACCACATATTGTGGCGCAATGTTGCTGGCACATTTTGCAGTAACTGCGGTAAGATATCCCGTAGGAAAACCAAGTACGTACTGCCATTGAGTACATATGGGAGTAAATATGGTCCTATGAGATAATCGCCGAGGACACCTGCCCATATGTTCACACTGAACTTTTGTTGTGCGTTCGACGGCAAAACAGTGTGCGGATTTGTATATGACCATGTGTGCATATTGTGCGTGTTTACCACGCCCTCTCTCGTAAATGTTGCTTCATCAGTAAATAAAATATTTTCCAGAAATTGTGGATTATTTTCTGTTACCTTAAGCAACCAGCGTACGAATTCTGTCCGCTGAGCACAATCTGTTACTGATAACAGTTGTACCCGCTGCACATGAAAGGGGTGCATGTTTTCTGCACGCAGAACACGCCACACACTTTGGTGAGAAACACCGACTTCAGACGCAGCAGCTCGTGTACTCGTGGAGGGGTTATCTTTAAAAATATTCAGTACATCTTCTTCCATTGCATGTGTTCGTACATGTCGAGGTTTCCCTGCATCAATGCTTGCTGTATTAAACGATCCAGTCTCCCGTAATGTCTATCGATTTTTATGAAGAGTTTCGAACTTGGGCAACGTCTCCTTGGACATTGCTCACGGTATATGCGCTGTGCTAGACATGCATTTCCATGAGCTTGCCCGTACATCAGATGCATGTCCGCATATTCTTCGTTAGAGTATTCCGGCATAATTATTATACATCAACTTACTACAATCCCACTTACAACAGCCTCCCTTTAACATAACGCCCACTGATGACTGCTGTTTTATTACACTTTTCTTCCTATACACATAGAAAATTTGCATAAAAAGTACTTCTTCTTCATCATCCTGAAAGTTCATGGAGGAAACGCAGCAGTCACGGAGTTTGCTTTAAGACAAGGCGAGAGCTGCACAATATGTCATTCACTTGACCAGACTGAATAATGAAAGGGTATTGATAGAGGTTGATCAGAAATGTATAATTGAAAGATATTAAAACGGGGTGTTTACAATCGTCATGGGCGGAGTTTCGCCCTTTCCGAGCGTGCAACAGTACAGAGTTGTAACTAGGGAAGTGCTTGATTTCTCCCATACAATTAAACTGATATGGTTTATTGTCAGCTTCTTCGAAAGCTTTTGGAATGGACCAAATTTTATAACATTTTCCTTGATGCAGGTAGAGTTGCATTTTTGGAATTAACGATTAACTATTTTGCTAAATATTTGATTTTGTATTTTTTCACTGTTTCAGAGCTTGTAACTCGCCATTAATTCTCAATATTCTAAAACAACTTATGTCATTTCGTAGGATTTTTTCTGCTCTTTCTAAATATGTGCTTCGTTTTTATGTAGCATTATCGATAGTTTAGCAATGAGGGTTTTTTTTACAAATTTCCGATTTTTCATTCTATTTGCTGTAACTTGAAAATTATTGAGATCCGGCCAGGCATTATATACTGATTTATGCTCCGTGTGATCTCCTCTATTACCCCTATTAATATTGGACCCCTTTAACGGAACACCCTGTATATAGATTAAGATTAAAGAATGTAATTTCTTTACTAAAAATGTTTTTTACTTTAATTTCATAGTCTGCGCTTTGGTACACATTTGGCTGAGTTGCTTTTTATCACTAAGGCACATGTAGATTTAGAACTTACCTAGCAGATTTCAGAAAAAAAACAGGAAAGAAAAAAATCATGCATCAAGCATAGATTATGAAACACTTTCCATTCGCTTTCCATCACATTTTCAGAATAATGTAATAAAACTTTAATAAGTTTAAATATGATGACCAATTGAACCATTTGAAACGCATTAACCCTCTCGCTGCGTAACCCGAGATATACTCGGGCATGCATTTTTCCGTCTAATTAATACTATTTGGTTATTCCCACCAGTTATTTCTTAGCGGAAACTTTGTCCGATTTAATCAGGACATTTTCCCCGATTACGATCGTCAAAAATTTCTGCTTTAAAGAACCGGTGATAAAAGAATAAAAATTCTGTAAAAGACGCTCATCGCGAGGAATTACTTACGCAGCGAGAGGGTTGACATATTGGAAAACCCAATTCCAGCAATTCCCATCTACGAGCAGCCATGTATATGATATATGTATTTGTATCTATAACAACATGTATGCAAAAATTTAGTTCAGTTAGAATATACATACCACAGTTGAAAATAATTTTCCTTCAGCAATTTCCGCTTATAAGGAAAATGGTACGTGAATTCTTTTGCGCAAATCAGTATACGAGGTACATAATTTATACAGAACGAGTTACATGCAAAAAATTAGTTAAATTCAAATGCGCGTACCGAAGTTGAAAACGCACTTTCGGCAACTATTACTCAAAGACAGTGCAGTTACCCGTCCAAATGTTTCAAAATTTTTGTAAGTGATATAGACCCGGAGTCGTCAGCACAGACAACCACCTCATCGAGTTGGAGGCTGAAATTCCAGAATTAGCTAAAACTCGATTCCCATATTAAAACGCGATCGGTCCGCTAAGTCATATCTTGGTGGAAAACATGTAAAAACCCGATTTTAGCGGTCGACTTGTAGGTTTACCATTGAGTTTCCTGCACCCAAAGGTATTATTAAATTTGTCGGATTATAGACGATATATTGTGCGAATGACAAGTCTCATGGTTTATGTCAGTTTACGAAAAACAATTGCTATCAAAAACATTTCTCTTATCTCTATCAGTGTTTTTCAAGCTGCCTTTGACAACAGCTCGATTACATGATCGAGGAAATTATTCCTCAAGTAACACACGCAAGGTGCTTGTAATATTTAATATAAAATTTCATCATATATATTTTCCGGTCTCTATGAAAAAAAAATTTCCATTTAAGGATTTAATTTTCAATAAACTCAAAATTAAAGTAGACGAATATAACATATAATAGCAACGTATTTTTTTTTCAGTATTTTTCTTCGGTCATGATGCTGTTTAAATGTAAATCTTGCAATCAATTCGTCGAGAACATGGCGGACTGGGAGCAGGAAAACACAATGGTAAATCTACGAATCAACCGGTAAAATCGGGTTTTTAGGTGTTGTCCATCACGATATGACTTGGCAGACCGATTGCGTTTTAATATGGGAATTCAGTTTTAGCTAATTCTGGAATTTCAGCCTCCAACTCAATGAGGTGGTTGCCTCATGGTTCGTATGCCTCCTTTAATTTTGCAGACCAGAAAATTTTTTGGTACCAGTATTATCTTATAGAAAATCTCTTTTTAAACGAAAGCGAAATTTTGCAGGTTTTACAAAGCGATATAAGTAAGCGTCCTATCTTAAATGGAAGAAGTAACCGCAAGATTAAAAGCGAGGTCACACCAATCAAGGTCATGCGCCACGTAGCGGATGGAGTGTGAACTACAGGTAGATACCTAACTGTTTTCTTACTGACACCACTAAAATTGTAAAGTTTTTTTCATCTTCATTAATAACTGAACTGCCTCTGTTAAGGCGAAGAAAACTTCGTGGCTTCAAGCCCGTCTGGATGCCTCTCTCGCTACGCCATTATTTTGCAATAAATGTGGCAAACAAAACTCATTTCCATGAGTGACTGAAGAATTAGAAATTACGCGCCGCACTAAAAGCCCGCGTTTGTGAATTATCACTCCGTCCACAAGGTGGCGTAACTGTGTTAATTGACGCCTGATTCCAGCATTAAGTTTGTTCGCTTACTTATAACGCTTTGACGTTTAACCTAGATTTTTTTTTCCTATAAAAAAATACTGGTAGTTCTCCTGCAGAAATAACGGCATCCGTGCGAACCATGTGTCTGTGCTATCCAGTTTTGCCATTGGCTACTTTTTTAAAATGCCGATTTCTAGATTGGCACCACTTTTTTGAAATAGTAAAATTCGCCTTATTTAATGACTTATTAATTAAGAGAAAATAAGGGGAATTTTACTATTTCAGAAAAGTGGTACCCACCAAGAAATGCAAATAAAAATAAAAGTAGCCCACCGGCAAAACAGTTGCTGCCGACTGCCGGCTGCCGGTCTAACATAAATGTGGTCTATTGAGATGCTCTAAAAAGATTGTGTTAAAATACTGATGTTGAAGTACTTTTAGAAAAAATATCGTCTCCGTGGGGCGCGAAGTGACCTGCGTTCGCCGGTGTTTGAAAGACTTAACATTCATACTTTTTAAAACGGATTACAACATAAATTTGAAGAAAATTTCAGCTTTATCAACATATTTTTGGTTTGTCGGTATCTCTAAAATTGCACCCTGGAGGGGTATTGCATTAAGGGAGAAAAACTTTTTTCGAAAAAACGACACTTTTTTAATTTTATTTTTCAAGGGTACTGCGATATATTTTTTAATTGATTACGTCATTTGGACATAAGCGTGCGATCTTTCAGAAACGTATATATGTTACGGCGAAAACCCGGAGCTTGGCCGCGCTTGGATACGCGAATTGGCCGGCCAATTCGCGAACTGGCCGAGATTCCTGGCCAAAACCCGAAATACATGAAATGAACAGCTTATTACGGATTTTGGCCGGCCAATTCGCGAACTGGCCGGGAAGCCTTGGCCAATATACGAAGTGTTCAGCAATGGGTATCCACAGCCAGTAATGTGATTCTTTTAGCTTTCATGCAGCCCTGCATATGATCTACAAACCTGGTAATACACTACATATAAATTAAATTTTAAAAGCCTATCACAGCTGAAAACGCACATCAAGCAATAATGGCTCATAGCCATACCAATAACCCAAATTATTTCAGTGACTCTTTAAATAAACGACAAATTCTACTTAGTCAATAATCTATAGAAAACATGTTGTAGAATATAATAGTAATGTATAACAGTTTCATTATGTATGAAGTAGTGTAACATCATTAGAATACCCTATAAGCGATTTTTTCACATATATCATAATTCTTTATCGGAATTTTTTTGGCGTCCGTATAAACGAACTATAATGACTACTTAATCAATACTCTACAAAAAAGCGTATTGCTCCCAACATGTGTGAGGCGTATGAATTTTATTATGTTTGAACTAGATCGACATCATTTAAGTGTACTAAAAATTATCTTTCACCATTCACTGCAATGTAATGAAATACTTTTAAATGTCTCTGTAAACAAACTATAATTGCTACTGATTTGATACACTTAGATAACAGTTTGTTGTCCATCTTAATGATGCATACCAATTTCATTATAATTGAGATAATGTAACAACATTAAAATACACAGGAAAAACTTTTCTCCTTGATGATATTGCAACGAAATACTTTATTGTGCCGCTGTAAATTAACCAAAAATAGTACACACTTCACTTGAAATATCGAAATTAATTTATAAACCTAAATAATATAACAATTACAAGTCAATCCGAGTCTTTACTCGAGTTAGAGCACGGACAGGCAGACTGCCAGACAAGTTGCTTTCATCAACAGTTTCAACTATGTTAGAAAGGGATAAAAATTAAAAATTGGTTTCTATATACTTATTTCGCGAACTGGCCGATCGCGTATGGCCACTTGCGAACTGGCCGATCGCATCTGGCCAGTTCGGGAATTGGCCAGTCAGTTTAAAGAGTTGTTGGCCAGTTCGCGAATTGGCCGGCCAATTCGCGAACTGGCCAACAACTCTTTAAACTGACTGGCCAATTCCCGAATGCATTTCGTACCACAAATTTATAGTCGCTCTCAGAAACGCTTAGTGTTTTACAGTGAAGCGATGCATGTCAAGGCAGCTCTGTCCTAGAAAGTGTAATTTTCGGATGCATTCTGAAGCAATATAATGCAGCACTGCACAAAAAATGTACTTTTTGGATGTTTCTGAAGCAGTGCATGTATACGCGATTTAAAAGCTATGTACTTCTAGATAGTTTTCGTAAACTTCCAGATAGCGATGGGTATAATGAATGATTTTGCCATTCAAATGAATCATTTGGGCATGCGTAAAAACATAATTTCCAATCTTTGTATATATTTTCAGTCAATTACCACCAGAAATTTTGTAAAGAGAATAGAAACTAAAATATAGTTGCAAGCCCTCATAATTTTTTGTAATCAATTATCTTCATGAACTTTGAAATAAAAACAACTTTTATATTTTTATGGGATTTTAAAGGTAATTCTAATTAAAATATGAACCTTCTTTTTCGACAGAAAATTTCTGGTAACAGTTGAATTTTAAAAAACAAATGTTGGCAGATATGCTTTTGCACATGTCCGAATGATTTATTCGGATAGTAAAATCATTCATTCTGCCGATCACTACTTTCAGACATCATTTTTCCATTTTTAGATATATTCGCCATATAACGCGTCACCGTTCTTTGCAACGTCATCAGATACATAAAAAAATCAATAAAGATTATTCAAAAGCGTAATTATTACTTTTCATCAAATCTGATACCGAATTTTTTTTTGTAAATAAATATCGTCAATAGTATGTCAAACTATCCAATGTGTAAACAGTGTTGCCAGTGGGCTACTTTTTTTAAATTCAGGTTTCTTGATTGGCACCACAATTCTGAAAAGGCAAAATTCCCCTTGTTTTCGCCTTAATTAATATCTCATTAAATAAGGTGAATTTTACTATTTCAAAAAAGTGATGTCAATCAAGAAATCTGAATTTAAAAAAAGTAGCCCTGTGGCAACACTGTTTTCAAATTGGATAGTTTGACATGATACCGACGATATCATGTTCATTATTTCATAACCGGCGTATAACCTGCATAACCGCATCTTTAATTTTCAATCAATTTTCTAGTATCAAAACTGCGCGCTGTAGCCTGGAACATGCGACACACACATATGAGTATATATAATACTATATAAATAAAATTATTTTAACTCAATTTGTTCGTCTGTGTGCTTTGGTAAAAAAAAAAAATAAATAAAAAATAAATAAATTATAATTCTTTTTTTAATTTAATCATCAGAGACAAGAAGAATATTTTCCATTATAACAATAAATTAGTTTTTTGTTACATTTGTCTTTCAAGTTAGATTATTTTATTTCACGCACGAAGGACCAAATTTTATATTTCACTCTTGTCCTACTTTAATTACCATAATTCAAGTAACATATCTCACAACCAATTTGTATTTAAACAATCACGGCCTTAATCTCAAGACAAACTGCCTCAATATCTAAATGATTCAGAAGATTAATCTATCGGAAATGCCCCGTTTTCGACCCACATTTTCCCTTCACCACCCCGATGACATCATGAGGGCACTATTTATTTTTACTCTCCCTTTTAATAATTGCAAGACTCCCTCATCCTCATGTAAGTCATTCTTTACGACGAACTATCAACAGCCCCCCGGTATACGGAACTGATACAGAACGGCAAGCGATACGAGGAGGATATGTGAGTCACAAGATCAAATGCTTTTGTGTATCATTATAAAAGGGGTTTCGTGTATTCAAATCACTGCAACATTTAAATATTACTTTAACCCTTAAATGCGAGATTTTTTTTATTTTGATTCGAAAAAATTATATATGAGTCTCTGGAGGATTTATTACACAAGAAAATGAATGAAAAAAATATCAGAGATACATTTTTCATATAATACGTCAATCTTTTTTTCTGTTGCACATCTACAATACAAGTAAAAACTACTGCCGTGTGGCTGTTTTACGCTAAAATATAGCAAATTAGTAAATATTTTAAGAAGTATGTCTCCAAATACCTTATTTTACATAATTATTTTTATATATAAAACTTAATCTTTAACTCTTTCATTACCATGATAGAATAAGTACTAGAAATTACGTAATTCAGATAATCTGTCTTTAACCCCTTGGGGACGGGCGACACGTATACGTGCCGCATGAAGCGCTCAGAATCCTTGTTTTCCCTCACCAGTAAAATTTTACAGTAAAATTTGCCTTATTTAATGAGCGCATTTCCTCGATTCACGAAGACACAAATTTCTGTTTTTAAAAAACGGTGACAAAAATTAAAAATTTCGTAAAAGGCTCCCGTCCCGAAGGCGAGATTCTAAAAGATAGTCATGTTTTAGCATTATTGGCTTTTACTGCGTTCTCATTCGATGTTCTCAGTCACGTGTCATAGACGCAGTTGTCGTTTGGCGATTTTATCTTTTTCGCTCTCCTATATGTCTTGGAAAGGAAATACATACATGAGTTTTTGTCAGTATTTTTTAACCTGCGAGTGTGACAGCTGTTGATAGAATTCAAATCTAGAGCTAAAATTGGTCACAAACCAAAGACGCTTTTTACTTTCTTCTATCTTTACAAGAAGAAAGTATTGGATTAGTGAAAATTTTCGGTTTTCGGTGGATTTACACGTTTTAGGGGTCAGAGATTCCAAAAAACCTTTTTTACAAAATGTCTGTCTGTCCGTCTGTTTGCCTGTATGTGACACAAATTTTGTGGGTGCTCTATATCAAGAACTAATGCACGGAATTTAACAAAATTTATATTAAGTTAGACCCTGATATAAATTGGTGCTGATTAGTTTTTGATATAAATCGCTCAACAGGTGGCGCTGCTATGCAGCATTTTTCACGATTTCCACAATAGCTCAATCTCCAGAACTAAAGTACGGATTTTCATCAAACTTCTTATTCAGTTAGTCCTTGAAAGGAATTGAAGTTTTATACATTTTGATGTAAATCGCTCAACAGGTGGCGCTGCTATGCTGCATTTTTTGTGATTTTCACAATAGCTCTGTCTCAATAACTAATGCACGAATTTTTATCAAACTTCAGATTCAGGTATACCTTGATATCAATTAGTGCTGTTTATGTTTTGGTGTAAATCGCTCAACAGGTGGCGCTGCTATGCTGCATTTTTCAGAATTTCCACTAAAGCTCTGTCACAAGAGCTAATGCACGAATTTTCATCGACGGATTTATAGGCTTTAGGGGTCAGAGATTCCGAAAAACATGTTTTTACAAAATGTCTGTCTGTGAGTCTGCGACTCTGTCTGCCTGTCCGTTTGTCAGTCGGTATATGATACAAATTTTGGGGTCGCTCTATCTCAAGAACTAATGCACGGAATTTATTAAAAATTAATATTCTGTTAGTGCCTGATAGAAATTGGTGCTGATTGATTTTTCATGTAAATCGCTCAACAGGTGGCGCTGCTATGCAGCATTTTTCACGATTTCCGCAACAGCTCAATCTCCAGAACTAATGTACGGATTTTCATCAAACTTCAGATTCAGTGAGTCTTTGACATGAATTGACGTTTTATATATTTTGGTGCAAATCGCTCAACAGATGGCGCTGCTATGCTGCCTTTTTTGCGATTTCCGCAGTAGCTCTATCTCAAGAACTAATGCTTGGATTTTCAACAAACTTCAGATTCAGGTATACCTTGATATGAATTAGTGCTGTTTATGTTTTGGTGCAAATTGCTCAACAGGTGGCGTTCCTATGCAGCATTTTTCAGAATTTCCACTTTAGCTCTATCTCAAGAACTAATGCACGAATTTTCATCAAACTTCAGATTCAGGTATACCTTGATATCAATTAGTGTTGTTTATGGGATTTATACAGAAGAAAGTTTTGTGATGGCCACAACATACTAGTTTTGTAAGTGTATAAAACTGTATTTTAACTGTACAATGAAGTTTTCATCACATGTTCCAATCTGTTTAAATTTTTACATAGGGATATGCAGGTTTATTTATTTTTATTTATATGTATGTATAGTCGTGAAAAAAAAAAAAAAGTAAACATGTCCTACTAACTTTGCAGCAAATTATTGTAGAAGAAAGTGACTTGTACCTAACGATTGGATATAAAGTCTACTTTTAAATGATGCATACAAAATTTGCTTAGGGGGCCATCTACATATCAAAACGAAACCAATTTTCTTTTTTTTTATTTTTTTCAATAGCAATACCCAAGTCTGACACCATAAATAAATTCTACACCCTTTAATAAACCTAAATGAAAATTTTCAAGAAATTCAGGCGATTACTTTCAGAGAAATTAATTATTTTAAAATGACCATATTTTAGGGGCTGTATCCAAATTGAAGTTCGGTACTACATTGTTTAAATGCTACAGAATGAGTATGTCACTTCTATTAATGTATTATTTCTTGCCAATATAACCATTTCACTCGCTTAATATGTTCTATCGCCAGCCCAAGCTCAAATGTTTCAATAAAATGAGTAAAATACATTTTTTCAAATTATGCTTTTCTGCACATCATAGACGGCCCCCATAAACAATCATTTTGATGTTTTTTAAGCATAATTCGAAAACTAGTTGAGAGAAAAATTTTAAATTGAGAATTCGCGTCAAGCATGACCTAATAAATATAAATTTATCAAAATTGTAGACTACAATTAATATTTTTTCGAATATTAATTTCATAAATCATATTATAATTTTTTTTTAATTATAAATTCAATGCATTTATGTTTGGGTTTTTAGTAATATAACCATACAAAACATTATTACATTAGGATTATAATTTCAGGAGTTATTAATAAAATATGAAAATGTAACTTAACATTAGAAACTCTAAATTTTCAATGTTTATAATGCAAAAACTTATCATACAAGTGACTTGAAACTTCGCTTCTAGGTATAGCTTGAACCGAGGCTTTAAAATATTGTCTAAACTGGGTGTTGCCATTGAAAAAAACAAATCTTGGTTTGGTTTTGATTTGTAGGTGGTCCCCTAAGCAAATTTTATGTAAATCATTTAAAAGTAGACTTTATTTCCAATTCTTTGGTACCATTAACCTCCTTCTATTATAATTAGCTGCAGAGTTAGTAGGGGGTGTTTACTTTTTTTCCACGACTGAACCCATATCATTAAATATATAATTTTTTTAAACATTTTCTTTTAGTGTATTGTATCCATATATGCATTAAACTGTATGTATTGTATGAATATATGTATACATAATCTAACATTTTCCGGAATTGGAGCCCTCCATCTTTATTAGACCATTTGTCTAGATCCATCCTTCTACAGTATATAAATTTATAAATCTCTGTATGTCTCACTGTATACATATGTTAAATAGATTAGCTAAAAGTAAGCTATAATTCTCGCTAAAACTATTTAATATATTTATATAAATGTGGAAAATGGTAGATAGATTTTTAATGTTTTCCTAGCTTTACATAGAGAATATGGACTTCTGAATGAAAATAATTATAAAACATATATAAGCAAAAATTTTTATCAATAAAATCTGCAAATGAGACCTATTTTGATATTTTCCTAGAATTACGTATAGAAAACAGGTTGCTTAATTAAGATTACTATAAAACCTATACAAGAAAATTTCTCTATTACTAGGGAGCAGGTGCACTTGAGGTAAATTTTTCAATTTTTTCCTGGTGTACCTAGTGAAAATATGTTGCTTAATGAAAATAATTATAAAATAAATATATAATATAAAATAGCTGTATCAATAAATTTTGCAGATAAGGCAAATTTTTAATGTGTTTTCAATATTACATAGAGAAAAATGACTTCTGAATGAAATTAGTCACAGCAAGTATGTATGAAAAGTGTCGTATTGACATATATGATTTAATCTTCTGATTACCTGAGATTAATGATACTTTAATTTAATTTACGTCTGCAGAACACTTAAAATAAAAATAAACTCGCAATGCACCTGAATATCTGATATTAGTCATTCAGCAATATATTATTTCTACGTAATGCGAAATATAACATTCTGCTTTCTCTGCAGATTTTCTTTTTTTGTTCATCTTTATGGGTGGAGGACAAAATTTACTTCTAAAAAATAGTGTTTATTAGCTTTAATTATCAACCAGGTGCAAAAAGGAAATCTGTCAATAAAGCAATTTTCTTCCTTTTTTCTGTAACCCATTTCATTCGACAACAAATTTTCTTTACATAATGCTAGGAAAATATTAAAAATGTGCCTCATTTCAGATTAAGTTATTACTAAATTTTTCTGATTTATTTTTTACAATTGATTTCATTTATTGAACCATCTTCTCTACGTAATGCTGGGGAAAATTAAAAATCTGTCCTATCTGCAGATTTCACCATTGCAGAAATTTTCTTATATATTATAAATTATTATTAATATAAATCTTACATGTTATAAATTATTATTTTATAATTATTTTCATTAGCAACCCGTAATCTCCATGTAACGTTGCGAAACATTAAAAATCTGCCTGATCTGCAGATTTTATCGATACAGCAATTTTCTTATATATGTTTTATAATTATTTTCATTCAGAAATTCGTTTTCTCTACTTAACACTGGACAAACACAAAAAATCTGCCTCATCTGCAGATTTCATCAATAAAGAAATTTTCATATGTATTTTTTATAATAAGTTTGATTTGACGATTCCTCTTCTATATACGCGATCCTGCGGAAACATTAAAAATCTGATTTATCTGCAAATTTAATCATTGCAGAAATTTTCTTATGTATTTTTTATAATTATTCTTATAATCAACCATTTTCTCTACTTAATGTTGTGAAAATACTAAAAATCTGCGTTATCTGCAGGTTTCATTGAAACATCAATTTTTCTTACGTAACTTTTATAAACTTTAATAACTTGTATTACCATGCTGCATCATATCTACTTTATGTATTGCTCAGAAAACATTAAAAATGAGCCCCATCTCAAAATTTTGTTGATTGTCTACATGAGATGTTTTCGAAAAATGTACCCTAAAAATAAAAATGTACTTTAATTACTTGCGTATAAACTGCGTCTAAAATAAATCTGTTCTAAACCAGAAACTTCACTTAATAAATAACGGCAAATAAATACCAATTGGAAATAAGTTACATTTTATTAAATAAAATTTCTGGTAGGAAACAAAGTTATTAACAGCCTAGGCTGTTTGCAAAGAACCGAGTTTTTAACTAGCTTACGATATATATATAGCAAAAATTTTAAATTAAATGAATTAAAATAATATTTAATATATATAGAAACAATTTTCGAAGAAAGGAATTAAAATGCAATAATCAGGGAAAAAAATCTGTGTGTATTACTGTGTATTATTGTCACTTTAAACAGAAAGTCCGATTTTTAATACGCCATTCATTTATATTTGTATTAGGATATATAAATCTCGCAATTTCATAAGAAATGAATGACATCTCTTAATTTATGATGTATCTTGATCAAATGTAAAATAATGAAGAATTAACCGCAACATTTTTTTTTCTGGATTAAACAAACACACGTTAAAAACCATTTTAAAACTTCTATTTTAAAAAACTTTATCTTCTTTTTACAAAGCTCGCATCCATACGTCCGATAACGCGTATGTTGTACTAACTGGCAACTCAAAACAGACCTTCCAACACATATAAGAATGCGCCAAATCTAAAAGCGCCAGGCGCCAACAGCATACATGACACGTGACTGAGAACAGCGAATGAGAACGCAGTAAAAGCCAATAGTGCTAAAACGTGACTATCTTTTAGAATCTCGCGTCCCGCAGGGGTAAACCAGAAAGTTTCTATGGTTAATTTCGCTTTATTTAAATACGGAACGTCTGCTATTAATTAAAGCAGATATTGCTATTTTAATTTCCTGGTGTGAATTAGATATATACGAATAAAAAAAATCTATTAAATTTTAAACGCTGTTGTTTGCATATATGCAAAGCTGCGCACTAAAGGGTTAAAGCTCACGTTATATAGCTTTTAAAATTCTAACTTTTAAAATGTTGATGCATTATGAATTTGAAATTTTCAAAAATAAAGCTCCGTCATTCTGCAAATTTTAAAAAGTAAAAAAAAAAAATAAATAAATAAAAAAGATAAATGAAAACAACGACGACAACAACAAACAAAAAATGTCAAGCTTAAAAAATATATATAATGTGACATTTTTATTTATAATCTGACAATCACCTTTTTGTTGATAAATATTTGCATATGTGTAACTCCCTAAAATTCTGTGGAAATATTTCTATCTTACTCCGTTACTTAAAATTTAAAATTGTACTGATAGGCGCGAGGATCAAATGCTTTCGTGCATCATTATAAAAGGGGTTTCGTGTATTCAAATCACTGTAACATTTAAGTATTACTTTAAAGCTCACATTGTTATAGCTTTTAAAACCTTAACTCTTAAAATGTTGATACATTATGAATTTGAAATTTTCAAAAATAAAGCTTCGCCATTCTGCAAATTTTAAAAAGTTAAAAAAAATGAAAACAACGACAACAACAAACAAAAAATGTCAAGCTTAAAAATTATATATTGTGATATTTTTATTTATAATCTTACAATCACTTTTTTGCTGAGATTACAGTAAAATATTTGCATATGTGAATTGCAAATATATGCACATGTGAAAAAGTGAAATATTCACCATAATGAAAAGTGGAAATTTCTCATTTCTGTAAAAGAAATCCTGTAAAAACAGAAAATTAAAATTTAATACAAACCTGCCCCCTCTATTGCGCTCCCCCCAATCTTCTCCCACGGAATCACAATCACATTTAGTTTAAATTCACAATGTCATATAATTTAGACTGTTATAAAATTAAAAATGAATCACATACAACCACTAGGAAAGCCCGAAATGATTTTTGGCCACTTGATCGCGATTTGGGAGCACTGTGCGGCCGTAGTCAACCCCTGCGGAAGCTGTTACAGTTGAAGCTTCACTATTTTAAGAATATGTCAGTTCCTCTTTGTTCACAGTTCCATGGTTTGAAGTACTAACATTCAATTTACTTCATGGCAGTGTAAGCAAGGCAAAACTTAAGTGAATTATACTAGTTAAATCATGTGGTAGCAACCAAGTACTCTGAATTTAGCAAGAATGTCGAATATGATCACACCATGGAACTATTAATAGAGAGGAACTGACATATCAATGAAGTAGTGAAGCTTCAACTGTAACCGCTTTCGTAGAGATTGATTACCGCCCGGGGAAACGTCCACCAATAAATTTAAATAGAAAGTTTCTTGAATATTAATGATGTGAATTATCACATTGCTAACAAAGCGTAAACCAACTTAGTGAAAAATGTCCAAGCCGGGAATCGAACCCGGGTCCCTGGAATAGATCTCCAGTGCTCTACCACTAAACCACAAGGACGATGTCCAGCCTGGCATTTCTCACTTATATGAGTCGGTAAGGCTGCAACCGCAGCACAAGATGGAGAATCTTCATGAGCACACATTCCTAGCGGCGTAACATGAGACGCAAACAAACTCAGCATCGGTGAATATACAATTTTAATTAATTTTTCGACTACTTTTCAGCAGTGAAATTAAGAATGAAATTATTGAATATTAATGATGTGAATTATCACATTGCTAACAAAGCGTAAACCAACTTAGTGAAAAATGTCCAAGCGGGGAATCGAACCCGGGTCCCTGGAATAGATCTCCAGTGCTCTACTCGATTCCCGGCTTGGACATTTTTCACTAAGTTGGTTTACGCTTTGTTAGCAATGTGATAATTCACATCATTAATATTCAATAACTTCAAGCGTAATTTCACTGCTGAAAAGTAGTCGAAAAATTAATTAAAGAAAGTTTCTTCTTATTTAAGGGCCTTATTAACGCACAATTTCAGTCATAAATAATGGCAGAAACAGATATTCATTTTTATTAGTTAAAGTTCAATTTGGTAGTAGTCAGGCCCTGTGTTTCCGCCATATTGTGACAACTTAGACAACCGCTTGTTAGAAACAGTGAAAAACAGTATAATACTTGTGCAAATTGACGCCAGTAAAAATAAATAGAAAATTTTAGCATATTTGAGAGAAAATATTTAAATGAATAAGGATTTTAAAAAAAGAGAAAATTTTCTATTAAAATTTACTGGTGAGAAGTTTCCCCTGGCGGTAATCAGGAATGTTAATCCGTTTTTTAAAAAAACGCTGCCATCTTGTGACAACCTCCTCAGTTACTTCACTCGCAACTGGTAGACAGTACACTATATGTCTCCTCCTTTTTATTCAGTGTTGCCAGATTAGGGACTTTTTAAATTCAGATTATTTGACTGTCACTACTTTTTTTAAATAGTATAATTCACTTATTTTTCAGAATTGTTATTCTATTTTTAAATAGGTCGAATATATCTATTTAAAAAAAGCGGTGACAATCAACAATCTGGGGACAAAAAAGTCCCCATTCTGGCAACACTGTCTTTATTCCCAACTCCATTGGCCATATCGGTCGGGCCGTGTATTAGAAACAATTTCACTGATTCTTCTTATCCACTATTGTTAAATGAATAAGAATAAATTGTTTACTTATTAACCATCCTTTAATATGAAACACGTCACTTCTGCCAGAGAAATACAGATTTCAATTAACATAAAAGCTTGTCAAAAAAATCTTTTTTACGCAAAGTTTGATCATATTCATCAGTTCGAATAAAAATTACAAAAAATATTGTCTTCTGTGAAAGATAACCCTTTTCATGTGAAAGTAGAGAGAAAAAAAAGAAAGAAAAATAAAAAAAAACCCTTCTTGCCGTAATTGTTTCTGTCACCCCTTTCGGAATGAATCGATCAAAGAATATGAAAAAATAAAGAATGTGAAAGGGAAGAATTACTAGAATGAAAGTGAGCGGAATATTTCACACGATAGTTTTATTTTGAATCATACGAATTATTTTCCGAATCATATGGATAAATGAAAATTAAATTATCTTTAAGAAAAACTGAATTAAAATATTAGCAAGAATATGTTAGCGAATTATACTAGTTATGCGAAATGTTAGCGATTTATAATAGTTAAAAAATGTTTTAGTAACACTCTGAATTAAAAAAGAATGTAGCAGATGGGCCACAACGGGCAGGCCTTGTATTGAAAAGCATTTCACTGATTCTTATCATCCGCTAATGTTAAATTAATCGGAGAAAAATGTTTGCTTATTAACACTTTCAGGCGCAAAGCACTTTCATTGCTAAAATGTTGAAAAGAATGGCTGACACCAGATTTTACGTACAAATGTATTTGAAACTAAGAAAAAAAAAGAGATATGTTTCACATACATAATAAACGAAAAAAAAAAATTACCAAAATTGTGGTGTCATTACGGCATTTCGGAATTAAAATTAAGTGGTTTCATAAACCTACCGCAGCTCTTGAAAGGGTTAATCATCATTTAACCCTCTCGCTGAGCAACCCGAAATTTCCTTTGGGCAACGTAAAAGTAGCAAAATTTCCGGAACCCGAGATATCGTCGGGGATGCATTTTTTTTCGTCTATTTAACCCTACTTGATTATTCCCACCAGTTATTTTTTCATTGTAAATTTTGTCTTATTTAATCGGAGCATTTTCCCGATTAAATTAGTCAAAAATGTTTGTTTTGAAAAATCGGTGACAAAAGAATAAAAATTCTTAAAAGACGTTCGTCGCGAAGGGGTTAAATACGCAATTTTTGAAGCTTGTTTTGAAAAATCGGTGACAAAAGAATAAAAATTCTTAAAAGACGTTCGTCGCGAAGGGGTGAAATATGCAATTTTTGAAGCTATTCTGATAAAACAATTACGCAGCGAGAAGGTTAATCAGAAACTTCTCATGTCTGTAAGAGAAATACAGATTTCAATTAACATAAAAGCTTGTCAAGAATTTCTTCTTTTTTACGCAAAGTTTGATCATATTCATCAGTTAGAATAAAAATAAGTACAAAAAGTGTTGTCTTCAGTGAAAGATAACCCTTTTCATGTGTAAGTAAAGAGAAAAGAAAGAAGGAAAAAACCCCTCTTTCATGCAGTAATTGTTTCCGTCGCCCCTTTCGGAATAAATCGTTCAAAGAATATGAAAAAATAAAGAATGTGAAAGGAAGAATTGTTTGAATGAAAGTGGACCGAATATTTCGGAGTGACAGTTTTATTTTGTATGATACGGATTATTATCCGAATCATTCGGATAAGAAAATTAAATTAGCTTTGAGAGATACTAAAAGAAAATGTTAGCAAGACTAATAAGTATAAAATTAACTAGTCGGATGCGGCAATAACAAAACTTTCTTCTATCTCTTACATGCTAATACTTCAAAACTCGCTTTCACAGTGCCAAAATAAAATGACAATCTATGCTTATCGTGAGGATTGTGAAATTACGTGCATTAATTCTTGAAATAGGACTATTGAGAATATCGTGGAAAATGCAACGTAAAAGCGCCACCTGTTGTGCGATTTACACCAAAACATAATCAGCAATAATATTTATCAATGTATTCCTGAATCTGAAGTTTGGTGAAAAATCGTTAGAGCTATTGCGGGAATTGGGAAAAAATTCGGTATAGCAGTTGGGCGTTGACCTGTTGGGCGATTGACACCAAAACGTAAACAGAACCAATTCATATCGAGGATTAACTGAATCTCAAGTTTGATGGAAATCCGTGCATTAATTCTTGAGATACTGAAATCGTAACGGAATCTGTAACGTAATCGTAACGTATCTGTTACGGAAATCGTA
Source organism: Maratus speciosus (assembly GCA_963932465.1). Lineage (NCBI taxonomy): Eukaryota > Metazoa > Arthropoda > Arachnida > Araneae > Salticidae > Maratus > Maratus speciosus. Next base: position 195,942,772 of record OZ010794.1, read on the forward strand.
CAAAATGCAGCATAGCAGAGCCACTTATTGAGCGATTTACACCAAGCATCAATTTATTTCAGGATCTACCTGAATATAAATTTTTATTAAATTCCATGCATTAGTTCTTGAGATAGAGTGCCCACAAAATTTGTATCACATACAGACAGACAGAGTCACAGAATCACAGACAAACATTTTGTAAAAACATGTTTTTCGGAATCTCTGACCCCTAAAACGTGTAAATCCGTCAAAAACCCGGAATTCAAACATTTTCACGAATTCAGTACTTTCTTCGTGTAAAGATAGAAGAACGTAAAAATAGTTTTTAGAAACTTTCTTTTATAAACATTCAATGTTCATCTTGAAAGTCATTTTTTAGCAGCAATTTCGTACTTGACAACTTTCCCTTAAACTTCCGTAAAATGTAAGTTACGTTAACCCAGGTTAAACACGTTTCGAACCAGAAATTTTCTAAAGAAATTGATTGATATAGATTTAAAAAAGAAACATGACTTTAAATGTATAATGATACATGAAATAAATTTTCTGTTTAGTAACGCGTATAACCTGGGTTAATTTAACTCACATTTTACGGAAGTTTAGTTAAATGTTGGCAAGTATGCAATTCATATTTTATCCCAATATTTCCGTTAAAATACATTGACCCATTACCCGCTGGTATTGCGCTCGCTCAACGGTCAAAATAAATGCACATACTTAAGTTATTTAAATGCCCACCACTATTTTTGAACTAAAAATTGGCCTTACCTAAATACGTAAATTTTTAAGATCTTATAAATAGAAAATTTTCTTTTAAAGTTTATGGTGGCAAACAACGTTCAGCTAAAAAGTTGAAAATTTCAACATTATAGTTTTGGCGGTTAACACTAGAACCGCCATAGCGGTCATTTTGACCGGTATCAAATAAAAATATTTCGATTGCAACGAGAAATTTCTTTCTAAAATAAGTGAAACGTGTACCACAGTGTAATTAGATGAATAAATAAGTTAAACTGTTTTAAGTAAACATTCCGGTGTGAAATATTTTTATAACACTTGAGTATAATTTCCGGTGGTTCTAGTGTTAATGGGTTAATTTGGAATTGGAATCGAAAACGATTATAAAAAATTCACTGCTTTTTTATGCTTGGTAGAAAACAAAACCAAGTGAATTTCTTTAAAAAAAACTGTGCTCGCTGCGATGTTCCATTTTCCCAAGCGAATCTTGAATCAAACGAAATGGTGAAATTGACTTTGCATTTTAACTCCTTGAGGGGCGGTGGGATATCAAATAATTTAAACAAGATTCGCAATCTAGACCTTCACCTTGGAATGTCTTTCCGCATTGCTGAAAACGATGCGATCAGAATTGCGATAGTATATTTTTCATTTGCGATCTTATGCGTTAGACAAAATTTGGGCATTTCAGAAAAAACTCTTTTAGTTGAACATTTATCGTAGAGTTTGGTAGGGAAATGTGGCAGTTATGACAACAGGAATTAAAATATTCTTTAGTCACCACGCTACTAAAATATTGGACATTACAAGGATTGCAGCTATTAACCGTTGAATTTAAATAATTTTCGGTTGATTCATATTCGTTTGTTAGCTCTTGGACTCCAGACCCCCCAGTTTAAAAATATGTGTTGTTCTAACAGCTTGAATACAACTTCACTCTACATTATGTTATATTTTGCAATATACGTCTTCTCCTAACAGGTCTATTACAGTTTTCCTCCTAACATGATTCTCCCTAAAGTTTAATTACTCAATCAAATGTTTTCCCATGAGGATAAATTAATTTCACTGACAAGGAAGGTCTACATACGGGCATTCTTCCAAAAAATTAGAAAAAGTTATAGAGTGTACTACGTATGAGGATAGATATGTTTATAAAAAAAAATCAGCGGAAACTCGATAGAGCGTCCGTAAAAAAATAATTAAATTTTCGGTATTTTGCGATGGAATTAAAAAAAAAAACTTTTTTGTGTCAAATACTCTTTAAGATAAAAATGTTTCATATTGAACTTGTTTAAATAAATTTAATGTAAATAACTTTAGTTTTGTCAGTTTGATTTAACTATAGTTTTGTCATATATATATATTTATAATGAAAGTTAACTATGAAATTTTATGAATCAATACAAAATTTAAATTAATTAAAATTGTTTCGATCTCAAAATTAAGTCCAATTATGCACTGTCGATTCAATTTTGTTGTTATGGACAAAACGACTTCCTTGATATTGAAATGAGTAACTGCAGCATTCTTCATCTTGCCTTTATTTTGGAATACGCTTAAATATTTGAAAATAATTTTTATATATATAATTGTTTTTAATGTAATAATTTTAAATAACAAGTAACATAAATATGTAATACAAAAAATTTATTTATTAAACACTCTCATTGTTTAAGTAAAAAAATCATTAAATACTATTTACACGCATTCTAAAAATCAATTAACAAGCAATTTTCCGGTGTATTAAAACCGTTTGCTTTTGGCGAGGAAAAGTACTGCTCGCCAAATCGCGTGACGCTTTCGTCTTTTCGCACCAAATGCTCGAAAGTATTTGATTCTTTTTTTACAGGCTTTCTGCTATAATTCCGTCGCTCAATTTGACTGATACTTTATTATATACATAAGTAGTTTAATTAGTATATTTTTTTCAAAATATCCTGAGTATGACCAGTAAGGAGACCTTCCTTGTGAGATGTTTTTTCCGCTGGCAAGTAAGTTTTCCTGCTTAAAAAAAAAGCAGGCAAATAATTGAATAAAAAATTTAGAAAAGCAAATCTTTGTCATCTTATTATTAGACTTCACTGTAAAATAAACAAATAACCCCTTAATTCTCGCTCCCGTGATATTCACGGGTTGTAGTTTTCATTCAAATTGTTTGATTCTCACCATTTTTATAAAATAGTGTATTTGTCTTTATTATGGTATCATTTTTACCTGTCATTAAATAAGGTGAATATGTCATTTTCATAAAAGTGGTGCCCATAAGAAATTTGAATTTTTAAACCGTAATTTAATGCGATGAAGGTGTTAAAAGAAAATATGCAATTTGTTTAGTTTAGTACTAAGAAATGTGTAAAAATATAGGCACCGGAAAATGTACTATGAAAAATATTTAAATATAAAATTTTAAATCTAAGCAACTGCACAGAAAAGTAGCTATTCTTGTTCGAGCAAACTAATTTTCCACTTAGGACAATTAGTAAATTGGAACACGTAAGACAGTCGATCATCTCATGAGCAAGGATCAGCGTTTCCCGTTAGGCCAGTGTTGCCAGATTGGGGATTTTGTCCCCAATTTGGGGAATTTTAAACCTCCAGGGGAATTTTTTGGGGAAATGTTTGGGGGCATTAAATTTTTTGTGGAAAAACTTGGGGATTTTTTTTTTCACGTAAAGTTTACGAAAGTCATCTGAAAGCACTGGATCTGCCTCGAACTCTATTTGATTTGGAAAACGGAAATAAAATATAGAAATATGATGTATCAATCATTATTCTCGTGGACGTGTTCATCTTTTACAAAATTATAGCTTACACGTATCACAGGTGCATTACGACCTACCTTGGATTATATACCTGAATTTCCAGATCACTAAATGGGACAGATTTTCCTAGTCATCGCGGATAGACACACACACACATATACACATAAACATATTTCTTTTATTAGTTTAGATTTATACCAAAAGTAATAAAAAAAATTATTTAACTTTTTTTTTGTGTAAGGCTGGCCAATTTATGCTTCATGGAATGACAGTAGAGATTTTTGCAAGACATGTAATTGCGTACTATAATCACATTGCTACGTTTATAACTGAACATTGCTCAATGGGTGCAGCAGATCCCTTGTTTCTTCTTATAAGAAACTTGAATGAAAACTCTGCGGTATTAAACGGCATAAACCTTCACATTACTAAATCTTCAGGTCTTATCCGAAACGTTCTTTTGCCCTGTTTTTAAAAGTTTTATTTAAAGATTTGGAAAGTAGCTATTTTTCTTTCATTATTGAAGAAAGCACAGTGCTTGATACAACGAAAAGGGTTTTGTATGAAAATTAGGTACTTTAGTAGATTATGATAAAAAATTCAAAACAAAGTTTTATACGTTAAGTCAGATAGAAACAGATGATGCCAACACCATCTCAGATTCATTCAAATCTGAAGTGACTAGAGACGGTCTAAACTCTAAACCTTGGAAAAGTTATTGGTATAAACGTAGATAGAGCTATCGTATCGTAATGATAGGCTAGCATCATCCATTGGCAACAATTTAAAAAGAAGTGTAAACGAACGTTGTAAAATGTATCTCTCATTCTCTTTGTTTTGCTGCGAATATGCATACAAAATTTTGCCGAGTTTAAATGTTAATTTTTTGTAAATGGGGAATTTTTTCAAAAAAATGTTTGATTTGGGGAAAAAATTCGAGTTTAAATTAGTTAAACATTTTTTATACTGGGAAATTGAATATTGAAAATTTACTTTTTTGGTAGAAACTGTGTTGGGGAATTCTTCGGAAAATAACACTGATTTGGGGAAAATTTCAGAAATTTTGGGGAAATTGACTTTCGACTATCTGGCAACACTGCGTTAGGCGGAGCTAACTGCTATTTGGGCTGCTTATTGCTACAACTTTATTGGAATAAAAATATTCTCCGCATTTGATGTGCGATCAAAAGAGACGAATATTGCAACTTAAAAAAATGTGGTAGAGATATGTTCTTGGGCATAAACAATAAACGAAAAAATAAATAACAGTATAGCGCAAAGCATATCTAATGGAAATTATTCTAGGGGCACATGAGTGAATATTTTTTATTTTACGATAGTTTCTTATAAGTTTGTGCTCACTTTTGTGTATTATTGTACGTATGTTACATGAAATGCAATTTATATAACCCTTAGGTTTTAGTCTGATTAGTAGAACAAAGGTATACTTACAAAGACGCATAATCATGTGCAATTATTGCCACATAATTTAAATTCCAGAAAGTATATATATATATAATATCGAATAATGCTTAATGCAATATTCTGCATTTAAACCTTTAGGAGGTTAATTTTTTTTGACACTGAAAACTAAAAATAGGAACCATACACCACTGTTACCGTATTAAATATTTTGCCTTATACAGGGTGTCCGGTCTCAACGGTGTCCTTTGGCTAATTCCAAAACGGTTAGTCATAAGTAGAAGGAAAAAGGGGGTTCTACCCCAGCAGGAGCCAAGAGCCAGGTGGAGGGCGTGGCCAAAGATGAGTGACAGGTGGGCGGAGTTGAGTGATTGACAGGTTGGGGGAGATAATAAAGTGATGGACAGGTAGGTGGAGCCGAGACAGACTGGCGCCCACACGGCATGCTATAGTAGAGGGGTTAAGTCTACCGTAGTAGAGGGATTTAAACAAAGGATAATGTTAATGAATCAATGAAAAGTCTACTGTAAGAGAGGGAGTAGAACAAAGGATAATGTTAATGAGGATGATTAATGAATGAAAGTCAACTGTAAGAGAGGGATTAGAACAAAGGATAATGTTAATGAATCAGTCAAAGTCTACTGTTAGAGAGGGATTAGAACAAAGGAAAGATAATATTAGGTAATTAGAATGATGAGGTGATTAGAAAAGATCGCATGCAAACCATTAAAAAATCTTACCACGGAGCAGCGCGGAGACACGTCCGATCAGTATGAAATCCACAGGGCTAATGAACGAATTCTTCCTCGGAAACCGGTTTCAACAAGATAACAGCTAGCTTCTGATTGGTCGAGAGTTGAACCTAGGTGGCAGCACAATCGTTTTCACCTGAGGGCATGAACACGAGCGCCCTCTCTTGATAGGATTTTTAACTCACCTGTGATGACATCATCATCCTATTTGAACAGACATAAAGAGGTTAATACATTTTTTTATTTATGAGTTATTAATGAAATAAGTTATAATTTTTTAGTCATTTGTTAATTTCCGAAACGTGTTTTCAATTAATTTAGTCATTGCAAATAAAGCTTTTAATTAAATTAGTTAATTTCATTTAGTCATTTGTTAATTTTGAAACAAGTTTAATTTTTCCATTAAGTAATTTTTAAAGAATACATTTTTTTTAAATCTAAAGAGCGTGAATAAGTTTTTGATAATAATGTTTTCTGTTTAATTATTACCAAGGATGGATGTTAATCGAAACACAAGCTGAAAATTACTTTACTATAAACTAAACTCTTTAATTTAGTTATTTCAGTGACTGATGAAGTAAGGTATAATTTTCTAGAAAAAGTGGTGTGTTTTGAATATATATATATTTTAACATGTTAGTTGTTTTAGAATTTTTTTATTTTTGAATTAGAAAAAACACTTATTTACATACTTTTGTCAATTAGTATAGTTAAAGATTCGATTTTTTTTCTTATGATCAACAGAATTCATTGATTTCAAGACAAGATCTACTGAATAAGTACAGTTAATATTGTCGTTGACATGCCGCATAGACAATAGAGAAGTCAAGTGAAAACGTTAACATATTCAAGTTTTATAGAAATGCCTTTAGAATTACTCATGGGTTTCAAACAGATTAACATATAACTATTTTTAGCTTTCACATAATTTAACGATTAACAAAAATAACATGCATAAACATTGGATAATAAAAATTTTACCCTTTTAAATAATTTAAAGTTTTAGAAAAAAGACATTCACGCATTGTAAACAGTTATAAAAATTATTTTAGCAATCTCTTAAAAATATATAAATAAAGTTTAAAAAAGTTACCTTTTTAAAATCCTGTATATTAGTTCAAGTCACAAGATATATCACAACAAATATTACAGTTCAAAGTTCGATACCATAAACAAAATAACTATGTAATTAGGGCGAACAACACTTTACAAAAAATAATCAGAAAATGACATGACTATTTTCTAGAACCTTTAATATTTCTTTTAAGAAAGCAATATTCTAGTTTACCCTGCAACACACTCCCCTTGAAGAAAATAGATTGTATCAGTATATCTCCGAAATTTTTTCCTGCCCAGGTGAAATACTTGATCATTATCAGATCTCGCTCGGAGAGGATACATTTTTACACAGATTTTCAGAAATAGGTTATTATTGCAAAAGCATAAAGAAATATGTTTATTTCAATTGTGTTTGAAAACAAAGAATAATCTTTTGATCAACTGTTTATATTAAAAGAATCTTTTTGTTTTCAATAAAATGAAACAGTTTTATTTGAATATCCATAAAATTTGAGTATTTTTTAAGACAGATAGTTTCTTTTTTGAAAATGTTTTTAACAATTTTTTAGAAAAGGATTTATTTTCCTAATCAAAAGAACGCGAATTAGTTTTCTTTCATGTGTCCTATAGGAGACAAGTGGTTTCTACATATATATAGTGAAAGCTTATTCTGTATGTAATCATACAGTTGCACATCATCATTTAGTATTTTGCTGAATATGAAACGACTTTTAACTAAGATATTCAATGATTGACAACGCAAAGTTTTATTTTATTTTTAGAAAAAGTGGTTTGAACTTTATTTATTTATTTTATTATTATTATTAGTTACTAATGAAGGAATATATTTTTCAAGTTAACAGTAAATTGATGTGAAAGCGGTGAATTTTCTTAAGTTTAAACTTAACCTCTAGTTTGGTGAAATAATTTGAAATGCGCGAGCTACTGAACTCTTTTCAAATGGAACGAACAAGATCTTTCAATAGTTTGAATCTTATACCAAAAAAGGTTAATGATAATATATTTTAACAAATAACAATGTAGGCAATTAGATAAATGTTTTTAACTAGTAAAATAACTATTTAAAGAAGCTTTTAAGTATAAACTTTTAGTAGTGAATTTTTTTTAAACAAAATTTTCCAACATGTCAAAACAAAAACTTACTTCTTCAAAATTGAAAATCTTCATTGAATTCCCGGTCTTGAAAACACGCTAGCAAAATTTAGAAAATAACAGTCCGCAAATGATTTCCGAATGAAGTTTTACAGTGTTGTGATATTATTTTGTTTTCAATGACATCACTTTTAGACCCTCTGATTTGCTGAAACTAGCGAAGCTTTATACGAATGGGAAGCCAGTCCATAGTTTCACACGTTAGTTGAAATAACAATTGTAGGTAATGTTTGTTATCAAACAACTTTTGAAACGCTCACACCTCTGGCGAGTTTTAGAAGGGGTGTTTTACTTTTAGCATATCCTGTTTGATGCAATCTCTCATAGCGTTCAACTATGAAAACTATGTATTGCTTTAGGCAAAAAGAAAAAACAATACTTTTCAGACATTTCCTATCACCATGTTTCTCTCTCAACAAAGATGTTCAATTAAGAATAGAAGATAAATCTTTTTATTTTTAGTTTAACCCGGGAGAACTCGCTAGTGAGAATGCCCAATTGCTTTTCTTTTACTTTACATTGATATAATATCAACTTTTTTTGGTTGGCTTAGTACTTTTATTCACAAAATAGGTAAAATAATTGAAAAACATTTCGAAATTTTAATTAAAATGAAAAATGATTTAAATAAGAGTCTTAAAAAAGTACGACTGTGAGAGAAAATCTCATGCAGCGAGTTCTCCCGGGTTAAAATAAAAAGAGTATGTTTCGATTCAAATATAAATCTTTTTCCCTTTTTATACATTAAAAATCAAGATTCCAATTAACAGAAATTATTTTTTAATTTTCTGGAGACTGTATTAAGATTTTATAATGAGTTTTTACTAAAATATTGATGAAATAAACAGATATTTTCCGCTAAAAGAAAATAATGCTATTATTGCTTTTTCTCACCTTTTAAAGAAAGATCCCTTCAAATATAAGTAATTTTTAAACGCTTATTAACCATTTCAATTGTATGAATAAGTTTCTCATAAAATTAAATTGAATTATTTTTTAAAGTTTTCAAAAGAATAACGCTTGATTTACTTAAAAAGGTTGGAACACAAATAGATATTTTTAAGTTGTTCTTTATTCCAAAAGACAACTTTTAGCCAAAGATTTCTTTCATTTTTGTTTACAAACTAACAGATGTTGTTATTAAAATACTTTGAAATAGAAAGACGTTTATTTGTATACAGAATAAACCTTTTAGGTAATACTAAGAAAGTAGATGTCGTTAAACTAAATTATCAAACATATGAGGGAGAGAAAAACCGGTTGCTACGTGACAAAAATCGTTTTAAACAATGAAGTTTTAGTCAGTTTTAATTTAGAAAAAGTAAATGGCTTCAATAACATATTTTAAGTCAATAATTTTTACTTCAATAACATATTTTTAGTTTTGTTGTTAGAAATAATATGTTTGACAAACAAATCATATTGTTTGAAAATATATTTTTCGAGTTTATTTTTCAACAATTGTTTTTTTTAAATAAAATCACATGTAAAACCAAGGAAAGCGAAACTTGTGAAACACAAGTTGAATATCGAGAATGACAGAACATGTTTTGAATTAAGTAATGTAGAATGTGCAAACTTTTGAATTCATTCATTCACAGTAACAGAAAATGTGAAATTTTAAGTTCAGTTTAATAAAGCAAATAATTAAATTGAAAGATACATTTAAAAAGGATTGTTATAAGTTTGTTAAAACTTTTTTGTTTTAAGAAACACTAGACAAACATTTCACGACAAAATAATTATACATACCTTTTGTTGATTGAAGCAAGCAGACTCATTGAAAATAGCAAGAAGCTGAAAAGTCAAAGGTAACTTTAGCTAACCAGACGCCGTAAAAGGTTCGATAAGGTACCGCAGAGCATTAAGCCAAAATGTCCGGTAAAACGAGAGCTGTAAAAATACACAACCTTCATCCACGAAATCTAAGACACGACTGATGGGCACGGGGTCTACATCCGCTGATGAAGGTAACTGATAAGAGATCACGTGACCGCTATCAAACAATCAGAATCGAGCTTGCAGGTGTGACGTCACCGACAGCAACGCCATCTTTATCACGTGATTTACTGTTACCCAGTTAAAGACGAGGATGACGACATCTTTTGCAATACCTGTAGACAACCTGGAGCTAGTTGATTGACAGGGCACATGGTGGAATGTCAGGGATACAGACAGAGCGGCGCCTACCTTCTGCTTCATAGTATTTTAGGAAAAATATATATTACGGTGATGTAAAAACATTATTTTTTTAAACTAACTGTTAATATTTTTGAAATAACATACTTTTCTCACACAAGCGAAAAAAGAATGTTTCAGAACATGTCTCTGATCATGGTTAAACATAACTTTAAGCATAGTTAACCCTCTCAGAGTATGATTAAACAAATTCGAACATAACTTTAGACATGGTTAAACAATCCGAACTATATTTGAGCATATCCGACGATGGTTAAACATGTTTTTTAATCTTTCAGAATTTTAAAAAACATATTTAAAACTTTTTTATTTTAAAAATTTTTGTAAAAATTTTAATTTATAATTTCTTTTTAACGTTTTAACTTTTTTTTGTTCATCTTGTTTTCAGTTGATCATAAGAAAAAAAAATCGAATCTTTAACTATACTAATTGACAAAAGTAAGTAAATAAGTGTTTTTTCTAATTCAAAAATAAAAAAAATTATAAACAACTAACGTGTTAAAAAATATAAATATTCAATTCACACCACTTTTTCTAGAAAATTATACTTTACTTCATCAGTCACTGAAATAGCTAAATTAAAGAGTTTAGTTTAAAGGTAAAGCAATTTTCAGCTTGTGTTTCGATTAACATCCATCCTTGGTAATAATTAAACAGAAAACATTATTATCAGAAACTTATTCACGCTCTTTAGATTAAAAAAAAAATGTATTCTTTAAAAATTACTTAATGAAAAAATTAAACTTGTTTATTAAAAAAGCTTTATCTGAAAAAAACTTGTTTCAAAATTAACAAATGACTAAATGAAATTAACTAATTTATTTAAAAGCTTTATTTGCAATGACTAAATTAATTGAAAACACGTTTCGGAAATTAACAAATGACTAAAAAATTATAACTTATATCATTAATAACTCATAAATAAAAAAATGCATTAACCTCTTTATGTTTGTTCAAATAGGATGATGATGTCATCACAGGTGATTTAAAAATCCTATCAAGAGAGGGCGCTCGTGTTCATGCCCTCAGTTGAAAACGATTGTGCTGCCACCTAGGTTCAACTCTCGACCAATCAGAAGCTAGCTGTTATCTTGATGAAACCGGTTTCCGAGGAAGAATTCGTTCATTAGCCCTGTTGATTTCATACTGATCGGACGTGTCTCCGCGCTGCTCCGAGGTAAGATTTTTTAATGGTTTTGCATGCGATCTTTTCTAATCAGCTCATCATTCTAATTGCCTAATATTGTCTTTCCTTTGTTCTAATCCCTCTCTAACAGTAGACTTTCACTGATTCAATAACATTATCCTTTGTTCTAATCTTTCTCTTACAATAGACTTTCATTCATTAATCATCCTCATTAACATTATCCTTTGTTCTACTCCCTCTCTTACAGTAGACTTTTCATTGATTCATTAACATTATCCTTCGTTTTAATCCCTCTACTACGGTCGACTTTTCATTATCGCTTATTTGTTTTAACCCCTCTACTATAGCATGCCATGTGGGCGCCAGTCTGTCTCGGCTCCACGCACCTGTCCATCACTTTATTATCTCCCCCAACCTGACAATCACTCAACCCCGCCCACCTGCCACTCATCTTTGGCCACGTCCTCCACCCTCCACCTGGCTCTTGGCTCCTGCTGGGGTAGAACCCCCTTTTTCCTTCTACTGTCAAAGACATATAGTTCCAATTACAAAAATGTTTTAAATCAGGTAAAGAAATTTATAATATTTATATAGAATATTTTAAATATAAGAATATTTTAAAAGTGATTTGTGTCAATAAAAACCTTTCTTAAAAAATTACTAAATTTAATTTTTTTTTCGGTCTCCCGGTCCTATAAGTTATATTTAGTATAATTTTCCAAGTAAATCAAGTTAATTCAATCCAAGTAAATTTTCCAAGTAAATCAAAAGTAAGACAAAAAAGTCCCATTCATATAACACTAAAATTGAGCGAGTTATGAAACCTTAGAAATGCATGATTTATGACACTTTTCTAATCTGAAAACAAAAGAGTTCGGCTTGGCTTTGAGGGGTGGCAAACCAAGTGCTTAACCCCTTAACGCTCGAATTAAATTACAGTTGAATAATTCAAATTGCTTATTGGCACCACTTTTATGAAAAGTAATATTCACCTTATTTAATGACAGTAAAAAAGATACCAAAATATACCCAATTTCACTATTTTATAAAACTGGTGGGAGTCAAACAATTTGAGTAAAAGACACAGCCCGAGAATATGACGGGAGCGAGAATTAAGGGGTTAAAGTATTCGAAGATTTTATTTCACGTGTATCTGCGCTTTGAAAAAAATCGTACAAGTATTACGATTAAATTAACATTTATTAAGTTTCAGATTGGCCAAAATAACATATTAAAATAGCAATTAAATCCTTTGTGCAGGAATATTAAAAAGAAGTAAACCAACGTTTAAAATGCACAAATAATGCGTGAAAAGCAGCAAACAGCTGTTTCGAATCTACAGCGAGATTCTTCACCAGGCAAATTGCTGGTTATTAACGACAGAACTTTTACAAAGTGCATTAAATTTCTTCTTTAAAACCGAACAATGAACAGAAGAAGCTGTGAGAACTCTACTCCATGACCTTCTGTCTATAGACACAAAATCAGGTGTAGAATTAGCGAGGCTGATATGTAAGGAATATAACTCGCGCTCTATATGAGCAATTTTATGGCGAGTCTCTTGAATCAAAACTCTTAAAAGAGCTAATTTAGAACGAAATAAGACATTGTCAATTCTATTAGAAGAAAATAAATTACAACGTATAGAAATGAAATTAGGAATAACCTACTTACGCCTACTGTCAAGTACGAAACGTAAGTGTTCCAAAAACCTGTACTTTTTTAATTGTAAATTACAAAACCTATTGATTTGTGACATTGCGAAAAAAAAAAATAGAGAGAAAGAGAAAAAAGAAAGAAATCACAGAGGAATAAAGGCCCGTTAAAGCCGAATACATTAAAATAGAAATTAAATCCTTTGTGCAGGAATATTAAAAAGAAGTAAACCAACCTTTAAAATGCACAAATAATGCGTGAAAAGCAGCAAACAGCTGTTTCGAATCTACAGCGAGATTCTTCTTCAGTGCAAGACAGGGAAAAAGAACAGCGTGCTAGAAAAAGCAAGGCTGAGCAAAATGATAGACAGAGACGCGCTGCCATATATACCCTATGCGGGTAGCGAAAGCGCCAGAAACAACCAATGAGAGAGAAGTAGTGGAAACGACTGGGTGGACAAGTAGCAACATCTACCGGAGAAGGAGAGAAAAAGAAACCAAAAAAGAGGAAATTAAATTAAAGCTTTCCAAATACTTGGAAAATCTGGAGTACTAGATAAGTCATTGACTAAAGAGTGAGAATTTTTAATGATGTGGTAAGCTTCCCAAAAATCAAGATCAAGGTTAGAAGAACATTTTTGGATGATGGTGGCTGAGGAAAAATCGAACCTATGTTGAGAAGACCAAGAATGTTGAGCAATAGAAGAACGTTTGAGCTCTTGATTTTTAACATAAACTTCATGCTCTTTTAAACGAAATCTAAGAGCACGTTTAGTCTGGCCAATATAAGAAAGGCCACACTGGCAAGAGATTTGGTAAATACACCAGTTATCTAGGCGATCAACGTGGTGTTTGAGATTTGAAAAAGAGATTTTATTAACAGGAGAAAAGATAACATTAAAATCAAACCTTCTTAAGATTTTAGCAACTTGCTGACTGATTTTAGGAAAAAATGGTAACACAACTGAAGTATTAAAGTTGGAACTAGAATGCTTTTCAGAATGGACGGGTTTCGTCAATTTCTTATAAATAGAATCAATAATATTAGAGGAATAACCGCGATCAACAGCAATAGCTTTGAGGTAATTAAGTTCAGCACTAAGTAACTGAGGAGTGAAACAAATATTGGCCGCCCAAAAAACAAAAGTATTGAAAGCAGCGAATTTCTGGTTAGGGGGATGAGAAGAATGCCTGTGAGGTGGGAGACTGACAGCAAAAGGTTTACGAAAGACGGTAGTCTGAAAGCCATTTTCACAACGAATAACAAGGACATCGAGGAAAGAAAGACAGTTATTAGTCTCAATTTCAGAGGTAAATTGAATTCAGGGATCAATGGAATTCATAATAGAGATAATATGATTAATAACCGAATTTATTTCAACAAGGACATAAACATCATCGACATAACGAACATAGAACGGAAATTTTAAAATTTCAAAAAGTTTGTCCTCAAAATAGTGCATATAAATATCGCATAAAATTGGACTAAGAGGATTACCCATAGCCAAACCATCAATCATGCGGAAGAAATTACCATTGAAAACAAAAGTATTTTGCGACAAGAGCGAGTGAGAAGGATAAGTTCCTCAATTTCAAAATAAGAGAAATGGAATTCAAAAAGCCACTTCTTGAGGCAATCTAAAGCCCCCTCAACCGGAACGTTTGTAAATAATGATTTAACATCAAAATAGACCATTATGTGACCATGCGGCTTAAAATTATGAAGTTTTTTAACAATATCAAAAGAGTTCTTAACAGTGAAACAGTAACTGCTCAAAAGTTGGGAAAAAACAGAAACTAAATATTCGGCAAGCTTATAAGAAGCTGTACCGATACTAGAGACAATAGGTCTAAAAGGAATGTCAGGTTTATGGACCTTAGGTAAAGCATAAAACCTGGCACAATGCGTTATAGATGAAATAAGAGACTTCTTACAGTTAGCAGGAATAATGGAAGAAGACTTGATGGCAGACTTAATAGAGTTAATTTCACTAGTGGAAGGGTCTTTGAGGATGTCAACATAAGAACCATCTTTAATTAATTTATGGGAATTTTCCAAATATGAATATTTGTCGAGAAGAACAATCTGACCACCTTTCCCGTAAGGCATGGTGACGTCACGGCGACGTCGTTGCGAAGTCACACTGTGATTTTGTGACCGTCGATATGACGTCACGTGACGTCGATGTGACGTCACAGTGACTAGAATGCGAGGTCGTTATGGCCGTTTTAGAGGTCGTTTGTGACGTCACATTGTGACCACTCTGTGAAGTCACGGTGTGACAAATTTGTGAAAAAAGTGTCATTTGTGACTATTTTGGCATTAACTTTGTGACGAACCTGTGACGAAAGCGACAATGCTTTGAAGTCACACTGTGACCAATTTGTGAAATATGTGTCATTTGTGACGAACTTGTCATAAACACTGTGATTTCAAATGAAAATCAAATTTCAAATTAATTGCTTAAAAGACGCAAATAGTGAAAAAGATTCCATGCTGGGACTCGAACCCGGGCCCTTAGTACAGCGCACTTATATTCTACCGACTAAATCACATGGAACGATACCCAGGCTAGAAAATTTCTCACTATTACATGATGGCGAAGCTACAAACTCAGCACAAGATGGAATATTTAGCGTGAGCCACCAACATGATGCAAACACGAAACTTAATTAAATCCAGCATCGATTGAAATTATATTAATACTTGGAAATTTTTCCAGAGAGAACCATTCGCCTTGCATACAATATTTCAAATGAAAATCAAATTTCAAATTAATTGCTTAAAAGGCAATTTTAATTAGAAATGTTGTATGCAAGGCGTATGTTTCTCCCTGGAAAAATTTCCAATTATTAATATAGTTTCAATCGATGCTGGATTTCATTAAGTTTCGTGTTTACCCCATGTCGGTGGCTCACGATAAATATTCCATCTTGTGCTGCGTTTGTAGCCTTGCCAACCTGTAATAGTGAGAAATTTTACAGACTGGGTGTCGTTCCATGTGGTTTAGTCGGTAGAATGTCAGTGTGCTATACTGATGTCCCGGGTTCGAGTCCCGGCATGGAATCTTTTTCACTATGTTGGCCTTTGCGCCTTTTAAGCAATTAATTTGATATTTGATTTTCATTTGAAATATTGTATATAAGGCGAAGGATTCTCTGTGGAAAAATTTCTAAGTATTAATACAGCGATGAATTTTGAAATAACCTTTTGCTGTAAATATAAAATCTTATCTTTTTACCGTACTTTTTAGCAAAATATCGCTATTTTGGAGTCTTATTCTTCTAAAACATTTTAAATTTTTCCACTTAAAAAACAATGCTTATCAACTGACATATTTTTTTATTCAGTTCTATGATTGATATTAAGTTCTATGCTTGATATTGAGTTCAAGCTTGATATTTAGAATGTGTAATTTTTTAAATTTGTTGTGATTTGTCATTGCTTTATTAAATACGAACATGGAGACTAACGGATATTAATACAACTATTATTTATGAGCGGCATGATAAGCGATATTTATTTAAATTTTTTATTCCAGTGTATATTGTATTTTATGAATATGAGCTAAAGAGATTTGGTATGTTTTATAGGAAAAGACTGATCTGGGAAATAGAAAAAAAACGAGTAAGAAAAATCATGCGTTAATCATAGATTATAAAATACTTTCCAACACTTTCTGAATGCTTTAACAAGACATCGTAATTTAGGGAAATGACGTAAATAAGATAACTAAATAAACATTTTAGAAAATTCATAAAACATTTGAAAAATTGATTTCAGCAGTTACCGTCCATAGCCAAATATGTTTTCCAATTCCTTTGAACAGCCCTGTATTTGATCTGTAGGTTGATACACTGAAAAAAATGAAGTACTCAAAAATAAGTAAACCGACGTACTCATATCGAATTGAATATTTTTGATAAAAAATGAACCCATGCTTTCTCTATTTTGAAACATCACATGTTATCAAACCCAAAAAAACGAATAGTTTTGTACCCTGTAATAGTTCATTTCATTTATGGCGGCATTAATGATGTTTATTAATGTAAATATTAAATTATGCACAGCATTTTAAAAATAATTTAAAAGTGCTTGGAAATAAAGCTCTTGTCATAAAAATCTTCGATTTGAGTATCTTGTTAAGAATTTTGCTATTTTTCTTAATAAATAATCAATTAAACATTTCTTGTTAAGAACTTTGAACGGGAATTAAATGTCAGTACATTTTTACTTTAAATTTTAGGTTTCTTTTTTTTTGGGGGGGGGGGGGCAGTACATAAAGATTCATATTTCATCACAACCATGGAATAAAAAATGAGTACATGTGTTTCTCAACTTTGAGTACATTTGGATCGGAGCTATTTTGAGTATGTGATGCATTTAAAATTGAGTACTTTTTACTCAATTTTGAGTACCCATTTTTTTAAGTATATATATACTATATAATGGGAAAACATAGTTTAGCAAGAAAACGCCTAACAGGTTGAAATTCTTTTTCAGCAATTTATACTAATGTATGGAAACATACTTGAATACTTTTGTACAACCCTGTAGTTTACCTAGAATCTTTAGTACACGCCATTATTTAGTTAAAATTTAATTCAAACTAAGACACTCTTAAAACTGCTGAAATCACATTTCCAGAAATTATAATATATAGACGGCCATGTATCCAATTCTTTACGTGACCTTGTACATCATTTTATCTATATTCTACAAGCATTTCTTTGTAAATTAAATGCAGTTCAGCGAAAAAAAAGCATAACTCATTTAAAAACCACCTTTAAGCAATTTGCGCCCATACCCAGTAATCCTTACGAATACTTTTGTGTAGCCTTGTATAGGAATTATAGCATTTATATACACCATATACTATGCATAAATATAGTTAATCAAAAAAGCGCATATCATAATTAAAAATACATTTCCAGGAATCATCGCTAATGAACAGTACTTCGGATACAATATAGTATCTGAAATATTTTGTGTGTCCCTGTAAATGCTATATACGTATTATTCTTATTATACATGAAATAATTTATAGTATGTAAACCTCAGCGACATATATCAATTTCATTATATATGAAATAGATTAACATAATTAAAGTATGCCGCAAACAATTCCCTCCACCCCTATATCATTATGTATTTTAATTCCTTTTTTAGCCCTGTAAATGAACAATAACTATTTTTTGCATCGCATAGTCAACAGAATACATATTTTAGTGCACTTCATAAATGCATATAAATTTTATTCTGTTTGAAAGCGTGCGTAAAATCATAAAAAAATCATTTGAAACGATTTTTTCCCATAGGCTGTAATGTAACGGAAAAATTTTGGCTGTCCCTGTAAATGAACAAAGCATGCTACAAACTTCATTACAAATAGGTACCGTGCTATTGTAAACGTCAATAACATCCAAAAATTTCAGGGCAATCCGAGTATATTTTCGAGAGTTAGAGTGCGGACAGACTGCTAGACGGACAGACGGAGAGACAAACCGAAGTCATAAGCACTTTTCAACTTGTGTCCTATATTATGTATCCTGTATTATATGAACTTTTAAAAAGTATATACTAAGCAGTTTAATTTATAACTTCCCATCAGGCATGAAAAACACTTTGTTTCAAAGCTTAAATATCATATTTTACTTTTTAGTGCCAATAATTACGCGTATCATAAACGTAGAAAATGAATTTACAATAGAAGAAAATTTAATAACCGATTCAGAATGTCTATAATTAAATGTTTGAGTAAAATCACAAACAGAAAAAATGCTTACATACAATTAAAAAAATAAATATACCAATTTGAAAAACACTAAAAATAATAATTAGTATTTATAATTGTACTATTAAACAACAGCAAACTCAATAGATAAATTAAATGCATTATTAGATTTAACAATATCTCAAAAATATTTCCATATGGTATAAGGAATTCCTATTATTTCATAATTTTGGCAAATGTTAAATCTGAAAACATTGGTCTGAAGATTTAGGATTTTGAAAGATAATTTAAAATATTATTAGCACTAAAAGAAAATTCTTTCAAATGTTTCACTACTGTAATATGTAAAAATACAGTTTCCCAGTATAATGTTAATTTCTAATCTGAAACAGTTTCGTAATCTCATGATAATCGAACATCATATTTAACCCCAAAATAATAGTAACTATAAGTGTTAGTAATCAAAAAATAGTAAGAATCCGATAAAATAATTCCAAATCATTGTCGTTCCATACATTTTCAATCTCAAGTAAGAGTAAATTAATGTTTATATTAATTCCAGTATGAATGTAGGCATGCACAGTCTCTGCGCAGTTTTTTTTTTCAAGCGATGGCAGATTAAGATATTTTTCTTTATAGTTATCGAATTTGAAAATATCGCTAGTGACAGTTAAAGATCAGTCTCTTACAAATATAACATAAAACTATTTAACTCATATGTACAAATCCGGAATAAAATATTTAAATTAAATAAAACTTACATAGACGTTCTATTAATATCCGTGTATCCTAAAATGGTCATTTCCTTATCTTAAAGTGTTGTAGACGTGGTGAAGGTGATGTTCTAAAAACAGTGAACTATTTATTTCCCGCGTCTTCTCACGTTTATTTTTTTGTGGGCAGACGATTTCCAAGCAGATGGTCTGGTACAGATTATTTGTTTTTGCATGCAAGAGATATGAAACTTGAATGCGCAGTAATTTTCTGAAAGTATGGTTAATTAAAATTTTGTATTTGAAGAAATGTCCAATGTATTTAAGCTTTTCTTTTTATCCGTACCAAATAATTCAAGTTAAAATATATTTTAAAGTTCCTTTTTTCTAAATAATTATAATAATAATATTCATAATTAGAGTTTATTAGATATACCATTGTTTAAATTTTCAAAAGGTGTAAAAATAAATTTAATGGTAATAACGACCCCCCCCCCTTTTTTTTCTTTTTTTTTTTAAAGTAAAGTTTGTTCTGCACAAATTTTGTATATTTCTTTTATTTTCGGAAAATGCTAATTTTATTTAAAAAGTCTGAAAGAAGTAGAATTTATGACTTAAAAATATTATAAAACAAGAAATGCATAGATGACTAAACTCTGAAGACTCTTTCTACGTGCTCATTAAAAGGTGCAGATTTAACTGTAATAGAATTTTTTTATTTTGAAACCACAGAAGTGTTTCGAATAATCCTGGTCGGTAAAAAAAAAAATAAATAAATAAATTTCCTCCCAGCAAACTAAATATGTAAAGTGTATAAATTTAATATTCCTAATTCTAAATATATTATCCAAATGTTAGATAAAATTGAAATCATGAAAAAGTATACATTCACTATCTTAGATATCAAATTGATAAAATATAGCCTGAAAATTTAGTTTATTAATGCTTGCATCGTGCACTTTATTTATTATGCCCCCCCCCCCCTTTAGTGACAGAATTTACCTTTTGCTATCCACTAATATATTTTTTTCCTTATGCCATGTAACTCGTGACTGTTTAAAATATTTCTCTTCATTTTCAAAGATTTTTGAAGTTCATATTTTTGTCACACTGTGACTTACAATATGGTGGTTTTTTTGTCACATATGTGACGTGACGTACGTTACATAACAGTGACCTCACAATTTTTTTTTAATTGCCAGAAAAAACATAATTTTACAGTAAATAACATGTTTGAAGAAATTTCGTAATTTTTTAAAGTTTTCTAAGAAGTTCACATCTCAGTTACAATGTGACATCACTGAGTGGTGGCATTTTGGTCACAGATGTGACGTGACCACAGTGACTTACAGTGACGTCACAGCGACGTCACCGTGACCATGCATGCTATGAGGGTTGTCAGCCTTAGTAATGATTAAGTTTGGATCAGAACGCAAATTTTTCAGAGATTGTTTAACTGGATTTTTAGGATTGGGCTTATAAACATTAGAATTGAAATGAACAGTATTGGCAGTGAGATGCCTGATGGGCTCATTTGGAGAAGAAGATAGAGCGCTATGCTTAAAGGCCCTTTCAATAGGAGCAATTAGATTAGTTAAAGAAGGAATAGCAGAGACAGAGAAATTGTTATTCAGTTTGAGAGCATCGAGCTGATTGTCACTTAAAGAAACACTAGACAGATTGACAACAACATTTCGGTTAACAACAGGCAAATTGCTGGAATTATTAACGACAGAACGTTTACAAAGGTATTAAATTTCTTCTTTAAAACCGAACAATGAACAGAAGAGGCTGTGAGAACTCTACTCCATGACCTTCTGTCTATAGACTCAAAATCAGGTGTAGAATTAGCGATGCTGATATGTAAGGAATATAACTCGCGCTCTATATGATCAATTTTATGGCGAGTCTCTTGAATCAAAGGTCTTAAAAGAGCTAATTTAGAACGAAATAAGACATTGTCAATTCTATTAGAAGAAAATAAATTACAACGTATAGAAATGAAATTAGGAATAACCTACTTACGCCTCCTGTCAAGTACGAAATGTAAGTGTTCCAAAAACCTGTACTTGTTTAATAGTAAATTACAAAACCTATTGATTTGTGACATTGCGAAAAAAAAAAATAGAGAGAAAGAGAAAAAAGAAAGAAATCACAGAGGAATAAAGGCCCGTTAAAGCCGAATACATTAAAATAGAAATTAAATCCTTTGTGCAGGAATATTAAAAAGAAGTAAACCAACCTTTAAAATGCACAAATAATGCGTGAAAAAGCAGCAAACAGCTGTTTCGAATCTACAGCGAGATTCTTCTTCAGTGCAAGATAGGGAAAAAGAACAGCGTGCTAGAAAAAGCAAGGCTGAGCAAAATGAAAGACAGATACGCGCTGTCTTATATACCCTATGCGGGTAGCGAAAGCGCCAGAAACAACCAATGAGAGAGACGCAGTGGAAACTGGGTGGACAAGTAGCAACATCTACCGGAGAATGAGAGAAAAAGAAACCAAAAAAGAGGAAATTAAATTAATGCTTTCCAAATACTTGGAAAATCTGCAGTACTACCCGTAAGGCATGGTGACGTCACGGCGACGTCGTTGTGAAGTCACACTGTGACTTTGTGACCGTCGATGTGACGTCACGTGACGTCGATGTGGCGTCACAGTGACTACAATGCGAGGTCGTTATGGCCGTTTTAGAGGTCGTTTGTGACGTCACATTGTGACCACTCTGTGAAGTCACGGTGTGACTAATTTGTGAAAAGTGTGTCATTTGTGACTATTTTGGCATTAGCTTTGTGACGAACCTGTGACGAAAGTGACAATGCTTTGAAGTCACATTGTGACCAATTTGTGAAATATGTGTCATTTGTTACGAACTTGTCATAAAAAATGTGATGATTTTAAATGAAAAACAGATTTCAAATTAATTGCTTAAAAGGCGCTAAGGCCAACATAGTGAAAAAGATTCCCTGCCGGGACTCGAACCCGGGCCATCAATATAGCACACTGACATTCTACCGACTAAGCCACATGGAACGATATCCAGCTGGGAAAATTTCTCACTATTACATGTTGGCAAAGCTACAAAGGCAGCACAAGATGGAATATTTATCGTGAGCCACCGACAATGAGCAAATACGAAACTTAATTAAATCCAGCATCGATTGAAACTATATTAATACTTGGAAATTTTTCCAAAGAGAACCATTCGCCTTGCATACAATATTTCGAATGAAAATCAAATTTCAAATTACATGCTTAAAAGGCAATTTTAATTTTAAATTTGATTTTAATTTGAAATATTGTATGCAAGGCGAATGTTTCTCTCTGGAAAAATTTCTAAGTATTAATATAGTTTGAACCGATGCTGGATTTAATTAAGTTTCGTGTTTGCCCCATGTCGGTGGCTCACGATAAATATCCCATCTTGTGCTGCTTTTGTAGCCTTGCCAACAAGTAATAGCAAGAAAATTTCCAGGCTGGGTATCGTTCCACGTAGTTTAGTCGGTAAAATGTCCGTGCGCTATACTGATGGCAGGGGTTCGAATCCCGGCATTGAATCTTTTTTACTAAGTTAGCTTTTGCGCCTTTTAAGCAAATAATTTGAAATTTGATTTTCATTTGAAATATTGTATGCAAGCCGAATGTTTCTCTCTGGAAAAAATTCGGAGTATTAATACTGTGATGGTTCTTGCCATAAACACTGTGATGAATTTTAAAATGAACAATTTTAAAATAAAGTTTTGTTTGAAATATAAATTCTTATCTTTTTACCGTACTTTTTAGCAAAATATCGCTATTTTGGAGTCCTATTCTTCTAAAACATTTAAAATTTTTCCACTTAAAAAACAATGCTTATCAACTGACATCTTTTTTTATTAAGTTTTAAGCTTTATCTTGAGTTCAAGCTTGATATTAAGAATGTGTAAAATTTTAATGTGTTTTGATTAGTCATTGCTTTATTAAACATGACATGATAATCCATATTTATTTAAATTTTTTATTCCCGTGTATATTGCATTTCGTGAATATGAGCTAAATAGATTTGGTATGTTTTATAGGAAAAGACTGATCTGCGAAATAGAAAAAAACAATTAAGAAAAATCATGCGTTAAGCATAGATTTTAAAACACTTTCCAACGCTTCCTGAATGCTTTAACAAGACATCGTAATTTAGGGAAATAACGTAAATAAGGTAACTAAGTAAATATTTTAGAAAACACATAAAGCATTTGAAAAACTGATTTCAGCATTTACCGTCCATAGCCAAATATGTTTTCTAATTCTTTTGAACAGCCCTGCATTTGATCTGTAAGTTGATATACATATTATATAATGGGAAAATTTATTTTTGCAAGAAAACGCATAACAGGTTGAAATTCTCTTTCAGCAATTTATACTAATATATGGAAACATACTTGAATACTTTTGTATAATTTGTAGTTTACCTAGAACGTTTATTACGCGCTACTGCTTAGTTAAAATTTAATTCAAACACTCTTAAAACTGCTGAAATCACATTTCCAGAAATTATAATTTATAGATGGCCATGTATTCAATTCTTTACGTGACCCTGTATATCATTTTATCTATATTCTACAAACATTTCTTAGTAAATTAAATGCAGTTCAACGTAAAAATCCATAACTCATTTAAAAACTACCTTTAATCAATTTGCGCATATACCCAGTAACCCTTACGAATACTTTTATGTAGTCCTGTATATGAATTATAGCATTTATATATACCATACTCTATGCATAAATATAGTGAATCATAAAAGCGCATATCATAATTAAAAATGCATTTCCAGCAATCATCCCTAATGAACTTCGGATACAATATAGTATCGGAAATAATTTGTGTGTCCTGTAAATGCTATATACATTTCGTATTATCATGAAATAATGTATAGTGTGTAAACCTCAGCGACTTATATCAATTTCATTATATATGAAATAGATTAACATAATTAAAGTACGCCGCAAATAATTCCCTCCATCCCTGTATAATAATGTATTGGAATCCCTTTTTTAGCCCTGTAAATGAACAATAACTATTCGTTGCACCACATACTCTTGAGAATGCATATTTTAGTGCGTTTCATAAATTCATATCAATTTTATTCTGTTTGAAAGCGTGTAAAATCGTTAAAAATCATTTGGAACGATTTTTTCCCGTAGGCCGTAGTGTAACGAAATACTCTTGACTGTTCCTGTAGATGAATTAAACACGCTACAAACTTCATTACAAATAGGGGCCGTGCTATGGTAAACGTCAATAACATCCAAAAATTTCAAGGCAATCTGAGTATATTTGCGAGAGTTAGACCGCGGACAGACGGCCAGACAAACCGAAGTCATAAACACTTTTCAACTTTGTTGAAAAGTATTAAAAAGAACATATAAACGTAAAATAAATGATTGCCTATTAACTATTTTTATTGTTTAAATGTAGAAAGTAGTTATTAATCGCTTTAAAAAATATTCAGTCCTATATTACGAAAGTACATACCAACTTTTTAAAAAATATACTAAAGCAGTTTAAGCTATAAACTTGTTATCACAGGCATGAAAAACACTTTATTTCAATGCTTAAATATATTTAATTTTTTTATTCCAGTGATTACATATATCGAAAACGTGGAAAATGAATTTACAATCGAAGAAAATTTAATAACTGATTCTGAGTGTCTACAATTAAATGTTTGATTAAAATCACAAACAGAAAAAAAAAATGCTTACATAATGTTAATTTCTAATCTGAAACAATTTCTAATTTCATATTTAACTCCAAAATAATAATGATGCTATAAGTGTTAGTAACTAGAAAACATTAAAAAGCCGAAAAAAATTCCACACCACTGTTTCAACACATTTTCAATCTCAAGAGACTAAAAATTAATATTTACATTCATTCTACTATGAATGTAAGCACGAATCAGTCTCTACGCCAGCTTTTTCTTTTTTTTTTTTTTTCCGAGCGATGGCAGATTAAGATACAACAGAATCGAATAAAAATATCCTTCTGAAAACAATACAGACCAGTCTCTTTCTATATGTGTAACATAAAACTACTTAACTCATCATTATAATATATACAAAACAGGAACAAAATATTTAAATTAAATAAGACTTACATATATGCTTCATCAGTAATATCCGTATATTTGTAATATCCTAAAATGGCAGATGTCTTTCTTTTATATTAAAAGAAGTGCTGAAGGCGTGATGGTGTTCTAAACAGTGGAGTGAAGTGGCTTCCCGCGTATTCTCTTGTTTATTCTATGGTAATATCGCGAAGCAGACGATTTGAGCAGGTGTGTTTTTATTATTTATTTGTTTTTGTAAACAACTGATTTGAATCTGAAATGCGCAATAATTATATGAGAGTGTAACAATCAGTGGAGGATTATTATATTAAATTGCAATGCTAGATAAAATTGAAATCATGAAAAAAGAATACTTTTACTGTCTTAGATATCAAATTGATAAAATATAGCATGAAAAATTAGTTTATTAATGCTTGTATCGTGAAATTTATTTATTATGTCCCCCCCTCCCACCTTCGTGACAAAATTTACTATTTGCTATTCACTAATATATTTTCATTCCTTATGCCTCTGTAACTCGGGACTGTTTAAAATACTGTTTAACCCTTAACTGATGTGACAAAAATTGCCGCATAACTATTGTGAGCGGTCTGTGAGACCGCTTAATCCATCAAATTGATAAAATATAACATGAAAATGTAGTTTATCAATGCTTGTATCGTGCATTTTATTTATTATGCCCCTTCCCCCTTTCGTGACAGAATTTACTAGTTGCTATCCACTAATATATTTTCATTCCTTATGTCGCTGTAACTCGGAACTGCTTAAATTATTTATCTTCATTTTCAAAGATTTTTGAAGTTCATATTTTTGTCACACTGTGACTTACAATATGGTGGTTTTTTTATCATATATGTGACGTGACATACGTTACATGCAATGACATAATAGTGTCGTCACAATTTTCTTTTAATTGCCAGAAAAATATAATTTTACAGTAAATAACATGTTTTGAAGAACTTTTGCAATTTTTTAAAGTTTTCTAAGAAGTTCACATCTCAGTCACAATGTGACATCACTGAGTGGTGGCATTTTGGTCACAGATGTGACGTGACCACAGTGACTTACAGTGACGTCACAACGACGTCACCGTGACCATGCATGCTATGAGGGTAGATAAGTCATTGACTAAAGAGTGAGAATTTTTAATGATGTGGTAAGCTTCCCAAAAATCAAGATCAAGGTTAGAAGAACATTTTTGGATAATGGTGGCTGAGGAAAAATCGAACCTATGTTGCGAAGACCAAGAATGTTGAGCAATAGAAGAACGTTTGAGCTCCTGATTTTTAACATAACCTTCATGCTCTTTTAAACGAAATCTAAGAGCACGTTTAGCCCTCCGAGCGTCTTGCAAAAGGGTAAAATTGTAATGTTGTTTTCTTTGCATTTCGTTTTAAATAGTAAGAAAATATGATTCTTTCAACATTATTAAAAAAATCTCAATTACAAATATGAATGTAACCCTTGAGAGTATTAATCATTCTTCAATGTATTTAAAATTAATTAAATCTATAGAATTATATTATATTAAATATTGCTTATATTGCTGTGAAACCTGGAGCTTAGTGAACGGAATATTACGCCCCAAACACTTAGAGGGTTAGTCAGGCCAATATAAGAAAGGCCACACTGGCAAGAGATTTGGTAACTACCCCAGTTATCAAGGCGATCAACGGGGTGTTTGAGATTTGAAAAAGAAAAATGCCTGTGAGGTGGGAGACTGACAGCAAAAGGTTTACGAAAGACGGTAGTCTGAAAGCCATTTTCACAACGAGTCATTTCACAGGCATTCTTCTCATCCCCCTAACCAGAAATTCGCTGCTTTCAATACTTTTGTTTTTCGGGCTACCTATATTTGTTCCACTCCTCAGTTACTTAGTGCTGAACTTAATTACCTCAAAGCTATTGCTGTTGATCGTGGTTATTCCTCTAATATTACTGATTATATTTATAAGAAATTGACGAAACCCGTCCATTCTGAAAAGCATTCTAATTCCAACTCTAATACTTCAGTTGTGTTACCATTTTTTCCTAAAATCAGTCAGCAAGTTGCTAAAATCTTAAGAAGGTTTGATTTTAATGTTATCTTTTCTCCTGTTAATAAAATCTCTTTTTCAAATCTCAAACACCCCGTTGATCGCCTAGATAACTGGTGTATTTACCAAATCTCTTGCCAGTGTGGCCTTTCTTATATTGGCCAGACTAAACGTGCTCTTAGATTTCGTTTAAAAGAGCATGAAGGTTATGTTAAAAATCAGGAGATCAAACGTTCTTCTATTGTTCAACATTCTTGGTCTTCTCAACATAGGTTCGATTTTTCCTCAGCCACCATTATCCGAAAATGTTCTTCTAACCTTGATCTTGATTTTTGGGAAGCTTATTACATTATTAAAAATTCTCACCCTTTATTCAATGACTTATCTAGTACTACAGATTTTCCAAGTATTTGGAAAGCATTAATTTAATTCCCTCTTTTTTGGTTTCTTTTTCTCTCCTTCTCCGGTAGATGTTGCTACTTGTCCACCCAGTCGTTTCCACTGTTTCTCTCTCATTGGTTGTTTCTGGCGCTTTCACTACCCGCATAGGGTATATAAGGCAACGCGTCTCTGTTTACCATTTTGCTCAGCCTTGCTTTTTCTAGCACGCTGTTGTTTTTCCCTATCTTGCACTGAAGAAGAATCTCGCTGTAGATTCGAAACAGCTGTTTGCTGCTTTTCACGCATTATTTGTGCATTTTAAATGTTGGTTTACTTCTTTTTAATATTCCTGCACAAAGGATTTAATTTCTATTTTAATGTATTCGGCTTTAACGGGCCTTTATTCCTCTGTGATTTCTTTCTTTTTTCTCTTTCTCTCTATTTTTTTTCGCAATGTCACAAATCAATAGGTTTTGTAATTTACAATTAAAAAAGTACAGGTTTTTGGAACACTTACGTTTCGTACTTGACAGTAGGCGTAAGTAGGTTATTCCTAATTTCATTTCTATACGTTGTAATTTATTTTCTTCTAATAGAATTGACAATGTCTTATTTCGTTCTAAATTAGCTCTTTTAAGAGTTTTGATTCAAGAGACTCGCCATAAAATTGATCATATAGAGCGCGAGTTATATTCCTTACATATCAGCATCGCTAATTCTACACCTGATTTTGAGTCTATAGACAGAAGGTCATGGAGTAGAGTTCTCACAGCTTCTTCTGTTCATTGTTCGGTTTTAAAGAAGATATTTAATACACTTTGTAAACGTTCTGTCGTTAATAACTCCAGCAATTTGCCTGTTGTTAACCGAAATGTTGTTGTCAATCTGTCTAGTGTTTCTTTAAGTGACAATCAGCTCGATGCTCTCAAACTGAATAACAATTTCTCTGTCTCTGCTATTCCTTCTTTAACTAATCTAATTGCTCATATTGAAAGGGCCTTTAAGCATAGCGCTCTATCTTCTTCTCAAAATGAGTCCATCAGGCATCTCACTGCCAATACTGTTCATTTCAATTCTAATGTTTATAAGCCAAATCCTAAAAATCCAGTTAAACAATCTCTGAAAAATTTGCGTTCTGATCCAAACTTAATCATTACTAAGGCTGACAAAGGTGGTCAGATTGTTCTTCTCGACAAATCTTCGTATTTGGAAAAATCCCATAAATTAATTAAAGATGGTCCTTATGTTGACATCCTCAAAGACCCTTCCACTAGTGGAATTAACTCTATTAAGTCTGCCATCAAGTCTTCTTCCATTATTCCTGCTAACTGTAAGAAGTCTCTTATTCCATCTATTGCGCATTGTGCCAGGTTTTATGCTTTACCTAAGGTCCATAAACCTGACATTCCTTTTAGACCTATTGTCTCTAGTATCGGTACAGCTTCTTATAAGCTTGCCAAATATTAATTTCTGTTTTTCCCCCACTTTTGAGCAGTTACTGTTTCACAGTTAAAAACTCTTTTGATATTGTTAAAAAACTTCATAATTTTAAGCCGCAGGATCACATGATGGTTTCTTTTGATGTTAAATCATTGTTTACAAACGTTCCGGTTGAGGGGGCTTTAGATTGCCTCAAAAAGAGGCTTTTTGAATTCCATTTCTCTTATTTTGAAATTGAGGATCTTATCCTTCTCACTTGCGCTTGCTTGTCGCAAAATACTTTTGATTTGAATGGTAATTTCTTCCGCATGATTGATGGTTTGTCTATGGGTAGTCCTCTTACTCCAATTTTATGCGATATTTCTATGCACTATTTTGAGGTCAAACTTTTTGAAATTTTAAAATTTCCGTTCTATGTTCGTTATGTCGATGATGTTTATGTCCTGGTTGAAATAAATTCTGATATTAATCATATTCTCTCTATTATGAATTCCATTGATCCCTGCATTCAATTTATCTCTGAAATTGAGACTAATAACTGTCTTTCTTTCTCGATGTCCTTGTTATTCGTAGTGAAAATGGCTTTCAGACTACCGTCTTTCGTAAACCTTTTGCTGTCAGTCTCCCACCTCACAGGCATTCTTCTTATCCCCCTAACCAGAAATTCGCTGCTTTCAATACTTTTGTTTTTAGGGCTACCAATATTTGTTCCACTCGTCAGTTACTTAGTGCTGAACTTAATTACCTCAAAGCTATTGCTGTTGATCGTGGTTATTCCTCTAATATTATTGATTCTATTTATAAGAAATTGACGAAACCCGTCCATTCTGAAAAGCATTCTAATTCCAACTCTAATACTTCAGTTGTGTTACCATTTTTTCCTAAAATCAGTCAGCAAGTTGCTAAAATCTTAACCCCTTCGGGACAGGAGCCTTTTACGAAATTTTTAATCTTTTGTCACCGTTTTTTAAAAACAGAAATTTGTGTCTTCTCAAATGCGCTGATTAAATGAGGCAAATTTTACAGTAAAATTTTACTGGTGAGGAAAAACAAGGATTCAGAGAGCTTCATGCGGCACGTATACGTGTCGCTCGTCCTCAAGGGGTTAAGAAGGTTTGATTTTAATGTTATCTTTTCAACTGTTAATAAAATCTCTTTTTCAAATCTCAAACACCCCGTTGATCGTCTTGATAACTGGGGTATTTACCAAATCTCTTGCCAGTGTGGCCTTTCTTAAATTGGCCAGACTAAAATTGCTCTTAGATTTCGTTTAAAAGAGAACGAAGTTTATATTAAAAATCAGGATCTCACACGTTCTTCTATTGCTCAACATTCTTGGTCTTCTCAACATAGGTTCGATTTTTCCTCAGCCACCATTATCCAAAAATGTTCTTCTAACCTTGATCTTGATTTTTGGGAAGCTTACCACATCATTAAAAATTCTCACTCTTTAGTCAATGACTTATCTAGTACTCCAGATTTTCCAAGTATTTGGAAAGCATTAATTTAATTTCCTCTTTTTTGGTTTCTTTTTCTATCCTTCTCCGGTAGATGTTGCTACTTGTCCACCCAGTTGTTTCCAGTACTTCTCTCTCATTGGTTGTTTCTGGCGCTTTCGCTACCCGCATAGGGTATATAAGGCAGCGCGTCTCTGTCTATCATTTTGCTCAGCCTTGCTTTTTCTAGCACGCTGTTCTTTTTCCCTACCTTGCACTGAAGAAGAATCTCGCTGTAGATTCGAAACAGCTGTTTGCTGCTTTTCACGCATTATTTGTGCATTTTAATCGTTGGTTTACTTCTTTTCAAAATAACAAAGGTTTTATTTTGTAAGGATTTGAGACCGTTTCTTTTAACAAAAATTATGTTATTTTTGTAAGTTTTTATGTTACTTCAACGATCGTATGTATGTTTTTCCAGTTCAAAATTTGTACTCGAACTTTAACTCGCTTTCAAATATCCGATCGAGATTACATTTTACATATTGGCGCAAATCCGATAACAATCTAATATTATTATGATTTTCGGTTATACTTATTATATTTATACTTATTTTACAGGATAACACAAAAAATTTCGGATAGGTTACCGCTAAGACGTTTCAGAAAAAGTTTTAAATTAGATAATACAAGACTGCGATTGTTGGGTTTTTTAACTTTTATATATTTTTTAGCACTGAATCCGAAAATTACATTAATTTTTAACCATCATGTAAGGATATTTCGCAAATCATAAATTGTCAAATTTAAAGAATAACAAAAATTGGATACTATAAAGTAGAGGGGATGGTTTTGATTTTTAACTTTTGATAATTGATTTTTATGTACTTTTTAGCACTGAATCTGAAAATGACCTACATTTTTAACTATCACGTTAGAATTTTTTTGAAAATCGTAAATGTGTAAACGAAAATCTCATACTATAAAACATATGTAAAACTTTATTTTATTTTATTTTATTTTACTTTATTTTATTCAATAATTTATTCGATTTTTTTGCTTATCCTGGGATTCTTACAGCTAAACAGCTGAGTGGTCCGATGACATGGGGGAGGAGATTCAATATTAACTTTGAACTTTGCAATTTGCGAAAAATCCTGATGTTATGGTTAAAAATGAAGGTCAATTTCGGATTCAGCGGTACAGAATACATAAGAATCAATTTTCAAAAGCTGAAAAACATGACATAACACAACTTTTGCAGGCTAGTGCAATCTAATAATATTTTAAAATACGTATAATTTTGTAAAGAATTGAGGATTGATAATTTAGCATCATTTTATTTATCAAAAATTCTGTTTTTTCTTTCTTCTTAATTAATAAATAAACATTTAAATGTTTATTACAAATTGCATATTTTGCATTAACCCTCCGTCTACCAGACGGGTCCATTGGACCCGACAGGTACATACAAAATATTCATTCAAACCAGAAATTTCTTTAAAATAAACTAAGTATATAAACCAGACAAAAATAAGGTAAATAAATAAGTTAAATAGTTTTAAATAAAAATTCTGGTGTAGAACGTTTTATTAAAACTTGAATAAAATTCCCGGTAGATCTAGGGTTAACCCATTACCCGCTGGTATTGCGTTCACGCAACGGCCAAAATAAATGCACACATTTAAATAATTTACATACCCACCACTATTTTTTAATTAAAAAATTGCCTTTACTTAAAGACATAAAATTTCCAGATCATATAAAGCGAAAATTATCTTTCAGAGTTTGTGGTGGCGAACAACGTTCAGCTAAAAAGTAGAAAATTTCAACCTTATAGTTTTGGCGGTTAACACTAGAACCGCCTAAGCGGTCATTTTGACCGCTACCAAATAAAAATATTTTGATTATCACCAGAAATTTCTTTCTAAAATAAGATTAAAATGTACCTCGGAGAAATAAGTTAAATAAATATGTTAAGTAGTTTCAATTAAAATTTCCGGTGTAAAAATATTTTTATAACACTTCAGTAAAATTTCCGGCGGTTCTAGCGTTAATGGGTTAATATGTCAGAATGATTAAAGATTTCAGATTTATATTGCAATGTTAATTTTACACTCAACCATTTTTTAATATATCTGACGAAATTATATTTTGACTAAATTTCTGAATGACCCCCGATTTGCAGCAAAAAAATATGCTCCAAATATAAACAGCTATTACTCGGTCAATTTTAATCGTAGAATAACGGGGCTTTTTTTCCATTACTTGTCAGTGTAAAAGGAAAATTTTACTAAATATAACTTACAGGACCGAGGACCATATAAAAATTTAAATTTCGTAATTTTTTAAGAAATGTTTTTATTGACCCAAATCGCTTTTAAAATATTTCTTTACCTGATCTAAAACATTTTTGTAACTGGAACTATATGTCTATCACTAACGGTTTAGGAATTAGCCACTGGATACCGTTGAGACCGGCACCCTGTATAATTGAAGTATGTCTGCCATTAAATATAGCGAATATTACCATTTATAGAAACGAAACAAACAAACTGTTCTTGCACGTACGGTGTAACCTGTTAAGAGGTTAAACGGAATATAAAAATTGCCATAGCATATTGTATTGTGATGGGCAAAATGAATAATTTTACTATTCGAATGAATCATTCTGGCATACGATAAAACATAGCTTCCAACATCTGAATAGATTTTTATTCAATTACCACCAGAAAGAAAATAAGTAGGAAATTGCTCGGCAAACGTGGCAAATGAGGTGCGTTCGTACTATAACTAGTTTTATGAATATTTTTTTCACCCCATATTGTACTGAATGTACATTTTTTTGCACTTCATAAGTGCATAGCCTGTAACATCATTAAAATGCACTTGCAATAATTTTTTTCCCATTGCCCGTATTGTAACGAAAAACTTTTGACTGTCCCTGTAATTAAACTATATATCCAATTTTCATAAAATATGAAATGGCTCGACAAAATTTTGCAACAATTATATATTTAAAATTTCAGACCTTTCGGAAGACTGTAACATCATTAAAATGCACTTGCAATAATTTTTTCCCATTGGCCGTAATGTAAAGAAAAACTTTTGACTGTCCCTGTAATTAAACTATACATCCGATTTTCATAAAATTTGAAATGGCTCGACAAAATTTTGCAACAATCATATATTTAAAATTTCAGACCATTCGGTTCTGTAGTTTTTGCTCTGTTATATGCAGACGGACAGACGGACGGACGAACGGACAGACGGACTGAGCGACGACTATAGGTGCTACGTATTTATATAACTACGAACGCACCTAAAAAGGAAAAGAAGCAAAAACATAGTTTCCAGCCATTGTAATTTTTTATCAATTACCCGCACAACTTTTGACGATAAAATAATTTTTATATTTTTATGGGTTTTTTTTAATTAATTGTAATCAAAATAATTTTTCAATACAAAATTTGTGGTAGAAATTGAATTTTAAAATACATAGTTGGCAGTTATGCTTTTGCTGCATGGTGAACTTAGAACACATTCACAAAAATTCGAAATTTCAATTGAAAAATGAAATGAAATGAAATCCTTCAAATTTATATTCTAAATTATGAATTAATTGGAGTTCAAATCAGAATTATTCCATTTAGTTTCTTGTTCGCTTAGTACAATAAATGAATAAAGTTTATTTAAAATATGGCTTGATTAGGGATTTTTGCATTATCAGTAGCAGTATAATTTTCTCTTAAAAATAGGTAACAAATACCCGTGATTTGCTAGTATTAAATAAAAATGTCCTATAAATAGTCAAATAAAGACAAACTTGAAACTGAAAAACTAAAGCTTACAACTCCTTTTAGATAGAAAAGAAAAGTATCTTACTTTGTCACACTTCAGGAAAATGAAGTAATTGGAATTTGACAGACTTCTGCGATAAAAAGAAAGGATATTCTCTTTAAACTTGATCGTAAATTCTAGGTACTCAAAAGTGAAAAATCACCGATTTTTTTATTTTTTCTCTTATAATTCAATGGAATAATTACAGAATTGAATATTATATTATGTGACGGCAGTTCCGTAGCAGCATAATTTTCTCTTATAGAAATATGTATACATACAAATGACACTCGGCATATTTCAACAAATGCGGTTACTTTGCAAGTATCAAATAAAAATGTACTATAAAGAGTCAAATAAAGACAAAGCTGAAATAGGATAACTAAAGCTTACAACTCCTTTTAGACGGAAAAGGAAAGTATCTTTGTCACACGTCAGGAAAATGAAGTAAATAGAATTTGACAGATTTCTGTGATAAAAAGAAAGGATATTCTCTTAAAATTTAATCGTAAATTCTAGGTATCCAAAAGCAATAGATAAACGAATTTTTTTTCTGTAATTCAATGGAATAAATTACAGAATTGACAGAAATGACACTCGGCATATTTCAACAAATACGGTTACTTTGCAAGTATCAAATAAAAATGTACTATAAAGAGTCAAATAAAGACAAAGCTGAAATAGGATAACTAAAGCTTACAACTCCTTTTAGACGGAAAAGGAAAGTATCTTTGTCACACGTCAGGAAAATGAAGTAAATAGAATTTGACAGATTTCTGTGATAAAAAGAAAGGATATTCTCTTAAAATTTAATCGTAAATTCTAGGTATCCAAAAGCAATAGATAAACGAATTTTTTTTTCTGTAATTCAATGGAATAAATTACAGAATTGAATATTATATTATGCGACGACAGTTCCGTAGCAGCATAATTTTCTCTTATAGAAATATGTATACATACAAAGGCCATTTGGCGTATTTCAACAAATACGGGTACTGTTAAATAAAAATATCCCGTAAAGAGTCAAATAAAGACCAAGTTGAAATAGGATCTTCTTTTAGATGGAAAAGAAAAGTATCTTACTTTATCACACGTCAGGAAAATGAAGTAGATAGAATTTGACAGATTTCTGTGATAAAAAGAAAGGGTATTCTGTTTAAACTTAATCGTAAATTCTAGGTATCCAAAAGGGATAGATCAGCGAAATTTTTATTTTTGTTCTATAATTCAATGGAATAAATTGCAGAATTGAATATTATATTATGTGACGACAGTTCCGTAGTACTAGAATTTTCTTTTATAGAAATATGAATACATACAAAAACTACTTGGCATATTTCAACAAATACGCGTGCTTTCTTAGTATTGAATTAAAAATTTCCTATAAAGAATCAAATAAAGACAAACTTGAAACGGAATAACTAAAGCTTACAACTCCTTTTAGATAGAAATGAAAAGTGTCTTACTTTATCACACGTCAGGAAAATGAAGTAAATGAAATTTGACAGACATCTGTGATAAAAAGAAGGGATATTCTCTTTAAACTTAATCATAAATTCTAGGTATCCAAAAGTGATTGATCAGCAAAATTTTTATTTTTGTTCTGTAATTCAATGAAATAAATTACAGAACTGAATATTATATTATGTGATGGCAATTCCGTAGCAGTATAATTTTCTGTTCTAAAAATATCACTTGGCATATTTCAACAAATACGCGTACTTTGCAAGTATTAAATTAAAATGTCCTATA
Source organism: Maratus speciosus (assembly GCA_963932465.1). NCBI lineage: Eukaryota > Metazoa > Arthropoda > Arachnida > Araneae > Salticidae > Maratus > Maratus speciosus. The sequence goes on from OZ010794.1 coordinate 195,979,106, forward strand.
AAGAGTCAAATACAGTCGTGTAGTCGTAAATAAAACAGAGGGTATACGTTCTAAGCAGAGGGCATACGCTCAAGGCAGAGGGTATACCCTAGTGTATCTATGCTGTAGCTTTCTTGAGAAACAGAGGGTATACGGTGTACCTTAAAAAAATCCAGAGGGTATACGGCGTATACCCCCGTATACCCTCCACTACATCCCTGGTCAAATAAAGACAAACTTAAAACTGGATAATTAAAGTTTACAACTCCTTTTAGATAGAAAAGAAAAGTATCTTACTTTGTCACACATCAGGAAAATGAAGTAAGTGGAATTTGACAAATTTCTGTGATAAAAATAAAAGATATTCCCTTCAAACCAAATCGTAATTTCTAGGTATCCAAAAGTGATAGTTCAGCCAAATTTTTTTTTTCAGTTCTGTAATTCAGTGGAATAAATGACAGAATTGAATATTATTCAGGGCTCCTAAATTGTCCGCCAACTGAACACCAATATTAATTTCGAAAAATTTCCTTTTTCGATTTTTCTTACAAACCGCCTTGGAATCACCTTTGAAAGTTAATTCTAGCGCAAACCTAACATAAAATCTTCTGTTAAAATTTATTGGTATTCAGTTGGCGGACCATTTGGGAGCCCTGTATTATGTATTGCAAATGATACCAAGATACTGGCGTCATGTAAAAGAAATATAAAATACTTTGTTAAACAATAATTTATCTTTGTATGGTATTGTTTGACGAATATTTTACATTTCTATGATTGCATTTGCTTACATCCTAGTAAGATATTTATATTGGTAAATATTGTAGAGAGTTTACTTTTCAAAATGTACGCTATCAGCAGGTTTCAATAGTACAAGATATTTTTATATAAGACATCAATTTAATGCTTTAAAATATCTAAGGCCGCACTTAAATGTAAAGCGGCATAAACGTATGTCAAAATTTTCGATAGCATATTGTTTTGCATCAAGAGTAATCGTTGGATCTAAATTTAAATAGTTGTAAAAATAGCTGCTGATTTTCGAAGTAAACGTTTTTTTTTTATTTTTTATTTATTTTTTTACATCGAAATAAATCTGTATCTGATTTAAATCAAAATGGTGGTTTACTTTATTAATTTTATTATATTTATCTGACGCTTTCGGTATATTTTAATATTAATTTTGATCAATTTTAAATAATGTACGTTGTACTTCTATAGTATAATACTAGATAGAAATAGTTAATAATCGGTCAAATAAAGATAAACGAGAAATTGGATAACTATAGCATACAGATGCAAACAAGAAAGGAACAGAAAATAAATTTACCTTCCATTGGCACACATCAGGAAAATAAAAAAAAAATGTAATTTTTCAAACTTCTGTGATAAAAAGAAAGAATTTTCCTTTTAAACTATACTGTAAATTCTACGTATGCAAAAGGGATAGATCAGCAAAAATTTCACTTTCGTTCTGCAATTCAATGGAATAAATTACAGAATTGAATAGTATATTGTGTGATGCAAATGATACCAAGAAACTCGCGTCAGAAAATAAAAATATAAAATACTTTGTTAAAAAATAATTATCTTTGTGTGGTGCTGTTGTGTGGTGCTGATTTCTATTACTATATTTAGTTAGATCTAAGTAAGACATTTATATAAGTACAATAATGTCGAGAGTTAACATTTAAAAATGTACGTTATCGCCAGGTTTCAATAGCACAAGATATTTATATATAAGAAATTAATTTAATGCTCTAAAATTTTTAAGGCTGCACTTAAATCCAAAGTGGCTACTTTTTGGCACATTCACAAAGTCATTTTTAGTCTATGGCCACGAAATTGACATGTGATCGTACACACGTTTTAAAACTTAGATTTCCTGATTGGCACCACTTTTTTGAAATGGTAAAATTCCATTTATTTCCGCCTTAATTAATAAATAATTAAATAAGGCGAATTTTATCATTTTAAAGAAGTGTTGCCAATAAAAAAATCTTAATTAAAAAATGGTAGCCCACTGTTCGCGTAGTACAGTAACGGAATGAATTTTTATTAAAAATGTGACTTTATTAGTGATTTTTGCATTATCCGTAGCAGTATAATTTTCTCTAATAAAAATCGGCACACAAATACCACTCGGCATATTTCAACAATTACGCTAGCATTAAATAAAAACGTACAACAAAGTAAAAAAAAAAAGATAAAAGGGAAATTGGATAACTATAGCTTATAACTTCTTTTGGATAGAAAAGAAAGGTATCTTATTTTGTAACACATCAGGAAAATGAAGTAAATGGAATTTGACTGACTTCTGTAATAGAAAGAAAGGGTTCCCTTTAAACAAATCATAAATTCTTTGTATCAAAAATTGATAGATCAGCAAATTTTTTATTTTAGTTCTGTAATTCCATGAAATAAATTACAGAATTGAATATTATATTATGTGACGCAAATGATACTAAGAAACAGGCGTCAGATATTAAAAATATAATATAAAATGTAAAAAAATTATTTATCTGTGCATAGTGTTTGATGAATATTTTAAATTTCTCTGATTATATTTACTTTGATCCCAATAAGATATTTATATAGGTAGAATGTTGTAGAGAGTTTATATTTCAAAATATACGTTATCAGCAGATTTCAATAATAAAAGATATTTTCATTTAAGAAATAAATTTAATGCGCTAAAATATTTAAGGCTCAACTTAAATCGAAAGTGCATAGCTGCCAACTTGTACAGGTTTCTGTTACCACTAAAATTTAATAGAAATTTTTGGGTTATTGAATCGTTAAAAATGTTAGATGTCGGCGATTAAATTAGGCAAAATTTACTTTTAAGTTTTAGTGGTAAGAAAAAACAGTAGAAGTTGGCATCTATGAAAGTGGTTACTTTTAGGTACATTCACAAAGTCATTTTTAAACTTTAGCTATGAAATTAACATATGCTTGTGCACAGAAATTGTGATATCAAAAAACTTATTCCACTTTGCTATAAAGCCAAATAATTTTCAGAAAATATTTTCAAATATTGCGTTTTGAATCGAATTTCTTCGCGCGCAGCCCTGCGAAAAGCAGTGTTGACAGTTCGTTACTTTTTAATTCAGATTGCTTCTTTGCCATCACTTTTTGAAGCAGAAATATTTGGCTTATTTAATGACAGAATAAAATATGTGAATTATGCAATAAAAATAACTGGTATATACCGGGTGTTCCAAAAATGACTGATGGATTTAAATAATCCATAACTTGCAAACAGTGACAGATATCAAAAATAAAATTCTTGCAGGAGTGTTATGTAAGATGTCATGAGTTTTTATGCTGCAATTATCTGTTTTAGTTACAAATAACATCGATAGATGGCACTGCAAGCAATAACCGCTAAATCGATGCTCGCTTTTTCGGCCTCTCTCTTCTTCCATGCGAAAAAAGGAGATTAATATGTATTGAATGGATCCCGAAGTACCAAAAATGGGGTTTGGACTGAACGCCTATCGCTCTCAGCGGCACCTGTTGTTTGGAATTTGAACTAAAATCAAGAATCACTGTACAAAAACCCCTGACATCATACATAACCCTCCTGCAAGAATGTTTTAATATCTGACACCATTTGGAAATTATTGAATTTTAAAATCCATCAGTAATTTTTGGGACACCCGGTATATAATATATATATATATATATATATATATATAAATATATATATATTATAAAGATGAAATCACCAATATATGAACAAATATGTAAATTTCTAAAGATGAACAAGATATGAACATAAGAAACCAGTATGTAAAATAAGAAAGTATGAATAATCCACAGAATCTTCGGAGGAGCTTGTAGGTTAATTCATTTTGAAGATGCCTTATTTCATCCAATTTTGTCGGCATTAAGCCTAAAATGACAAAATTTACCTCCTGATAATGCAACATAAAAGAAAATAAATGATAGAAAACCAAGAGATCTAAAGAAAGATACACCACACACAGGATATTAAAAATTTCTAGCGAACAATACCTCAATTACATACTAGGATCCAAAACTACGGAAGGTAGACTCACTATATTATAGCATGTGAGAATATAAACAGATTTAGGACTATTAGAACATGTGGGCAGCAGCTGAGACACTGGAACCCAAAACATTGCTGCCATCTGGTGAGAGAAAGGAAAACTATACTGTAACTAGATTTTTAACATGTTTAGTGCTGCCATCTATACCCATAAAAAAGAATGAAATTAATTGAAAAAATCAAGAAATGACTCAGATTAGCATTTATTTAAAGTAGAATGAGAAAATAGTAATAAACTTAAATAATACTGAGTAAATATAAAATAAAATAAATAATTATATAAAAATAAATAAATAAAATGGCAGTGATTAAATTAACTATTTTAAAAACAAATATTATAAAATAAAAAATGAGTATATAAATAACATTTAAAAAAAACAACGAGGATTTTTTTTGGATATTAATATATATATATATATATGTCCTTTTATATATATGGTAAGGATCTCAATAACTAGCATCATTAAATATATATAACACACTTTATATAATTTCTGCCTTCAATTGGTAATTTATTAGAGTTCTTTTATGTCCCTTGTATATAAACAATAAATGCTACGCATTCAACATAGGGCTTCCAGTTGCGACAATTTTTATATTCTATTTGCACCTTTATTTTTTAAAAATAAATTATGTGGTATATTTGTCTTGCGTATGTTGTCAAAGTATATGTGAAAGGTTTTTGCTTGGAGAAAATGGTACGCAAATGATAAAAAAGTAGTGGTCCTGTCTATAGGATACATCTTGTAGTGCTTATCATCAATGCCTAACAATTTTGAAATGTTTGAATTAGTGTAACTTGATTTGACTGCCTAAGGGGAACTGCTCAGATGTGGGGACCACGTCTGTAGAGCATAGATGTTCTCCCCGGACACCTTTATTAAGGTCTTAAAAAATGGTTACATCAATGAGTCTGTAGACTCAAGTCGCCGGAAAATAAAACGCGAATAAAGCAGTCTGAATAAAAAAAACAGTAGCGGATTCGGAACACTGGTGAACAGTCAGCTGAGATAGCAATTGTGCCAGGCGTTTCACTCCATAGATTTTTTCAAAAACCCTTTTTTCAAAAGAAAATCGGCTTTTTAGATATTTTTTTGCAAGTTCGTAGAAACCAACCCGGAAGTTAATTTTCGTTACGAATAGTTTAAAAATCAAGCACGAAAAGTTTTCTTTAGAAATAGCGGTATTATAAAAAGGACAAGTGAAAATCCTACTGTTCACGCCTCCTTATTGTTGAATACAACTATTTTTGTATAGAAATTTACGGTATATTTCACTCTCATGTGAGCACGGATAATTGATCATAACTTCAAAATGAATTAATATATTTAAACGAAATTAGTAACACCCTTGCATTTTTTTTATGAGTAATGTAACATTATTACGAGAAGTGATAGACGATGCCACCAACCATGCTCACAAAGAGCTAAACTCCATAGTTCTAAATGAAATTGTTAGACCCTTTCGTTTACCGAAAATCTGTGCACTTTCATCGTCCTTCATGATGTCATTGCATTTCATGCAAGGTGAAATAAGTCTGTTCAAACATCTTTATTTTTTTTAACGTTATGAACAAAAGTAGGATTCGGCAGAGACATTTTGCATTTTTAACCACTTTAGTGGCGGTGGGATATCATCTAATTTTATTCATAATTCGCACCAGAAACTTTTTATTAAATTTTTAAATGAATAGTGACACTGCTTTCTATAACATAATTGTTTACTGTATTGTACTTCAGTGTTGCCAGTTTGGCCTTTTTTTTAAGTTCATAAATTCCGAATTTATACCGGAAATACTGAAAGAAGAATTTTTATTTTAAGAAATCACAAAATAGCTGTCATTTTATAAAGTAGAAGAAAGAGACTGTTTGGAATTTTCGGTGTGAATTCGAAATTTCCGAATTACCTGAAGGTTTTTTGAACTATTTCTTAAGGACAAACTGAAAACTCTGATGTACTTTATCATCTTTTAAAGTGTTCCCGATCCTTTTATTAACCCTTTGCACTCGAGAGGTGACTCTCACTCACCACTAGTGCCGCCAGGTCTCTTGCGTAAATTCGAACTCTAAATGGTCTGGATACCAGTATTTTAAAGAAATTTTCTTAGTCTTATCTAATGGCAGAATTGTTTGCGAGTAAAGATGGCGAACTAAAATATAAGAAATAATTGGTGTCCAGAGAATTTGGAGTCCTGATTTACGCATGACGCCTGGCAACAATAGTAGTGAGTGAGATTCACCTCTCGAGTGCAAATGGTTAATCACCAAGTACATTTAATTTCTCCATACTGATTTATTAATCAAATTCATCTAAGAAAGAGTTATAGAGTATAAAATATCGAACATTTCATATCTTATACTTCATTAAATTGCTAGTATGTGTTAAATACAAAATACAAATCAGTAAAAAATGTATTAATTAACTGTTTACATAATCGACTTCGTCGAAGCAATTTTCAAAACAAATAAATATATTCTAAACATTATGTCAGCTGTATGCTTATTTTTTCTTTAACTATATTTCCTGCAAGTCATGTCGTTATGGTAATTCTTTGATCCATCCTCTTAAATAAATGGTATTTAAAATGATATCAGATGAATGCGAAATACCATTTATTAAATCGACGAATCAAAGCGGTAGTATATTCGAATGACTAGCGAGAAATTTAGCTATTGAAAAAAAGAGTACGAAGCTGATATAAAATACAATAGAAAAACCACAGCTTTTGAAAGATTATGCCAAGAAGAAACCGTCTAAATAAATTTCAACGAACTTCAATAATTCATGAATATCATTCTTTCAATGAATGATAATTATTACTCGCAATATAAATTATCCATCCATTATAAGTGAAACCATAAGGCTTGAAATGCATAAAAATTCAATAGGTAACTATGCAGCATCATTTAACTTACAAAAAATATGGGTTAAGTTACTTCATAATTACGAATATAATAATAAAAATTCAAGTAAAAAAATGTATACCGTATATACTCGTGTATAAGTCGAACCCTAATTTCGTGAAAAAAATATGTTCCATTCCAATATTTTCTCGTAGCCATCTTTGCCTCATTTAATTTCAGTAAATTCTGTATTTATGTAAGACGAAGATAACTTTTTTTTAATACTGGTATTCAGTCTGTTATCCCTCTCGAATTTAAGGTCGACTTATACACGAGAATATACGGTATGTGGGCATTTCCACGTGTAAGCCACATACCATTATTTTAACTACCAGTAGTATTTTAGAACGGAAAAATGCGACTCATTTTAAGGGAGATATCTCATTAATCGAAAAAGGCGAAGCAAACTTATATAAAATAATGGTGGCCAAAAAGCATAGTATGTGACTTACACGACAAATGCTCGTGGAATTACCCATGTATAATAACAAGCATAATCTTAAAGAGTACGTGAAAAATTGAATGATGCAGTTTCATTACATTATAGATCGAGCAACTATAGAATATTTTTATTTGTGTTCACAATGGCTTCGGAAGTTCCGAAGCATGTAAACAGTATATTAAAACCTTGCTAAAATTCCATTTTCGGGTGCGATTTTTTTCGTCGTAAAATTTAAAATTTTGGCGATTTTTTTTTCAAAACAAGAAGTACATTTAACAATTTTTTTTTAATTTTGCGGTACACAATAACACATTATACTTTATTTTTAGCCACACAAAATGTCAGAAGCAAAGAAGATTTAACAGAAATAAGAAGTACTTAAAGAATCAGAATCAACTTACAACGCAGCTGCAACTTCAACTACAGAGCAAGTGGATAAAATACACAATTTTAAAAATGCACAAATTCGTCAATAATTTCTACTTTAATCTGCGAATATCTCCGGTTTTAAATTTGTCAATAACTCTGGTTTTAAATTTGTTGATAACTCCTGTTTTAAATTCGTCGACAACTCCAGTTTTGATCTGCAATCCCAATATATTAAAAAAAAAAAATATGACCGGGAAAAGGTATAGATTCAAATTAATCTTTAAAACGGCGATCACGTGATATCCCTTTAGTTTTATTTCAAAAACAGATTAAATTTGATAGATCACGCGACTTTTATTTACGGTTACCTCAAAACCGGATACGAAAACCTCGAATTACTATTATGGAATAAAAACAGCCTACAAATGGCACTGAAAAAAAAAAAAAACAACAATCGCCAAGTTCACCTGGTTATGGAATTTTCCTCAAACACCTTTTTTACTGTATTACTAGTATTTTATTACTGTATTACTAGTATTACCTGTCAAAAAATGACGGAATGTTAATCATAAATCTTCAAAACAATATCTTAAAAAACATTTTTCTGACTTACAACAAAAAAAAAAAAAATAAATAAATAAATAAATAAATAAAAATAAATAAAGATGCCTCATGCATTTTCTTAATCAAAAGGTTTTATCCTTTGATTTTTGGTGATTAAAACAAAGAAATTATGTAAACTACAGTGTAGTCACCAGCGCTTAAACGCGTCATTTACAGCTATACATTCTGTGACGAAAATGTTTGTTTAGGTTCCCTCTACATTTAAAATTTGCTGTTTAGTATGCCTTTATTTTTCGCTACAAATTAAGTTAAAATTCATAATTTTATCTGTAAGATTATTAAAATATGTTGTACCGATAAGAAATATTCATTTTATTTGCAATGTCTTCAAATCTGATAAAATGCATAAAAAAAAAAAATCCCTTTCGGCTCGGGCCTACAGGTGGAGGTAGATTGATTTCGAAGTAAGTACTAAATTCACCAATAAAACTTAAATCAAGATTAGAGATAAACCCAGTTCCTTCACTAAGAATGAGTTCTAGGAAGCTAAACATTTTGTGAAAATTCTAATATACACGAATACACACACGCATGTATATGGAATAGGTTTTAAACCTATTCCATAGCTAAAGCAAATTCAGAGAACCTCAAAATGTTAAAATAAGTCAATATTTCCATAGTCGGGTTTTTATCATGTTTTAATACGTTTCTTCAAACTCACATGACGTTACATAGTCACCTGCTGAGGTCCATTTTATTTCCAATATGACGCAATATTTTTTTTTTTATTATTATTATTATTCGTCAAACTATTTATTTTATTTTGAGTTTTCATGCAGAAATCTTGCTCTAGAAAACTTATGACGTAATATTGAATTTGTTTTCAATTCGTCAAACTATTTATTTAATTTATTTTTCACGTGAAAATCTTGCAATAGAAAAGCAATTGTTGTGGTGAGAATTTTATTGCTTTTTTTTAATTGTTGGCAACTGCTATAACGAAAAATATTTATTTTTTCCTGTCATTGCTGTGTAAGAGATGATTTCATCAGAATCATGTTAAGACGGTATTTAAAATTTTGAACCCTGCCCATTAGGGTGGGCCGAAAAAAACTTTTTTTCTCTTTTTGATTCGCTATACTGCGGAAAACTTGTGTCTAGGGTAGCTTAGTAAAATGCAATAACAAAATAAATAAATTTTTAAGTTTGGCGGTAACGCATAGGGCTTAAAATTGGGGGAAAAACACGATTTTGATAATTTTTCTAATAAATGGAAATAAATAACTTATATAACAAGCAGCTATAGACATATTTTAGTAGAAAAGAGTATAGGAATGATAAATAAATGAAAAAATAAATACATTTCGCAATATATTGGCAGCGGATTATGGTTTAAAAAAAGGCATATTTTTAAAATGACAAATTTTCATCGAAATAAAAAGCACTCTTCTGATTGCACTATTACTTGATCTGATTACCTTTATCTGATTGCACCTGAGTGTAATTTCCCTTTGTAATAAAATATAGTCCTTTACTTGTCTTTACTATCTTTTGGAAGTCTGAAATAAGATTTGCTTGAAAAACTAGGCACTGAAGATCTCGAGAAAAGTGTCGTTCTTATAAAAACATCTCTGGACATGAAGACTTTTTATGATGCCTCGGTTACCAGCTTCACGCACCGTTCTACCATTTGGGATTGACATGGGAATTGGTCAAATTTCCACTGGGCCGCTGTTTTACCTGATTCGACCTTAGACCAAATCTCTTCGTTGGTGGCTCTTCTCAGAAAAAGGTGGTGGTGAAAGTGTAGAGTTCCAGTGAATCATTTCAACGTAGTCTGCAGCTAGAAAAAGTATTTTGGATGTTTGAAAACACCTGATTGACTTTCTTTTAGAAGCTAAGTTTCTAGCCTTTATAATTCTTCCGAAACATAACTCTCGTATATGATCCCTTTTATCTACTATCATGCTCAAAAGTAAATTTTCTGGATTGACAAAAAATGCGTTTCTCTCAAATACTGGTTCAATGACCTTCAGCAAGTTTTCACAGAGGAATTTTGACGATTGTATAACTTTCAATACATGTTCCGGCCCGTTTTTTGAAGTATTTACTTTTTTTTTAATACTTAATCATACAGGTACATAAGACTTTAGAAGAAAAGAAATTATAATCTTGTGTTCGTCTGTTGGATTTTCAATACTTAAATACAACTGGAGAATTCTGTTCTGCGTTGTTACCCACCTTGAGTGGAAAGTGTGCCAGGCTCAGAACAGATAAATCTTCAGGACAGCTAGCTGCCTGCTTTTATAGTACAAATAATGTCCAGTAGGTACTGCTGATCATTGCTTAAATTGTGCCGGTCAGTTCTGGAAATTCACACTCAACACTGTTAAATTTGCCACTGGTAGTTTCTCACATTTCCTGAGCTGCGTGCCAATCGGACTAGTGATTTTGGCCCAGTCGTTTCACCCTCTAAAGTTTGAAACAAATGCCGGAATGGCAACTCATTGAAATGTAATAGGCACACACCACCATCTCTCCCCACTATAGTGGTCTTTTCACTTCTTCTTCAATGTGAATAACACCGGTTTTCCATACCGTATTAGTAACAGTGCCATCACATCCAATCACATTTTTTTGTTTCCTTTACGTCCACACTTCCAATTTTACCAATACCATGCATTCTTTGAAAGTACAAGAATTTTAGTTCAATGATGGGTATATTTTTTGCTTTTTCACAGTTACAAATAATAGAGACAGGACACTCACAAACCTCAGGGACCATTTTAAAATTGCAGTCTAATGTCATTTTCACTTACACGCAGAGATATCAAACAGTAACAAAGTCTTTTTTAAAAATCTTCAACTCTCTTTTTCAACTTTTACTTTCCCTTATCACGCTTAACCCCCTCACTGACAAGCCCGTGTTAATACGTTCACTAAGCTCCAGGTTTCACTGCAATACAAGCAATATTTAAAGTAATATAATTCTATTGATTTAATGTATTTTTAAAACATTGAACAATGATTTATACTTCCAAGGATTGCATTCATATTCATTATTAAGTTTTTTTATAAAATGTTCAAAGAATATTTTTTTTTAGCATTTAAAACAAAATGCAGAGAAAACAACATTACAATTTTGCCCTTTTCGAAGACGGTCGGAGGGTTAAAGAACTCCATAAAATTACGAGAACTGTCATGATATGCACTTGTTAACTGAACAATTCTGTAAGGCGTTACTGTCAGTATTGAAGCTTTATCAAACACAGATTTAACTTTTGGCGTCACAATAATAGAAACGTGAGAAAAATTAACTGACCTGTTTTTTGATTTCAAGGCTAAGTTGTAATTTTCATGGAAGCAACACTTGAGAACGTCTTCATAAGTTGGAAGTTTATTCACCGGTAACTCTTTTGGGTGGCGAAATAACGGGTAGTTAAAGTCACTGCGAGTAATTTCTTTGGAAACAGCCATAACACAGCGATTGAATCACTTATTAAGCGGTCATTAATTAAATCAGTTTTTAAGAAACGCGATTGAAACGCACAAAAAGCGCTGCTAATCATTGCCGGCAAAATTTTAGTGATTAACTCACAGGAACAGTTGTGTCATAAAGCACACGCATGCATATCGCGCAGTGTATTGTGAAGCGTCAGTACAAGTAGTATTGACGGGCTCCAATTCGCAGCAGGGCTCGTCGCACTGGACTGCTACCAGAGTAGAAGGACTCATAATACAGCTTGAATGCGTCAATTTAACCCCTTAATTCTCGCTCCCGAGATATTCTCGGGCTGTGTCTTTTACTCAAATTGTTTGATTCCCACCAGTTTTATAAAATAGTGAAATTGGCTATATTTTAGTATCGTTTTGCCTGTCATTAAATAAGGTGAATATTTCTTTTTCATAAAAGTGGTGCCAATAAGCAATTTGAATTATTCAACCGTAATTTAATTCGAGCGTTAAGGGGTTAAGGATATTTTAATTGCTTTGCGCTACCCTAAATGAAGTAATTTTGTTTCTTTTTTTATTATAATGTGCTTTTTGATCTTTCTGTTAAAGCCTTTTCACCATTGCAGTTTTTTATCTTTTTCGTTTATAGCTTTAAAAAATTGAAAGAAAACTACTGCTTTTTCAATAAATTTCAAATATTCAAGTGCGATGCGCTATCGCCAAAGTAAAAAATTATTTAATTTGTTTTTGCATTTTACTAAGCTACCCTAAAGCCAAAATTTAGTACATACATTCATACATACATACATACATCATTCTGTATTTCGGAATATAATACTTAATCATTTATATAGAATAAAATGTTTATGTTCTTCTCCTCTAATTAACAATAATATTAAAAAACTAATTTATGATGCATTAAATCACGGTTTTCCAAAAAAATTCATATATTCATTAATATACAATTAGTACTTTTCTTACATGATCTATTAAAACAAATTAACACATGCGTAAACAAAATTACAAAAAAATTATAAAATAAAAAAATATCTATAAAAAATTAAAAATTGTAAAATAATATAAAAAAAATATTATAGGTTGGTTGGGTGGGTAGATGATAGAGTACGGAGGAGGGTGGTGTTGTCTGGATAATACGCAATGGTTAATTATATATAAAAAAAATGGGGGCTCTTGTATTATTACTATATTTTTGTTACGTATTTTATATGGATGTTGATTTGATATTTTATATGTAATTGGAGAGTTTCATTAATATTATAATTAGCCTAATTATTGATTAATCTAATTTACAATTATTTGTTATTAAATTTTAAATTTACTAAGGACAATATCATATTAATTACTAATAGTATGCCATTCTTATAGTGAATAATATACATATAAGTATGTATAATATAAATATAGTTATACTGTATGCATTAAAATTGGGTAATTATTTTTATTATTATTACTCTATTCTCTATAATATTTATTATCGGTTTAATGTTTTTGAATGTCCCACATTCATACTTTATGGTTTTTTATGGATGTCTGAAGATAATCCACACTCTATATTTGTGCTTTTTAAGTAATGGGTATTTAAGTATCATTTAACCTTCTATTTACTTCCACATGTTTTTTATTTCCTGTTCATTTTATAAATATCTGATATATAATTCATAAAAAATAATTTTTATATTTAATAATTATTTATATTAATTAATACTGATTTTTATTTTGTTTTATAGCATATAGCTATATGCTATATATTATCAATGTTCTAGAATTATTTATTTCTTAGTTTAGTTTAAATAAGTTAGCTAATAGAATATATTGTATGCTTTTAAATTTTATTTACAATAGTTTTTAAATACATTGTGTGGTTTATATTCGGTTTATAATTCTCTATATATAAGGATATGTTTGGTTTTGCTGTTTATACAGTTATTTACATTCAATTGCTTACAATTATTTATACAGTTATTTACATTCAAATGCTTACAAATATTTATCTTGCGTTAGTTGTTTAATAGAAGTAATACTAGATGGCAGCACTAAATCTGTCTCTTTAAGATAGCTCTAATTGTTAATTTTTCTAGCTCCATTTCAGTTATAATTTAATACACCAGGGGGTATTTTTAGCTAAATTTTGACGATATTGTTAAACTGTTATTAATTAATTTAATAGTGCATTTTAAATAATGTAATTTATATCTAATTATTTTATATTAGATTAAATGTGTTTAACAAGGTATTTCAAATTTTATTTCAAAATGTATTAACTGCATCCTTTGGTATCATTTACTGTGATTTCTTAACTGTTTTATTCACCTTAATCTTTTTGATATACTGGCAGCCATGTGCGCGTGGATTTTTGTAAAATACTGAAATATTAATCGGTATGGTGTTTATTATTTATATTTTATATCCTATAAATATTTAAATACGTTTTATTGATTCTTCCATTTCATATTATTTGTTTCTATTCTGCTTTCATTTTTAATCAATTCACTTGATTTTATGGTTGTTTGGGCACAGGGGAAAATAACTTTTAGCTTTAGCTTATTTTTCCCACAGAAAACAACCATTTTGCTTATATCATTGAATTCTGTGCCCTTGATAACGTAATTCAATGTATAAGCTTTTCAATTTTTGTCGGTGTCCACTTTTTTCTTTTTCTTCCATAATAATTCTTATATTAATTTTTTTTTTTTTTTTTTAATACTTACAGCTTTAATTCATAATATTTGACGGTGGAAGGTTATGTTTAATTAATGGTTATATATTAGCATTCAAATTACTATGATGCATTTGCGCAAGTAATTATGAATGTATGCTTTTTACGATATCTTTAAATATCTTTTCATTTTGAATGTCAACAATTCATTTTGATGTATTTTTTCCTTATGGTATCTTATATATATTTATATATATTCCCAGGTCGCTAAATTATTTAGCAATCTTTTAAATATTATACGCTTAGATCATTGCTGCAATTAGCGCACTATCTATGTGTATTATCAATATGATTTCTACCATGTAGTTATCTGATACCTATTTTAGGATTCCATTAATTTTTTCATTCCTATCATTGCAACGATTTATTTAATGTTTTTTAATTTTCTAGTTATGATTTTATCTGAATTTTCTTGAAGTTAGTGTATGATATTGTCCTATATATTTTCTATTTTTGCTATAGCTTTACATAATTCTGTAGAGATAATCATTTTATATATACATTAATTTTTAAGCAATAATTATTCCTATTCATAGATTTAATGTTAATTTGCTTTAGTTTAAATTTGTTTTAATTTAATCTGAGTAGTTAGTTGGGTATGCGTTTTGGTTTTCTTTGTATGGTTATAGTTGTTCTAGGATTTGGATGTTATGCGGATCTTTTTTGACTTATTTGTTATAAAATAGTTTAGTGGTTTCTTGCTATTATTAGTCTACGATATTTGGGTTTTCATAATTTGGTTATGTATAATTTGAAGATTGTTTCTGCGTTCTGCTTCTATTATTGTAAATATTGTATATATTTTTTCTTACTGAAGTTTTATTATTTAATGAAGGCTAATTTAATTAAATTATTAAAATTTCTTATTTTTATGGCAATTATTGCATTTTCCATACATAATTTTTATATGGCAGTTCTTAGTAAACATCTCGATACTGGCAAGATACACTTAGCATCTATGCAGTGTAGTGCCCGGTACAGGAATAATAATTGGGTTGTTCCTGGATCGTCATCCAGCGACCATTTATACTCTCCCCCTCGTCCTTTATTTTTTCGTAAGTGCTATGATTCTCGGTGCAAGACATGTCCATACGCTGCTCAGACACAAATTGTCTCAGATCCTAATTATTCAAGTTTTTGTAAAGCATTTAATGTTATTTATAGTATAAAATGCAACTTATGTAATATGAAATATATTGGTGAAACATCAGGTCCAATTCATAAACGAATCAATCATCATCGTTCAGACTCTAATAACAACAAAGCAAAAAATATACAATATACAGCTGAAATTCAACATTTTCATAAACATCTATTTAAAAATACGACAATTGAAATCCTTCAAATTCTAAAGAATAAATCAGAACGTCTTTATATGGAATAATCATATATGAAATATTATAACACAATTTATCCTTATGGACTTAATAGTGAAGTATTTAACAGACCTGTCAAAGTCTTCACATCTATAAATAACAATATTGATTATTCTCCAATTTATCCTACTCTTAATCATAATTTAAATGCTAAAACAACACGTAGTAAACGCGGAAAGGGTCCATCATCAGTTGTAGTTTCCAAAAAATCTATCACAAAACAAATTAATGATCTTCAACGAAATTACTTAGAGAATTATAACTGGATGTTAATTCGAAAAAAACATCTTTGCTATTAAAAAGAAACAGCTTGTACAACATTTAAATGTCTTTCTAAGTAAATCTTTCTCTAAACATTTCTCTGATATTTACTTTGACCTTATTATGAGTAGGGTTAATCTTTTAAATATTAATTTACAAAAAAAAAAAAAAAAAAAAACACAAAATTCAGAACATGAATACTCAAATGATAATTACTTTTTCAAATCACATATTTAATAAAATTAATATCAATTCTATAATTAATGATAAAAATTGTTTTTTTCCTATCAATAATCTTCATATATCAAAAACCTTTAAATATCCGAATACAATTGGGAGAAAGATTTTTAACTACAATACATTTTCAAAAAATACATCTGCTGCAGGTAATTTTCCGTGTAACTGCAAAGACCCCACTCTAAAAAAATACATAAACAATGATCATGGACATATAATCACTGGAAATCTTGATATTGTTCATGATTTTAAATTGAAACAACTAATGGGTTATGGTACTAAATATAGACTTCCATCTAAATTTAATGTTAAATCTATTATCAAACAGTTTACTTATGATATTGATATTTTTATTTATAAAATTTCTATCTCTTATAATAAGCCTATTGAATATTTTAATCAATGGAAGATATTAGTAATTGAAAAATTAACTATGGCTTTAAATAATATTGCTGATTTGGTTTCTATTAAAACAAAGCATTATTTCCAACAAATTACTAAATTACAAAAAAAAACTACGTTATTACATATGTAGACAAATCTCCTAACAATTATGCTATTATATGTAAATCATATTATCACCAACTTCTTACAAATTCTATTTCTTCTAATAAGTCATTTCAAAAAACTAATGAAACTGTAATTGTAAATAATCGTAAAATTCGAAGTTATTATAAACTATTAAATATTTTATCTACTAATTTTAATTATCCATATTTAGTTCTTATTCCCAAATTTCATAAAACTCCTATTAAATTTAGGACTGTTACTATTGGTTGTAATACATATAATAATAAAGCCAATACACTTCTCTTAAAAATTCTTAATCAATTATATGTACTTACTACAAATAATGATAATACACATTGTATAAAAAATAGCTATCAACTTGTTAATATTTTAAAAAATCTTCATTGTGTTTATAATATAACGACATATGACTTCAAAGATCTTTTTAATAATATAGACCTATTAGATTTACATAAAATTATAAATGCATTATTTAAAAAATATTATAAAAAACTGGAATTACCATCTAATATAGATATTGCATATTTTAAATCTTTAACTAACTTCATTATCTATAATAATTATATATTGCAAGATAATACTTTATATTTACAGCATGTCGGTATACCACAAGGCGGTTGTACTTCCAGTTTACTCTCAGACTTATACTTATATCATTATGAACGTAATTTTACTAATAATAATCTACATTTATATCGTTATATTGATGACATCATTTTAATTGATACTGATCAATCTGCAATTACTCGATTTCCAGTTGATTATCCCACTAATTTGGAATTAACGGAAAACCTTTTATCTAACAATACAATTAACTTCTTAGATCTTAAAATTACAATCAAAGACAATAAAACAATCACAGATTTATATGACAAACGTAAAGAATTTAAATTCAAAGTTAATACATTTACAAATTTTAAATCTTGTCTACATCATTCTGTATTTCGGAATATAATACTTAATCATTTATATAGAATAAAATGTTTATGTTCTTCTCCTCTAATTAACAATAATATTAAAAAACTAATTTATGATGCATTAAATCATGGTTTTCCAAAAAAATTCATATATTCATTAATATACAATTAGTACTTTTCTTACATGATCTATTAAAACAAATTAACACATGCGTAAACAAAATTACAAAAAAATTATAAAATAAAAAAATATCTATAAAAAATTAAAAATTGTAAAATAATATAAAAAAATATTATAGGTTGGTTGGGTGGGTAGATGTTAGAGTACGGAGGAGGGTTGTGTTGTCTGGATAATACGCAATGGTTAATTATATATAAAAAAAAAATGGGGGGCTCTTGTATTATTACTATATTTTTGTTACGTATTTTATATGGATGTTGATTTGATATTTTATATGTAATTGGAGAATTTCATTAATATTATAATTAGCCTAATTATTGATTAATCTAATTTACAATTATTTGTTATTAAATTTTAAATTTACTAAGGACAATATCATATTAATTACTAATAATATGCCATTCTTATAGTGAATAATATACATATAAGTATGTATAATATAAATATAGTTATACTGTATGCATTAAAATTGGGTAATTATTTTTATTATTATTACTCTATTCTTTTTAATATTTATTATCGGTTTAATGTTTTTGAATGTCCCACATTCATACTTTATGGTTTTTTATGGATGTCTGAAGATAATCCACACTCTATGTTTGTGCTTTTTAAGTAATGGGTGTTTAAGTATCATTTAACCTTCTATTTACTTCCACATGTTTTTTATTTCCTGTTCATTTTATAAATATCTGATATATAATTCATAAAAAATAATTTTTATATTTAATAATTATTTATATTAATTATTACTGATTTTTATTTTGTTTTATAGCATATAGCTATATGCTATATATTATCAATGTTCTAGAATTATTTATTTCTTAGTTTAGTTTAAATAAGTTAGCTAATAGAATATATTGTATGCTTTTAAATTTTATTTACAATAGTTTTTAAATACATTGTGTGGTTTATATTCGGTTTATAATTCTCTATATATAAGGATATGTTTGGTTTTGCTGTTTATACAGTTATTTACATTCAATTGCTTACAATTATTTATATAGTTATTTACATTCAAATGCTTACAAATATTTATCTTGCGTTAGTTGTTTAATAGAAGTAATACTAGATGGCAGCACTAAATCTGTCTCTTTAAGATAGCTCTAATTGTTAATTTTTCTAGCTCCATTTCAGTTATAATTTAATACACCAGGGGGTATTTTTAGCTAAATTTTGACGATATTGTTAAACTGTTATTAATTAATTTAATAGTGCATTTTAAATAATGTAATTAATATCTAATTATTTTATATTAGATTAAATGTGTTTAACAAGGTATTTCAAATTTTATTTCAAAATGTATTAACTGCATCCTTTGGTATCATTTACTGTGATTCCTTAACTGTTTTATTAACCTTAATCTTTTTGATATACTGGCAGCCATGTGCGCGTGGATTTTTGTAAAATACTGAAATATTAATCGGTATGGTGTTTATTATTTATATTTTATATCCTATAAATACTTAAATAAGTTTTATTGATTCTTCCATTTCATATTATTTGTTTCTATTCTGCTTTCATTTTTAATCAATTCACTTGATTTTATGGTTGTTTGGGCACAGGGGAAAATAACTTTTAGCTTTAGCTTATTTTTCCCACAGAAAACAACCATTTTGCTTATATCATTGAATTCTGTGCCCTTGATAACGTAATTCAATGTATAAGCTTTTCAATTTTTGTCGGTGTCCACTTTTTTCTTTTTCTTCCATAATAATTCTTATATTATTATTATTTTTTTTTTAATACTTACAGATTTAATTCATAATATTTGACGGTGGAAGGTTATGTTTAATTAATGGTTATATATATATATATATATATATATATATATGTATGTATATATATAAACTTTTTAGGTGGGGATGGTTTTGGGTTCCTGGGGTCGTATAATGAAAAGTTATGAAGGAATTTTTCAAAAGTAGCACAATGGTAACGACTGCAATACGTAGTATTTCTTACGAAATCTACCTAAAAATATTACAACAGAAAGTTTCTTTGTTTGTATTAATTGCTGATAGATGACGCCAAAAAAATTAGGAAGAAACATAAGATCTCGATTTATTGGGAATTAAAACGGCCTACAGAAACTCTGCTTGTAGCCTTCGGTACAGAAAAAAATTGTCCCTTTAATTTCCCTATTAACAAATGCTAAGGTGCCATTGAAATAATTCTTTATTGTAAATGCATTTGAAAGTTTTTGATGTTTAAATACGGATAATTTTTACTTTGTCACATAAGACAGAACACAAGTATCACAGGAAATCTGAAATTGTGCAAAAGAACAATCATTCTGAACTAATTAAAAATACATGTAATGCAATGTGCTTGCACGATTGCGAAAGTTATATCTTTTCTCCACCAGATGGTGATAGTTATCCGTTATTTTTAATTTAGAACTTGTTGTTGTTGTTCGTTGTTTATTTGGCCCTTAAATTTAGAATTTATGGATAGTTTTTGAAGGTTTTAAACAAAGTTAAAAATATTTAAAGGTTTTAATATACTTTAAAAAATATTTTAAGAGAAGCAACGACACATTAACCTGTATTTTTTTTTTAATGAAGCATTCAAAGAGTCATTCATTTGTTTGTAGATTTGCTGGAATTCGATTCTGAATGGCAACAATATCGTTTGTTTAGATCTGATTTCTATGGTTATAATAGATTAATTTTAATTTAGAACTTAATACATTAAAATGGATATGATATGCATGTTTTCTGTGAAAATATGCTGAACAGACATGGTTTCAAGAAATTATAATTTAGCAAGCATATATTTTTCATTAAGTCTAACATGACGTTTTAGCCTAACATGGCGTTAGTCGATTCGTAGACCAGAGTGGTTTGCACCGGCATGGTTCCGACACTTTCCTGCACTCGGATTTTATTATAAGTAGAAGATTGTTTTTATTTAACGCCTACTAGCAATTTAACCCTATAACGCGTGATTTTTATCCCCCTCCCTCCCGCTCCCTTCTAAAACAATTATTTAAGAAATATATATTGAACACGAAAATTATTTTAAAAATCACATGTCAATCACATCAATTTAGGAAAAAAATAAAGTCCGTCAAATAATTACATTATAAACTCAACAACATATAAAGTGAATTTGAAGTGGGACACATGGCTACACTATGCATTTTATTGTTAAAGAAGAACACTGGTCTCCAAAAGTTAAGGAACTGGGACTGGATGCTTTCGATTGTATACAGTTTGTGGAATGTTGGCGAATATTATTGGCGAATTGTTCTTGAACTTCTGGGATGTAAAAAACGTGCTTGATTTCATATTTCTCGGTGAAGATGTAGTCGGGGGAGGACAATTAGGGGGCTAATAATAAATGTAATAATAAAATAATATTTGCGATCATATACGTAACAGAAAATACTGAAAATGGTTTGTCACTGTGTTAAATGACTATTTGGGTTCGGTTCAACGTATGTGTGCATTTCTGTAAGCATAGCACTCATATTCGTGAAAATCTTATTGTATCTGTGAAAAATATTAAAGCTTTTTGTTTATAGCACACAGAGTTTTCAACCAAATTTAACACAACTTTTCGAAAACCTGACAAGGAACAGTAGTAACAGTATACTGCAATTAAAACATGAATATATTGAATATTTGATGAGATATGGGCATTTGTACGAAATAATTTTTAACAGCGCATGCGTGGAAGATTCTAAAATTTTTATATTTTTATTTGGTAGTTTTTGTTACTGTTTAGGGCAACTTATATGAAACGTCCAATCAAATATCCCGAAAATTCACAAAGATGGGGCGAGATAATGAGTTGCATTCTAAAAATAACTTTATTGTAAGGAATTTTACACAACTTTTCAATCAGCTCACTATATCTTTCCGTGCTTTCACAATATTTCACTGGAATTTTTATAGAAGTTGCCCAAAGTAGCTGGGTACCAAATTATGAAATAAAATTTTGAATAAATTTTGAAATCTTCCACGCATGCTCAGTTAAAAATTATTTCTTGTAAATGCCCACATCTCATCAAATATTTAATACTGTCGAACCTCATTATCCCGACACTCTAATGACCAGAAAAAATGTGTCGTCATAAGCGGACTGTCGCAGTAACCGGAGTTGGAGAAAAATATGTTTGTAAAGAGCTGTTTTTTTAATTAATTTAAGACAATTTTAAGTTCATAACTGTTCTTGCAGTTTTAAGCAATAAAACATTATTATTAAACAAAATATTCACAAGAAGAAAATTGAAAAGAATTAAAATCAGATTTATGATAACTTTGTTTTTTATTGTTACATGAAATATTGATGAATTAAGGTTTGCGTATCTCTAGATGTGCTTCCTACAATTCTTTTTTCAATATTATAGAATGAATTGTAATCGATATTCGTCGTTTCAGAAATGGATATCAGATAATTTCTGATCGTTTCAATGCAATGCAATGCAATAATTGAAAATTATTCAATAACGTAAAATCCGGGGTTTATTTTCATTAAAATCATATACAGAAAATCGGAACTTTGAAAGACTGACGTGATAAGCGGAGTAACGTGAAAACCGGGTGTTTCGATAACGAGGTCCGACTGTATATTCATGTTTTAATTGAAGTACACTGTTGCTACTGTTCTTTGTCAGGTTTTCGGAAAGTTGTGTTAAATTTGGTGAAAAACTCTGTATGATATAAACAAAAAAGTTTTGAGTTTTTCACAGACACAATAACATCTTCACGAATATGAGTGATATGCTTACACAAATGCACACAAACGTTGAAAAGGACTCAAATAGCCATTTAACACAGTGGCAAAACTTTTTCAACATTTTCTGTTACATAGGTGATCGCAAATATTATTTTATTATTAAATTTATTATTAGCCCCCTAATTGTCCTCCCGATTAAATCTTCACCGAGGAATATGAAATCAAACATGTTCTTTAAATCCCAGAAGTTTAAGAACAATTCGGCAATACCTTTGGTAGATAATTGACAAACCGTGTACAATCGAAAGCATCCAATCCCTGTTCATTAAATTTTGGAGGCCATTATATATTAACACTAGAAAGACCGGAAACGTTACAAAAGTTTTATGAAAATATTTTAAATCAGAATTTTTATTTAAAACTATATAACTTATTTATTTAGCTTTGTTTTTTTTTCTTATTTGTGCCTTTTAAACTTATTTTATAAAGAAATTTCTGGTTCCAACCGAAATGTATTCATTTGATATTGCTCAAAATGACCCCTCGCGGTCCTTCTAGTGTTAAGTATAGTTGTTATGATTTGTTATCTATTCATATTTGTAAATAGAGGTTATTTTGTAGAAATTTTAAATATTTAATAGAAACTTTTCTATCCAAAGAATTTCGAGCAAAAATGCTTTAAAGAAATACGAGAAATTTACAAGACAAGCTTAAAAACTCCAAGAATCTGCATCAGAGTAATCTTACAAAAAAAAAAAAAAAAAATTCCAGCATTTTTGACGGCTTAGATTTGGTGATATATGATATGTGAAAACCAGATTTTCTTAAATCTTTTGCACACGTGAGAAATATTTTATATGCTTTTCTGATGTCTTAGAAGTATACTTAACAAAGGATAGAATAGTTCCCGATGTGTCAGTTTTTCTATTTTCTACTGATGTCATGCCAAATTTTCGATTTCTAACAACAACAACAAAATATTTTATTTCATTAAAAAAAAAAAAAAAAAAAAAAAAAACATTTAACCCATGATATGCATAAAAGCGTATAAACTGCTTTTTTGATTGTTTTCCGATTAACACCATAACTGCATGTAAAATTTATTGCTGAAAAATATATTATTACCGATTTATTCAAAGTAATATGTTCATAAAATATTTCACAAGACACTAACGACAATTACAAGATTAACATTTATTCGGTTTAAAAATATGATTATAATAAAATAATTAAGTATAAATGATTACAATAGAATCGAGCTAAACCGAGGTAATTGGAATCGTTACCTGTACAGATTAGCAAGATTTTCAATTATTCGAAATTGCAAAAGAAATAGAAAAAGAAAGAAAGTAAAACAATTTCTATTGAAAATTATGAATTACCAATGCTTTTTTTATTCTTTCTTTTTTATTCTTTCTTTTGTAAAGTGATAAGTAATATTAATGCTAAAATATATTTTTAGCCTTAATATACATATTTTTTTATTTTAACAAGTCTGATATAATTTAGTTCTTTTCTATTTTACAAATTTCGATTAGGATTATCCGGGATTGCGGATTAGCGGAGTTGGAATTAACGATGTTCATTAAACATGATTCTTCAGTTTTTTCAGCGTAGCTAGGGAGAGGGTCCAAACGCTGGATACCAATTATTTTTGTAAACTTGTGTTCGCCTTATCTAATCGGAGAATTTTGTGCTATTAAATAAGGCGAAGAAAACTTTACAATATTACTGGTATCCAGAGCGTTTGGACCCCCTCCCTGGCTACGCCACTGTGTTAATCTCTATCCTTCATTTAAATCAAGGGTGGCCAACTGAGGCACGCCCGACACCACTAAAATTTTATAGTAAATTTTATTTTAGTCATTGTGTTATCGAATCATCGAAACTCTGCGATTCAAAAAGTCGGCTACTTCTCGGAAAAAAAAAGTGGTAACTGGCGTGCCACAGTTGGCCACCCCTAATTTAAAAATTTAAAAAATACGATGTGAAAAATGATCTCTGCAATACAGATATACTAAGATATTTGCAAGCGATATTCACCAAAAAGAAAATGTATTGTAAATTGTAGTGCTATGGAATATAAAAAAATGTCGCCTGTCCTTGCCTGTAATAAAAAGATTTAAATTTCAAACCATCTGCGCAATTTGAAGGAAACATTTTTCTAAAACAGGTAGTACTCAAATAAAATCATAAGACAAAATGCAATATTGCACCTTGATTTAATCACAAACTACACAATATGAACTTTAAAACGTTTTCTGTTTTCTTAAGAGGTAACAGATAATAATACAACAGATGTTACAAGTTTAAAACATACATTTTAAATATCCTAGTACTTTTGGTCTGCAACACCAGCAGTCATCGTCATGGGATATTTTCAGTAATTGTTATTCTGTTCATTTCAAATACAACACTTCGTTTTAAATGGGAGTCTATAGTTCTTAGGGTTGCTGGATGTAGTAATGGAGGGTAGTATTAGCTAAAGTATTAGAACTCTGGATTAAACTTTTGTAATGAAAAATATTTAACTGTCGATTCATTCATTTTAATACGTCATTCTGTTCACATTTGTCAATTCTGTTTTTAAATTCATAGCTGAACCCTAATAGAAGAAGCAGGGCTTTGGATTAAACTTATTTAGAGGAAAATATTAGTAGCGTTTATAAAGTTCATAGTGTCATAAAATCAGTTCGTTTTAAAGATCTTATTGGGTAGTCGGGTAGCACTCTTTCCCAGTTTTTACTAATTATATAAGTTTTTAAAACTTATCTTTGTATGTTTTAGTTGATTTTAATACTTTTTTCTTATTTTTGTATTTAAAAAATTAAATTTCTTCAAATTCTTAGGCAAGGCAGACTTAAGACCGCATTTTTTCTTTGAGAAAGATATCAAAGATGGTTTGTCAGAATTAATTTCCTTATCACCGCTTTCGTTTGGTGAAAAGAAAATATTTTGGCATTTTAAGCGTAGGCGCTGACTTCACAATAGCGCAATCAGGAACACATCCATGACAAATTTTGAAACTTTTTTGCTTTGTTTAATGACAAAATTCTGTGATAAATTAAGACAAAAATAACGTTATAAATATAGTTTAAGAAGTTTTCTGATTGCAGCAGTCGCACAGTGGAGTTGGAAGTAAAAACCTGGCCAAAATTATTTTTCATGTGTTTTAAAGTTTGAGAGTTGCCAGAATTAACTGCCTTAGAGTCTTTCTCGTTTGATGAGCGGATAATATTTTGGTATCAGCAAATACATAAATAGAATGCTAAATTCATCTTTAAAACATTAAACTTAAAATTACACTATGTGCAAAATACTTAAAAGACGACGACAAAAAATATTTAAAAAGATGTTAAATTACTTTAATACTTCTTAGTGCTTTCAGCTACCTATAAACACAGCCTTCGTCAGGGAATACAAAAATACTGTTAAATGCAAAAATACATTATTTTTTGTATTATCTGACGAAGGCTCTGTTTATAGCTGAAATTACTAAGAAGTATTAAAGTAATTTAACATCCTTTTAAATATTTTTTGTCATCTTTTAACTATATTAATACATGGAAATTATTCCAAAGAGAAACATTCGCCTTTTTACAATATTTCAAATGAAAAAAAAATTTCGTGTTTGCCCATGTCGGTGGCTCACGATAAATATTCCATCTTGTGCTGCGTTTGTAGCCTTGCCAACATATAATGAGAAAATTTCCAGACTGGGTATCGTTCCATGTGGTTTAGTCGGTAGAACGTCAATGCGCTATACTGATGGTCCGGGTTCGAGTCCCGGCATGGAATCTTTTTCACTATGTTGGTCTTTGCACCTCTTAATCCCTTGAGGGGCAAGCAATTGTGTTTGTGTAATGTTGAATTCACACCGGAATGTTCGAAAAATTATGTTTCCAAATAAGGAAAAGCAATTTTACGACCTTTTTTCCACCAAAGTTAGAAAAGTAAAATTTAATAAAAATTTCTGGTGCAAAACTTTATTAATCGTAGAATGGATAAAATATATCCCATCGCTCCTCAAGGGGTTAACCAATTACAGTCAAACCCGGTTAAGACGCCCACGGTTAATACGCGATCCCGCTTAATACGCGGATTTCTTCCGGTCACTTGACGTCGTCCATAAGGCTAATGCAAAAATATCACGTTTAATACGCGAACGGTTATTACGTGATCCCGCTTAATACGCGATAGATTTTCGGTGTTTTGAAGTAAAAAATCACGCTTAAGACGCGAATTCATAAATCAAAATGCGACTTCCTCTACCATGTTGCCAAATTAGAGGATTATTTTATTAAGATAAAAACCACTCATTCCAAATAGTAATGTTTATTTTATTTAATGACAGATTAATTAAGGAGAATATTACTAACATGAAATAGTGGTAGACATTTGAATGAAAATAACTTGCTAAATGAGCAAAACTGATTAAATGCGGATTGTTCATCAAAGAAATCAATTAATGATTGATAAAGCATTCGCTGCAAAAAATACCTTGAGCAACTTGCTCTGATATGTCATAAAAATTATGATTATACCTGTTGTTAATCAGGTTTTAAATGCACGTTATATTACTACTATGTTTTATAATGCATGTTATCGGCAAAGAAAAAAAATGAAACTTTTGATGATTAAGGAAATGCGATTGCAGTTTTGTTATTTTATGTTTTCAAAGTTTCGTTTAGTTTTTGCTAGGCTAACAATATTTTTTACACAATCATTAATAAGGATGGTATTTTTTCTCAAATTAAAAATGACAGTTTATAATGATACTCATTACCACAATTACTAAAAATAATTTTTCTAACTGGCTTAAAAAACTTAACATTTCTTCTTCGTGTTAAAAACATTAGCCTAGCATGAAAATTACATATATTTGTTGTTTTATTTTTTGTTGTAATATTAATCAACTATAAAGTCATGTTGGAATCCTTATTTATTTTCAGTTATTATTCCAGTATCCTATAAAAAAGAAGCAATGAATTAAAATTGAATACAGTTAAATTTTAATTTAAATATACTTAAAAATCACAACTTTCGGCAGTACACTTTAAAGGAAAGCTCTAAAGTTCATTCAGACGATAAGATGCGTAAATAAGCCCAGTTACTGCAAAATTATACAAATCACGTTTAATACGCGATCCCGCTTAATACGCGACTTTTGTTCACTCCCTTGAAACGCGTCTTAACCGGGTTCCACTGTACTTTTAAATTTGTTTTTCATTTGAAATATCTTTTAACTATTTTGCACATAGTGTAATTTTAAGTTTAAGAGTTTGGCATTTCAGACATGGGCGCCGATTTCACAGTGGAGAAAGAGGCAATCAGGTATACTTCCACTACTAATTTTGAAAATTGTTTGCTATACTTAACGATAAAATTGTGTGATAAATTAAGACAAAAAGAACATTTAAACAAGGTTTCAAAAATTTATCTGATTTCCGACGTCGCACAACGACTGCAATGAACCGTATTCGAAGCAAAACCCTGGACAAAATTATTTATGTGTTGTATAGTTAAAATCATTGCTGTTGATTTACTGTTAGTAAAAACATTTGTATGCTGGTATATAATATAAAGTTTACTTAATTTTTTACTGTTTATAAGAGGAAAGAAATGTTTGGTAGAGGGTTTTACTTAAAGGTAATGTTTAATTAATTGTTGTTAATTATACTATATGTATACTTTTAATTATTTATATGAACGAAGGTATTAATATACATATTATTTGTATTTAGCATTTATTTACATATTATTTGCATTTAGCAAAGATGAGTCTCTAAAATTGAGTTGTAATATAAAGATTCTGTTTTTTGAGTGTTATTAATAGATTACTAAACAATTTATACTTAAAAAGGGCAGCTGTATGAGGAATATAAAAAAAATGTCTTCAAAACTATAAGCAATACGACTATACTTAAAAAATCTTCCGGCAAACCCGGCACACCTTTAAAAAGCTACATATTTAAATCAATGCATCTAGATTAGAGCTAAAAAGGCGTAAAAAGAACAGTTTTTCAAATGAAGAAATTTTAGTTTTTAAATTCTTTTATTATATTAAAAATAAAGCTATTGAGTTCAACAATTAACGATGATATCAAAAATATAATTTTAAACATAATTAAATGCAATTACAAACATTTAAACGTAACAATAGATCGTAATTTTCTTGCAAAGAAACCTCCTCTTCACCTGAATGTAGAAACCGCCAGACATGACTTATGCTTCTGAAATAGGCATAGAACCATGCACCAGTTGGTCAGCTATTATAAAATATGCGTTTTACAGTTGTTGAGCAAATTTTACATTTTGAATTTTTGGCCAGGATTTTGCGTCAAATACTCCACTGTGCGTCGTTACCGTTAAGTAATCGCCTACACTTCTAAGTGATTTGCAAGTGAAACACATTTTTAATCACAATTTTTTTTTCACTATATTCCATGAGCAATTTAAAAGCGTACCATTCCTCTATTAGAGTTATCAGATTGTTTGAAAACGGTAATTTCAATTTTCACTTTTTCCACAAATTGACTTTTGAGACCTGTTACATAGGCGGTGTTGTCAAAGGGCTATTTTTTTTAAATTAAGATTTCTTGATTGACACCACTTTTTTGAAATGGTAAAATTCACCTTATTTAAGGACATATTAATGAAGCCGGAAAGAAGTACAATTTTATCATTTCAAAAAAGTGGTGCCAATCAAGAAATCTGAAATTTAAAAAAAGTAGCCCACTGGCAACACTGTACATAGCATAGCTGCCAACATCTTCCGTTTTTTCAGACCAAAAAAATTTTATAGTAAATTTTACCAATTTAAATGGCCAAAATCTGCCGATTAAATAAGGCAGAGATTTCTATTAAATTTTTCCGGGCCAAAAAATCGGAAGAGTTGGCAGCTATGACATAGACAGTTTAAATTTGCTACTGAAGGATTTGAATCTGTATTTGGAAACGAATGTTTTAGTCCAAATGATTGAAGAACCACCAGTGACTTTGAGTTTAATAGAATTTCATCCGTGTTGTAAGTTAGAACAGGATCATTCAACAGAATTTCGACAAACATCGATTTATGTAACAATGTTGATTTTTTAGATACTTTGTATGTGGTTTAGAGCAGTGGCGGATACTGTTCCTAATCTCAGGGTTGCAATAGGCCACTTTTTAAAATTTCTATCTCTCACTAGCTTTACAAAACAAAAGTATTTCACATACACTTTGCCAGCATGTGCAGGAGAAATATACTACAAAATTTGTATTATAAAAATAGTGGTGCGAATGGAATAGAAAAATAGTCATCTGTGTCAGCCCTGCGATCTGGGTATGTTTCTTCCAATCAATTTTCCCCTATAGTTTTCATCACCTTAATAGTGATGGAGCAGTGGCGCAGCAGTTGGCCGTTTGTCACCACTAAATTTTTGTAGCATTCTAGAAGTCTCAGAAAATCGATCCTGAAATAAGACGAAAATACTAATAAAAATTAGCAGTGTAAATTAATTCTTCGTTGCTACACTGTTCCATCAGTGCCTTAACTCCAACTCAGATTTTAAAAATATATACTCAGATGTTAGAATACACCATTTTAAGCATGAAAAAAAATAGAACATAAAAATAAAAAATTATCGACTAAAATGTACTTTTTCACATCTGCAATAAACAGAAAATTAGATACGCCTGATAAATGTTGTCCATTTTCTGATACAAAATTTTAAAATATCAGGAAATACATTTGTAAAAAAATCTATTTTTGGAATTTTCTATCCTTATTAATCTTACAAAATATACGAAGTTCATTTTAGAATTAACAGTTGAAACGGCTCAAATGATAAAACTCTGCCATGAAAATTTAAGTCAGTATCGCCGTCATTTGAGAATTCTATGAACAATTAAAATCAACTGCTGTGTCTGGAGACACAGGGCTGCCATTGACGACTATTTTTATACTAGGCCCCTCTGGCGACCAGTTTGGTTTCTCCTAAATGTATCTAAGCTTGCAACATTTTACTTTTAGTCATAATGTTATTAGTTGCGTACCTTCACTAAATGTAAAGATTCCGACAGAGAAATCAAAAAAAATTATACAATCAGGGCATCATTTCGTTTGTATGTTATATATATATGTCTGTCATGCATTTGAAATGCATGAGAAAAACTACTTAGCTCACTTAGGCATTTATTCTTCATGCCCTTTTGCTTATAAGTTGCAATACGTTCTTGAATGCGGAGATTTTAAAATCTGTAAAGTCATTTTACGTAATTGAATCCACTGCCAAAAGTTGTATCTTAGCTAATAGGATTTGGTCAGTGACTTTTTCTGTAAAAAGACTTTCATTCTATTTTTTTCATTGCTCGTTATCTTTTAACATCACGACGTCAGCCTTCAATGACATAATTCTTATTTTAATTAACGGATAAAGTAATAAAACATCTTTATGAATACAGATAAACGTTGAATTAACTAGTAAAGATCAAGAGCCTCAACGTCATCTCTGCAACTCATTGTTTTTAGCAAACTTTGCGTAATATTAATCTTTCTACAAAAACAAAATTTAAACTTTTTAAAATGCATAAACATTTATAAAAGGAAAAAAAAAATATTTCGATGATTTCAGACATTAGAAGCGTTAAATTAAACACGTTGTTATGTAATGATATTCTGAAATTTCACGAGCTACTTATTCTAGTAATTTTTATATAATAAAGCAAATTTCTTCAGGGGGGCTCTGCCCCCTGAACCCCCCGTTGTGTAATTTATTTTGCATGTGTAATTTTCTATTGATTGAGTTAATGATTATCCTATATCTTAGATTTCTTTTTACACTGCGATTTATAAGGATAAGCAACAATTTGGTCAAGCATTTTACGTTATCCTAATATCCATATTGCCTGCTAACCACAAACACCTGTATCTAATGGATAAAGAAGTTTTGGAAATGTAAACTGAGACATCTAATTTAGAAACCTAATACCTTTATAATTTTTGTTTCCAAAAAATAAATTTGATTACCATTCTGCAATATTTATATCTAAGATCTAATCTAAATATAAAAAAATGTACTCGATAGCATTAACTTACTAAAACAACGCTAAAGTAGGGGGACTTCTAAATCTAAGTGTTAATAATTCATCATCGTGTCCACTTCCAATTGACTAAATAGATAAACGTGCTTTGGCGCCGTTAAGTATTTTTTGTGATAGCCTTTTAATAGTATCCACATTTAATTTAAAATCGTGATATTACAAATACCGTTGAAATTTGACGCAAACCTATGTTCATTTCAAATTACGAAAGGTTAACTAACCTTTTATTTCCCTTAGCCGGACTTTCTGTTTCATTTTTCGTAATAAGGATTATTTTAATAATTTAATTTATTTTACACTCTGCAAGATGTTACACGGGACGTTGTTTACGTAGCATTAAAATATAGATAAATGCATTAAGTAAAACATTTCACTCCCCGCCAGACATGCCAAGTCTCAGGCTTTTTGCACATCACTATTATCTTAGAGAAAATGTTATTTAAAATCGCGCAAATGTTTCAATTAAATAAAGTAACATTTTCTGTATTAAAAAAGTGGTATCCAGAACGCCGGAGGCTTGGGAGCTCTGCTCCTCTTAATAAAAACATATATGATTAACCAACACTTTATCACATTTCATAGGAGACAATACGGAATTTCTTATTTGTATGGCCTTACATATACCTAAGTCATAAAAATGTAAAATTTTGTGCCAATTAATACACACAATTGCGAAAATGAAATCGCAACCAATGAGAAAAGGAAGGCCAAGTAAAATCGTGTAAATCAAGGAATCTTTCTTCGTAGTGCTGGGAAAATACTGCTACAAAAATTATTTTAGCTGGTATTTGGTGTGAAATGTTTATATGTATTCGTTCCTGTCCTATTTATCTTTTCTATTATTTGTAATTTGCTTATTCCGTTTTCTTTTTGCACGTGAAAATCTTACAAATTAAAATTAAATCTTTGGAAGAAATTGTTATTCCTTTTTTTTTGGCCACAATAAAATTTATAAAGTTTAATAGAATAATGTCAGTTAATTCTGTATGAAAATAACGAACTTTTTCATTTGTAATCAGAATAGTTGAATAAATAAATAAAAATATTATTCTATATAGTATATAAATACTATTTTCATTTCTGCGTTTAAATCAATCTATATGCAAATATCTATACAAAGGCATTCATTAATTCATTCCTTTTAACTTTGATTTGACTTAAAAAACCATACATACTTTCACATTTATGATATTTTTAGATGAGATGCAGTTGCTACGCAACGTTAAAAGAAAAAAAAATGAAATATAAATAAATTCATAAAATAAAATGTTTTATATTATTCGAACACATGTATAAAATTCCATCATAAGTTATACACCTAATTTAAAATCTCTGACAAATGTTTTGACAAAATTGCAAACTAATAGGAATAATTTAATACTCTCAGCATCCAAAATTTACCATTTAAATCTATTATTCATATGAGCGATTTCTTTCAATAAATGAAAATTTGAAAATCGTCTGACTTCCCATAGAAAAGCATTATGTCACAAAATAAAATGTTCTATATTTTCCGAACGAATGAACCAAATTTAACCCAAAACTATACAGCTAAATCCGGGGATTTAACCAACATACATCCTTAATTTCAAGCTAATCGGATGCTTTTTACGGAAGTTATCGCGGAACAGACAGACTAACAAACAAACAAACAAACAAACAGACGGAAACCAAAAAATTTCGGGTCTCCACAGTAAGCCTTCATTGACGTTTCGGCAAAAATCCCTACAAAGTAACAGACAGGTGTAACGAACCTCACATCAAGTGAATGTGACGTGAAGATCATTCATTCTTGCTGTGTGTGAATGATTACCTCCGTAAATTAATATTTTTTTTCGTTCACTAAAGAACGAATATTTTATGTTTACTTCGGTGAAAGAGATATGGGCTGTCAATCTAATTTTAACTGAAGTTATCTCGAAATATATACATATTTTTCAATATAACTCATTTCTCAAATATTAAATGTTTTAAATGTTTTTCTAAAAAAACAAATTTTATGCAGTTTTCTATATAAAAAAAATTGAGTGAAAATGGCTGAACTTTTCTATTGGGCGGCTTTTTTAAAATTCAGATTTCTTGATTGGCACCAGTTTTTTGAAATAGCAAAATTCGCACCATTTAAAGATATATTAACCCATTTGTGCCTGAATTTTTCTTTTCTCAAATTTTTTAGTAAAATCACTTTAAAATGTTGCAAAATAAACTGGGAAAATACTAAAAAAAAAATTAAGCTTAAATTTATTTGTATTTATTTGATAAAATATAAAAGAACTTTATATGGGTATTTCTAGTAGAATAATATGCATAATTATATATTTTACCTACATTTATATTTAAAATGTTTTTAAAATGTATATTATGTACTATAATTTGTATTTTCATGAACTGAAAAAAGTAAATATATTTATTTCTTTGCAGAGACTAATAACGTTATAAATATTATTAATAATAAAATAAGAATAATCATATTGCAGACTTAAAAACAATTTATTTCATAAATATCTTCGAAATGAGATTACATAAATAACTGTCTCTTAAATTTCTAACGCCCCACCAGTGGCCGAGAGGTTCTGCTCTCGAAGCTGGTAGACGGGAAGTGCTGGGTTCGATCCCAATCGCGCCCGTCGGCCTAATCGTTCGGAGTTTTCGTGGTTTTCTTCGAGCCGTGGATCTTCCATGCGTTAATGCGGATTAGGTTCCCTTAGAAAGACCCCCACGGAGGGCACTCCCCCCGGGCCTATATCCCTCGTGTAGATAATTGGCCGTCAAAAATCAACCCAACCCAACCCTTAAATTTCTAACAAAAATATATGCCCATTTGTGCCTAGAACCTTATATTTTGGACATTGCAAAAATGCATAAAAAATAGGCTTGAACATTTAATTTCGCAATTTAAAAAAATACGTATTTCAAAAACGTCTACAAGCTAAGATTATAACTTGCGATTTTGCATCCTTGATAGAAAAAATACAAATAAACTTACTTTTTACATTTTGCCATCTTGAAAAATTAAAAATCTATAAACACCGAAAAAAGCCTTAATTTAAGCAAATACATTTCCACCTTATGCTGTCATCTCTCGGCTACATATAAAGACATTTATAAATAAAGATTTCATGCAATTTTCATGTTATAAAGGAGAAGAAAATTATACAAATTCATTAAAATTTGAAACGTCCCAAAAATGGGACGCTAGGCATAAATGGGTTAATAACGGCAAAAACTTGGGGAATTTTACTATTTCAGAAAAGTGGTGCCAAGCAGGAAATCTGAATTTAAAAATTGTAGCCCACTGGCAACACCGCTGGGCGAACTCAAATCTCTCCAACAGGATTTTCCTCCTAGCTAGTTTTTATTTTTCGGGTGCGTAAATTAAAGCCAGTGCCTTGATATTGAAACTAAATATTTTCGTATGTGTTATTTTTATTACTATTAATTATTAATTTAGATATGTTCCACTATAGGCGCATTCGCATTTTTTAAAAACCTTGGTGCAATTCTGGCTTCAAAAAGGGAGATATGTTGCCACTATATATAAACAGCTCTGAAAATAAACCTAATGAACTTTCATTTTTGTTTATATATCTAATTACACATGTTTATAAGCAGTTTATTTACACACATTTTATACATACAAATTACTTCTGTTTCTATTTAACCCCTTGAGGGACAAGCAATTACGTTTGTGAAATGCTGAATTCCCACCGGAATCTTTGAAAAATTCTATTTCAAAATAAGTAAAAGCAATTTTATGGCCCTTTTTCCCACCAAAGTTAGAAAAGTAAAATTTTATAAAATTTTTCTGGTGTAAAACTTCATTAATCGTAGGTGGTATATAATATATACCGGTGCCCTCAAGGGGTTAAAAAAGGATAAATGGATTAATGTTTAATATAAATTAAACAAATTGTATTCATATGGAAAAAAATGCTTGCGTATATGAATCAGTAAATAGTTTGCCAGGAAATACGTTGCAAAATTTCTTTTCTCGCCAAGCACCTTTTCGTCAAATACCTATACGGAAAAAGTACCTTAATTTATTTATTGTATTTTAAATGAGATGAAGAAAGACGTGTATTTTAAATGTATCAGATATATGTATTTTTAATTTATTTGCTTAAATGAAAGTCATATATTTTAAATTAAGTCAGTGATAGCTTTATATTTTAAATGAAATAATGACGATGGAACCCTATTTGGCGATTAAATCACCTGTCCCTAGCTAACATAAAAGTAGCAAAATGGGATATAAAAAGTGAAGCGGTCAGTCCGGAACTGTTGATGACATTAACATGATTTAGGCTTTTATTATATAGGATCTGTTCGCACCATTACTTTTTTGAAATAAATTTTGTAGTATATTACTTTTGCAGATGATGTCAATGTGTATGTAAAAAAAAATTGTTTTGAGAAAGTGGTGGCTGATAGAATAAAAAAATAGTCGTTCATTCTTGCTGTGTGGATGATTACCTCCGTAAATTAATATTTTGTTCGTCTACTGAAGAACGAATATTTTATGTTTACTTCGGTGAAAGCGATATGGGCTGTCAATCTAATTTTAACTGAAGTTATCTGGAAATATATACATATTTT
The DNA here is from genome assembly GCA_963932465.1 of Maratus speciosus. Lineage (NCBI taxonomy): Eukaryota > Metazoa > Arthropoda > Arachnida > Araneae > Salticidae > Maratus > Maratus speciosus. The sequence goes on from OZ010794.1 coordinate 196,015,491, forward strand.
TGAATATAATTCATCTCTCAAACATTAAGTGTTTTAAATATTTTTCTAAAAAAAAAAAAAAACAAATTTTATGCAGGTTTATTTAAAAAAAAAAAAAAAGAGTAAAAATGGCAGAACTTTTCTATTGGGCGGCAGTGTTGCCAATGAGCTACTTTTTTTGAAGTCAGATTTCTTGATTGGCACCAATTTTTTGAAATAATAAAATTCGCGCCATTGAAAGACATATTAATAAAAGCGAAAACTTGGGGAATTTTACTATTTCAGAAAAGTGGTGCCAAACAAGAAATCTGAATTTTAGAAAAGTAGCACATTGTCAACACTGTTGGGCAGACGCAAATCTCTCCAACAGCATTTTTCTCATCGCTAGTTTTTATTTTTCGAGTGTGTAAATTAAAAACGGTGCCTTGATATTGAAATAAAATATTTTTGTACATGTTATTTTTATTACTATTAATTATAGGCGCATTCGCATTTTTTAAAAAGCTTGGTGCAATTCTGGCTTCAAAAAGGGAGATATGTTGCCAAAATATATAAACAGCTCTGAAAATAAACCTGACGAACTTTCATTTTTGTTTATTTTGTAGTATATTACTTTTGCAGATTATGTCAATGGTATGTAAAAGAAATTGTTTTGAAAATGTTGTGGCTGATAGAATAAAAAAAGTAGTCGCCATAGGTAGCAATAGAGATAGTTTAAATAAATAAAATGTCTATTAATACTTTTAGAAGAAAAGTACTTCTATTCGTAAAATGCTGAAATGATTTAATAACACCAGAATTTAGAAACAAATTTAAATGAATATAAGTAAACGCTTTTCTTCAAGTTAGTTGAAAAAAAAGAAAAATTTTGTTTCCAAAATTCCGGTGCCAATGCACATTTAGGAATTAAAATTAAGTGGTCCAAAAATGAACCACCGCCCTTGAAGGGGTTAAAGCCCATTGTATAAGTAACTATGTCTTTTGGTTATGTTGCAGATATATAGTGATGATACCAAGGATTAATTAAACAAAATAGTGTAAAAAGGGATAATGTTACCATTTTATTTTCCTGACATAGAACGTTTTAAAACTGTCATTTTGACCAAAATTTCAGCAGTTTTTAAATAGCTAAATAATTCATAATACAAAGATGAATCCACTACAGTTACATATAGAAACAGAAAGAGATGTTCAGATTTCAGATCTATTGAATTATTTTGTTTATTAGTTCCAAATATTTGTAAAAGTTTATAAAACTTTGATTTTTTTAAATTACAGTATGCGACACCCTCTAAAAAGTTTTAGGATAGAAATTTATTTCAAGGGGATTTTAAACTTCTTTTTTGTATAGTTTCCTGCTGTCGAAGAGTCAAGCTTAGTTTTTCCTTTAGGGTTCAAAATATTCGAGACAAGGAATTTTGAAGAGAGGAAATGAAAAAGAATAATAGTTATAAAAGTGTTAGTGAGTAGATGGCCCTCACACCTTGAAATTCCATACTTTCAGAAATATACAAGGCAATATCTGCATTTGAAAAATCGCAGGAAAGTCACGGAAAGAGATGCATTTCTATAAGATATAAGTAAAGAACGGACGTTATAGAAGTTTGTTTAATGAAAAAGAATGACCAGATTTATAGGAACAATATAAAAGGGAGAGAGAGCTAAAAGCGCGATACGGGCACAATAAATTGCAACCATTGCGGTCGCCACATAGTGGTCAGCAGGGAAGTTAACGTTTTTTAAGAAAAAAAATGGGCATGAAGTATTATGGATAGGTCCAGGTGCCTGAGTTAGTCGTCAGGAATTTAGGCGGGAAAAGAGAATTCACAGGTGCGTAAATGTATGCGCCCCTCACAGGGCGGAGAAAATAATTAAATGAAGAAATTTAGAAATAGAAAGGAAAGGGGGCTTCAGGCGAATAGGAAAATATATATTATACGAGAACATCCAATAAAATTCAGAGCTACACAGGATTGGATTTCAAAGGGGAAACAAATTAAAATTAAGAGGGGGGCGAGAGAAAAAAAGGAGTGAGCAGTGGAGATTAGAGGTATTAAAAAATATATGGTTTCGGAGGTGCACTGGAAACAATGTCGAAGACCCAAGCTTAGTTTTTCCTCAAGGGTTCAAAATATTCGTGACAAGGAATTTTAAAGAGAGGAAAGGAAAAAGAATAATAGTTATAAAAGTGTTAGTGAATAGAGGGCCCACACACCTTGAAATTCCATACTTTAAGAAATATACAAGGCAACACCTGCATTAGAGAAGTTTGTTTAATGCGTTATAGAAGTTTGTTTAATGAAAAAGAAAGCCCAGATTTATAGGAATAATATAAAAGGGAGAGAGAGTTAAAAGCAGGATACGGACAAAATAAATTGCAACCATTGTGGTCGCCACATAGTGGTCAGCAGGGAAGTTAACGTTTTTTAGAAAAAGAAAATGGGCATGAAGTGTTATGGATAGGCCTAGGTGCGTATGAGTTGGTCGTCAGGAATTTAGGCGGGAAAAGAGAATTCACAGGCGCATACATTTACGCACATGTGAATAACTTTATTTCCTTTACTTGATGTATTGCCGCGAAAGTAATTGTTTCCCTTTTGTGAATACATTGCGATTATGGTCCCAGGTGAGTCGGAACTCACTGAATCGAAGTTAGTGCAAAGAGTGTTAAGGAATCGCAATATCATGAATTAAATCATTTATTTAAAAATTTGATCAACATTAATTATTTATCACTCACTATATAAGATATAATTTACAACCTATCACGTAAAACATTATATTAAACATTAACACTTTTAAAGGGGATGCCTCTTTGATGAATACTGTTATGGAGCCCACTCACCTTTTAACACTAGAACCGCCGGAAATTTTACTGAAGTGATATCAAAATATTTTACACCGGAAATTTTAATTGAAACTACTTAACTTATTTATTTAACTTATTTCTCCGTGGTACATGTTAAATTTATTTTAAAAGAAATTTCTGGTGATAATCGAAATATTTTTATTTGGTAGGGGTCAAAATGACCGCTACGGCGGTTCTAGCGTTAACTCCATGCTCATCATTAGGCACAGGCACTTAGAATCCAGAACCGGCATTAGTCAACACATAATCAAATTTTCGCGCTCTCTTTAAAACTCAACTTTAAAGATCCAAATCTCTCGTCCTCCGACTAAAATTCCCACTGCACCTCCGAAACCATATATATATATTTTAATACCTGTAATCTCCACTGCTCACTCTTTTTTTCTTTCGCCCCCCTCTTAATTTTAATTTGTTTCCCCTTTGAAATCCAATTCTATGTAGCTCTGAATTTTATTGGATGTTCTCGTACAATATATATTTTCCTATTCGCCTGAATCCCCCTTTAATTATTTTCTCCGCCCTGTGAGGGGCGCATACATTTGCGCACCTGTGAATTCTCTTTTCCCACCTAAATTCCTGACGACTAACTCATACGCACCTGGGCCTATCCGTAATACTTCATGCCCATTTTCTTTTTCTAAAAAACGTTAACTTCCCTGCTGACCACTATGTGGCGACCACAATAGTTGCAATTTATTGTGCCCGTATCCTGCTTTTAACAATCCTAGAGGAAAAACTAAGCTCGGCTCATCGACACTACACACAATGTATAAGGAAAAGCAAAAGTGGTGCATCAAACTGAGTTCGTACACTTCAAGGACTTTCAAGTGAACTTTACAACAATTTTCATAAAGAAATAATTGGCTTATTTAATTTAATATATATATATATATATATATTTATATAAAGCTATCTTCAGATATACCGACCAGTACTTTACGAAGTTTCTGGTAACAAAAACCTTAAATCCCCTGAATCGCCTGATGTGTAAGAACCCTGTCAAAGAAAAAATCATGCGTCAAGCATAGATTATGAAACACTTCCCAACACATTCAAAATAACGGAAAAAACTGCACCGTTTAACGCATTGAGGGGCGGTGGGATATATTATATCCCACCTAATTTAAACAAGATTCACACCAGAAACTTTTATATAAATTTTATCTGTTTAAATTTGGGAGCGAAATGTTGAAAAATTGCTTTTCCTTATTTTAAAATAAAATTTTACGATTATTCTGCTGACAATTCAATATTACAGATACATTATTGTCCCTTAAAGGGTTAATAAGTTAAAATATCATGTCTAATTCAACCATATAGAAACGCATAACACATTTGAAAACCCATTTTCAGCTGTTCTCATCTACAGTCAAAAAAATATCCGAATTCTTTGAACAGCACTGTATATCATATATAGATTTGTATCTATTAACTACATGCATGCTAAAATTTAGTTCAGTTAACCCCTTGAGGGGCAAGCAATTACGTTTGTGAAATGCTGAATTCCCACCGGAATCTTTGAAAAATTCTGTTTCAAAATAAGTAAAAGCAATTTTACAGCTTTTTTCCACCAAAGTTAGAAAAGTAAAATTTAATAAAATTTTTCTGGTGTAAAACTTCATTAATCGTAGGTGGTATATAATATATACCGGTGCCCCTCAACGGGTTAAAAAATACACGTATACTTTAGTTGAAAGTTCCCCTTTAGCAATTTCCGCTTATAAGGAGAATGGTACGTGGGATCTTTTGTGCAGTCCTGTATAGGAGGTATAGACTTTATATACAGCAAGTAAAATGAAAAATAAAATTAAATGTAAAAGCGCATGCCGAAATTGAAAACGCACTATCAGCCACTATTACTCAAAGACAGTACTCTAACCGATATCTGTTGTGTGTCCTTGTGAATGAACGACAGATGCTATGAATACCCTATTCTGTCACAATCATGTTTTAGGGAAATTCAGTGATTTATATCAGTTTCAATACATTTGAGATAGCGTAATGTCATTAAAATACTCTACAAACGATTTTTTCCCATTTACAATAATGTAATAGAATTCTTTTGGGTCCCCCTGTAAATGAACTATTAATCCCAGATACTTCATATACAATGCCAAACATGCCTAGGTGACCCTAAATAAGATTTATCAATTGCATAAAAATCCGAGTATATTTACGTGAGTTAGAGCGTGGACATACGGACAGACAGACCGGATGCATAAACACTTTTCAACTTTGTTGGAAAGTGTTAAAAAGGAAAATTGCTGAAATTCTGTAGAATTAAATAAAAGTCTTGTTTATAAAAATTAAAAATTGAAAGTAAAACTATCCAAAGTGATTAGTTTTTTTCCACAGTTATTTAATAGAATTTTTCGCCTCGTTTAATCAGAGAAAAATATTATACATTCTGCGATTACTTTAGGTGATTAGAGCTCTGATATTTAAATGTTAAAATTCTTATCAAATAATGTTCTAATCAAAAACAGTAGTTTCAAACTTGGAAATACCAAGGAGCATACGCACCTTGTATATCTTTCACCAGCACGTTAAAATTAAGAAAAAATACTTTTTAGACATTACTTAATATATTCTTAAAAGTAATTTTGTTTCTTGCTCTCATCCTTTTGAATAAGAAAACATCTAAATACTTTTTTATATATTATTTAATAGATTCTTAAAAGAAATTTTGTTTCTTACTCTCATGATTTTGAATAAGAAAACTTCTAGATACTTTTCAGACATTATTTAAATCCATCCTTAAACGAAATTTTGTTTTTTACTTTCATCATTTTGAATAAGAAAACGTCTAGATACTTTTTATATATTATTTAAATGATTCTTAAAAGAATTTTTTGTTTCTAACTCTCACCATTTTGAATAAGAAAAAATCTTAAAATTTCCTCCAAGAAAATTTGCACGATTTTCAGAAATCAAAGGAATTTTTTACCAATCATTATAATCAGTTAATTTTTCTCTCATATGTTCTCGTGTAAACACATTCTCTAGGAACATAAACTATGCATATCTGTTTATTTATGTTCGTCTTTTTTTTTCTATAAATAAAAAGACATAGTATTTAGGCAAAGAGAAATGAAACAAGACGTGAAATAAATAACACATTAGATTAAATAAGCTATTATTTTCTACAAGAGAACTTCAGACTTCTAAAGAGCATATTTCAGTCACGCGAAAAAACCCGTTCGCTAATGCTATTCCTATGGAAGAAATTTATAAAGATATCACGGTCGCATTTCAATATTTTTAGATGATTTTTTTTTTGCAGTGGCTAGCTAAGGTCAATCTGTAAAAAGGCTGTTTTTTACTTTTTCGATTTTCATTGAGGATTTTTTTCAAGAGGATGCTTTCATTTTAGGAACTGGTTCTGAAAATGAAAGTGTCCTGATAAAAATACTTGTAAACGAAATTGAAAAAAGTAGAAAACTAGTCCAGGCAATAGGGAATTTTACCTAGCAAAATTAATAATAGTTCTGGAAATCGGCTTACTTTATGTTTTTTGGGTCGCTGAATCCGAATTTGTAACTTTCCACAAAAATTTCCCCCCGGCAACCCCACCAAATTTTGATAAAAAGTTCCCCAAAAAAGGTTTTTATTAGAAAAATCAATTTTTTATTGTTTAGGGAAAAAGTATCTAGAAATTCAGAAAGTAGAAAAAATTTGCAACAAATTAGATATATGACATTATGACTTAGGATGAAAGGGAAGGGGGATCTGCCTCGGAACATGCGCGCGGGGCTGCGTGGACTAAGTTGCGCAATTCCACTTAACCACTCACACGTTTACATTTGCCCTCGCATCTCCCCTCCGAACATTCCGTATAAGGTTTAAGTTTTTTGGGGCGCTGAATCCGAATTTTTAACTTACCCCCAAAATTTCCCCCTCCGAACCCCCCCTCCCAAATAGTTGTTATTAACTTAAATTTCTTATTGTTTTAGGGGAAAAGCATTACGGAATTCAGAAACTAGACCAAAATTTGCAACAAATAGGATATATGACATTTTGACGTAGGATAAACGGGGAGAGACGGGGCTGCCTCGGAACATTCCCCGCGCGCTTCTCTCAAAAACCAAAATTTTTTAAAAAATTAGTTTTTTTGGGGGTTGCCGGGTGAAATTTTGGTGGGAAGTTACAAATTCGGATTCAGCGACCCAAAAAACATAAAGTGAGTCGAAATCCAGAACTAGTATCAATTTATTACAGGTAAAATCCCCAATTGTCTGGACTTCATAACTTAGTGCACGTAGCGCCGCAGTGCATGTTCAGAGGCAGCCCTCTCTCTCTCCGTTCATCCTACATCATAATGTCATGTATTCTATTTGTTGCAAATTTTATCTAATAATTGAATTTCGTAATGCTTTTGCCCTAAAACAATAAGAAATTTAATTTAAAAACAACTATTTAGGGGGGGGGGGTTCGGGGGGCAAATTTTGGGGAACAAGTTAAAAATTTGGATTCAGCGACCCAAAAAACTTAATGTAAACCTTACAGAGAAAGTTCGGAGGGGAGATGGGAGGGCGAATGTAAACGTGTGAGTGGTTAAGTGGAATTGCGCAACTTAGTTCACGCAGCACCGCACGCATGTTCCGAGGCAGATATCCCCTTCCCCTTCATCCTAAGTCATAATATCATATATCTAAGTTGTTGCAAATTTTGCCTACTTTCGGAATTTCTGGATACTTTTTCCCTAAAACAATAAAAAAATTGATTTTTTTTAATAAAAATCTTTTTTGGGGGGAATTTTACCAAAATTTAGGGAGGTTGCCGGGGGAAATTTTGGTGGGAAATTAAAAATTCGTATTCAGCGACACAAAACACATATTGTAAGCCTTTTTCCAGAACTACCATGAATTTTGTTAGGCAGAGCCCCTATACGGTCTCTGTTATCTCTAATAACTTAATTTAAAATTCATAAGAACTACAACTGTAGTTATCATAGCAATTAACGGCACTTCTAAGCGACAAAATATCTCTGATTCAAAGATTACGAACAGCAGTTACATAATCAAAACTTTAATGCATACTAAACATTATTTCTCGTTTACACTTTCGTCAGAAAGAGTATCCGACGTCATTGGGCACAGCTGCGTAACATAAGATAAACATATAAAGCAATAAACAACGCTTAATGATTTACAAAATTATTAGAACATCAATAAATATTACTTAGCAATTTACAAAATGATTATGATAGCAATAAATCTCCCTTATTAAATTTACTGTAATTACTTTAAAGCACTTTACTTCATTTTTGATTAATTTATGATATCTAAATTATATTTATCGATAACACCCTCTCCCCTTTTGAGTTGCTGACTAGCTACTCAAAGCTACATTCTACTTCCCAAATCTCTGGGGCATTTTGGTCACACGACCAAACCTGGTTCTATAAGTAGTTGGCTCAGACTCTGTCAACAAGTCTGAAGAATCTGTCCCCATCAAAACACCTTGATTACTGCTTTCTAGCTGAAAAGGAGAAGGATAAAAATTAGTACGAGATAATTCTAATGGAAAAACTCGTTGTATGGGTCTGATAACAACACCATGTTCTGTTTTTAATTTGACTGTTCTAATTTTGCCATCCTTTCCAGGAATTAGGTCCACAATCTTTGCTAGCGGCCAATTGAGACGTTTTTGTACATCGTCCCCAATGAGCACAAGTTCACCCAGCTTCAAGTCGGGTAACTGGGCGATTTCACGACGCCTTTGAATAAGTTGTCCAAGATATTCAGTTCGAAAGCGCATTCTTAATTGTTCCATGAGCTTAATTCTGTATCGCAGCTTTTTGCGAAACTGTGTTGCGTCAACTTCATCAATGTCCGTGACACTAGAACTAGAGTTTTGCACTAAAAACATGTTCGGTGTTAATGGAACTAAATCCTCTGGATTTTCGGATTGATATGTGAGAGGCCGAGAATTTATATTTTCACAATCACACAAAATTGTTTGCAGTTCCTCAAAAGTCACGACAGCTTTACCGAGTGTTCGTCGGAGAAGCTCTTTGATCACACGGATCAGCCTTTCCCACCAGCCACCCCACAAGGCGGCTGAGGGAGGATTGAATTTCCAAATGATTCGTTTCAGGTCGGAGAAAAGAGCCAATTTTTGTCAATCAATTTTTGACAGATCATTATTAGCACCTCTGAAATTGGTTCCATTATCAGAATAGATTATTCTAGGTCTTCCTCTTATTGCGATGAAACGTCGCAAAGACAGCAAAAATGCATCAGTTGACAAAGAGGAGACAAGTTCTAAATGAACAGCTCGATAGACTGCACAAGTATTGAGCACTATCCAGGCTTTATCTGCATTTTTAATAAATAAAGGTCCAACAATTTCAAAAACTTTAGAATCTTTAATGCGATCTAAAGGCAGTGGCACTGGATCGGATTCCCGTGATTTAACTTTGTAGCGCTGGCAAGGAATGCATTTATTTACTACTTTTCGGACAGTTTTTCTACCTCTTTGAATCCAATATTTTTCTCTCAAAATACTTAGAAGAATGTGACTTCCAGCATGACAATTCGCTATATGGAAATGTTCTATCAGTCTAACCGTGAAAATACAGTCATCAGGTAAAAGAATTGGCGACAAGAAACATGGTGTATCAATGCGTTCTGTAATTCTTGTCTTTACTCTAATTATACCGTCTTCATCTTTAAAACAGACTAGGTAAGGTATCGATTCTACATCTGGAAAAACTCACTTTGTACAATTGAAATTAAAGTTTTTTCAGCATTTTCTAATTCCTCAACTGATAATTTACCATTTTTCCTTGCACTGTATCGCGATTTCACATTATTTATGAATCTTAATACCCAAGCAACTAGTCTAATAATAGATTCAAATTTTGAAAATTTCCTAGCGTACCTAGGAATATTTTTGACTGTTGTGTTTACATTACACAATTTCACTTTTCTCCTTTCACTAGTAATCTCTGGAGTTTCACTATCAAGAGTCTCAGTCCTGGGCCATTTTTCCCTTTCTTCAATGAGCCCTTTAGGCCCTACCCACCACCGAGATTCTAGCAATTGCTGGGGAGAACACCCACGCGAAATCAAATCCGCAGGATTCATTTTTCCTGGCACATGGCGCCATTCGCTATTGGGGAAAAGACCTTTTATTTCTTTCACCCTGTTCGAAACAAAAACGGTCTATTCACCGTATTCACTTATCCAGTACAACGCAACCATGAAGTCACTCCAAAAAATGGTTTTCATGTTCTGGACACAAAGTGCTTGCTGTTCTGAATGTGCCAACCTAGCTCCGATGTTACACGCGATTAATTCTAATCTGGGAATTGACGCTTGCTTTATAGGAGCAACTCTAGCTTTTGCTCTAATTAGTTGAATTTTTACAGCTTCCGGGGTTATAGTTCGAAAAAAGACGCAAGCTGCATATGCCTCTTTGCATGCATCAACGAAAACATGCATTTCGGTAGACTCATTTATTTCAACATATCGCGGAATTTGAACCTCCTCTAATACATTTATTTCACTGAACCATTTTTTAAAAGGTCTTTGAATTTCCTCCGGTAACGGAGAATCCCAACCTAGACCCAATTTCCAGGTTTGTTGTAATATAATTTTGGGTGGCAAAGTTGCCGGGCACAGTATTCCAATCGGATCAAAAATTTTCTGCATAGAGCTCAAAAATAATCTTTTAGTGAAATTTTCATTGTTACTCAATTTATCAAAAGTTAAATTACACTTAAGCATATCCCAATCAAGATCCCACAATATCCCAAGCAATTTTGTTACACCCGAACTCTTTGAAACATTTTGAGATTTAACATTACTTTACCAATTTCTCAAATTAAAACACCCTCGAGACATAATGCATTTACCCTGCTCGATAAATTCGTCTTGTTCCGCAGCATTAGAAACACCTGTAACACAATTATCAACATAAAACGCATATTTCAACTTTTCTGCCATATTCCTATAATTAGGAGATACATTATCTAATAAATGAGATATCGACGCTGCCAACAAAAATGGGCTCGAACTCACTCCGAAAACCACCCTGCAATGTATATAAGTAATTTCTTCGTTCACAGAAGGATAAAAAAATCGTAAAAAAATCTCTATGATCCGGGTTTATGCTAATCTGCAAAAAGGCTTTTTCGATATCCGCAGAAAGACCAATTTTATAAATTCGAAACCTATCGATAATGTCCGGTATTTGCTCAATTAAATTCGGGCCTTTATACAAAATATCATTTAAGGAACACTTTCCATATTCTCTAGCTGACGCATCAAAAACGGGCCTGATTTTAGTAGTAGCACTGTCCACTTTCACCACAGGCCGATGCGGCAAAAAATGCCCCTTCTGGACGTCCCCCGTTACTTTCTCAATTATTTATAAATCTTCCCATTCTCTGAAAACATTTTCATAATCAATAAGAAGACCCCCCTTTTGTGCGCGTTCGCACATCTTTTTATGTCTCTTCCACGTCATTTCCTTATTACTGGGTAATTCAATCGTATCAGATTAAAAAGGTAAACAAACTTCATATCTACCATCTGGATGAATTTTAATATTGGTTTTAAATTCCTCTATTATTTTAGAATGCTCATATTGATTTTTCAAACTTTCTACAGACTCCCTAATACCGATCGTTTCAAGATCCCATAACTCATTAATAGAAGCATTTTTTACATACAAAGATACAACAGACAAAACAGTATTACTATCATAATTACTATTGAAATTTTGAATGGGTTTTCCAGTTAATACACAACCCAATCGTGTTTCTAACATAAATAAACCTGAATTTAATTTCATACACTTATTAGTGAATAATGTGCCAATTAAATCGGCCCCTAAAAGTAAATTAATTTCCGGATCCTCGGATTCAAGATCAGGTAAAATAATTTGTTTTTCTCTAAGCTCAATAAGTGCCTCTACACTAGAAAGTTTGGGTACAAAACCAGTAATTTTATTTTCAGAGAATACCTCAGCTCTACAACTAAAGGAGTCATTTAAATCAGAAATAATTAAATCATAAACATCATGTATTTGAACTGAGGTTTCTCTCCCCCCAAAAAGGCAATGGGTCATTTTAATTTTCCTCTTAGGAACCAGATGTAGATTCTCAACCACCTTTTTACTAACATAACTGTTTTGAGAACCAGAATCAATAATAGTGCGAACCTTTAGTTCCACATTCTTATTTTTCACTTTGACCATTAATGTCATGAGATAAACATTTTCACTATTAGAATGATTTGTCATAGTATTAGTTTCATGAGTTTCATTTTCTTTCTTATCATTTTCACTATTATAATCTGGACACATAAGAAAATGATGATATTTTTTACACTTAATACAGATACATTTAAGTCTACAGTTTTTAGATAAATGATTAGGCTTAAAACAATTAAAGCAAGCATTTTTCTTTAGTAAAATCTTTTTCCTATTTTCTAAAGTCATATTTCTAGCGGCAAAACAATCTCGAGATAAATGCTTTTTGTCACAAAAAATACAAGTAAATTCTCGCTTACCTGTATTTCCAAAACAAGTGTTTACTAGAGATGAAGCCGTTGCAGGAGAGGAAGTTTTATTATCCCGGTCATATCTTTTATTATTAGTATTAGCACCGAAACCACTGCGCGCTAAAGCAACCATCTCCTCGCTTTGCACTTCGTGTTTTAGAAAAGACATTAAATTTTTGAGGGAACGTTCTTCATGCATTGCATCTTCGGCATTTCGTTTTCTTTCCCATGACATCAAGACTTCTTCAGGGAGGATCGATTCTACTAACGGGATCAGGAAATTGCAGTATTTTTCTTGCGTACGTCCTAAACTTTCCAGAGATCGCAACTTTCCCTCTAATTCATCATACAACTTTGGAAAATCTGCTTTAACTCGGCCAGCGATGGCATTCTTCATGACCATTGTTAATAAGTCCCGTATATAGACTTGTACGAGCAGATCTTCTCTACCAAATCTTTCTTTGATTTGGTTTATTGCTTGATGATAATTAGCAGCTGTAGCTGGAAAGCTCTCCACCACTCTGGCTGCTTTTGAATTCGGAACGACCTCTTGAATTAAATATTGAAATTTATCCGAATCCGAAACACTTTTATCTTCATGTATCTTCTGAAATTGAGACCAAAAAGACAAATAGTCCTTAACATTACCATTAAATTTTTTCAATTCAATCTTCGGCAATTTAAAACTTCTCTTCTCAAGAGATTCGTTCCTATTTTCAAAAACGGGCGTCTGGAAAGAAATAATTTTTTCTTCTACTCCAGTCTTCAACTCAAGGTATTTATCCAGGTATTCTTCGGCTGCTTGAAAATCTTCCTCACACTCCTTCTCGGAGCCTTCCTCTTTCAGCAGTATGCTACTTATATTTTTCTGACACTCCTCTAATCTTTCAAATTTATCTTCTAATTGTTTCTGTAAAACAGACAGACTTGTAAGATCAATATCCAGCTTCGCTAATTCTTCTGTAATTTTATTCGTGCACGACGTAAAACTAATTCTGAGATTTTTTCTTTCGAGCTTTAGTGCTTTTAACACGTTCACGCCGGCGCTTTGGGTCACGCTCGACTGTCTCAGAGCTGCAAAGTCTCCGGCTGTTTGGATACCATTATTTTAATTCAGAAATTGTTGTTTTATTTAATTAGAACAAATGGGCAACTTAAAGGAACAACATTTTATCTAAGATAATAGTGGTGTGCAAAATGCCGGAGACTTGACAAATCTGAGACAGTCGAGTCTGACCCACCGCGCCGGCGTGAACGTGTTAAATCCATAATTGCTATGTCGAGCCCCACGTTTTCGCGCCAAATGTTATCTCTAATAACTTAATTTAAAATTCATAAGAACTACAACTGTAGTTATCATAGCAATTCATGGCACTTCTAAGCGACAAAATAACGCGGATTCAAAGATTACGAAAAGCAGTTACATAATCAAAACTTTAATGCATACTAAACATTATTTCTCGTTTACAATTTCGTCAGAAAGAGTATCTGACGTCATTGGGCACAGCTGCGTAACATAAGATAAACATATAAAGCAATAAACAACACTTAATGATTTAAAAAATTATTAGAACATCAATAAATATTACTTAGCAATTTACAAAATGATTATGATAGCAATAAATCTCACTTATTGAATTGACTGTAATTACTTTAAAGCACTTTACTTCATTTTTGATTAATTTATGATATCTAAATTATATTTATCGATAACACCCTCTATTGCCTGGACTTAACGTCCTGCATAGAGATCGACCTCAGCTAGCCACTGCAAAAAAAAAAAAAAAAAAAAAAAAAAAAAAAAAGTCATCTAAAAATATTGAAATGCGGCCGAGATATCTTTATAAATTTCTTCCTTAGGAATAGCTTTAGCGAACGGGTCTTTTCGAGTGACTGAAGTAGGTTCTTAATGCAAGAGTGAAGATTTGACATTAATGAATTTCTCCAGGTTGTCGGTAATTTATACCCATGGTCATGTCCTGAGACACACATGTAAAGGATTTATGTTATTAACACAAGCTCTAATCGTCCAAGATGGACAAATAGATACCATGATGAAATAATAGTGAATACGCTAGAATACCAGCTTAATATGTTTTAATTTAATCCCATTTTTCCCTTTTCTATTTTTTCCGGTTTCAAACCTCCATTTTCTTTCTTTCCAAAAATAGAAAAAGATCAAACAGCATTATTTCGTTTTATTATCATCCATTACTCAGCGTGAAGCGACGATTTCATGATTCCTATTTCTTACAGGTTTCGCACGCTCTTAAGCCACGCCCCATTTCGTAAGGACACTTCCACCAGTAATCGCATAAAACTATCTTCTAGCTAATGGATCGCGAACTCTTTAGGAAGAAAATTATCTTTATGGTATATTGGTGGTAGAATGCTTAAATAATGGGGCGTGACTTAATAGCGTGCGAACCCTGTATTATAAGACCTTTCTTTCCTTATTGATATAAAGTATATGTCTTACGTTTCTCACAGGAATTCAATTTTCATAATTTTTATATGTAAAATTTGAAATTATTTTTTACCTTCAGGTATGAAATTAATTCTTTATTTTTGACGGAATGTATTGGAGAAATGTACAAAGAGAATTATTATGGAGAAAAATATTGATTAATGCTAGAATAGAACCTGGTAAAATTTTTATTTAAAACAACTAGTTGTAGAAGGCAACAACTGAAATTCGTATCCGTTTCAGAAGAAGAGGCGTGTCTTTCATTAATTGATTTATCTGGCTTTCTGTTATAATATTTTTAGATATGCATGGTGATTCAAAACAACTAAATATGCAATTAACTGCAGGAAGGTAGTACATACTACAACAGACATGTAGGGGAGATGGGGGATGAATGGGACATTTTCACAAAAATATTTTTTTTAATTTTTTTATTTAAGATATTATCAATATTATATATCACATTTCATACCTTAGGTATTTGACAACATATATGAACAATATTTATTCTAGACTATGATTTATTCAGAAAAATATTATGAAATAAAAAAAAAAACGTTCCTCCCTGTTCCAATCATCCCCACAGCAGGGATGAATGGGACACTAATAGGGATGGATGGGATACAAAGATTTTCTTCCCTGTATTCAATTTTACCAAATTAAAATTTATAATTATAGCCTTATATGTAATTATATTTGTAATATATGATTTTACAGCACGAATCGATATGTTTTTTTTTTCAATAACTTCTTTTATTGCAGTCTTCGGCTATCAATCTGTTCTTTTTTCCCACTTATGAGGCATTTTAGATATGAAATGAAAGTGTAAAATGTCTTTTAAATATGACATAGCTAATAATTTTCAATCATAACTTATTAATTAATATTAATTAAATGTATATTAGAAACATGCAGAAAGGAAATTATTGGGTCGATCGGAAAGTCGTGTCGGGTTGGGAAAATTAATTCGTACCGGAAAATTCTGCCCGGTAATTATTGGATATTAGATATCGGAATCAATGTCTAATAATTAAATGATAGAATTTTCCAGTACGAATTGATTTTCCCAACACCACGCGACTTTCCGATCGACCCAATATGTTAGGGGTAGGGATTTATTTGTGCAACATTTCAAAATTCAATATAATTTCCCCCATTTGATCAATAAACATATACTATTTTTAACAATTTTATCTATTTTGATTAAGTTTTAGAACCAATTTTTTTGATAATCCATTAATAATTATTTCAATACAATAAATAACACTCAGAAATTTTAAACAATAGCAAGTCATATAATACTATTTAATCTTTTAATTAACGTAAATTATTAATTTATCAACCTATATAATACGATATAGTTAATAAATAAAATTTTCAACATCTCTAGGGATGAATGAGAATGTCCCATTCATCACCATTTGAAATGCCCCAATCATCCCCATGATGCATATATTCCCTTCTCAGCCATTTTGTCTCAAAAATTGTTTTGTCACAATGGTTACTATCATTCATTTTAATTATCGATATTGCACCTTAAAATAAATAACTACAACATAGCTTAATTTTTTATATTGTATAAGATATTTCACATCTTCAAACGTAAAAAAAAAACTTACTTTTAAGCAGATATTTCAGAAAATGCAACTTTGAAGGAAAATGAAAACAGCAATGTGGCCCTACTTTTAGTTCTGAAGCACACTGTGGTAGAGCCTTGTATGGGGATAGGAAGCAATTTAAAATAGATGTTTATTGCTTGAAATATTGAGAATGTCCCATCCATCCCTTGTCCCATTCATCCCCTAGCTCCCTTATAGGAAATTAGGATCGCATTCCACTTATAGGGCTCCCAAATGGTCCGCCAACTGAATACCAATAAATTTTAACACAAAATTTTATGGTAGGTTTGCGCTAGAATTATTTTTCAAAGGTGTTTTCGAGGCGGTTTGTAAGAAAAATCTAAAAAGAAATTTTTTCTAAGAAAATATTGGTATTCAGTTGGCGGACCATTTGGTGCCCTGCACTTATTTAATGAAAAATTCAAGGTGTCTTACTCTAATCTGCACCCAGATATTTATTAATAACTTTAACAACTAGTCGGAAATTGTCCGCCAAACGTGGCAAATGATGTGTGTTCGTACTATAACTAGTTTTATAACCATTCTGATCTTGATGAAAAGGCTATGCAAAAATGCATGAATACAAAATTTATTACGATTATATAGTATATTAAATTCAGTAATACGGAAATATTAAGACAAAGGATGAGATTTCCGCTTTTTTGCACATCAGTATTTTATTTGAAAAAATGTTATTTTATTTAATCGGAACATTTTTGCGATTTAAGAGAATAACATTTTTTCTACTAATAAAATACTGGTATGAATTAAAACGGAAATCTCATCCCTGAATGAGATTCCATCTTAAATATGACGTAATCACCATGGGAACGTAGAACCATTACCTATCATGGAATTTCATTAAATTAATTACGGAGGATAGCATTTAATAGAATAATCACCAAACAGCACTTGGGGAGGTATACATTCCGTTATGTTAGTATTTTTTAAATAAAATTATCGCAACAATCATAGGTATTTTTTCTTTCTATATCTTTCATTCTCAGTGACGTATTTAAGAATTTTCTTCTTATTTATATGTGTTTTACCTACCCTATATAAAATCCTAATGAAACGAATTTATGAAAGGACTGATTAAACGACTGATTATGTTTCACAGCTACTTCTCTTAAATATGGAACGTTGGACGGTGAAATTAACACAAATTATCCGTATTGATCCGCGAAAGCCAAAAGTGTTATTAGAATTTTTAAATGCGAATTAGTTTTCGAGATATTGATTTTTTTTCTAATTTTAATGACATTTGTGTAATGATGGCAATTAAATTACTCCATTTCTGTGGAAAAAAAGACAAAAAATGGGAAAATTTAGGGATTATTATATTTCATTTTTACGTCATTTTCAAACTGAAATTGAAATTATCTTTTATTTCAATCGTAAGTGAAGACGATTCTATTGGGATTAAATTAAGTCTTCCAGGAAAAATTGAAAAAAATAATTCATTATATACTAATAATAAATAAATAAACAAAATAATAATTTCTTGTTTATTTTAATCATTTTAAGAGATATGTTTTTCATATTTTTGAAAAAGATTATTATTTTAAAATGCTGACATTTGTAAAAACAGCGCAAAAAGTAATAATTCCTAACTACTAAAAATGATTTACACGTGATTATTAAAAACAGAAAAAAAATTAACATTAAAACATTAAATTAATTTCGTGTTAAAAGCAGGAAAACATTGAAAATTACCTCATAAATTGTATTTACACGTGAATAATAAAACGAAACAAAACTTTAAAATAATAAATACATTAATATGCGTTAAAAGCAGTAAATTGGAGAAATTACATCATATTCAACATGGCCAAATAATAATGCTGCCAAACCAATTTAAATTTAAAATTACATCTATGCGAGACATTTATTTTATATTTCGAGATGATCTTTTTAATTAATATTGGCAATCCTAAGACACCGCAAATAATAACATTTCATTTCTATTAACAAAAGTATTTTCACGTGAATGTTAAAAATAGAAAGGAAACTTTGGCGAAAATTAGGTATGTCTGTATTGTATTATGTCAATATTTTTATAACGTTGTTAAAAATACCGGGAGGCAAAGACTCTGTTTACTTAATTCATTTTATTATATCTTATTTTCAAATGTTTAACTGATCTTATTTAATAAAACACGAAAACAGCCATTGAATATTTCAACCTTTTCAGAGGAAAAAGCACTTCCATTGCTGTAAGATTGAAATTAATGACTGACACCCGAATTTACGCATAAATTAATTTAAAAATAAGAAAAACCTATTTTTCACATACATAGTAAACGGATAAAAATTGTATCAAAATTCTGGTGGCAATGTGGCATTTCGGAATTAAAAATAAGTGGATTTATACACATACCACCGCCTTTGAAAGGGTTAACAGCAGATGATTCGGCCTTAAAATTTCTCAATCAAAGTGAAATGAATGAAAACCGTAATTAGGCCAGTAAAATTAGGATTTTTCTAACCGAAAATTCCCGGAAAGCTGGAAATTGTTTTAATCACTTTGTTTTACATCCAAATGAAGGGATTTGAAATTTGCCCCATCTTTCCTGTTGAGCTTTTGACGCGGCACCACAAAAACCTCAAAATTTTCGGACTTTTTAAAGTGTTTCGCAAATAACTCAAAACCCGTTCACTCTACAGAAACAGTTCTAATTTATAAATTATAGACCATAAAATTTTGCGTCGATTGAGTACCACAGACTAAAACTTCCCCCCTAAAATAAGCGAGATATGATAGATCAAAAAGTACTTTCTTCCAATTTTTTCTAAAAAATCTCATATAATTGGTTTTTTGAAGTTCTGATGTGATGTATAAAATGTTAGAGAACAATATAATAATAACAGAAAATCAAGAAAATTAATTTATTTTAAAAAAATTAGTATACAAGCAATGGGGATAAAATCAACTCAAGTTACTTACTACATACAGGGAAATACAGGTAAATCGAGCATGGAACGTTTTTTTTTCTGGACCTTGATCTGCCCGTTCTACTTCCTCCTGCACATGGAAGGCATCCTTGTCCATTTTTTCGTCGTATCCGGTTTGTGAGTCTTCTTCTTCTGCGGTATTTGTGCATGACGCACCTTTACAGTGGTAACATATAATTGAGCATTTAACACCGTTCTTCGATGCACATTTGCATGATAGTTTAGAAGCTCTGGTGTTGCAGCTATATCGTTCGTGGTGATTGGAAGCATACCATGTTTGAATGACTCTCAACCCCAATCAGTGTGTTTCCCTTCCATTCCAGATGTTGATCTGAAGAAAAACTCTGTATGAATGTTATGTGGCTGCATCTTCAGTTGGCGGCAGAGAAGAGAGGTTAAATTGGGTTTTCATAAGATGTTTTACAAATGTGTTGTATCGCAATTTGTGTGCAGTGTTGTGGATTCGTCATACTGGGGATTGTATATGTATAAGGTGGCAATAAATTTCTTCCCCGTATCACTTACTTCTTCAGGCGTAGCATATTTGTTATTAAAGACTGTTGGAACATCTTGTAGGTGAGCATGATTTTCCAAAAGCTTGAAGAACTTCAGTTTTTACCCTGCCTGAAGAAGGCCGATGTAGAATCACAGCCACTAAAAGCATGTAGGAATAGGACGTTTTTCTTCACAATCGGCGAGTACTTGAAACTTAATGGTGAATATAAAACATTTCCCGACTCTCCTTTCCCAGGTTTCAAGAAGTATATCGTAGATGAGTTGGGAATAAATGTAGTCAAAAGCAGAAGCAGATCAATATCTTCCTCAACTGTGATGACACGTTCTGACTGCTGATCAAGTTGGATGGCTTCCATCACGATGCTGGTATCTGCATCCTCGACAGCTTGTTTTACTGTTAAATTGTGTTACTCTAATTTTCCAATGAGCATTTTTATTAAACGGCGTTTATTCCCTTCATTTGCAAGGAAGTGCTCTTTTTGCATTGTGAGCGTCGTATTTTCGTTAAAATCAACACTTTCTGCAATGTATTTATTTTTTCAACGGAAGCGCTCAGCAGACTTGGTGCCATGTTCGAATGATTCTTCTGGGTAACCATCAAAAACAATTGTTGCAGTTTGACCATAGTTGTTTTTCAAATATCCAATGTACTTGGAAATAATTGAAGAGAACTTTTCTCTTAGATCCCAACTCACTCGATGAAGGAGGAAGCCACCATCAATCAGATGGACAGTTTTATGGTTTGTTCTAAATTATTAAAGGGGGTGAACAAATCGTAAAATACCGACTTTCGCGTTTTTCTCATCCCAAAGTTATCAAGCAGAGAAGTTGGAAATGGAGCCAATTCATACGCAAAGAACTTTCTAAGTTCTTCCTCTAATTTCTTGTGGAAAGAAATTCGGCAAAAAATAGTGTCTGGATCGACGGATACCGCCTCATCATGGATTTTAACAGCACGCGTGAAGCTTTTCATTGGAGTTACTCGATTGGATATCTTGAATTTCACAGGTCCAAAATCACCACCAATGACAATTTTTATACTTGCAACTCCAATCTCTTTGGCTAGATGATAATTTATTTTATCGCCACCAATCACTCCTGTACTCAGACACTATTAGTGTTTGTTTAATGTAACACTAGGATTGGGTTAAGGTTTCAAAATTGTAATCATAAGCGCAAATATACGTGTGAGTACATTTCGTTTGGTTACATGAGCACTTCAAAAAACCAATTTTCTGAGTTTTTTAGAAAAGAATGGAAATATGCATTTTTTTTTTATCTAACATATCTCGCTCATTTTTGATGGAATTTTTAGTCTGCAGTACTCCATCGACGCAGAATTTTATGGTCTACAATTTATAAATTAGGACTGTTTCTGTAGAGTGAACGGTGTTTGAGTTATTTGCAAAATACTGTAAAAAGTCCGAAATGTTTTAGGTTTTTGTGGTGCCACGTCTGAAGCTCACTAAGAAAAATGGGACAAACTTCAAATCCCTTAATTTGGATGAAAACAAAGTTATTAAAACGATTTCCAGCTTTCCGCGAATTTTTACATAAAACGGCCCTTTTTTGCGCTAATTTTACTGGACTAAATGTAAATGTAATGGAAATGATTACAGAAAGATCGCTACTGTTTTTTTAATTATATTTCAATCTTCACTAATCTTTTTATGGGGACAAGGGACCTTAAAAACCTTAAAAATAAATTTTTTATTTTTTGTAAATTTCACTTTAAATATTATTCAAGGGTACATTATATGCATTATGGCATGCATTTACCACAAAAAAAATTAAAAAAAATTGTTTAGAAAAAAATAAAATTTTACTTCGAAATCTTCGAAATGCCCCCTGCGCGTTCCATATCAATGAAAATCCCCAATATTTTTTATGAAAGTTTAGTTTATATTTATAAATAAAATAGAGCATCGAATTTTATATATTTGAATTTAAAGGTTTAAAAAAATGTTCCAAACTTTTTGAAAATTTTTCGAAAAAATTTCAAAATTTTTCAAAAATGTTTTTAACCATTATATTCAAATATATAAAATTCGATGCACAGCTTTATTTATATATATAAACCAAACTTTTATAAAAAATACTGGAGATTTTCATTGATATGGATCGCGCAGGAGGCCATGACGCGTAAAATTCCATTTTTTTCTCAAAAATAATTTTTTTTGTGATAAATGCTTATTGAATACTTATTGAATACCCTTGAGTAATATTTAAAGTAAAATTTACGAAAAAAAAAATTTTTTTTTAACCTTTATATTCAAATATATAAAATTCGATGCACAGTTTTATTTATACATATATAAACCAAACTTTTATAAAAAAAAAAAAAAAATATTAGGGATTTTCATTGATATGGAAGGCGCAGGGGGCATTTCAAAAATTTCTAAGACGACGCGTAAAATTCCATTTTTTTCTCAAAAATAATTTTTTTTCATAGATGCATGCCATAATGCATATAATGTACCCTTAAATAATATTTATTGTGAAATTTTCAAAAAATAAAAAATTGATTTTTAAGGTTTTTAAGGTCCCTTGTCCCCTTAAAGCCGATCAAATTAGCGTGTTTTTAGAATCTGCGGGTTCTGAACGTGTGTTGGCGAGCATAGTTGAAAGGGGGCATAGCCTCCTAGTTAAATTATAAAAAAAATCATGTCTGTAATGACATTTTCAAGAACTTAATAAAAAGTACCCATCAGCAATAAAAATGAATGTTAAATTTTCCGTCTTAATGACAGAAAACATATTTTCAATTTATTTCCAAAATTTCATTTTTGTAACTTCATCTGTAAGAATTCTAAAAGATCTTTTATCTTCTAACAACGTATGTATTCTTTCTGCTCCAATAAATCTGATAAACCTCTATGAAAGGCATTTACTTGAATGGCATAAGAGTGACCAGGTATCGAAAAAGGAAATAAAAAGTGGTCTATTGATGGTTAAAAAAAAAGAAGACCTGTATTTTTTCTAGAAATATTGTAAAAGAAAGCGATTTTTTTAAAGCTAAAATTCATGGATTTTCATTATTTGATTTGTTCATTATTAAATTTAAAGCATTTCAAAGTGTAAAGTAAAATTTTATTACAGAAATTATCAGATTTCGTAACCTTTGTCGAAATATTCATCCATACGAAAATTTTTGAGCATTTTTAGTGATATCTTAACCTTTAACGGACCACTGCCGCAATATAAGCGGCAATGGCACCCTTAACAAACTTTATTAGCTCGGCAGCACTTTTTTTTAAGAAACACTTTTACTGGTTCTTTGACAACATGTGCCATGAAAACTTACTAAAGAATTTACTTTTACAATATAGCGGTGCGAATAGAATCATGTATTTAAAACTATCGTCCGCTAAGGATTAATACGTTAACTACCATACGACACGGCGGTCGTCATATGTACAGTAAAGCCCCGATTATCCGCGAGCGTATGATCCGCGGTGCGGTTTATCCCCGAGGCGAATTTTATTATTATTATTATTATTATTCAAGCCAACAGCAAGGAAAATACAATAAGCCCTGCAGCTAAATATAAACAGAAAAATTCATGTATTCGAAAGTAATAGAAGGTTATTTTTAGATTCGGTTGCTATGTTTGAAACATCGGATATAAAGACTTGATGTCCTTTCTTCATTTTATTAACCAAACGTAAACACAGCAATTAAAATATTTAACAATTAAATAAGACTATCTATATTATAAAGAACAAACATATCTGTGCGTAACGCATACGTCATTCTGCGAATGGCAACACTTTGAAATTTGAAATGAAATTTCGGTTTTGCAATTTTCACTACTGCAAATTTTTGAACTTCTAAACATTCCAGATTTTAAATGTTTACACCGTCGTATGCAGAAAAAAATGCGCTTTTAAATGCAATTTGTTGGAAAGCTGTATCTCAATTTATTCTTGAGATAATAATTTTTTTATAGTTTTTAATACCAATTTCCTAATCGTGGCAACTGAAGTACTTCATTTCTATTAAAAGTGGTTTAGTTATCTTTATTGATTATATTCTTACTGATGCCATTTTTTCATTACAATTAAAAATATCTTTTTTAAAAATATGAACAGAAAATGACGTTACGCTTTAAAAAAGATACAATTTCCCTGATGATGCTGTATCCCTATTTTTCATTTCGCTGATATTGAGTTTTGAGACAATAGGCAAAATTTTCAGCGACTGAAAATGACGTCATATTTAAAAGAAAACGATAATTTTATTTGATAAAACGAGATATTTCTCCTCGAATACGTCTAAAAGTTATAAATTTCTGGACTTTTTAAGCGCAGGTACAGAGATTATACTAAGACCTTAAATCACGAGTGGGAATTTTAACATGGGAAGTTGTAATAGTAGACAAACGTGACTTCAAGCTTGAAAATGTATTTATTAATAACCTATTGTGCATTAAAATGCTTTTAAATGGTTAATATGGATGTGAAACGTGGAAAATGACTTGATTCCTTGATTCGGTTTAGATTTAAAGGGGGGGGGGATTCTATCATGGTGAAAAATTCTATGTCAAGGTGAAATCATTTTTGCTGATTTTTTATTCCGCAATACCAAGCATCAATTGATAACTTAATCAAAATTACTTATCTTGATTATATGTTACTGATTACGTATATGAATAAAGTTTATTTTTTCAATAATTTTAACAGTTGAAGTTTATGAAAAAAGTATTTTGTTAATCCTAGGTTAAAATACGTCTTTGGAGAGTTAAACTAACAACTGCAAGATGGATTTTTTTATTGTAATTATTGTTGCAGATGCATTATAAATTTGATGCAACAGTTCCTTTGTAAACATTTTCTTTCGTCGAAATTCGACAGGTTCCACCTTGTTATGATAAATTCCAGGAGAGCATATCAAGAATAGCTTCATTTTCGAGATAAAAATTATTCCATACTAAAAGAAAAACAATATATTACAATTTAGAAAATAGAAAAGGAGTTTCCAAAGCAAGAAGCGAAAACAAGTGACTGATTTTTAAAAAAAGGTATAACTCAACACTTTTTGTACAGTGTGTATGGCTTTGTTTCTTATTTACTGTTCTTCATTTTAGTGATTTAGATGTAAAGCAAATGTTTCTGCTTTACTGTGCATATGTATGTATTTTAAACGTTTTATTATGTTTTTTGTACACTAAAACATAGTTTTTATGTTGAATTTTCTTTTTCTTTTCGTGTTTGTACCACATTTTCAGTCTTTGTCGGGTTATCCGCGATTTTTGTTATACGCGGTGGCCTTGCCACCCAATTCCGCGGATAATCGGGGCTGTACTGTACATCTAAATGAATAAGTCCTTAGGCTGCCGCTTGTCTATAATTTATTTTTGTTTTTGTTTATTGCGTTGTTGTTTCCTTGTACTTTTTTATGAAATATTGGTATTCAGTGAAATAAAAGCATAAATTTATTTTTTCTTATATTTTTGCTTTAATAATATAATGATGACAAGATGCAAAAGAAAAACATTGTAAGTTATAGAAAATTAATTTAGAATACTTATGAATATGACAAAAAATACAAATATATATTGATTTTTTTTTTTTTTTTTTTTTTTGTTTTCCTGACAAGTAAAATTATACAACTGACTGTTTTACGAACTTCTGTTTTAACAATTTTTCAGGAGCCTTGATGGTGGATAAAAAGGAATTCTGGAAAAACCTTAATTACGGAATTTATTTTAGAGAAAAATTTTAAAGTTTTAATTGTCTTTCACCAACCAAAGTGTTTTTTAAATTTAATTTTCATTTTATTTTATTTTATTTTATTTTTTTATTATTATCATGTATTACACAATTAGATTTTTTATTTACTAATATTCATAGATCTATTTATTTGAATTTCAATCAAATAAATCCTAAATGGTATATGAAATAGTTCCTAAAAATCCATTCCAAAGAGAGATGATTAACACTAGAACCGCCGTAGCGGTCATTTTGACCGCTACCAAATAAAAATATTTTGATTATCACCAGAAATTTCTTTCTAAAATAAGTTTAAAATGTACTCCCAGAGAAATAAGTTAAACAAATATGTTAAGTAGTTTCAATTAAAATTTCCGGTATAAAATATTTTTATGACACTTCAGTAAAATTTTCGTAAAATTTCTAGTGTTAAAGAATAGAATTATGAAAAAAGAGGAGGAGACATCAGTTGTGAGTTAAGTAACTGAGAAGGTTCTCAGAAGATGGCGGCTGATTTTTACACCGAATCAAACAGTTTCTGATTATGTCTGGGGTAAACTACCACCAGTAAATTTTGAATAGAAAATTCGGCCTTATATTAACTGCTCGTTGATGAAAAAAATTTCTTACTAATATTGTTAAGATTTCTATTTATTTTAACTGGTGGCAACTTGCCCAAGTAATATAATATTTTCCCTGATACTGACAGGAGGTTGTCTAGGTTGTCACAATATGGCGAAAACGCAATGCCTGACTAATGCTGAAGTAAAATTCGAACAGTAAAAATAAATATCTGTTTTCCTTTACGACTGAAATTTTGCAATAATAAGGCGTTTAAATAAGAAGAGATTTTTTGTTTAAATTTACTGTTGGAAGTTTATCTCGGATGTAATCAACCCCTGCAAAATGGGTTACAGTTGAAGCTTCACTATTTTAAGGATATCAGTTCCGCTTTATTAATAGTTTCATGGATTAAAGTTGAGGCTCTAATCAACATCTGAGTTGAAATTCTTAGAACGTGTTACAAAAAATGCGTTTGAAGCACTTCAGATCTGTAAATATATTGGTGAAGCAGATTCAGGTTTTTAAAATTGTATTCAAAGCAATATTACGAATTACTTAAAAAAATAAAAATGTAAAATTGTGCCAGTAGCATCTAGCTCATGCTTAGCATTTACCTTTAGATAGCATCTACCTTGAGATAACTACACCCAACAAACTGCTATCAACCTGAACTTAATCAATCTTATGTGCAAGCAGGAGCTAAAAGATAAACAGAAGATAGATGAAAACAGGTAACTGTTGTTTTGAGTAATTTGGCTTTCTGATGTAACTCAAAGCCTTTAACCACTTGAGGGGTGGTGGGATAAAATATGTCCCACCTTCGATTAATGAAGATTTACACCGGAAAAATTTTATGTAATTTTACTTTCCTAAATTTGGTGGAAAAACGTCGTAAAATTGCTTTTTCTAATTTTGAAGTAATGTTTTTTCTCATTTTCCGGTGGGAAATCAGCATTACATAAACTCAATTGCTTGCCCCTCAAGGGGTTAACACTTTCGGGGGCAAGTAATTGCGTTTGCGTAATGTTGAACTCACACCGGAATATTCGAAAATTTTTGTTTGCAAATAAGAAAAAGCACTTTTAAATATTTTCCACGAAAGTTAGAAAGATAAATTCTAATTAAAAGTTTCTGGTGGAAATCTTGATTAAAATTAGGTAGGATATAATATGTCTCACCGCACCTTAAGGGGTTACACGTAGTACTCTAAAAATAGTTAAAAATAGCTTAAAAATGTGATTTTCTCCATAATATTAGGTGCGTTGTTCTATTTTTCCAAAATTTCTCTAGCTTTAAGGAAGTCCTAAATCTCTAAAGATATTTCAATCTTATAAATTTATACATTTTGTCTGAATCTGCTAGCATTGAAAGAAAATAAATCATAAGAATGATTGTCATATATGTTTTGAAATATTCTTCAGATCATTCAATTATTTAAAATCGTTCTATTACAGAGATAACTCGAACTTAAAACCTTCGATTATCAAAATAACTCTTTCGAACGCAAATCATTCGATTATCAAAATAACTTAAACGAAAATCAACCGAATTTCAAAATAATTGATTTGCCCATCTTTTGTAGAACAGTGTTTTTTAAAATTCAGATTTCTTGACTGGCACCACTTTTTTGAAATGGTAAAATTACGTTTGTTTTTGTTAAAAAACGTCCACTGGCACCAGTGCGTGGAGATAGTCGGAATTCGTTTAACGAAGCAACTTTTTACTATCTGTGACGGACATTCATTCTTTATGCCTACCGTTGACTTGCACGGAAGCTGCAGCAGTTCTCACGAACTCCTCTATTGAAAGAAGATTGCAGCTTGTTCATACAGTTAAATTGTTCATGCCTAAAGCGAGTCGCCCTTTTTATATATCTGGTATCAAATTACAAAATTATTGTCATACGACTTCGATATATTGTAATAAAACCTTTTACGTAAAAATAATCTACATGCGTATTAGTTTGGAAATCGCATGCATTGTTTTTAGGGTTTCGTTCATCGGATGAAACCCTATTCGTCTCACTCCTCTGTCTGTCTGCATGTCAATCTGTCCGTCCGTCTGCCTCAGAGCCTGTTATCAGAAACTACATATGTTGGAGACTTGAAATTTTGTATACTTATAGCTAAACGCTTCAAATCAAACGACAAATCATAAAATTTTGAAAAAGTCGTAATTAACGAACGTTATTAATTGAAAAATCCCAATTACAAGATCGGAAAGTCATTCATAATTCAACAAGACCATGTATTTTTTTATCAAATTAAAAAACAATCTTCCACGGATTAAAAACAGGTGTCATTTTAACGGCAGATAAGGACTGGCGATTTCTTTAACCCTTCACCGCACGATTTTTTTCTATTTTTATGAAAAAAAAAATTAAAATCTATATATATTTCTAATAATGGGAAAAATAGCGAAACAGCACCGAAAACTGGCGATATGAAGCAATTAAAATAATAAAACTTTGTAAAAAATCACCATAAAAATAAAAACAAAACACAGGACGCGTTTCGAGCTAAAAACATAACAGCTCGTCATCAGCTACAGCATACACGTGTCCGCAAGCGAACAAGTTCAAAAATGAACTGAAGGTAAAGAATGTTGCAAACAATGCGACAGATGGCGCTACCTGAAAGAGGAACATGCAAAAGAGAAAGGTGTTGACAAAAAGAAGAGAAATTGATAGGGAAAAAATGGAAATAAAAGAAATAAACAAAAAATAATAAAATAAAAGAAGTAAATTAAAAATATAAACAATAATAATAAAGAAAGAAATATAAAAGAATAAAACAAGAAAAAAACATAGATCCATTTTTTTTTTTTTTTTATACAAAAAAAGAAAAGAAACAAGAGAAAATGGAAAAGAATTACAAAAGTAATTTCCACGCTGGAGATAGGAAAGGAGATGATGGGAGATTATTGACAAGATTAGCAGAATTTTTAGAAATAAAATATGCTTCATGGAAATCCAAGTGAGATGGAGAGGCAGGGGAAGAAATAATTTTGGCCATGGAGAAATTGAAACAATGAATGGAAGACCAACAGTGAGAAGCAATCGAAGATTTAGAGATTTCTTGATTTTCAATATAACTCTGATGCTCACCTAATCTGAATTTTAAAGCTCTCTTTGTTTGACCAATATAACCTAAATTGCAAGATCAAGGAATGAAATAAACACCCCACCGGTTCTCAGTAGGAACATGATCTCTTAGAGAAGAGAATTTAATTTTAGTCATAGGTTTGAAGATAACTTTAAAGTTAAAACGAGAAAGGATTTTAGCAATTTTGAAACAGAGAGGAGAATAAAAGGGCAGAACTATTATAGAATTAAAATTAGGAGGATTATTTGAATCAGAAGTCAGAACAAATGTGTAACGCCCTAAAAACAAAAGTATAAAAGGACGCCACTTTTTGTTGAGGAGGATGATTTGAAAGAGCATGAGGAGGAAGAGAGACAGCGAAAGGTTTTCTATAAACGGAGGTAGAGAACCGATCTGGGTGTTTTGTAACCAAGACGTCAAGGAAAGGAAGAGAATTGTTCTCTTCGACTTCGAGAGTAAATTGAATACAAGGATCAACAGAATTAACAAGAGAAAGGAGATTAGAAAGATCAAGGTCAGGGGGAATTAAAATGAAAGTGTCATCAACATACCTAAACCAGAAAGGAAATTTATATAAACTGAAGAGTTTTTCCTCAACAAAATGCATATAAATATCACATAAAAGAGGAGACAGTGGATTACCCATGGCCAGACCCTCAGTTTGAGAATAGAAAGAATTGTTAAACTGAAAAGCAGTTTGCCTGACACAAATACTAACTAATAGCAGGATTTCATCAATCTCAATGGATGAGTAATGAAATTCGAGCAGCCTTCTTTCCAAACAATCAATTGCCCCTTGAACAGGCAAGTTAGTGAAAAGGGATTTAACATCTAAGGAAACCATTATATAATTGCAAGGAGAAAGGCGTTTAATTTTATCAACAAAGTCAAAAGTTTTTCACGGTGTGAAAGTTAGGGGAAGATAAAGGAGCGAGTAACTTAGAAAGGAACTTGGCAAGTTTATAAGAAGCAGTACCAATATTGGAACCGATAGGGCGAAAGGAAAGAGTAGGTTTATGGACCTTAGGAAGAGCATAGAAACGAGCACAATTAGCGATAGAAGGGGTGACCAAACGTTTAGATGGTTTAGTTTCAATTCTAGCGTAGTAATTCAAACGTTTAGTTTCAATTCTAGATGTCACAATGCTATTTTGGATAAAAAGTTTTCTTCTCTTCTGACTTTTAATTCTTCTGCTCCTAGTATTTCTCCTCTTGAGCAAAATTATGTTGTCAATTTACTTCTCATTCTTTTACTGATTCTCAGCGTGATGTTCTCTCACTTGGCTTGAATTTTTCGTGCATTTCTAAGCCTTCTATTCCGAACTTAATTGCTCCCATTGAACATTCTTTCAAAAACAGTAAAATTTCTTCTGGGCAACTTGATTCTCTTCGCTACCTTTTGGCTAATGTCATTTCTTCTAATAAATCTTTTAATAAGTCTAATCTTTCTTCTTCTCAGAAATCTTCTCTCAGTGAACTTAATTCCGTTCCTAACCTCGTTATTACTAAGGCTGAAAAAGGCGGTCAAACAGTTTTTCTCAATAAATCTGATTATATTTCCCACGTTGAATCTATGTTAAACTCTTGTCCATATAATAAATTAAAAAAGGATCCTTCTACTAAGCATTTATATGACACCAAGCATGTCATTAAAAACTCTGTCTTTCTTAATGATAACATTAAACGTTTGGCCACCCCTTCTATCGCTCATTGTGCTCGTTTCTATGCTCTTCCTAAGGTCCATAATCCTACTCTTTCCTTTCGCCCTATCGTTTCCAATATTGGTACTGCTTCTTATAAACTTGCCAAGTTCCTTTCTAAGTTACTCGCTCCTTTATCTTCCACTAACTTTCACACCGTGAAAAACTCTTTTGACTTTGTTGATAAAATTAAACGCCTTTCTCCTTGCAATTATATAATGGTTGCCTTAAATGTTAAATCCCTTTTCACTAACATGCCTGTTCAAGGGGCAATTGATTGTTTGGAAAGAAGGCTGCGCGAATTTCATTACTCTTCTATTGAGATTTATGAAATCCTGCATTTAGTCAGTATTTGTGTCAGGCAAACTGCTTTTCAGTTTAACAATTCTTTCTATTCTCAAACTGAGGGTCTGGCCATGGGTAATCCACTGTCTCTTTTATGTGATATTTATATGCATTTTGTTGAAGAAAAACTCTTCAGTTTATATAAATTTCCTTTCTGGTTTAGGTATGTTGATGACACTTTCATTTTAATTCCCTCTGACCTTGAACTTTCTAATCTCCTTTCTCTTGTTAATTCTGTTGATCCTTGTATTCAATTTACTCTCGAAGTCGAAGAGAACAATTCTCTTCCTTTCCTTGACATCTTGGTTACAAAACACCCAGATCGGTTCTCTACCTCCGTTTATAGAAAACCTTTCGCTGTCTCCCTTCCTCCTCATGCTCTTTCATATCATCCGCCTCAACAAAAAGTGGCGTCCTTTTATACTTTTGTTTTTAGGGCGTTACGCATTTGTTCTGACTCTTCTGCTCTGAATAATGAAATTAATTATCTCAAATCTCTTGCCCTTGCTCGTGGTTATAATCCCTCTTTGACTGATAAAGCTTTGTATAAATTTAATAAGCCTACACGTCCTTTTTCTGATTCAAATAATCCTCCTAATTTTAATTCTATAATAGTTCTGCCCTTTTATTCTCTTCTCTGTTTCAAAATTGCTAAAATCCTTTCTCGTTTTAACTTTAAAGTTCTCTTCAAACCTATGAATAAAATAAAATTCTCTTCTCTAAAAGATCCTGTTCCTACTGAGAACCGATGGGGTGTTTATTCCATTCCTTGCTCTTGCAATTTAGGTTATATTGGTCAAACAAAGAGAGCTTTAAAATTCAGATTAGGCGAGCATCAGAGGTATATTGCAAATCAAGAAATCTCTAAATCTTCGATTGCTTCTCACTGTTGGTCTTCCAGTCATTGTTTCAATTTCTCCATGGCCAAAATTATTTCTTCCCCTGCCTCTCCCTCTCACTTGGATTTCCATGAAGCATATTTTATTTCTAAAAATTCTGCTAATCTTCTCAATGATCTCCCATCATCTCCTTTCCTATCTCCAGCGTGGAAATTACTTTTGTAATTATTTTCCATTTTCTCTTGTTTCTTTTCTTTTTTTGTATTAAAAAGAAAAAAAGTCTTTCCGGCCAGTGCCGGGAGGAAGAGGTAGCTTTCATATTTCTTATTTTAAAAAAGCCAACTTATATCATTCAAACACACGAAGCTCAATTTAGTGGAAACCGAATATAGGAGATTCAATAATAATTTTTATCAATATAATGAATGAGAATTTCGCGAAATTAGTCAGCTTTATCCAAGCTGTTTTCTTTAAAGTAACTTATATTTGGATGCCAAATTCGGCGATTTCTTAAAGTGCCTACCATTTTAAGACAACATGGTGGATGAGGCTAACCAGTGAACTTGGTCGAGACCTTAGTAATTGTTGTGCACATGCTCACTCACATCGGAATCGGTTGATATATACGAGTACTGTCGCATGCAAAAAATCAGATTTTTCAAAATGTCACCCACAATAGAAATTGAAACTGCTATATCTGAGCCGTTTTTTAAGGTAAAGAAAAACAAAAAATGCTCCTGAATCCTTATAACAAGGTCAAATACTTAAGAAAGAAATCTTTTTCAATTTCTAATTTTTTTGCACCTCACTTTAAATATATATATATATATATATTTATTTAATGGCCGCCATAAGATGGCTGATGAATCTGGCCAGCGAACTTGGTCGAGGTATTGATGTACACTATCCACATACTTTCTTACATCGAAATAGGCGAATACGTGTGTTATCGCGTGACAAATACAAGATCGTTTCAAAATGTTAGCCATGCTAGAAATTCAAAGTGCTATAATTCAAACATTTTTTAAGATATAAACAAAAGAACAATTTTTCAGAAACAAAAACTGCTCCGGAATCTTTGTATCAAGGCCAAACACATAAAAAAAATCTTTTTCATTTTCCAATTTTTTAATACCTCATTTTAAATTTTAAATTTAATTTATGTTTTAAATGGCAACCCTTTTGAAACAAGATGACGAATGAAGCTGGCCAACGAACTCGGTCGAGACATTGGTATGTACTATGTACAGATCAAGTTACATCCAAATCGGTTCATAAATACGACTGTTATCGCGTGACAAAAATCAGGTCGTTTTAAAATGTCAGCCACAATAGAAATTCAAAATGCTATTACTCAGCCATTTCTTAAGATATAGACGAAACAAAAACCGCTCCCGAATTTTTTTTTATCAAGGTCAAACACATAAGAAGAAAATATTTTTTTTCAATTTTCAATTTTTTGGTGCCACATTTCAAATTAAAATTTTTCTTAAAAATTTAAATGGCCGCCATTTTTAAACAAAATGGCGGATGAAGCTGGCCAACGAGCCAGGTCGAGACATTGGTATGTACTATGTATAAACGAAGTTACATACAAATCGGTTCATAAATACGCCTTTTATCGCGTGACAAAATTCAGGACGTTTCAAAATGTCAGCCACGCTAGAAATTCAAAATGCTGCAACTCAGCCATTTTTTAAGATATAGACGAAACAAAAACTGCTCCGAAATCTTTGTATAAAGGTCAAATACATAAGAAAAAAATATTTCTCCATTTTCAATTTTTTGGTACAACTTTTCAAATTTTAAATTTTTTTAAAAATTTTAAATGGCCGCCATTTTGAAATAAAATGGCGGATGAAGCTGGCCAACGAACTCGGTCGAGACATTGGTATGTACTATGTATAAACGAAGTTACATCGAAATCGGTTCATAAATACGCCTTTTATCGCGTGACAAAATTCAGGACGTTTCAAAATGCCAGCCACGCTAGAAATTCAAAATGCTATAACTCAGCCATTTTTTTAAGATATAGACAAAACAAAAACTGCTCCGGAATCTTTGTATAAAGGTCAAATATATAAGAAAAAAATATTTTTCCATTTTTAATTTTTTGGTACCACATTTCAAATTTTAAATTTTTTAAATAACTTTAAATGGCCGCCATTTTGAAACAAAACGGCAGATAAAGCTGGCCAACGAACTCGGTCGAGACATTGGTATGTACTATGTACACACCGAATTACATCGAAATCGGTTCATAATTACGAGAGTTAGAGTGTGACATAGGTCAGATATATATATATATATATATATATATATATATATATATATATATATATATATCAATTTTGAACGGAGGGTGGTTTCGGGGTCTGGGGATTATGATCGATGAAAATATACCAAAATTTTCATTACAAAAAGCTACCTATTGCAGCCGTTCGGACGAAAGCGATTTCAAAAAATTTTGGTATATTTTTATCGATCATGACCCCCAGACCCCGAAACCACCCTCCGTTCAAAATTGATATATATATGTCTGACCTATGTCATACTCTAACTCTCGTAATTATGAACCGATTTCGATGTAATTCGGTGTGTACAGTGTACATACCAATGTTTCGACCGAGTTCGTTGGCCAGCTTTATCCGCCGTTTTGTTTTCTTATGTATTTGACCTTTATACAAAGATTCCGGGGCAGTT
Organism: Maratus speciosus; assembly: GCA_963932465.1. Lineage (NCBI taxonomy): Eukaryota > Metazoa > Arthropoda > Arachnida > Araneae > Salticidae > Maratus > Maratus speciosus. The sequence continues at coordinate 196,050,374 of OZ010794.1, forward strand.
TTTGTTTCGTCTATATACATACAAATTATGGTTATACATACAATTACCAAGTTGGAAATTGCTCGTCAAACGTGGCAGATGAGGTGCGTTCGTACTATAACTAGTTTTATAATTATTTTTTGCACCCCACATTGTACTGAATGTATATTTTTTCGCGCTTCATAAGTGCATAGTCTGTAACATCATTAAAATGCACTTACAATAATTTTTTCCCCATTCCCCGTAATGTAACAGAAAACTTTTGACTGTCCCTGTAATTAAACTATACATTCGATTTTCATAAAATTTGAAATGGCTCGACAAAATTTTGCAGCAATTATATATTTAAAATTTCAGACCATTCGGAAGGCTGTAAAATCATTAAAATGCATTTGCAATAATTTTTTCCCATTGGCCATAATGTAACGGAAAACTTTTGGGTGTCCCTGTAATTAAACTATACATCCGATTTTCATAAAATTGGAAATGGCTCAACAAAACTTTGCAACAATTATATATTAAAAATTTCAGACCATTCGGAAGGCTGTAAAATCATTAAAATGCATTTGCTATAATTTTTTCCCATTGGCCGTAATGTAACGGAAAACTTTTGGGTGTCCCTGTAATTAAACTATACATCCGATTTTCATAAAATTGGAAATGGCTCGACAAAACTATGCAGCAATTATATATTAAAAATTTCAGACCATTCGGAAGTCTGTACCATCATTAAAATTCACTTGCAATAATTTTTCCCATTGGCCGTAATGTAAAGAAAAACTTTTGACTGTCCCTGTAATTAAACTATACATCCGATTTTCATAAGATTGGAAATGGCTCGACAAAATTTTGCAGCAATTATATATTAAAAATTTCAGATCATTCGGTCGGGTAGTTTTTGCTGTGTTATATGCGGACGGACAGACAGACGGACGGGCAGACGGACGGACAGACGGACAGACAGACGGACTGAACGACGACTATAGGTGCTACGTATTTATATAATTACGAACGCACCTAAAAATGGCTGAGTTATAGCATTTTGAATTTATAGCGTGGCTGGCATTTTGAAACGTCCTGAAATTTGTCACGCGATAAAAGGCGTATTTATGAACCGATTTCGATGTAATTCAGTGCGTACATAGTACATACCAATGTCTTGACCGAGTTCGTTGGTCAGCTTCATCCGCCATTTTGTTTCAAAATGGCGGCCATTTAAATTTTTTTAAAAAATTTAAAATTTGAAATGTGGTACCAAAAAACTGAAAATGGAAAAATATTTTTTTCTTATATATTTGACTTTTATACAAAGATTTCGAAGCAGTTTTTGTTTCGTCTATATCTTAAAAAATGGCTGAGTTGCAGCATTTTGAATTTCTAGCGTGGCTGACATTTTGAAACGTCCTGAAATTTGTTACGTGATAAAAGGCGTATTTATGAACCGATTTGGATGTAACTTCGTTTATACATAGTACATACCAATGTCTCGACCGGGTTCGTTGGCCTGCTTCATCCGCCATTTTGTTTTAAAATGGCGGCCATTTAAATTTTTAAGAAAAATTTTAATTTGAAATGTGGTACCCAAAAATTGAAAATTAAAAAAATATTTTCTTCTTATGTGTTTGACCATGATAAAAAAAATTCGGGAGCAGTTTTTTTTTCGTCTATATCTTAAGAAATGGCTGAGTTATAGCACTTTGAATTCCTAGCGTGGATGACATTTTAAAACGTCCCGATTTTTGTCACGGAATAACAGGCGTATTTATGAACCGATTTGGATATACCTTGGTGTGTACATAGTACATACAAATATCTCGACCGAGATCGTTGGCCAGCTTCATCCGCCATCTTGTTTCAAAATGGCGGCCATTTAAAAACATTTTTAAAATAGAAAAATTAAAATGAGATACCAAAGAATTGGAAAATGAAAAATATTTTTTTTTTGGAAGGGTTTGACCTTAATACAAAGATTCCGGAACAGGTTTTGTTTCGTCTATATCTAAAAAAATGGCTGAGTAATAGCATTTTGAATTTCTATTGTGGCTGACATTTTAAAACGACCTATATTTGTCACGCGATAACAGGCGTATTTATGAACCGATTTCGATGTAACTTGGTCTGTACATAGTACATACCAATGTCTCGACCGAGTTCGTTGGCCAGCTTCATTCGCCATCTTGTTTCAAAAGGATTGCCATTTAAAAATAAATTAAATTTAAAATTTTAAATGAGATATTAAAAAATTGGAAAATGAAAAAGTTTTTTTTTATGTGTTTGGCCTTGATACAAAGATTCCGGAGCAGTTTTTGTTTCTGAAAAATTGTTATTTTGTTTATATCTTAAAAAATGTTTGAATTATAGCACTTTGAATTTCTAGTATGGCTAACATTTTGAAACGATCTTGTATTTGTCAGGCGATAACACACGTATTCGCCTATTTCGATGTAAGAAGGCATGTGGATAGTATACATCAATACATCGACCAAGTTCGCTGGCCAGATTCATCAGCCATCTTGTTTCAAAATGGCGGCCATTAAATAAAAAAAAATATATATATATTTAAAGTGAGATGCAAAAAATTAGAAATTGAAAAAGGTTTCTTTCTTGAGTATTTGACCTTGTTATAAGGATGCAGGAGCATTTTTTGTTTGTCTTTACCTTAAAAAATAGCTCAGATATAGCAGTTTCAATTTCTATTGTGGGTGACATTTTGAAAAATCTGATTTTTTGCATGCGACAGCACTCGTATATATCAACCGATTCCGATGTGAGTGAGCATGTGCACAGCAATTACTAAGGTCTCGACCAAGTTCACAGGTTAACCTCATGTTGTCTTAAAATGGCAGGCACTTTAAGAAATCGCCGAATTTGGCAGCCAAATATAAATTACTTTAAAGAAAAGCAGCATGGATAAAGCTGACTAATTTCGCGAAATTCTCATTCATTATATTGATAAAAATTGTTATTGAATCTCCTATATTCGGTTTCCACTAAATTGAGCTTCGTGTGTTTGAATGATATAAGTTGGTTTTTTTTAAAATAAGAAATATGAAAGCTACCTCTTCCTCCCGGCACTGGTCGGAAGGACTTTTTGTAATGAAAGCTACCTAAAAATTGGATCTATGTTTTTTTCTTTTATATTTCTTTATTTATTATTATTATTTATATTTTTAATTTACTTCTTTTATTTTATTTTTATTTTATTTATTTCTTTTATTTCCATTTTTTCCCTATCAATTTAGCTTCTTTTTGGCAGCACCTTTCTCTTTTGCATGTTCCTCTTTCAGGTAGCGCCATCTGTCGCATTCTTTGCAACATTCTTTGCCTTCAGTTCATTTTTGAACTTGTTCGCTTGCGGACACGTGTATGCTGTAGCTGATGACGAGCTGTTATGTTTTTAGCTCGAAACGCGTCCTGTGTTTTGTTTTTATTTTTATGGTGATTTTTTACAAAGTTTTATTATTTTAATGGGAAAAATAGTAAAAAAATTAAATTTCAGAATTTCAGCTAAAATTTGATATTTTATGGTGTGTGCTATATTTACACAATTGGGGTTTTAAAATATTGCATCGCTGTATATATGTTGCAACTAAATGAGCTTAAAATGTTTAATTTTATCTGCTTAACACTCTGTAACTTTTTTATATTAATATTTTTAAGTATTCAGTACAAATAATGAAAGTAAATCTTACCTTAATAGCTTGATCGAAATCTTTTTTTGTTTCCGAAGAACAAATTAAATTTTTTTGTCAAATGAAGCCATCTGATATGGACAAAATATGTGTTATTCCACCCTTTGGACTGTTCTTGATCAGGGACAGAGATCATATTAGCCAAATTCATGGCACATAATGAGAATTATAGTGTTTTTAGCTATGTGTCAGATAGGGCACGTGGTGCAGTGAAGGGTTAAGGCACGATTACTTTTTTCTACGCATCCCAGAAATTCGAAATTAGTAGACGGGGAAAAAAATCAGCTTTCAGAAATTATAAATATTATCTTGATCGTACCATAAAAACTCGAACATTCGTTAAAAATCAAGAAAAAAAATCTTTTATTTTCCTTCATTTGTGAGGGCTGCAGATGAATTTTCGGTGGTAAACAAGAGAATAAAGAACAGATAACACAGAATTTTTATACCATTTTTTTAAATCCAAAAATTTTTAATCGATTTTTGAGCTACGATTTTATACGCCATCTGACGAAAAATTTCATTCTCTACCAGAATATTTCTTTATTTTTTAATTTCCACAATCGAAGATAATTATTTTTTTGGTAATTGATTCCAGAATTGCATTTTTTGCACAGGCATTTTTTATACTAGGTCGCAGTACAAAATTCTTAAACTATTGAATTTACAAATTTGGTTCTTTCGCATCCGGATGTTATTACATACGCTGATTCATAAAATGTAAATGAAAAAAAAAAATCGGACAGCAATTTTCCGATTTGTGAAAAAATCGATTTTTAAACTTATAAAAGAGAGGCTTTTTCACACAATTGACGGAAATTTGTTGAAATTAGGAAAACTAAAGAACCGATAGCTTTTAAAGTATTGTTCAGAACGGTGTCATATTTTTAGAAATGCAGCATACATTTCACTAATTCAATATAAAAATTTTATAGGTGTTGATACCACTGTTTTCGAACAGTAATTTCCGCAAATGTCTTAAATTCTTGCTTAAGGCCATTTCTAAACTGTAGCGTTCTCTACCGTTTTGCGTGCGGTTTATTGACGGCATGATGAGATAACTATTACTTATTCAATATAAAAAAATACATAATTGTTGATACCACTATTTTAGACTGGTAATTTAGCAAATATCTTAAGTTGGTATTTCAGACCGCCACCCCCTCGACTGATGTATCTACGGATAAGTTCGTTCAGATACACTTTTGTTAAGAATAGAGTGCGCTCCCTGATGGCGAAATGTGGAACTAACAGACCGCGATTTTATTTAAATTATGAAATCTAACAAGGCGATCAGTTTGAAACTTTAAGATAGTTTACAACACATCATAAAAATTTGTAAAAAAATGGCGCGAGAAATTTCGTGGGTGAAGTGGGGTGGAAGGCGCAATTTTTTTCAAAACTTTTTTTTTTTTTTACCATTTTATGTGTGGTTTTTAAGGATTTAATAATTATAAATTATATCATTTTGGCTTTATTAATTAAAAAATAAAGTGCTTTGAAAGGAACATTAAATGAAACCCTCTGTGCGATCTGTGATCACACTTACCCACTTGTTTGTCTGGAAATTTTATTTTATTTTTTTAGCGACCGATTACATGTTTTTTTTTTTATTTTAATATTTACTTAAATGTATAGGACACTCCGATAAGGAAAATTTCTTCAAATTAAATACTATTTTTTACATACTAATAATGAAATTTTTATCTCATTAGTTTAATCGCACTATAAACATTTAAGTATTTTCCTGAACTATAATAATTTATATGTTCATTTATATTTACAAAAATATAAATCTTGAACAATAAAATTTGGCTAGCAGTAAATAAAAAAATATTCGTCTACAATAAAAAAAATTGTTAGATATTTCTTTTTAAAACATATTTTTTGCTCCGTTTGCAAATTACATTTTTGTAACTTCATTTGTAAACGTGTTGTCCGATCTTTTGTCTGGTAAAACCGAATTGATTCCGTCTTCTGAACAAATCTGATAAACTTATATGAAAGCCAGTTACATTAATAAAAAGTTGTTATTGAATATCGGAAAAAAGAAATAATGAGCTTTCTACTGATGGCAAAAAAAGACAAAAGTTTTTCTCAAAGAAATTCTATTAATCGGAAAGCAATTGAAATCAGTCTTTTGCCATAAGAAGGGAGCCTTTAACTAATTTATGTAATATTTTGGCTTTCTGTTTCAAATATTGTTATATTTAAATCAGTTTTACTAAACTTTTTACTTAAATAAAAATAAAAGTTCCGTGCATATACAAATCATGTCCCGCAAAAAAGGTTAAGGTTTTGGTTTTACAAAAAAAAAAAAAAAAAAAAAAAAAAAAAATTCCTAAGCAAGATAGTACATGGAATGAAAATGAAATGTATGATGTTCAGTAAATACTATGTATTCTATGTATTACATAAAATACAAGAATTATAGAAAAAAAATCTCTGTTTGTTATAATAATGTAAAATAACTAAGGAGAAAAAAGCAAAAATACCACAATTCGCAAATTGGCAATTGTTTGTTTATTCTTGATGGGGGCAAATTGAAAAAGTAAAAGGAGCTTTAAAAAAACATAAAATATATCGCGGTTTTAATAAAAAATTCAAACAACGTTCGCATAAACTATGAGTAAATAACTGAAAGTTTTGTTTAATGACATAAAATGTATTTATTACTTTCCAAAATTTTATTTTTGTTTTTTAAGCTCTTACAAACGCCAACGAAACTCATTTTGAGCGATCTTTTACTCTCTGTGCATAAATAATAAGCAAAAACTTGAAAGCTTAGTTTAACGACATAAAATATATTTATTATTTTCCAAAATTTTATTTTTGTATTTCTCTTACGCTTTTTTGTTCCACAAAAATTTAATAGTACTTTTTAGCTTTTGCAATCTTCAAAATCTTCCGATTAAATAAAGCAAAAGTGTCTGTTAAATTTCTATGATACAAAGCCAACAAAACTAAGTTTGAATGACCATTTAGCCTCTAACAATAGTCAATTTCTTCTCACTGGAGCAAATCTCATAAACCTGTATGGAAAGCTTTTACTTCAACAGAAAATGGTGATCAGATATTACAAAAACGAAATGACATGTGGTCTAACCAACGTTCAAAATGAAGATAGATCGAATTTTTCTTTGAAACATCTAGTAATGGACGATAGCAATTGAATTTCATTTCTTTACAAAAGAACTGGGTGATTTTCTCCTCTACAGACTTTACAAGTTACAAAATTCATAAATGTAGGTGGTTTTAATGATATATTCAAACAGCAAGTATAACGTACGCATAAACAATGAGTAAATAACTGAAGCTTTTGCTTAATGACATAAAATGCATTTATTACTTTCGGAAATTTTATTTTTGTGTTTTCACTTACAGCAAACGATCTTTTACCCGGAAATTTTACTCAAGTTTCATAAAAATATTTGACACGAAAATTTTTATTTAAAATTATTAGACTGATTTATTTAACGTAATTCTGCGTGGTTTAAATGTAGGTTATTTTACGAAAGAATTTCTGGTTCAAGTTGACATTTAATCCTATGGTCGAAGTCGGATCGACTCCTCCCGTGCGTTCTAGCGTCAACACCTAATACGAGATAATTTCTTCCCACTACGGCAAATCTCATAAACCTGTATGAAAAGCTTTTACTTCAACAAAAAAATAGTTATTAGATATTGGAAAAAAGAAAGGAAATGTTGTCTATTGATGCTAAAAATGAAGACGGATAGAATTTTTCTGTGAAAAATCTAGCAATAGACGAAAGGAATTGAATTTCAAATCTTTAAAAATGAACTGGCTGATTTTCTGCTCTATAAACGTTATGTATTACAAAAATCATAAATGTAGGGATGTTTTAATCATATATTGAACACTATATAGAAAAACGCAAAAACAATGAGTAAATACTTGAAATTTTTGTTTAATGACCTAAAATACATTTACCACTTTCATTTTTTTAAAATTGTATTTTCAGTTACAACAAACGCCAACGAAACTCAGGTTAAACGATCTTTCAGCCTTTAACACAAGACGAATTCTTCCCACTGCAACAAATCTGATAAACGCATATGAAAGGCATTTACTTGAATAGGAAAAAGTGACCAGATATCGGAAAAATAAACTTATAGTGGTCTACTGATGCTAAAAACGAAGACGCGTGGAATTCTTCTTTAGAAAAAAAAAAAGTAGTAATGGACGAGAGAAATTGAATTTGATTCCTTTTCAAAAGAACTAAGGGATTTTCTGCTATATAATTTGTTCGGACTCCTGTTTGAAATATATTAAAAAACAAAGCAATAATATTATTAAAATAAAGGTGAAGGATTCGTATCTGTAAGTCGCGTCAACGTAAAAGACTAAACACTTAACCCTTTAGTGCGCGGCTATGCATATATGCAAAGAACAGTGTATTGAATTTTTAATAGATTTTTTTTATTCGTATATACCCAATTCTCACTAGAAAATTAAAATAGCAATATTTGCTTTAACTAATTACAGTCATTCCGTATTTAAACAAAGCGAAGTTTACCATTGAAACTTTCTGGTGTGGAGTCAGATTCTCCGAACTACGTAATTTCTAGAACGTATTCTATTATAGGAATTAAAGGGTTAAAGTTCAACTTTTATAAAATAAATAATGATATAAAATGTGGTTTTTTGAGATATGTTTATTAAAATCTTTACTAATTTGCACTATTTTAGCGTAAAACAGCCACACGACAGTAGTCTTTACTTGTATTGCAGATGTGCAACATAAGAAAAGATTGCCATATTATACAAAAAATTTATCTCTGATTTTTTTCATTATTTTTCCTGTGTAATAAACCATCAGAAAATCATATATAATTTTTTCGAAACAAAATAAAATAAATCGCGCATTTAAGGGTTAAGTCTAGTTTTTTTTTTAATATACCCTCTACACAAATAATATTATTCATGTAATAAACCTAAAGTGAATTACGATCGATAATGTCTACATTCATATTTTAATTCTGACCAGATAATATTTGTTACCTCACCTAGTATTTATAAACTCATTCGGGTAGTTATTTTTCTCCGGGAATGTGGTTTATAAATTTCATATAAATCTAATTTTATCCAGAAAGTTTATTACTAACCAGTAATTTTTTTTTACCGGAAAGTAGATCAATTTTCCCCTAGTGTTGGCATGTTGCCATCGCGTGCTAAAACTAGTGATTTACTTTCTCCTCATCTTTCCTAGGGCTGCTACTTTGGCCTCCATTTATATTTAAAAGTTTATATTCATACCGGAAACTCTAAAAGGATAATATTTACTTTACATAATCGCAAATTTTAAATAAAGTATAAGAAAACTAATTTTAATTTCTGGCACGAATTCGGATTTTCTAAATAAAAATGGAGGCCAGACTGGCAACCCCGATCTTCCTATATTTTTTAGTCCAAAATTTTCCTTTCTTGATTCCCCTTTTTTATTAAATTTTATATAATAACTGTCCTATTGGGGTAAAACCAATTTTCTTTGTGCTTTTCAAAAAAAAATTTTCGTTATTTTTTATTATCTAGATTTTGCTACATAACAATAATATTGTTTAAATATATATTTAAGCTGCACAAAATTAGCATCCGCACAGAAAAAAAAATCAATTTTACAATTAAAATATAACCTTGCAAAGTCATATCTAGCATGAAAAATGTAACCTCTGTTATTGGACAGTATTTTCTTAATTTATGATTCAAATATTTCAGCAAAAAATATAACTTTTATATATTACTTTAGCAAAAATGTCCTTTAGTTCAAAATAATAGTTTTAGAAAGATTAATAATAAATAATAAAATTTAATTATCATTACATGTGTAATTTTATCTCGTTTAGAAAAAAAAAAAACTAAGTTAAAGTTCATAATTACCACTTATTTTAGTTTTAAAGAAAATATTTTTTTAATTGTATTTAAAGTTCATAACATATTCTTTGTTTTAAATACATTTGGTTTATTATCAGTTTACAATTATTAAAAAGAAATAGAAAAATTCTTCAAGTAACAGAGGTTACATCCAGTAACAGAGGCTAAATTCAGTAACAGAGGTTACAAAAATTTACAAGATGTAAACAAACTTTTTAGCAACTAACAAAGACACACGGAATAAATCAGACATAATTTTATTTTTCCAAAGAAATTTCAACAAATTTTTAACACTGCAATTATTCTTCAAATACGTCAACAAGGTGGGGAAACTTGTAAAATAATCTGCCCCCTTTCTGTACTACAGTTGGCATGGGCAAACCTTTTTGGATCTATTCGAACTGTATGTATGCAATATCATTGTCATCTAATTTAAAAATAGATGATGTATCATCACAAGCTTTCAAAAAAATAACTTGCACTTCACCATCTTCTAAATCATCTTGTGTAACGGCTATGTAGTAATACTTCATTTTTCTCTTTTTTTTTCAGTTACAAATTCTACCAGTATGTATGTTCCTTTCATTATTTTATCTAGTGTTATTTCTTTAATTTCATTTTCTTTTGCTGTAGATTTATGAACTTGAAAACTTGTTTTCTTAGGAGACATTTTTAGATCTGGAAAATACCACATATAAATAATACATACTGCTGCAAAAATAAATATAAATAAGTGATAAGAATGACAATAAGTACCATAAAAAAATGTATATTCTGGGATAAAATGTAACCTCTGTTATTTGTATGTAACATCTGTTTCCTAAAGTTGTAACAAAGGTTACATTTAAGGTCAAACAATTTTTTTTTTCTTAAATAATAATGTTGTAAAAAATAACTATGTTATTTATATAAACTTATTTCACTTAGTGTTTTGTGATTTAATAAGAAATTTTATTTTTAAAACAATATCTAAACCTAAAATTGTAGTAACGGAAGTTACAAAGAGAAAACACACACACCTTAGAACTTCATAATACTGCTCTATACTCTAAACATGTGGCAGACAAAGGGAAAATGGCACTTGATTTCTATTCTAGAAAGTTCTTTGAGCAATCCAGATTAGTAGCACCCTTTGTTGGACAAAATTTTTATTATTTATTCTGCTAAATGTAAATAAAGTAACAGAGGTTTCATTTTCATGGACAAATTTTAAATTAAACTCATGCAGTTACAAAATACATATCTTAATCCATTAGTACAAATTTATTAAACTACTATATTTGTTATTTAAATAAAAACAGATAAATATTGTGTTGTTCATAATATTTAGAATTGTAGTCTGTTTAAATTGTCTTTCTAATCATTTGGACAGCTAATTTTCATAGCTAAGAATAGATAAAGTGCATAAATTGTGCAATAAATACAATAAAATTGGCTAGAGCATATTTCATACCAGTTAAGAACAGTTTTTTCTAAAAGATGGCATAAAAAATTTGGAATTTCTTTGTATATTAGATGAAAAAAAAATTAAGTTTTGGCACATGTATTTAAGCACATGCATTTTTGGTTTCACCCATTGCCCTCTTATTCTGCAGTAAGTCTGAGAGGGAGGTGCCTCATGGTTTTGATCAGTCAGAATTTACCTTCCTTTCTTTGTTTGTTTTAATTTTTCTATCAAACGCAGAACATTTTCTGCTGTTAGACTTTTTCTTTTCCTACGAACTCACACATGAAAAACACTCTACGTTTCGACAGAGAGTAAAGTCTTTGTAAACTAGGTCTGCTTACACTCTTTAGAACCTAATCAAGGGATTCTGGTAATAATATGATTTTAAATATCGTAATTTCCGGCCTATAATCAGCGGATTAAACAATAATGTTTCGACAAAGAAATTTTTTTTAATAATTGAAGTTAAACATTTACCATGACTTAGAAAGCTAAATTTTATGAAACAAGACTTCTGGGTCCGAACATAATTGTTTGATCCGCGGATTATAAACCGGGATTTAACACATTGATGACGGGTCACGTGAATTGAAGTTTTCGGAGATTGATGGAAGAAAATATCACATGCACCGGAAATTTTGTAAGGATGAGTAAAGAAGGTGTAATCCAGGTATGCTTACTTCGGATTGACTGTGAGTAGGTTTTAATTTCTACCGACATGTGTAAACGTAGATTTGTATGCGCGTTTTCGAAAAATAACCCGTCCTCAATGTGTTAAGGTAACGAGGAAAATTTGAAAAAAAAAATGGGTATTGTGTAAAATTACTTATTTGTCATTAGATTTAAAAAAAAAAAAGAAAAAAATAGGAGCTTGGTCTGTTCTTTCATCAAGTATAAATATTTCGTAAAAACGTACGGTTCCTTGAATTTCTAGACTAAGAAATTCTTCGGCACCAGTATTTTCTTACAGAAAATCGCTTCTTAAGTAAGTGGAAATTTGGCGCATTTAAAACAGATTTATTTTTCTATAAAAAAATACTGATATTTACCCTTGAAAAATAACAGTACCCGTACGAACCCTGTAAATGCCTTAAACATAATGAATTAACTTATAATTAAGTTGCAAAGATATTGAAATGTTGCATTGTCTTCTGATACACACCTTTGTACTTAATTTGTAAAATTCTAGTCTACTAAGAAGTGAGTTAAAGTTCCATTGCAAATCTTCATCTTTACGTACAAAAAATGTGTTGAGTTGTAGAAAATCCTGTAAAAAGGAATAATGTTATCTCTTTCTCTGCGTGAGATATAACTTTCTAAAAGTGCCATTTTGACCAAAATTTAATCAGTTTTAAAACACTTTAAACTTTCCTTATACAAAGACAGATCCACCACAGTCACATGATGAAATGGAACGAGATGTGTAGATTTCAGACCTTTTGATTTTTTTTTTTTTTTTTTTTGTTTATTAGTTCAAAGTATTTGTAAAATTTTTTAAACCTTTGAATTTTTTAATATTACAGTATTCGTGTCCCTCTAAAACAAAAATTTTTAGGATAGAAATTTATTTCAAATGAATTTTAAACTCTTTTTTTACATAGTTCCCTGCATACAAAGTATAGGGGCAAGCAAAACTGGTGCATCAATGAAAAAAATATATAAAATTTATTGAAATTATGTAGAATTACCGAATAGCCCTGTTTTCAAATGTAATACACTTTAACCCCTTGAGGGGAGGTGGGATATATTTTATCTCACGTACGATTAACGAAGATTTTCACCAGAAACTTTTTATTAAATATTACTCTTGTAACTTTGGTGGAAAAAAAGGGGGACGTAAAATTGCTTTTTCTTATTTTGAAATAAGAAATTTTGAAGATTCCGGTGTGAATTCAGCACTACAGAGACAAAATTACTTTTTTCTGAAAGGGTTAACTGATGAAAGCATACTTAAAAAAGCATTACACTCTTTTTTTATTTGTAATTCATTTTCTATATTTTAGGCTTTTTGAAGGGCCTATACCTACCATGTAAAATTAATGTACATTTTTTCAGAAACTACCAAATATGTTCACTGGAAAATTTTTATATGCATAATATAATATATATACCTAATAAAGCGAAGTCAACAATATAAACACATATTTTGTAGTTATTTAAAAAAAAAAATTGACCCCCCCCCCTTCACTTTTAAATAACAAAAACTAGCATTTTTCCAAAGAAAAACTTTTTTATACAAATTTTGTACGTATCGTCGGTACCATGTCAAACTATCCAATGTGAAAACAGTGGGCTACTTTTTTAAAATTCAGATTTCTTGATCGGTACCAGTTTTTTTAAATAATAAAATTCGCCTTATTTAACCTTATTTAGTAACATATAAATTAAGGCGAAAACAAAGCAAATTTTATCATGTCAGAAAAGTGGTGCCAATCCAGAAATCTCAATAAACAAAATGTAGCCCACTGTTTTCACATTGGATAGTTTGACATGGTACCGACGATATGTTTGTAACAAAGGTTCACTTCAGATTGATCAGGGATATGTGTAAAATATTCAGGAGAGATTACAAACAATTATATGTAGTAGTTTCTATAAAAAGGATACCTCGAAGTTCAAAAAGCAACGTTTTACGAAAATTGAGTTTAAAATTTATGTATGCAATGTTTATGTATGATATAAACAAAGGTAAATACTTAAATATTTTAAATTCTTGTTGTCGTAGAAAAAAAAACAATATACCTTTTGAAATTGGAAGAATTAAGGATTCAAGATATTAAAAAATTAAAATAAAATTATTTTTTTCTTCACACGTTTGCCTTCCAACTGCATATTTTGATAATAGTTTATTAGCCAGGGTTGACAAGCTTCAGGGAATTTCCAGACCAAGAAATTCTTCGGAAGCAGACCTTCTTATAGAAAATCTCTCCTTAGATAAGGAGAAACTTCGCGCATTTAACCTAGTATTAATTTTCTATAAATATATAATGTTATTTTACCTGGAAAATTCCCTGAAGCGTAGCGCATTATTAAATCCACAGTTTTTTCAACTCCTAACATAATGTACGAGTTACAGAGAATATATCGCATTCTTAACCCTTTCAGGGGCAAGTAATTGCGTTGCTGTAATGACGCATTCACAGCGGTAATTTCCAAAAAAATTATTGCAAAATAAGGAAAAGCAATTTTACGACTTTTTCCTCCACCAGAGTAAGAAAAGTAAAATGTAATAAAAATTTTTGGTGCAAGTTTTCATTAATCGTAGGTGGGATTTAATATAGTCCACCACCCCTCAAGGCTTAATCAGAGAAAAATATTACACATTCTGAGATCAGTTTAAGTCAGGGTTATCAAATTGTGGCTAGCGGTTACCACTAATGCTATTTTACAGAAATAGCCGGCTTATTGAATCGGAGAGATTCGATGATTATATAATGCAATGAAAACTATAAGATTTTAGCTTTATCCCGCGGGCCACAGTTTGACATCCCTGCTTTAACCTTTTTAGGGGCAAACAATTTTTTTCAGTAATGACACAATGAGACGAGGATGAAGAACAGCCATAAGAAAAGCTGTCATTAGAGAAATGCTTAAATTTGAGTGGAGAATTAATATCTGCTTTAGAGAACAAGAATGTATTTCCAAAATAGAAATTCTCCATTTGTATAAAATACAAGAAAAACTTGTTAAAGAACGACCAAAAAAAATTGAAGCAAATAAAAATTATTCGATGTTTCGAAAATTACACGAGAAGAAATAATTTCACTCTTTATTAGATTTTTTTTTAACCATTCGGAAAAATGGTTATTGTTCTCGTCAGGATGAGAAATCAAAAGTATATCTGTATAAAGTTTTTATTGGTTTAATCCGCATTTTATTCGTCTTCTGATTGGTCCATACAGTAATATGTATTTCTCTTTAGTTTCAACAGAGATCTGTTGCCACTATGACAAAAAAGTAATAAAAACTACAAAAAAAATTAATAACTCAAAAACAAATTGAGATACAGCTTCCAAACAAATTGCATTTAAAAGTACATTTTTTTCTCTATACGATGGTGTTAAAAGTAATATTGTGGGATGTTTAGAAGTTTAAGATTGAAATTTCATTTAAAATGGGTTGTCAGATTTCTTGGAAATCTGACGATGGAAAAGCCTTTTCCCGAACAGCCAATGAAATGCTTGGATAATACATAAGTTTCAGGTGGTTAATACGTACGAGTCGCAGGCAATTTCCATCGCTTGCAATTTTTACGTGTAATAACACTATTAATGTTTAATTCATGGCGTACGTAATGTATGATCAACTCCGTGCTATTTTTTATGTCTTAAATTTTAGTCTTTGAAAAAACCATTTTCCAAATGGTCGTTGTAATTTGTTAAATTGCATTTTTATTTTTATTTATTTATTTTTTGTAGCATAGAATGTATCAATTAATGCAAGTTTATTTTTTATTTAATTTTCTTTTTTTCTTACATAATTATCACTTAATAATGAATTAAATTATGGCTAAAGCCACCATTAAGAACTTAGTACTACTTTTCATATTCCTAGTTACAACTTTTGACATTCCTTCAAAAATCCGGCATTGTCTGGGTCCCGACGATGCCGGATCTGTGAAGTCATACTGTGCTTTGTTTATTCAAACCCTAATCATCCAAGATGGACAACTAGATAACTGGATCAAAATAATAATAATGGCACATAATTAAAACCCACAATGTTATAAATTACTTTAATATCTTCATAATTATTCCGGTGTGGAAAGTCTTCAATTTTTTTTTCCAAGAAGAGAAGGAGATCAAACAGCATTATTTCGTTTTATTATCATTCATTACTCAGTATATAGCGAACATTTCATTATTCCTATTTATTACAGGACCTTTCTTTTCTTATTGCTATAAAATATCGCTTACATTTCTGACAGAAATTCAATTTTCAAAATTTTTATGCGTAAAATTTGGAAAGATTTCTTATGTCGAGGAATCAAATGAATTCTTTACTTTTGATGTAAGGTACCGTAAAAATGTACAAGAATTTATCACCAGTTGCCAAATTTGTAAATTAATATGAAAAAAAAACATTAATGCTGGAATAGCTTCCTGGTGGAATATTTATTTAAAAAAATCAACCTGTAAAAGACAAAAATTGAAATTCGTATCTATTTCAGAAGAAGAGGCGGCTCTTTTATTATTCGATTTATCTGGATTTCTGTTATAAACATTTTTAGATATACCGGGTGACAAATTCACAAACACTCAACATCCCAGCGCGCTTGCAACAAACCCTGTAACCAAGCGCTTTGGTGAAAAAATGAACTTCGACGTGTATACGCGCGTGCTGCATTCTACTTCTTGTACCGTAGTTCGAAGTTTGCATGTGCGCTATTTATATCCGCTTTATAGGAATATATTTTGTATACTCTTACAGATTTAAAACAGAAGGTTTTCTTCCTCCTTTTGCAGATTAATGCAGTCTACACAAGTTGTATTATTGATCATATACGATTATATTATTCGAATTTTGATACTGTTACATTAAATAAGATTACCGTTACAAAGTAAGGATGACGCTGAAAATTTTAAACTCAATGTATCTAGCTTTATGAAGGTATAATAGTGAAACAATAGTTGCCGTAGTTAATCAAGATAAATCAACATAGTTGAAAAGTGTTTATAATCTTAGTTTCTCATATAGTTTTTGGGGTTTACTATGGAATTACTGTGAAACAATAATTGCTGGAAGTGCGTTTTCTATTGTGGTACGCGTTTTTAAATGTATTTTTTTCACATTTACTTGGAATATATAAATTCTATAGATTATGTACAGGGCTGAACAAAAGATCTCAAGTACATTTTCGTTTATTGTCGAAAAGTTTTAAAGGGTATTTTTTAACTGTGTTACGCGTTTAACTGAATCAACTTTTAGCATACTATGTAGTATACATAAAAATCTACAGATCATATACAGGGCAGCACACAAAAAATCGGATATTTTTCAGTCGATTGATGGTAATTGCAGAAACTGGCTTTTTAAATGCGTTATCGTTTTCCAAATTGTTTATTTTGATATCATCTTTCAGCTTAATAAACTGTGAAATTTTGTTACAGTATTCTCAATGTGTTGGAAAATGTTGCATGATCTATGACGGATGCATGGTTTTTCGTTCTTGTTTATTTTTGAATTAATTTTCCAAAAATTATAGATTTATTTTTATACAGTTCGTTAAGCACTGATACTATGAAGTACATTCTAAAGGAATAATGCAGAGCTGCAAGAATACCACAATAATGATCATGGTTAGATTTTTACTTTTTCAAATTCATCACAATTAAGTATAATTTTTAATTTTTTTAAATAAATTTGATAATATTTCATAAAAAAAGAGTAATTGAGCATCCCATTAATGGATACTGGTCTTAAAATCTTTAAAATAAACGCAATTTTGTAAATGGCAATATATAAAATTCAAAGATTTCTATTACTATGGGAAAAAATGCCAATTTTATGTTGCCTGACTGGTTTAATCAAGATTGTTAACAATAAAATCATTACAGCGTACAGGAGAAGTTATGAAAAAAAGTTAATAAAAGCTAAATTTTTATTTCCTATTTTTTTTATGAACCAAAAACTTTGAGGAGGAGAGGGGGGGTGGGTGTGCTATGTCCATCATTGAATATTTTTAACCTGTTATCAATCAGCAACAAAGCACTTATCTTAGCATACTCTCAACTAGTAACTAAGATAATTATAGTGAATTTTCATTTATTTATGGTGATCATTCCAAGAAAGGCCAAAGTTAGAGGGTGGGTCTATAAGATTAAATCTTTCACTTTTTCACAATATATATACATGCATGTATTCAGTTCATGCATTATTCAAAGGACGACTGTAGTAATGTATTTTGTGGGCTGACACTAGATGGCAGCACATGATACGTCTAACACTCCATAAATAAATACTTTATCTTCGGAGAAGAAAGGTCAAACTTCTTATAGAGCATATATCTATAAGATTAAATACTTCACTTGCTCATAATGCATATATAATTATTCAGAAGATGATAAGCATTTATTATTTCGAGTTCGTATTCTTGAAAAAAGTTCCGTAAGCAAGAAATACGCGAACAAATGAACGAAATATCGAAGGTCGAAATTAGCTTCAGACTTGCATGCGCGTAGAAGTTCATTTTCTCTCCAAAGGTCTTGGCTACAGGGTTTGGCGTCAAGCGCGGTGGGACGTTGAGTGATTGTGAATTTGCTACCGCGTGTTTCCGAACAATTTTATGTGCAATTAACTTCAGGAATGTAGTACATACACTGTAAAAAACGGACTAAAATACGGAAATTGTACTAGCAATCGCGACGCCAGTACTATTTCCGTATTTTAACGGAACTTTTTACCTGTAAATTACAGAAAAATGTCCGTTTTTCTGGAATTTACGGGTTAAAATTTCCGTTAAAACTCGGAAATAGCACTGGCGTCTCGACTGCCAGTACAATTTCCGTATTTCAGTCCGTTTTTTACAGTGTAGTACAACAAACATGTATAGGAAATTAGGGTCGCACTCCACTTATTCAGTGAAAAAAGCAAAGTGTCGCGCTCAAATCTGCATGCAGACTTTTATTCATAACCTTAACAATAATGAAGCCATTTAATAAAAATTACCACATATTTACTTTCTTTAAGTTATACGTAATGATGACTCAGAAAGTAAGGAAAATGGCCACCAGCGACATTTAAGCAGAATTAAATTAGATGTGTCACGTATTGTTCACATTACATAACATGTCACTTAATAAGGAAGTGCAAGAAGTGTTACTCGTCGATTTTGATAAATGTGCTACCACTGGTAAGATCTCGTCGTGGGGATTAAAAAACTCAATGGAACTACCCGAGCAAATCAGCCGTCTTCGAGATAGCTGACAATTTATGTCACGTAATTTATTTATTTATTATAATGTATTTATGCCGTAAGATTCATTATGTCTTTAAATTTACAATTTCTGCTGTTAAATGACTTCCTGCACACTTCTATATAGAAGATCACAACCAATAGTTAACACTAGAAATATCCACCATCAACAAACACACACACAGTGCATGAAACAATACATTTACAAGACTACCATTGGGAACTATTTTTTAAAGCATCTGGCCCCAATTTTCTCAAATAGAAATCTTTCACATGTATTTGGACGACGTGTGCAAGAGGAATGTACAACTAAATTTATCCTTTGAAAAATAGTAGTGCGAACAGAATTTAAAAATAGTCGCCCATGGTAGGCCTGTATTTACAGCCATTAACTTTTTTTTTTTTTTTTTCCAAGTTTTTTTTTTTTTTTTTTTTTTTTTTTTTTTTTTTTTTGCATATTTAATTTCTAAACATAAGTAACATAATTAATTTATCGGGAAATCATTTAACAACAAAAATTATAAATTTAACGATATGACAAAAGTAACAGCATACATTGTAATAAATAAACAAATTGTGTGACATAAACTGCCAGATGTCTCGAAAATGGCTGATTTGCGACGGGTAAGTTCCATTGAGTTTTTTACTCCCCACGACGAGATTTTTCCAACGATACCACTCTCGTCAAAATCTGCATGTAAGATTTCTTGCAATTTCCGAGTTAATGAATCAACGTTTAATTCCAGATTCCACATTACCTAATTTGACCAGTTTTCACACAAACTAAGATAAATGCAATGAAGAGTTCTTCAATTCTTTGTTTTTATTTTTGAAGTTAAAAAAAAAAGAAAAGAAAAAAAAAGAAAAAAAAATCAGATTGAAATCAGACATGAGGTGAATTTTTGACTTAATGCGTTTCAAGGAAAAAAAATCTTAGTTCTAGTGTACTTCATCTTCATCTCCCTGCAAATACTGGATAAGTAATCTGAATCCCTGTTTAGAGGAATAGTTTTTTTTTCAATTTAATGAGAGAGATTCATATGGATGGAAGTTTTCTCAGTGTAAAAGAATGAGCTCTAATAGTTGTTGCTTTAGTAGAAAATAACTCCAGAGATATAAGATTATTCATATACCGTAATTTCTGGCGTTAAACCGTGGCTAAAATAAGCCTGATTAAAACCATAAGCTTTAATTTTATAAATGACGTTAATTAAATACAAAGCAGAAATAAGTAAAATTTTATTAAATAAAATTTCTGGTCGGAAAAATATTTATTTGAGCCGCGTCTTATACGCCGGAAATTATACGGAAGTATAATTAACATTATACAGGCTGCTGTTGCATTTATGCATCATTTAAAAAAACTATTGTTAAGAAAATTTAAATTCTCCCCAAAATGTTTGAATATTTTTTTTGTTATTGTAACGATAGTGCTAATCAGAGTTAATAGCTTGATGCGCTTAAAATTTTTCTAGTCTTAACTCGAAATTCCTGAATAAAGCAAACGCCAGGTTTAGCAATGCTGCACTGACTTCACTACTTTCTGTGTCCAAAACCGTGATAAATGTTCGATCGGCGATTCCTGATTAAGGTGAAACAGCTTCAACAACAATGCCTTGTCCACCAATGTCAACATCACACAGAAAAACGTACATCTCTATTAGTGTCAGGGAAATTTCAAATAAGCTGTTAACCCTTTCCGGCGCGTTGTCCTTAAAAAAAAGACTCCTAATTTTAATTCCAAAACTGACAAACGGCACCAAGAATATTTAACTAAAATTTTCCTGTTAAAAGGTACATGAAACTAAGCAATTTTATATTTTCTGATCAATTCGTTTATAAATTGCAGTGTCAGTCCAGTGTTGCCGGTGGGCTACTTTTTTAAAATTCAGATTTCTTGATTGCCACCACATTTTTGAAACGGTAAAATTATCTTTGTTTTCGCCTTATTAAATATGTCAGTAAATAAGGCGTATTTTACGATTTCAAAAAAGTGGTATCAATCAAGAATCTGCATTTTAAAAAAAGTAGCCCATCTGGCAACACTGTGTCAGTCCATTATTTCATCAGTTTATAAACAGAATTACTCCGCGCCGGTAAGGGTTAAACGTGGACTCGGTATTTCACAGGAATCTAATTTGCCGATTTCTTGTAACTGAAATGCGTGAAACGCCTATTGACAAAAAAAAAAATCATAATTGTTTTATCTTTATCAAAAAAAAAAAAAAAAAAAAAGTATGAAAATAATTTTGCCGCAAACCGCATTCAAATAAACGAATTTTTCTACTTTTTTATGAATTTTTAAATTGTTAATGTATTTATGGGATACCCGGAATATAAAGGGTAATTAAAAATTAATGATGTAATTGATTTTTTTTTTTTTACTTTTTCTTTTGCATAAGCAAAAATCTCCTTAAACCATTTTACCCATCTTGTTGTGCTCGGATGGTGCTATAGAAACGCTGGAGATCCAAAAAATGTCTGAGAATTACAGCTGCTAAGATTTTTGGCCACCGTTTAATTGGTAAAGGAATAAGGTTAGTTGGGGCAAATGGGCCATGATTTTACAATGTAATTCTGGAGCTTCTGACAAATCAGCTTTAAAAAGCTAAAGCTCATTTGAATTAAAGTCTGAACTTCTGTAAATGTGTTAATGCTCAAAATTACATTTTAATATTTAAAAATATAAAAATATGCATATTTCATCTTTCTTTCTTCATGGGTCCAGTTGCCACATAAAAATGGGGTAAGTGGACCAGAAGAGTCTATTTTTCACATGCGTTTATTTTTTTTCATATGAGATATCAGGTCCTGTTTGCAAAAGTGTAAACAACTTTACTCAATAAATAAGTTCGGCTATACGGGCGCCGCGGCTGGCTTGAATGAAGCGCAATCTGGAAGTCCAATTTTCGACCCCTTTGTCGAACACAGTGTTGCCAGTGGGCTACTTTTTTAAAATTCGGATATCTTGAATGGCACCAATTTTTTGAAAAGATAAAATTCCCTTTCTTTTCGCCTTAATTAATATGTCATTAAATAAGGAGAATTTTACTATTTAAAAAAGTGGTGCCAATCAAGAAATCTGAATTTTAAAAAGGATCCTACTGGCCACACTGATCGAGCAGCTGGGGCCGTATATCAGCAATAAAGGCGGCGAATGTTGATTTCCAATTGGTTCAACGTCTGCGGTTTATCGACGTACACCGAACGACTTTACATATCACCACAGAAAATAATCCATTGGTGTGAGATCACACGACAGTGGAGAGTGGAGTCCATTACGCGAAATTATGCGCTCAGCGAAAGTCTCCCGCAATTAACTGATGGTGTTTTGTGCAATTTGCAAGCGTTGTTCTGGCGTAAGTCTATTCATGGTGAATTTTCAAAAAATACTCAGCATAAATCACCTGTCAGCTATCGAACATATTATTACTAAAAACAGTGTTGCCAACTTCAAAAACAATCTTCTAAAAAAACATTCTTTATTTCATTCTCAATTACGTATTTAAGAATTTTCTTCTTATTTATTTGCGATATATTAAATTATAAAAACTTCATGTCTGTAATGACATTTTTAAGCACTTAATAAAAAGCACTCATCAACTGTAAAAAAAAAATTAATGTTAAATTTCTCGTCTTAATGACTAAAAACAAATTTTCTATTTATTTCCTAAATTTCATTTTTGTAACTTCACTTGTAAGAAATCGAAAATATCTTTTATACTCTAACAACATATGTATTCTTTCTTCTCCAATAAATCTGATAAACCTCTATGAAAGGCATTTACTTCAATGGAATAGAGTGACCAGATATCGAAAAAGGAAATAAAAAGCGGTCTATTGATGCTACAAAAGAAGACCTGTAATTTTTCTAGATATATTGTAAAAGAAAGCGATTTTTTAAAGATAAAATTCCTTGATTTTCATTCTTTGATTTATTCATTATTAAATTTAAAGGAAAAATGCATTCATGTATTCAAAGTGTAAAGCAAAATTTTATTAAAGAAATTATCAGATTTGTAATTTTTGTCGAACTATTGAGTTGTCCGAAAAATTTTTGAGCATTTTTTAGTGAGATTTTAATCCTTAACGGACCACCGCTACCATATAAGCGGCATTGGCACCCTTAACCAACTTTATTAGCTTTGCACCACTTTTTTTTAAGAAACACTTTTACTTGTTCTTTGAGAACATGTGCAATGGAAACTTACTAATGAATTTACTATTAAAATATAATGGTGCAAATAGAATCATGTATTTAAAGCTACTGTCCGCTAAGAGTTAATACGTTAACTACCATACGACACGGCGGTCGACATATGCACATCTAAATGAATACGCCGTTCGACTGCCGCTAGTCTATTATTTATTTATATTTTTGTTTATTGAGTTGTTGTTTCCTACTACTTTTTTAGGAAATATTGATATTTAGTGAAATAAAAGTCCAAACGTATTTTGTTTTACATTTTGTTTTAATAATATAATGACAAGATGCAAAAGAAAACATTGTAAGTTATAAAAAAATAATTTAGAATATTTCTCAATATCAGAAAAATACAAATATGTATTGAGTTTTTTCGGCAAGTAAAATTTTACAATTGAGCTTCTGTTTTAGGAACTTCTGTTTTAACAACAATTTTTTCAGGAACCTTGATGTTGGATAAAAAGAACTTTGGAAAAACCCTCTAAGTAAAAAGTTTCTAATTACCTAATTTATTTTAGAGATTTTTTTTAAAGTTTTAATTGTTTTCCACGAACCAAAGAAGCTTATTTCTATTTTTTTTTATTTTATTCAATCATCATGTATTACACAATTAGACTTTCTATTTACTAATAGAAATACTAATTCATAGATTTATTTATTTTAGTTTCAAACAAATAAATCCTATATTGCATAGGAAATAATTCGTAAAATCCATTTCAGAGAGAAATGATTAACCCTTTATCTACTGCATTATGATCTACTGCAGACACTTTCATGTAATTTTTTCTTAGACACTGCAAAAAAATTAAAGGCTCACATAAGGAAATACTCACCCGTGAGAAATTTAATTCGTTAGAGGTAATTCATTAAACTGGTACTTTAAAGAACCGTGAGTACACTATGCCTAAAATATTTTTATAACAGAAAACCCACAGGCTATTTCACATAAAGTTTAAACTCTTAAAAACGCTAAATAACAAGAAGACACTCGCAAGTTAACAATAAAAAATCATTAAATTGACATAGTTTTATTTTACACATTAAAATGAGTAAAAATTTAAATTTGATTGCATTAACCCTTTCAGGGGGGATGGTATATTTATGAAACCACTTAATTTTAATTCTCAAACGCCACAATGGCACCAGAATTTTGATAGCATATTTTCCATTTAATGTGAAAGTGAACTATAACCTTTTTCTTATTTATAAATAATTTGGTAGTAGATTCCGGCGCCATTAATTTAGTTCAACACGTTAGCATTGAAAATACTTTGCCCCTGAAACGGTTAAAAAAACTATTTTCTTTAGGTTTCGATCGTGTTAGCAGTCCTTTAGTTAACCCATTAACCGCCAAAACTATTACGATAGAAATTTTCAAATTTCTTGTTGAAAGTAGTTTCCCACCACCAATTCAGTAAGGTAAATTTCGCTTTTCTAAAATAGCAAAATTCCTGACAATAAATAAGATATTTTTTAAATTCTAAAATACTGGTGCCAATGTAATTAATTCATTGCATGAGCAGTTATTTTGACTGTTGCGTGAACGCAACGTCAGCGGTTAATGGGTTAAGTAACGCCTATATTCCGGAGAACACATGTTCTCTTGCATCTTCCCATATGCAATATATGTATTTGCACATGCCATTTCTAGCATAGCAAAAAAGAGCCGGTGCCACAACTTATTCGATTTTCTATAAAAAAATAACAATGAAACAGGGGAGAAATACCAGGCAAATAATTACTAGACTACAATTTAGTAATTACATTATGAAGCAGATAAAAACGATGGATAACTACACTGACAAAATTAAAACAAAAAAGTTTTCTCGAACATCCAGTGTACTGGCAGTACTTATAAGTACCACCGAGTAATTCAACTGTTAAATTAAATACATACACCGTTCACCTAAAATAGCTAGTCTAATCGTATTCTAAGACCATAATGAGCACATAAAAAAGAAAATCCAACACTTATCTTATACCCTTTACTGTGTTTGACCAAATAAAAAGACGAGCGTGGCAAGCTGTACAAAATGCCACCACAAAACACACCGACTGTTTCAAAGTCCTTCCTCGCTAAAATAACAAACCTAGAACTACTGATGCCATGTATCCTGAAAAAGTGGAGTTAAATAAGTGTTTTTGGAAAGTACGATTAGAATATTAGTAATATTCACTATAGGGTGAAAGTTTAAAGTGAGTGGTACTTATAAGTACCGTCAATAGAGAGAGAGAGTTAAAGAATGGAGTTATAAATAAAGAGGAGGAGGCATCAGTTGTGATTGAAGTCACTGAGGAGGTTCTCAGAAGATGGCGGCTGATTTTTTCATCTTATCAACAGTTTCTGATTATTTCTTGATAAAACTACCAACAGTAAATTTTCAATAGAAACTTCTGCCTTAATTTAACTGTTCTTTCATGAAAAATTTCTCTTACAAATATTGTTAAAAAGGCTATTTATTTTTACTGGTGGCAGCTTGCCCAAGTATTATAATCAGTGCGCTATACTTGAAAAAACCTGGGTACCGGGACCCAGGATTTCCAAAAATCTGGGTCCTATTTTTACAAAAGCGGGTCCCCATCAATAATAATTTATATTTTAAAGGAAAATGAAACTTATTTATTTGGAAAAGATAAATGAAATGCATTAATTATTGTTTTAATAATAATTAAATAATGAATTAAAACAAGTGTTATTTGCACTCAAATAAGATATTTTAAAAAAATATTAACAGGGCTCCCAAATGGTCCGCCAACTGAATACCAATATTATTTTAGAAAAATTTTCTTTTTAGATTTTTCTTACAAACCGGCCCGGAAACGCCTTTGAAAGTTAATTTTAGTGCAAACCTACCATAAAATTTTCTGTTAAAATTTATTGGTATTCAGTTGGCGGACCATTTGGGAGCCTTGTATTAAGAGAAATTTTCTTTACTTTTTTAAAAGTAAAAATGCAAGATACAATTTTAATTGTAAAATAATGTTTATTTGAGAGTAGAAGATACCAAGTTCCACTAACAAGAATCACTAATGTTCGCATTTCTTTTAAAAATGGGCAAGACAGGTTTATTGAAAAAGATATTTTTGCTGAAAAAAAGAATACTTATGTTAAGTAAAGGTGTACTTTTTGTTGAATGAATAGGTGCTTTCATTATACTTCCCATTAAATTATTTGTCAGCATAGATCTGTGTTGGAATCAGATGTTTTCCTTGGAAGGGAAATTTACATCTAAATCATTAATAAACATCAAATCCTAAATGTTCTGAAGGTGGGAGACATTTCAATGCAGTAATAAGAAGGGGGGGGGGGATTTTTCACTGGTTCACCTACTGAATACATTAATCAAAGTACACTGAAATCATCCTGTATTTTTAAGAATCTCATTAAAAAAAAAATTTAATCCCATTTTATGAATTTTCTACCTGTAAGTTTAGTTTGCACATCTTTTTTGGTGCTTTGACTAAATTCACGTTTTTTCCGCGTTACTTTGACGAAATTCGCGTTTTTTCCGCGATCCTTTTGTCGAAATTCGCTATTTTTTCGCGAGCCTGTCACGAAAATCGTGTTTTTTCTGCGATACTTTGACAAAATTCGGCTTTATTCCGCGATTTTTTGACAAAATTCGCTATTTTGTCTCAGTCCTTTTACGGAAATAGCGTTTTTTCGCGATATTTTGATGAAATTTGTGCTTTTTTCGCGATCCTTTGACGAAAATCCGCTTTTTTACGCTATTTTTTTGACGACATTCGGTATTTTAGGGGGATCCTTTGACGAAATACGCTATTTTTTGCAATCCTTTGACGAAAATCGGCTTTTTTCCGCGATATTTTGATGAAATCTGCGCTTTTTTCGCCATCCATTGACAAAATTCGGCTTTTTTCGCGATTTTTTGACGAAATTCGCGATCTTTTAACGAAATATGCTAATTTGTCTCGACCCTTTTACGAAAATCACGTTTTTTGCAATATTTTGATGAAATTTGCGCTTATTTCCGCGAAATTTTGAGGAAATTTCGCTTATTTCCGCAATTTTTTGACGAAATTCGCTTTTTTTCGCGATCCTTTGACGAAATACGCTATTTTTTCGCGGCGCTTTTACGAAAATCGCTGTTTTTGCGCGATATTTTGATGAGATTTGCGCTTTTTTGCGATCCTTTGACGAAATACGGCTTTTTTTCGCGATTTTTTAACGAAATTCGCTATTTTTTCGCGATTTTTTTAACGAAATACGCAATTTTTTTCACGGCCTTTTTACGAAAATCGCTGTTTTTGCGCGATATTTTGACGAGATTTGCGCTTTTTTTCGCGATTCTTTGACGAAAATCGGCATTTTTAATTTTTTAACGAAATTCGCTATTTTTTCGCTATTTTTTAACGAAATACGCAATTTTTTTCTCCGCCCTTTTACGAAAATCGGCATTTTCCGCGATTTTTTGACGAAATTACGCGTCCCACGGGACGCGTTAGAGCTATTATTTTGCGTCCCGTCTCCGCTTTTTCGCGTAATTTACGCGCTATAGCGCGTCCGCGGCATCCCTGATAATCTTTTCACGGGAGGTTGTCTAGGTTGTCACAATATGTCGGAAACGCAATGCCTGACTACTGTCGAAGTAAAATTCCAACAGTAAAAAGGAATAACTGTTTTCCTTTATGACTGATATTTTGCAATAATAAGGCGTTTAAATAAGGATAAATTTTCTGTTTAAAGTTACTGTTGGAAGTTTGTCTCGGCGGTAATCAACCCATACAAAATGGGTTACAGTTGCAGCTTCACTATTATAAGGATATCAGTTCCTCTTTATTAATAGTTCCATGGATTAAAGTTGTCGTGGACAACTGGGTTGAAATTCTAAGAACATGTTACCGAAAATGTGTTTGAAGCACTTCAGATCTGTAAATATATTGGTGAGAGAGAGATTCGGGTTTTTAAAATTGTGTTCAAAACAATATTACGAATTACTTAAAAAAAGTAAAAATGCGAAATTGTGTCAGTAGCATCTAGCTCATGCTTAGCATCTATCTTTAGATAGCATCTACCTTTAGATAATTACATCCAGCAAACTGCTATGAACCTAAACTTAATCTTATATGCATGCACGAGCTAAAAGATAAACAGAAGAAAGATGAAAACAGGTAACCGTTGTTTTGAGTCATATGACTTTTTGATGTGGCTCAGAGCATTTAACCCTTTCAGGGGCAAGTAATTGCGTTTGCGTAATGTTGAACTTACACTGGAATAATCAAAAAATTTTGTTTCGAAATAAGGAAAAGCATTTAAAATTTTTTTCACCAAATTTAGAAAGGTAAATTTTAATTAAAAGTTTCTGGCGGAAATCTTGATTAAAATTAGGTGAGGTATAATATATCCCACCGTCTGTCAAGGGGTTAAATGTAAAACTCCAAAAATATTTAAAAATTGCTTAAAAATGATATTTTCTCCATAATTTGGGGTGCGTTGCTCTACTTTTCAAAAATTTCACTAAGTTTAACGCAGTCCTGCATCGCAAAAGATACATCAATCTAATACATTTACATATTTTTTCTAAATTTGCGAGCGTTGAAAGAAAATAAATCATGAGGATGATTGCCATCTGTATTTTGAAATATTCGTCGAATCATTCAATTATTTAAATTCATTCGTTTATCAAGATAACTCGAACTTAAATACGTCAATTAACAAAATAACTCTAACATAAATCATTCGATTAACAAAATAACTCGAACGCAAATCATTCAATTATCAAAGTAACTTAAACGTAAATCAATCGATTATCAAAATAACTTGATTATCAAGATAACTTGAACTTAAATACGTCGATTAACAAAATAACTCAAGATAAATCATTCGATTAACAAAATAACTCGAACGTAAATCATTCGATTATCAAAATAACTTAAACGTAAATCAGTCGATTATCAATTTGATTTGCCTATCTGTTGTGGAACACTGTAGCCAGTGGACAACTTTTTTTATTTCTTGACTGGCACCACTTTTTTGAAATGGTAAACTTACATTTGTTTTTGCCTTAATTAAAATGTGAAAACACAAGGCGAATTTCACAATTCCAAAAAAGTGGTGCAACCGAGAAATCTGAATTAAAAGTAAACCCACTGGACACAGTGTGTGGAGATAGTCGGAATTCGTTAACCCTTTAAGCTCTGGTGGGTAAATTTCTTCAAAATTGCCAAATGTTACATTGGCACCAGTATTTTGAAAGCAATTACTTTACAATTAGCTTTACAATATACATGAAAAAATGCATTAATCTTTTTTCAAATAAATTTGGTCGATATTTCGGTGCCATTGTGACATTTCGGAATTAAAATTAAGTGGGAAGAAATTCAACCACCAGAGTTCAAAGGGTTAAACTAATATTTCTTTTGACTTCTGAGACATTTATCCTTTATGCCTACCGCTGACATGCGCGGAAGCTGCATCAGTTCTCAAGAATTCTGAAGTGGAAAATTTAAAATTACGCACAAAGTTCAATTTGTTCATGCATAAAGCGTACTGACATTTTTATATTTCTGGTATCAAATTGTAAAATTATTGTCATACGATTTCGATATATTTTAATAAAAACTTTTACGTAAAAATAATCCATATGCGTATTAGTTTGGAAATCGCAAACATTGTTTTTTGATATCATAATATTAAAATATTTATTTGCTTAAAAGACGTTATAAAAACACATTAAAAGTAAATCAAAAACTCTTTATTTACATGTTTCAACTCATTTTCTGAGTCGTCGTCAGAACGTATAATAAAAAATTACAAATGCATAATGAAATATGGAAAATGGAAAAAATCATCGAAAATAAACAAGAATCATGTAACGCGCCCTATATTTTCGCAATTGCTCGTGTTCTCTCTATGTCGCGATTCCGTAATTTATCTAACCATTCAACCCATAAATTCGGGATACGAAAGGATAAAGTATTGTTACAAACTCCTGAACCTCTTAAATAAATTTCAATGGACTCTCTGATGAATAATTGTAAATAAAAATTAGACCTGTAGATGATGTTACTCTCGTTAAAAAGTGTGTTAAAGTTCTCTATTTGATTTAGCCGGGATAAAGCAGTATTACCTCTATTGTATTTTATATCCGCTATATGTTCTTTACATCTGATATTGAATTTTCGTTGGGTTATACCTTTATAATGATTTTTGATTCCTCTCTCCCTAATAAATGGTATCATATAAACCCTTGAGAGATCATCTCCATCAATCGGATCAATTTTAGTATTTAAAAGCATCTTTAATTTCAGAGGCGGCTTCGCGATCAAACATAAGCCAAAATTTCTTAACTGATTTTTTATATGTTCAAAGAAACCCGGGAAATAATTTGTTACAATCCTTTTTATAGTGACTTTATTAACCCCTTAACGCTCGAATTAAATTTCGGTTTAAAAATTCAAATTGTTTATTGGGACCACTTTTATAAAAAAGAAATATTCATTTTATTTAATGCCATGTAAAACGATACTAAAATATAGCCAATTTCACTATTTTATAAAACTGGTGGGAATCAAACAGTTTGAGTAAAAGACACAGCCTGTGAATATGACGGGAGCGAGAATTAAGGGGTTAATAGTTTTATTTTTATTTTTAGAAGTATCAAAGGAGTTCTGAATCAATTTTTTAATTAATTTTACCTGATATCCATTATCACTAGCAATACGTTTAATTTTCTCTAATTCATCCCCCATATTTATATCAGAAGAAATCTTGAAAGCACGATTGATTAGGAACCTGAAGGTGGATAATTTGTAAGGAAATGGGGTGCATGCATCGGAAGGTATAACGTTTAAATCTGCGATAGGTTTTCGGTAAACTGAACGAATTAATTCATTCCCCTTTCGCTGTAACTCAACATCTAAAAAAGGTCAATTTCCTCCTGTTTCTAGTTCAAAAGTAAACTTAATATTATTGTCGAGTTCATTTAACTTTTGTATGACAATTATTAACTAATCTGTATTACCTCGCCAAACAATAAAAATATCGTCTACATAACGTAACCATACTAAAGGAACTACCTCAAAAGTGCTGAAAATTTTAGATTCGAGGGGGCGTAATTTAAATTCAGCCAGAAGGTCAGATATTGGGGATCCCATCGGAGCACCATATGATTGTTCATAAATAACATTATCAAAAATAAAAAAAATTACTTGAAATAATTAAGTTTAAACCACTCTTTAAAGTGTTCTTCATGGGCAGATCAAAGGTTTCTGCATTATCGATAAAATGTTCTAGGTTCTTGGTAACTTTTTTTGTATCTGTGGCTGGATAAATGGAAACAATGTCCAAACTTGCTAAAATACACTCTTCAGAGATTTGATTTTCTCAACGAAATCTGTAGTAGAGCCCACTGTAAATTTGGAAGGTGGCAACAATTTTTGTAGTAGGGGAACGTATGCTTTTTCTAAGACGTAGGTAGGACCTTGGCATTTTGTCACAATCGGGCAAAGAGGACAACCTTGTTTATGATCTTTCATTTTACCCGCTAATCTAGGTATGACAACTAGTTTGTTTAACCTCAATTTAATTTTCATGAAATCCGGCCATTTTCCTTTTTCAATGATCTCTTTAGTTTTATCTCAAATTTTACGTAATGGGTTATGCTTGACGGTTTTACATTTCATTTTATCGATATAATCTTGCATTTTATTAAAGTACACTTTCATATTAAGGACAGCCAAGCGATTAGATTTATCAGTCTCGATTATGGAAATATCTTTGTATGATCTTATTCTCTTGATGGTTTTAATCTGTTTTTCATTTTTTGATCTGTATGGTATATTGACAGGAGTATTAGAACGTTTATTAAATTTATTAGCTGCGTTAAAAAGTATATTCCTTACTTCTTCTTTATGATCTCTAGGAGCCGCTTGAACGATATGTTCGCATTCAGTAATCACTTCGGTAACATTAGGATGTCTTTAGAAAATAAACTTCGGTCCAAGCCGTAAGACTTTATCTTCATATTGAATAAACTTAAGATCAGATAAATTAACATATTCAACGCCTTTTCTACTGCTTTTTATTGGAGTACTCGCTTTCAATCTATTAATATTGTTATTCTGTGTTATCATTTTCCTCTTATTTTGAAACTCTCTATAGTATACCACTTTTTTGAATAAAATATCAAACAGTAGAGGTGGGTCTGTCATTTATTCTCTCATAGGCATCTTTTGTTTTAATAGATAAGGTATCAATCATTCCATATTTTTGTCTGATATAAGATTTTAAACACTTCTGTTCAAACTGCTTCACCATATGTGGACAGTTATGATTCATAAACCAACTGTTCATTTTCAAAAATTTTGGAGTAATATTCAAATCCTTACAAATTTTAAGAAAGCGCAGATTAAGAAGCACTCTGTCTAATCGCAACCTTTCATATTTAAAACATTGATATGCATCCAGATCCGGTAGAGAGTCAAGATTAAAGGAAGTGTTTGAAGCGCCATCTTCTAGTTTCATGTCAATGCATTTGATTCCCTGTTTTCTTTGAACATATAAAAAATCATTTAAGAAATTTTGGCTTATGTTTGATCGCGAAGCCGCCTCCGAAATTAAAGATGCTTTTAAATACTAAAATTGATCCGATTAATAGAGATGACCTCTCAGGGGTTTATATGCTACCATTTATTAGGGAGGGAGGAATCAATAATCATTATATAGGTATAACCCACCGAAAATTCAATATCAGATGTAAAGAACATATAGCGGACATAAAATACAATAGGGGTAATACTGCTTTATCCCAACTAAATCAAATAGAGAACATTAACATACTTTTTAACGAGAGTAAAATCATCTACAGGTCTAATTCTTATTTACAATTATTCATAAGAGAGTCCATTAAAATTTATTTAAGAGGTTCAGGAGTTTGTAACAATACTTTATCCTTTCGTATCCCGAATTTATGGGTTGAATGGTTAGATAAATTACTGCATCGCGACATAGAGAGAACACGAGCAATCGCGAAAATATAGGGCGCGTTACAAGATTAGTTGTTTATTTTCGATGATTTTTTTCCATTTTCTGTATTTCATTATTCATTTGTAATTTTCTATTATACATTCTGACGACGTCTCAGAAAATGTGTCGAAACATGCAAATAAAGTGTTTTTAATTTACTTTTAATGTGTTTTTATAACGTCTTTAAAGCAAATAAATATTTTAACACTAGAACGGCGGCGAGGGGTCATTTTGACCCTTGCTAACTGAATACATGTCGATTCCTACCAGAATTTTTTTTAAAATATAAGATTAATATATTCTGCACAAAAATAACTTAAATAAATAAGTGAAATAGTTTTAAGTAAAAATTCTGATGTGAAATATTTTTATAAAATTTGGTTAAAATTTCCCGCCGTTCTAGTGTTAATATAATGATATGATTAGAAATGGACGTAATTTTGACCTACTACTCGCACTTATTTACAATCGTTTTTTGAGTTTCTGTAGACTTTATTTTTTAGCGACAGATTACATGCTATTTTTGTTTTTTGGAAAATATTGTTGCTTAAATATATAGGACACTCCGATTATGAAAATTTCTTCAAATTAAATACTATTTTTTTTTCTAATAATAAACTTTTTACCTCTACTTTAGATTTATTGCACTATAAACATTTATAAATTTTTCTGAACTATAATAATTTACATGTTTATTTATATTTATAAAAATGTAAAGCTTCAATAATAAAATTTCCTATCTGTAAATAAAGAAATATTCATCGATAATAAAAATAAATGTCAGATATTTCTTTTTAAAACTTATTTTGTGCTCCCATTTGTAAATTACATTTTTGTAACTTCATTTGTAAACATGTTGTCCGATTTTTTACACTGTAAAACTGAATCGATTCCGTCTTCTGGAACAAATCTGATAAACCCTTATGAAAGCCAGTTACATTAATAAAAATGTGTTATTAGATATCGGAAAAAAGAAGTAAAGAGCTTGCTACTGATGGCAAAAAAAAAAAAAAAAGACAAAAGTTTTCCCCAAAGAAATTCTATTAATCGGCAAGCAATTGAATTCGGTCTTTTGCCATAAGAAGGGAACCTTTAGCTAATTTATGTAGTATTTTGCTTTCTGTTTGAAATATTGTTACATTTAAATCAATATTGCTAAAATTTTTACTTAAATAAAAATAAAGGTTTCATACATATACAAGTCGTGTCCCCAAAAAAGGTTAAGTTTTTGCTTTTACAAAAGAAAAAAAATAAACAAGATAGTACATGTAATAAAAATGAAACGTATGATGTTCAGTAAATACTATGTATTATAGAAAATACAAGAATTATCGAAAAAATCTCTGTTTGCTATAATAATGTAAAATAACTAAGGAGAAAACAGCAAAGAAACCACAATTCGCAAATTGCCAATTGATTGTTTATTCTTGATGAAAGCAAATTAAAAGAGAAAAAAGAGCTTTCAAAAAACGTAAAAGATATGGCCATTTAAAAAAAAAAATTCAAACAGCAAATAGAACGTACGTATAAGCTATGAGTAAATAACTGAAAGTTTTGTTTAATGAAATAAAATACATAAATTACTTTCCAAAATTTTATTTTTATTTTTCAGTTACAACAAATGCAAACGAAACTCATTTTGAGCGATCATTTACTCTCTGCGCATAAATAATGAGCAAAAACTTGAAAGCTTAGTTTAATGACATAAAATACATTTATTACTTTCCAAAATTTTATTTTTGTATTTATAGTTATAATAAACGCCAAAGAAACTCATTTTTAGTGATCTTTTACTCTTTATGCATAAACAATGAGCAAAAACTTGAAAGTTTACTTTAATGACATAAAATACATTTATTATTTTCCAAAATTTTGTCTTTTCAGTTACAACAAACGCCAACAAAGCTCATTTTGAGCGATCTTAACTCTCTATGCATAAACAATGAGCAAAAACTTTAAAGTTTACTTTAGGCTAATTCCATGAGGTTTTGTAGTGTAAATCACATAGCTGATAACTGTTATACTTGTTAGCCATACTTATTTTCGAAAAGTTTGCTTCGTCTTATTGAATTAATGAGATATATCCAATAAAATAGTCACATTTTCCGTTCTGAAATACTGGTTGCTAAAAATCATAGCATATGATTTACACTACAAGTACTCATGGAACTAGCCTTTAATGACATAAAATACATTTATTATTTACCAAAATTTTATTTTTGCGTTTTCAGTTACAACGAACGCCAACGAAACTCATTTTTAGTGATCTTTTACTCTCTGCGCATAAACAATGAGCAAAAATTTAAAAGTTTAGTTTAATGACACAAATTACATTTATGATTTTCCACAATTTTATTTTTGTATTTTCAGTTACAGATAACTGCTAACTCTTACGCTTTTTTGTATCACAAAAGTTTAAAAGTAAATTTTAGCTTTTGCAATCTCCAAAATCTTCCGATAAAATAAAGAAAAATGTCTATTAAATTTTTGTGGTACAAAGCTAACAAAACTCAGTTTTAAGGACCATTTAGCTTCTAACATTAGTCCATTTCTACTCACTACGACAAAAACCTGTATGAAAAGCTTTTACTTCAAAAGAAAATGGTGATCAGATATTGGAAAAAAGAAAAGAAATGTGGTCTATTCATGTCAAAAATGAAGATGGATGCAACTTTTCTATGAAAAATCTAGTAATGCACGAATGCAACTGAATTTCTTTACAAAATAACTTTGTGATTTTCGGCTATAGAAACTTTACATATTACAAAAGTCATAAATGTAGGGTAGTTTTAATGATATATTCAAACAGGAAACAGATCGTACACATAAATAATGAATAAATAACTGTAAGTTTTGTTTAACGACATAAAATACATTTATTACGTTCCAAAATTTTATTTTTGTATTTTCAG
The DNA here is from genome assembly GCA_963932465.1 of Maratus speciosus. Lineage (NCBI taxonomy): Eukaryota > Metazoa > Arthropoda > Arachnida > Araneae > Salticidae > Maratus > Maratus speciosus. The sequence continues at coordinate 196,086,404 of OZ010794.1, forward strand.
TTACAACAAAACTCATTTTGAAAGATCATTTAACACCTAATACGAGACAATTTCTTCCCACTACGACAAATCTTATAAACCTGCATGAAAAGCTTTTACTTCAACAAAAAATAGTAATCAAGTATCGGGAAAAAGAAAAGAAATGTGGGCTATTGATGCTAAAAATGAAGACGGAAAGAATTTTTCTGTGAAAAATCTAGCAATAGACGAAAGGAATTGAATTTCAAATCTTTAAAAAAGATCTGGTTGATTTTCTGCTCCATAAACATTGTGTATTACAAAAATCCTAAATGTAGGGATGATTTAATGATATATTAAAACACCAAATAGAACGAACGTATAAACAATGAGCAAATACTTGAAAGTTTTGTTTAATGACATAAAATACATTTATTACTTTCATTTTTTTTTTCGTATTTTCAGTTATAAGAAATGCCAACGAAACTCATGTTAAAAACGTTCTTTCACCCTCTAACATAAAACAAACTCTACCCACTGCAACAAATCTGATAAACCTGTATGAAAGGCATTTACTTCAATAGAAAATAGTGACCAGATATCGGAAAAAAAGAAACTAATAGTGGTCTATAGATGCTAAAAATGAAGACGGATGGAATTCTTAGGAAAAAAGTAGTAATGGACGAAAGCAATTGAATTTGATTCCTTATCAAAAGAACTAAGGGATTTTCTGCTATACAATTTGTTCGGATTCCTGTTTGAAATATATTCAAAAACAAAGCTATAATATTATTAAAATAAAGGTGAAGGATCCGTATTCTTCAAATCGCGTCAAAGTAAAAGATTAAATAATTAAGGCTATAGTTTTTTTTATACCCTCTACACAAATAATATTATTCGTGTTATAAACCTAAAATGAATGACGATCGATAATGTCTACATTCATAATTTAATTCTGACTAGATAATATTTGTTACCTCACCTAGTATTTATAAATCAGTGTTGTCAGATTGAGGATTTTTTTTAAATTCAGATTATTTGACTGTCACCACTTTTTAACCCTTAATTGCATGAATTATTCTTTTTGAATTGTGCTTTTTATTTTTATATTAAGTATTAGACACCAGAAATCTTAAGATAGATTTTTTAACTTTATTTAGTAGCATATTTTTGTAACTTTTAGAGGATTAGTATTTCTATATAAATATAGTGGTTGTAAGAACTTAATTTATGTATTAAATATTAAATAAAAAGGAATGGAAATTTACATCACTATACAATTAAGGGTTAAAACCATGGAAGAAGGAATACAGTTCCAACTTCTTTGGTTAAAACTAGTATAACTCTCCTTATTTTCAGAATTTTTAATCTATGTTTAAATAGGACGAATATTTCTATTTAAAGAAAAGCGGTGACAATCAATAATCTGGGGACAAAAAAGTTACCAATCTGGCAACACTGAAACTCACTCCTGTGGTTATTTTTCCGCAGGAATGCGGCTTATAAATTTCATATAAATAAAATTTTATCTAGAAAATTTATTACTAACCAGTAAATTTATTACCAGAAAGTAGATAATTTTTCACCTAATTTTGACTTGTTACCATCGCGTGCTAAAACTAGTGATTTACTTTCTCCTCATCTTTCTCAGGGTTGTCAATTTGGCCTTCATTTGTATTTCGAAATTTTATATTCATACCGGAAATTTTGAAAGGAAAATCTTTACTTTGTATAAACACAAAATTTCTGTCATTAAATAACCCCCTCACTGACAAGCCCGTGTTAATACGTTCACTAAGCTCCAGGTTTTACTGCAATACAAGCAATATTTAAAGTAATATAATTCTATTGATTTAATGTATTTTTAATACATTGAATAATGGTTAATACTTCCAAGGATTGCATTCATATTCGTTATTAAGTTTTTTTTATAAAATGTTGAAAGAATCTTCCTTTTTTAGCATTTAAAATTAAATGCAGAGAAAACAACATTACAGTTTGCCCTTTTCCAAGACTGTCAGAGGGTAAATAAAGAAAAAAAAAATATTTTTAATTTCTGGCACGAATTCGGATTTTCTAAATAAAGATGGAGGTCAAATTTGAAACAGTGATCTTTCTACACTTTTTAGCCCATATCTATTTTTTTTATTATTAAATTTTATATACTAACTCTACCATTCCACCCTTATTCTGCAGTAAATCTGAGAGGAAGATGCCTAATGGTGATCAATCAGAATTAATCTTCCTTTATCTGTTTTACTTTTCCTCTGAAACGCAGAAATTTTTCCGCGGTTAGACTTTTCTTTTCTTACGAACTCATACATGGAAAACATTCTACTTTTCGACTGGGAGAAAAGTCCTTGTTAACTAAGTATTCCCTCAAGCTGCTTACCTGTTTAGAACCTAATCAAGGGATTCTGATAATTAAGTGATTTTAAATACCGTAATTTCCGGCCTATAATCCACAGATGAAACAATCATGTTTCGACCCAGAAATTTTATTTAATAATTGAAGTTAAATATTTACCACGTTTTAACAAGCTAAATTTTATGAAATAAGATTTCTGGGTCCGACCATAATTGTTTGATTCGCGGATTATAAGACGGAAATTAAGGTAGCTGATTATTAGCACACAATTAGCTGTCAAAATCTCTGAATATTTCAAATTTACAAAAGTCTTTTCATTATAATGTTGTTAACCCCTTAACGGTCGCATTGAATTACGGTTTAAAAATTCAAATTGCTCATTGGCACCACCTTTTTTTAAAAGAAATATTCAACTTATAAAATTACAGGAAAAATGATATCATAATAAAGTGAATCGCATTATATTATAAAACTGGTGGGAATCAAACAATCTGAATAAAAAGGACAGCCCGTGAATATCCTGGGAGCGAGAATTAGCCCTTTGAGGCAGTGTTGCCAGATGGGCAATTTTTTTTTAAAATTCAGATTCTTGATTGGCACCACTTTTTTGAAATGGTAAAATGCGCCTTATTTAATGACTTATTAATTAAGGCGAAAACAATTGGAATTTTACCGTTTCAAAAAAGCGGTGCGAATCAAGAAATCTGAATTTAAAAAAAGTAGCCCACTGGCAACACTTCTTTGAGGGGCGCCATTTTCAATCTGCAAACAGTTAATTTTAATGCCTAAATTGCCAAATGGCACCAGTAAATTTTTAGTTCAATTTCGATTTCATAATATACGTGAAAAACAGTTGTTGATTATTTTCAAATAAATTTGTTTGTTAATTTTGGTGCGAATTAATTATTTGAACATCTTTTGATCAAAAATGCCTTGCCCTTGAAAGGGTTAAATGGTTAAAGCAGAATTTCAATGCTGCCGAAAACGATCCAGGAAAATTTAACAAAAAAAAAAAAAAAAATGGATATTGTGTAAAATAATTTATTTGTATCTTGCTGTCATTAGATAAAAAAAAAGAACGGAGCTCGGTCTTTTGTTTTACTAAATATAAATATTTCGTAAAAAAGTACACAGGAACAACAATATAACCAACAAATAAATAAATATATAAAGTCGCAAACGTGACTTATATCGAAATTTTATTTATGCGTCAAGGGGACTGATATAAAAATTTTAAAAGAGAACAATTCTAGAGAACTAAAAGTAAATCTAAAGGTAAATTCAAATTGTTCAAGTAATTGTGATATTCTAAATTAATTTTTTTTTAAAGATTGGCAATTTATAATGCGGTACACTCATAAACTGACATGAACTTTACGGAAAAAAATTATAAAATTCTTTTAAAGCATCTAAATAGAAATTAAAAGGAAAAAATCTTTAGGGATTTCTGGCACACATCCTTATATCTAACGAAAATTTAGAAAAGTAAAATAACTCTTCTAAAGTTACAGAAAAATGCATGATTAGCCACATAACTCTTTATTTCATGATTTTTTATTTTATTCGGAAAAAAATATATTTGAGTCTATTTTTGTTAATTATCTACTAGAAAAAGTGAGAAAATGTATTTATTTTTCTGTTGGACATAATGTCATAATCTCACTTCTGAGTTAGATAACAAGAATTTCTCAAAAAATTACAATCCTATATCATATATTTACTTTAAAGTATTAAATTATATAAAGTATTAAAGTATTTAAAGTATTACTTTAAAGACAGCACTGTAACTGCTATTCAACGATATAATAATTTTTATAATGCTTTTAAGAATTTGTAAATTAATAATTACTACCTTATAAAGATAAAGAAAAAACGCTAGTCGAGCATGCTGTCAGCAGTATCAACAAAGAATGTTATAAACTTCTCGTGATAACAAATCAGAATAAAAACAGACTTCACGAACTTAACCCTTAAATGCAGGATTTTTTATTTCGTTTCAAAAAATATATATATGATCCTCTGAAAGGTTTATTACACAGGAAAAATAACGAAAAAAAATCGGAGATATATTTTTCATCGTTAATCGTTTTTTCTGATGCACATCTGCAATACAAGTAAAAACTACTGTCGTGTGGCTGTTTTACTCTAAAATAAATTAAATTAGTAAATACTTTAATAAATATGTCTCGAAATACCTTATTTTATAAAACTTTACCTTTAACCCTTTAATCCCCATGATAGAACACGTTCTAGAAATTACGTAGTTCAAAGAATGTGACTTTAGACCAGAAAGTTTCATAGGTTAATTTCGCTTTATTTAAACACGGAATGCCAGTTATTAATTAAAGCAAATATTGCTATTTGAATTTTCTGGTGAGAATTAGGTATATGCGGATAAAAAAAATCTATTAAATTCAAAACACTGTTGTTTGAATATATGCAAAGCTGCGCACTAAACGGTTAAATGCGGCGGCTTCTATGGTTAATTTTGCTTTATTGAAAAGCGGAATATTTGTTATTAATTAAAGCAAATATTGCTATTTTAATTTTCTGGTGTGAATTAGGTATATACGGATAAAAAAATCTATTCAATTCAAAACACTGTTGTTTGCATATATGCAAAGCTACGCACTAAAGGGTTAAATGCGGCGTTTTCTACCGCGTTCGTGACAGTTTCAATGGTTAATTTCGCTTTATTTAAAAGCGGAATGTTTGTTATTAATTAAAGCAAATATTGCTATTTTAATTTTCTGGTGTAAATTAGGTATATACGAATAAAAAAATCTATTAAATTCAAAACACTGTTGTTTGCATATATGCAAAGCTGCGCACTAAAGGGTTAAATGCGGCATTTTCAACCGTGTTCGCGGCGGTGTCTATGGTTAATTTCGCTTTATTAAAAAGCGGAATGTTTGTTATTAATTAAAGCAAATATTGCTATTTTAAATTTCTGGTGTGAATTAGGTATATACGGATAAAAAAAATCTATTAAATTCATAACACCGTTGTTTGCATATATGCAAAGCTGCGCAATAAAGGGTTAAATAAAACGTTTTCAACTGCGTTCGTGGCGGTTTCTATGGTTAATTTCGCTTTATTAAAAAGCGGAATGTTTGTTATTAATTAAAGCAAATATTGCTATTTTAAATTTCTGGTGTGAATTAGGTATATACGGATACGGATAAAAAATCTATTAAATTTAAAACACTGTTGTTTAAATATATGCAAAGCTACGCACTAAAGGGTTAAATGCGGCGTTGCGTTACTTATTACACATAAATAACACATCATAGTTCACTAAAATACCAACTGAAAGTACCAAATGGCAAAAAAAGATCATGTAACTCCTAAGTTACACTCTGCATTTAAAGTTTAACAGTTTTTTTTTTCTTGATACAATAAACAGAAAATATGCACGAACACCACTTTTTTTTAAAACTAAAATATTTAAATTATTTAATCTAAAAGATTCTGTCATTAAATCAAAGCTACCTGGGGACCAGGGTTGCCAGTTCGGCCTCCAATTTTATATATAAAAAAAAATCCGGTTTCACACCAGAAAATGCAAAAAGTACTTTCAGATTTATTTGACACGACATGACAACGCAGTGCTTAAGGAGTGCCAACTCGTTGCGAAACGGCGCCGCGCGTAATTTCCAAAAAATATGAAAATGGAATATAAAGATGAATTTCGAAACAATTCATGGCCTAAAAGTATAATTTGCAAGCTCTCGTGGAGTCCCGAGGGCCATTCCAGAGTTGAGAGCCCGAGGCTAAATATAATCTCCAGAAAAAGGGAGCATAGAGCATCCAAATTTGGTTGCCCTACACTTCGATGTCATTTCACCGACTGGCGTAGGTAAAGAACGAAGAATGTAAAGGTAGTATGGTACCAACGAGTACAGATAGATCATAGCATAAGGTAGCCAAGCCTAACTAACTTACTCTAAGAACCACAAAAAGGGGACCACAGATTTACCGTAATTTCCCGCGTATACGCCGCACCTCAAATAACTCAATTTACTACCAGAATTTATTTTTTTTTTAAATGTGACTTGCTTCAGCTTAGCACTTATTTGACTTCTTTTTTTCAATAAAATTTCCGGTTCGAAAAAAAAGTTAACTAAGCCGAGGCGGATACGCGGAAAATTACGGTATTTAATGTCAGAATTTTCTTGAAACTTAAAGTAAGAATTCTTCTACAAAAAATTCCGATCAGTAGTAGAAATTTCAGGGTCAAAATAGAGGCCAACCTGGCAGCCTTCCTAGAGACAATGCCGACGAGCTTGATTTCGACATCACGACAGATCGGCCATCATTGGACCATGTTTCTTATGACGTAAAAGTCACACGAATAGGGTCAAATCAATGATTCGCAGATGGTCGAGATGCCATGACAAAGCGATATAAGTAAGCGTCCTATCTTAAATGGGAGAAATAACCGCAAGATTAAAAGCGAGGTCACATCAGTCAAGGTCATGCGCTACGTAGCTGATGGAGTGTGAACAAAAGGTAGATACCTAACTGATTTTTTTACTCACACCACTAAAATTGTAAAGTTTTTTTTCATCTTCATTAATAACTGAAGTGCCTTTGATAAGGCGAAGAAAACTTCGTGCTGTCAAGTGCATCTGGATGCCCCTCTCGCTACGCCATTATTTTGCAATAAATGTGGCAAACAAAATTCACTTCTACGAGTGGCTAAAGATTTAGAAAATACGCGCCACACTAAAAGCCCGCGTATGTGAATAATCACTCCGTCCACAAGGTGGCGCAACTGTGTTAATTTACGCCTTATTCCAGCATTAAGTTTGTTCGCTTACTTAGAACGCTTTGTGCCATGACGTCGAAATCGGGGTCGTCGGAATTGTCGCTAGGTGGCGTTGGTTAAATAGACCGAGATTATACTTAAAAATTTGGTGCTATCAAAAAGCTTTAAATAATGGGTCAATCAAACTCTTCTTGCCCGTACGGCATGCGGGTAAAACTGCTAAGAGGTTAAATAGCATTTGACCACTCGAGAGTACTCCGAACCCTTTCAGGGTCAAGATTCTTGTATTCGTAAAATGTTGCAATAATTGATCGGCACCAGTATTTTCAATAAAATTTATTTATAAATAATTAAAAGTATATTTTCGCGTTCTTAATAAAAATGAAATTTTGATTAAAAAAATTCGAGTGCCAATGTGGCAATTACAGATTGAAATTATGTGATGCCATAGCGGCATCACCTCCCTTCAAGGGGTTAAGTCACATCAGAAAATAAGTGAAAAGAACTAAGGCGACCCATTTTTTATCCATTTTCCGATTGACCTGTTCATGCATATGTATAAAATTAATTTTCACTTGATAGCATTTTGTTGGATGTAATCATGTAAAAAGATAAGCATGTGCTACATGCCATTGAAACAGTTTTGCAGTTTTCCTTTTATTTTTTAAAGTAATTTGTATATAGCTTAAAACGTAATTTTGCGAAAAGTGAATCTCTTTCTCCGTAATATTTACAGCTCTCAAGTACTTCACAACCATATTTTCTTGAATGCTTTTTAAGAATTTCAACATAGTTCATATTTCAACAACGCTTCAATCCAAACCAGGGTTGCCAGTTTGGCCTCCATTTTTATTACGAAATTTTCCATTCATACCAGAAATTTTGATAGAAGAAGCTGTACTTTATGTAATCAGGGCATTTCTGTCATTAAAAAAGCTAAAAAATACTATTTTTAATTTTTGGCACGAATTCGGGTTTTTTAAACAAGAGTGCAGTCCTAACTGCAATCATGATCCAAACTGCCTCGACAACTTTAATCATTTCTCTTTGAATTTTTTTTTTTCAGGAACTACTTCTTATACCATTTGGGATATCTTTGATTGCAATTAAAACAAATAGATTATTGAATATTAATAAATAAGAAGCATAATTATGTAATACTTGATTTTTGCGAAAAAAAGGTTTTAGAAATAAGCTTCCTCGGTTGGTGGAAAACGATCAGATCTTTAAAAATTTTCTCTAATGTAAATTCGTTAATTATAAATTTATCATCGTTACTGAGTGGGTTTTAAATGTTCTTTTTCTCCAAAACAAAGGTTTCAGAAAAAATATCGTTAGCAGATAATTTCGTAAAATAGAATTTCGCTATATCGAAGTTCAATTTTACTTGTTCACCTTTCAGAAAAAAACTCAATAGATATTCTGCATTTTACTCATATTTATAAATATTCTAAATTAATTATTTACTGTACAAAGTAATAATTTGTACCTTGTTATCATTAGTCTGCAAAAGAAAAAAAACCCTAAGAAAATAGGAGTTTTTGCTTTTGACTAAATATATCTCCTTGAGGGGCACGCAAAAATGACTCTAAATATGGAATTCTCACCGGAATAAACGAAACATTTTATTTTTAAATAAGGAAAAGCAATTTTTCAAAGATTTTCCTCCAAAGTTAAAAATATAAAATTTAGTAAAAATTTTCTGCTGAGAATCTTGTTTAAATTAGGTGGGATATATTTTATCCCACCGCCCCTCAAGGGGTTAAATTGGGTCGATCGGAAAGTCGTGTCGTGTTGTGAAAATCAATTCGTACCGGAAAATTCTGCCCGGTAAGTATTAAACTCTTGATATCGCAATCAATGTCTAATGATTAAATGATAGAATTTTTGCGGTACGAATTGATTTTCCCAACGACCCAATATATTTCATAAAAAGGTACACAGGAACAACAATATAACCAGCAAATAAATACATAAAAAAAAACATAGAAAACCTGTTTTTTTTTTTCAAATTTCATTTATGTGTCAAAGTCACTGATATAAAAATTTTAAACCAAAACAATTCTAGAGAAGTAAAAGTAAATTCAAAGTAAATTCAAAATGCTCATTTAGTTGTGATATTCTAAATTCAAATTTGTTCGTAAAGTTTGGCAATTTATAATGATACTTTTAAACTGACATGAACTTTAGGAAAAATAAATTATAAAATAGTTTCAAAGCATTTAAATATAAACTAAAAGAAAATCCCTGCTGCAATTTTTAAAAAATTACATTCAAATGTATGTGAATGATGAAACTAGTAAAAATATAAAAATATGATCAATTAACGCATTTTATGTATTTTTCTATAATTGAGAAATGTTCTAATTTAATAGTTTATCGTCTAAAGGAATTTTCTGTATTTTTTTAATCAATAGGTTACAAATAAATAAATAAATAAATAAAAATAAAAATACATCTGAACTTTAAAATTTAAACGTATCATAAAAAGTACATAGGGACAAAAATATTAACCCTTAAATGCATAGTGATGCATATCTACATCACATTTTAATTCGTCGCAACCACTATATTTGTATAGAAATATTATTCATTTAAAATTAAAATAGTATGCTCCTAGATATTTACTTCTTAGACTAACATTTCCTGTTAAAGCGAAAGCTGGGTTCCCGGGGCGGTCATCCCTGATTCTTATGATATGCAAAACAAAAACTCATCGACAGGGCGTGGATTTGTTCTACAAATGCAGGGCTCCCAAATGGTCCACCAACTGAATACCAATAAATTTTAACAGAAAATTTTATGGTATGTTTGCGTTAGAATTAACCTTTAAAGGTGATTCCGGGGCGGTTTGTAAGAAAAATCTAAAAAGAATTTTTTTCTTAAATAATATTGGTATTCAGTTGGCGGACCATTTGGGAGCCCTGCAAATGGGTAGCCCCTGGAACTGCATTCTGTTCACTGTTCGCTACTAAATAAAGTTAAAAATCTATCATAGAATTTCTGGTGTATTATCTTTAATATAAGAATAAAAAACATAATTAAGAAAATAATTCATACATTTAAGGATTACGTTTTACAAAATAAAAATTTATATAACATAAGGTATTTAGATTCATACTTGTTAAAATATTTACTAATTTGCAATATTTTAGTTATGACAGTAGTTTTTTCTTGTATTGCAGATGTGCAACATAATAAAATGTTGACGTATTATACGAAAAATGTATCTTTTTTTTTTCATAATTTTTCATGTGTCACCTTTCAGAGAATCATACATAATGTTTTTGAAATAAAATAAAAAGTCATGCATTTAAGGGTTAAGGTATCCATAAGGAAAGTAAACATTAAGGCCTACATTAAAATGGTAGTTTGGGTGAAAAGTTTCGAAATATTTTTTATCGTCATAATGAATAGAACGAATATTTTTTTTCCAACTGGATTAAATCATATTCAGGGCTCGCACCGTTCCTAAAATTTTCGCACTTTGCTACCAATATTTTAAATAAGAATTCTTCGTGGTAGATTCCTTTAACATCTATTATCATGGAAGACGGTAGTATTCCGAGTGACGCAGCCTTAAGCCTAAAATCGTATCGTATCGTAGAATTCGTAGATGGCGGAACTCATATATACAGCTAACTCGACATCAAAGAAAATGCGAAAAGCCGCCTGTTAATAACTCATCAAATATAGGTCCTATTGTTCTGATTTTTTTAAAACAGTCTTATATCTGCAGTCTAATCCTATTCTGAATTTTTTACAATTCTACGTGCAGTATATTTTCAGATCTGCAAACCCATTTTGAAAGCAATTTCGATGGTGTAAGTTTGTCTTTTTTTTTCTCCGAAACGGTCTAGATTATTTTAAAAACATTAATATATAAAATGAATCTGTTTTTGACGAAGTGGATAAGACTAACCTAGTATCTAGGAAAACTCTTAACTTTAATATAATCCGCATGAAAAATTGGACTTCTTAGGATCGCGGATTACATGTTATTCTATGGGCTAGCAGACAGAACGTTGCACATCGGTTTTGCGCGGTTTAGGTCACAGTTAAAAATCTGAATATTGGCAATAAATCTTTTTTGTAAACTATCAAAACAGTTTATTATGTGCTTTAAAATACTTAGACTGATTTTTTAAAATGGAGCAGTATTTTGTAATTATATGTATTTTATTTCATTGTTATTCATAGTAAGAAACATTTTTTAAGGAGAAAATATTTCACATTTTTAAAAAAAAATCTCGTATCGAAATTCGATATTTATCGAAAATTCTCGTATCGAAATGAAAATTCATCGCGTTCGCCATAAGACTTCGCCATGTATCACTACGCGATACGCGAAGTTGACTGAAGAAATAAGAAATATCAAAGATCTTGAAATGGTATTCCAAGGGGAGAAAGTGAGTACAATTTCTAATTATCCAGACAGCATTATTTGCAACCGATCCTTTTCCAATTAGTATAATGTTCTGAATTGTTTTTATTTTCAACAATACTTATAACTGTTTTCCTTACAAAATAACGTTCATGTGTGGCATAGGTATTTCTTGTGATATGTGAGTGTAATACAGATACATAGCTGCCAACTCTTCCGCTTTTTAAGACCACAAAAATTTAATAGAAACTTTTGCCTTATTTAATCGGCAGATTACGGCGATTTAAAATGGTAAAATTTACTATAAAATTTTTGTGGTCTGAAAAAGCGTAAGATGTTGGCAGCTATGCAGATAGATTACTAATTTAATTTTGTGTTTTGAGTTTTCTTTTAAAGAAATTAAACAAAATCTTTCATTTTTAAAGAACGCACAATTTAAATAAAAGGTATGACGAAATCAAAATTAAGATTTCGAATCCCGTTTATAAAATGATTCATTTGCGAATCGTTTCTAATAATATTATAAACGAAAATTGACTTAAAATTACATCTTTTTCGAAATATGGGTATCTTTCGTTAATTTTATATATATATATATAACTCTTTTCAGCTTCAAAAATTAAAGCATCGTAGTATTTTATTTTTATAAAATTTAACCTAAAGGGGAAAAAAAATTCTTATTGCCGTTTATCTCTGTAACAAAAGAAAAACAGAAAAAAAAAAACTGAAGCATTTCTTTTAGGCTAATTGATTACAGCCATGGGGGCAAGACCTTCAGTCTCAGGACTGATTTAAGTTTTGGACATATTTTTGACTGATAGTAAATTCTACTTTATATACTTAAATTATCACGATTAGCTCAAAATGAACCATTTTATCCTGAGTGTTTTGAGCTCCTAAAAGTGAAAATTTTCATCATGATACTTTTCCTTATTTAGTAATTAAAGTTTATAGATAAATAAGATAAAACTGCCTTTTTGAAAAAGTAAGATACTTGTTTTTATTTAATTTTAAAGTTAATATGCTTAAAAGAAAGCTTTAAATAATTTACTTAAAAAAAATATATAAAAGTAGCCAGCTCCCTTATATGGTATTTGTGGTAATGAAGTATTATTGTAAATAAGAACAATTCAGAACATGTTACTATTTAGAAAAGATTGGTTTCACAAAATTTCATTAGCAGCTGCATTGTAGCTGTCATGATAATTAGACTTTCTATAAACTAATAAAGTGAATACTCAGTAACCATTTCAATTAATATATTAATCTGACTCGCATCTTAAATTAAATATTAAGTTTTTATTCTGCTTTCATTAAACCATTCACTATTCTGTAACATTCCGCATATTCCGACTACAAAAACTCTTTTATCAATTCCACCTGTACACTGGAGGGTTGCCGTGCCACTTACAGAGTAGCGCGTTTATCGCCTCGTTGTGCAATAGCATTTGAAAGATCACCACACTATCATAAAAAAGTAGCAATAAAAGAAAAACAAAATTAATCAGTTGATTGTAAAAAACCCGCTCCATTCTCGGTCGAGGGAGGAACATCACAAGAAAAAAAAACCTCGCGAAATTTGACAGTATGTCGGGGGGGGGGGGGGGAATCCAAAACTTCATCAAAATAGTTGTAACTTTTCTAATAAATATGTTACATATAACATATGGTAGTAATAATCGGTATATCTGATGAAAATACAAATATTTTTTTTTTAATGAACTATTTAATGATTTTTTTATCCCTATTACTGTATTGGATTAATAGTCGTTTAAGAGCTATAATTTCATATTCTAAAATCATTAAAAGCACTTTGCAAGCAGTTCTTGTTCAATCACAAAAGCCTGCCACTTAAACATTTTAATGCAGAAAATGTATTTCTTATTTGTAAACAATGAATTTTGCAGTTAAAAAGCACGTGTATTTTACAAATATTGCTATTTCTTGGAACACTAAATATGATACATTATCGCCTTTAACACATTATTTTGGAGTAATGAAAACATTGTTATTATATTAAAATTTTTTGTAAATGAGTGTTATAATCAGAGCAGCTCATGACAGGTTTTTCTTGCAGCACTAAAATGCATGCTTTCCAAAAGTTTTTTTTTTGTTGTTGTTGTTGTTGTTGTTTTTAAATAAATTTTTGCCTTATTTAATGTAAGAAAATTCTGCTAAAAATAAGGCAAAGATTTCATTATTAAAAATAGTGAAAAAGAATAAATTGGCCAGCCATGCATTTAGTGTTCCCAAAACTGTCAGTCATGACTTACCACTGTTTATAATGATTTTGCCCAGGCATATTTGGATGTTATATTTCAAGGTAATATCTTTAAGGTAATTTAATAATGTGTGATCTATACCTATTATGTAAAATTTCATAATTTGCACATTTTCTGGTTCCAAGGAATGTAATTTAAAGCATGTTGCATGTATACGAAGTAAATTTAATGATGTATGAAATATGATCTATGTAATGCAAAATCCTATAATACGCACAACTTCTCATACCAAGGTGTGCATTATAAAGATCTTCTACTGTATTCATACGTAGTTCACACATCAAAAACCTTAAAGATTTAGTATCTGTAAGAGGACATTATTACAACTTTATATTTTTTTCATTCTGTAGCACAAATTACTCAGCTTAGAATTTGCCAATCGAAACATTGCCATCTTGATTTTTTTCCACCGTCTTTATTTACCTCAGAAGTGATTAAGATTTTTTTATATTGTAAATCCTAAAGGTTATAATAGCAAAAAAGCATCTTTAAGCCCTTGGGGATGAGCGACCGGTATACTTGGCCACTTAAGGTGTTCAGAATCCTTCATTATTCTCACCACTTATTTTTAATTGTAAAGTTTATCTTCTTTAATGGGAGCATTTCTGTGATTCAATTACAGAAAATTTTCTGTTTTTAAAAACCTGTAGTAAAAGGTTAAAAATTAACCAAAGGGCTCTTGTCGCGAAGGGGTTAAACATCTTGAATTACAGTGAACTTTAATAACCCTTGGCTTTAATTGCCAGTACTCTTCCAATTGAGCTATCTGAACGACAGCCCAGCCAACACAATATTCGCTCAGAACAACTATTATCATGACATCAATTGATTGTGTGAAAAATAATTAAAAGTGTACATGGTTATATATTTTATTATTAAGCAACAGACTTTGCAGATCCGATTTTTTAAAAAGCTTTAAAGATTGAAATCTCTAGGCTGGAGTGGGAAAGTGGTAATTTTGAGGAATAGGAGGATAATTTATATAGAAGAATTTTCTGTATAAAAATAAAGATTTAAATTTTTTTAATGTTGTGGAGTAGGGGGAGGGAGAAGAGGTGAAATGTACAGTCGTGGAAAAAAAAAAGTAAACACCCTCTACTAACTCCTTAACAAATTATTATCGTAGACAAAAGTTATTGGTACCGAACGATTGGAAATAAAGTCTATTTTTAAATGATGTATATAAAATTTGCTTAGGGGGTCATCTACATATTAAAACAAATCCAAACTTCATTTTTTTCGATGGCAATACCCAATTTTAACGAGATATTTCAAATCTTCGGTTCAAACTATGACTAGGCACCAAATTTCAAGTCATTTGAATAATAAGTTTTTGAATTATACTAAACATTCAAAATTTAGTGCTTCTAATGTTAAATTACATTTTCATATTTTTATTCATGTCTCCTGAAATTATGCTCCTAATGTGCTAATTTTTTGTGTAGCAGTAATACTAACATACCCAAACATAAATACGTTGAATTTGCAATTTTTATAATTTTATGATATGAATTATGAAATTAATATTCGAAAAAATTATGAATTGTAACCTAAAATTTTTTTGATGGATTTAGATTTATTAAGTCATGCTTTATGGAAATCCAAAATTTCACATTTTTCTTCCAAATAGTTTTCAAATTATGCTTAAAAAACGGCAAAATGATGGTTTAAGGGGCCGTCTATGATAGAAGTGACTAGATATTTTGAAATGTCTTACGCTGTCCTGTAATCTAGCAGACTTCATTGACTGCTTGAGTGACGCTTAAGGTGCCTTGATCAAGAAGGGGGCTCTCTCGGTTAACAATCGAGCACCGAACTTCAATTTGGATACAGCCCTTAAAATAAGCTTGTTTTAAAATAATTAATTTATCGGGAACTTATAGTACGAATTGCATAAAAATTTGTTTTTAGGCTAATTAAATGGTGTAGAATTCATCTATGCTGTAAAAATTGTGTACTGCTATTGAAAAAAACAAAGTTATGGTTCGTTTTAATATGTAGATGACACCTTAAGCAAATTTTCTATACATCATTTAAAAGTAGACTTTATTTCCAATCGTTCGGTACCAGTAACTTTCTTCTACTGTAATTTGTTGAGGAGTTAGTAGGGGGTGTTTACTTTTTTTTCCCATGACTGTACATTAGGGAAGTTAGTACTTATTGATTTATTTATGTTAGTGAGCTACAAATGTTGAAGATTTTTTTTTCAAACTAATTTTTGAAAGATTTTATTATTTAGGTAAGCTGGAGAGGTGGGTGCAAAAGCAGAAGTGGAATCTTCGGAGCTCAGGGGATTATTTTATATGATTTATTATTATTGTTAATAACGAATTTTAAATAGGGATGGTGAAAGATTATTTTATATAAAATTAAAGAATGTTTAATTTTTTTTGCACTAGGAGTGAAAAAAGGGAGAAGCAGAAATTTGTAGTTTTCGATATAATATAAATGTATGTAATTACTTTTATAAGTGAGCGATGATTGTTTTATATATATATATATATATATATAAAGGTTTAAAGAGTAATATTTCTTGCTATTTTTCTTAACATTGGTCTTTATTTTTTTGTGTGTGTTTATTGTTTTATTTATTTTTTTCAATAACCTCAAAAAAGTAATGATATCAATACAAAAACCCTTAACGGGTTAAAAGTTTGTGACGCAGCACTTTATCTTATGCTCTAAGAATTTTAAATATGGAACTTAAAAATAATGATATCAAATTTTGAGTGACGCTATGCTATTAATTATAATCTTTCTATATATTATTTATTTCATCTTTTTATTTTTTTATAATCGCATGTGCAAAAATTATGTTCAATTTAAAAAAATGTATAAAAGTTTATTCATTGATGCTTTAACATTTACACCTCTCATAAATTCCAAGTATGAGTTTTAAAAGATATGATATCAAAATTTTAGTGACGCTTTGATGTGGCTTTAAACGATTTGTTTTAAAATTAAATTTAAATGATTTTTGTTTTGGCTAAGATATATTCACACATCTAAATAATAGTTTTAATTTTCCAATATACTTTAAATATGTCACTTTCACTGAATTTATATAATGCATTTAAATGTATTTATTTGAATAAATTGATTTATCCTTTGTCCAATGCTATTAAAAATTTAAAATAAGATTTGCGTAAATATTTTTTTTACGTCATTGTATCCAAACTAAGTTAAATGTATTCAAATGGATACTATGAGGGAAAAAAATTATTTACGTAAATCTTATTTTAAATTTTTAATAGCATTGGACAAAGGATAAATCAATTTATTCAAATAAATACATTTAAATGCATTATATAAATTCAGTGAAAGTGACATATTTAAAGTATATGGGAAAATTAAAACTATTATTTAGATGTGTGAATATATCTTAGCCAAAACAAAAATAATTTAAATTTAATTTTAAAACAAATCGTTTAAAGCCACATCAAAGCGTCACTAAAATTTTGATATCATGTCTTTTAAAACTCATACCTGGAATTTATGAGAGGTGTAAATGTTAAAGCATCAATGAATAAACTTTTATACATTTTTTTAAATTGAACAGAATTTTTGCACATGCGATTATAAAAAAATAAAAAGATGTAATAAATAATATATAGAGAGATTATAATTAATAGCATAGCGTCACTCAAAATTTGATATCATTATTTTTAAGTTCCATATTTAAAATTCTTAGAGCATAAGATAAAGTGCTGCGTCACAAACTTTTAACCCGTTAAGGGTTTTTGTATTGATATCATTACTTTTTTGAGGTTATTGAAAAAAATAAATAAAACAATAAACACACACAAAAAAATAAAGACCAATGTTAAGAAAAATAGCAAGAAATATTACTCTTTAAACCTTTATATATATATATATATATATATAAAACAATCATCGCTCACTTATAAAAGTAATTACATACATTTATATTATATCGAAAACTACAAATTTCTGCTTCTCCCTTTTTTCACTCCTAGTGCAAAAAAAATTAAACATTCTTTAATTTTATATAAAATAATCTTTCACCATCCCTATTTAAAATTCGTTATTAACAATAATAATAAATCATATAAAATAATCCCCTGAGCTCCGAAGATTCCACTTCTGCTTTTGCACCCACCTCTCCAGCTTACCTAAATAATAAAATCTTTCAAAAATTAGTTTGAAAAAAAAACCTTCAACATTTGTAGCTCACTAACATAAATAAATCAATAAGTACTAACTTCCCTAATGTACAGTCATGGGAAAAAAAAGTAAACACCCCCTACTAACTCCTCAACAAATTACAGTAGAAGAAAGTTACTGGTACCGAACGATTGGAAATAAAGTCTACTTTTAAATGATGTATAGAAAATTTGCTTAAGGTGTCATCTACATATTAAAACGAACCATAACTTTGTTTTTTTCAATAGCAGTACACAATTTTTACAGCATAGATGAATTCTACACCATTTAATTAGCCTAAAAACAAATTTTTATGCAATTCGTACTATAAGTTCCCGATAAATTAATTATTTTAAAACAAGCTTATTTTAAGGGCTGTATCCAAATTGAAGTTCGGTGCTCGATTGTTAACCGAGAGAGCCCCCTTCTTGATCAAGGCACCTTAAGCGTCACTCAAGCAGTCAATGAAGTCTGCTAGATTACAGGACAGCGTAAGACATTTCAAAATATCTAGTCACTTCTATCATAGACGGCCCCTTAAACCATCATTTTGCCGTTTTTTAAGCATAATTTGAAAACTATTTGGAAGAAAAATGTGAAATTTTGGATTTCCATAAAGCATGACTTAATAAATCTAAATCCATCAAAAAAATTTTAGGTTACAATTCATAATTTTTTCGAATATTAATTTCATAATTCATATCATAAAATTATAAAAATTGCAAATTCAACGTATTTATGTTTGGGTATGTTAGTATTACTGCTACACAAAAAATTCCATTACATCCCACAAAAAATTCCATAGTATCCATTTGAATACATTTAACTTAGTTTGGATACAATGACGTAAAAAAAATATTTACGCAAATCTTATTTTAAATTTTTAATAGCATTGGACAAAGGATAAATCAATTTATTCAAATAAATACATTTAAATGCATTATATAAATTCAGTGAAAGTGACATATTTAAAGTATATTGGAAAATTAAAACTATTATTTAGATGTGTGAATATATCTTAGCCAAAACAAAAATCATTTAAATTTAATTTTAAAACAAATCGTTTAAAGCCACATCAAAGCGTCACTAAAATTTTGATATCATATCTTTTAAAACTCATACTTGGAATTTATGAGAGGTGTAAATGTTAAAGCATCAATGAATAAACTTTTATACATTTTTTTAAATTGAACATAATTTTTGCACATGCGATTATAAAAAAATAAAAAGATGAAATAAATAATATATAGAAAGATTATAATTAATAGCATAGCGTCACTCAAAATTTGATATCATTATTTTTAAGTTCCATATTTAAAATTCTTAGAGCATAAGATAAAGTGCTGCGTCACAAACTTTTAACCCGTTAAGGGTTTTTGTATTGATAGAACTATACAACAAAGATTATCGTTTTAATTTAGTGGTAGCAAAGTGCGAAAATTTTAGGAACGCTGCGAGCCCTGCATATTCAAGGCTAGAGTTGCACAGTTGAAGTTTATTCCAACAGAGCGAAAAATGACCAGACCCGGAATCGAACCTGGATACTTGGCAACAAATAACAGTGAATTATGTCATTAAGGTACTGTCCGGATAGCTTAAGAGGTAAAAGCATTGGCAAGGCACGCCAAGTATCCAGGTTCGATTCCTGGTCAGGACATTTTTCGCTCTGTTGGAATTAACTTCAACTGTGCTACTCCAGCCTTAAGTACCGTAATTTCGGGTGCATAAGCCGCGGCTCAAATAATTCTGTTTCCGACCAGAAATTTTATTTCTCAAAATGTAACTTATTTAATCTTCGAACTTATTTGCCATTATATATTAAATCAAACTTCTGGTTTGAGACAGACTTATTTTACCCGCGGTTTATACACCCGAAATTACAGTATACTTTTTATTGTTTTATTTGAAACAGTAATCTTTAACGATTCAAAATCTGTTTTTTTCCCCGGTTACTAGAAGAGGAGTTATGGCCAATTTAATAAACAGGAAGTAGTGAGTCAAACAGCGGAACTGAGCAGGAACGCCAGTATAATTGTAAACAAAATTTCTATGCATGATTTTCTTGCGATTTTTACATAAAAACACTGATAAATATCAATTGACATTTCTCAATTAATTTTATAGATAAGAAATGTTAAATGCGATTTCTAGAAAAACAATATTTCCTTTATTTTCATGTACGATAAACTTCATTACATGATTTTTTGAAACCTTATTTCAGTGAAAATTTATCAGAATACTTTCCCTATTACTCAGTATGTTCTGAATTAGAATCTAAGCTATATGTGATAACGTAGTTATTTTGTAGGTATTCGAATATAAAAAAAAAAATGGTAATTTTTAATAAAATATATGTATTGTTAGACAGATTTTGAAATATTTCAATTTGAACGATAAAATTTAAATATATCACAAAAAGTACACAGGGACAAAAACATTAAGGTATCTATAAGGTAAGGCAAACATTAAGGCCTAAATTATAATGGCACTCTTGGTGAAAAAATTCGAAATATTTTTTATTGTTTTATTTGAAAGATTCAAAATCTGTTTCTCTTTTATTTTTACTGTTACTAGAAGAGAAGTTATGGCCAATTTAACAAACAGGAAGTAGTGAGTCAAATACCGGAAGTGAGCTGGAAGACCACGATAAGTGTAAACAATATTTCTATGCATGATTTTCTTGCGGTTTTTACATAAAAACACTGATAAACCTCAATTGACATTTCTAGGTTCATTTTATAGAGAAGAAATCCTTAAATGCGATTTCAAGAAAATCAATATTTATTTTATTTCCATGTACGATAAACTTCATTACATAACTATTTTGAAACCTTATTTCAGTGAAAATTTATCAGAATGCTTTCCCTGTTACTCAGTATGTTCTGAACTAGAATTTAAGCTTTATGTGATAATGTAGTTATTTTGTAGGTACTCGAATATAAAAAAATGGTAAATTTAATAAAAGATATGTATTGTTAGACAAATTTTGAAATATTTCTGAAGATATTTTAAAACTCCTAGTTCAGTGCACAGGTAAGTGTAATACAAGGCGGCCACAGACGACTATTTTTACATTCTGTTCGCATCACTATTTTAAAAATATATACATTTTGTAGTATATTTCTCTTGAAAATGTTGTCAAAGCTTATGTAAAAGATTTCGGTTTTGAAAAAGTGGTGGGAAATAGAATTAAAAAATAATCTCCCATGGTGACCCTGGTAAAAGTACTATGCAGTACACAGGGTTCGTACGGGTGCTTGAATTTCCAGACTAAGAAATTATTCAGTACCAGTATTTTCTTATGGAAAATCTTTCCTAAAATAAGTCGAAATTTCTTTGGTTTTTACCTAGATTTACGAAAAATCCCTTTTCTTTGATTTTTATATTTAATCTCAAAAAGGCCGCAAAAATCGGCTCCTGTATGGTTAAACGTAAAATTTGGAGTTACTCTTTCCGATGGGAGGTCACCCATGATTTGTTTAGCAGTAACTGGGTTGTTCCTAAAACAGACAACGCAATCATGCACTACTTTTCGCGCTAAATTTTTTCCACTTACGGGCCAAAACCGCATACGTACGTAATGGATTAAAGTTTGGGGACCAATATGAAAATACTTCCTGTGAAAATGCTCAAATATGAGTTTTGTGAGCTTATGGCCCTTCGGCAAAATGATTTGATGCTTCTTATCAAAGTTTAAATCTGAATTTTCCAACCTACTGCCAACTCTTAAGATATTATCTTCATCCAAAAAGGGGGATAAACATTTAATTTTACTGGAAGGGGGAACCCTTGATTCCCGTTTTAAACCCTTAATCTCTTCCTGAAATTCTGCATTTTGTACTAATCTAATTAGAGAAACTTCTGAATTTTTTATTTCTGGGATTGTGAGGCTGCCTCTGCGCCGGTCTGCTAACTTGCATTTGCAATTGTGAAAAAACCTATAAACATATGCCAGTATGCGAAGAATACTATAGTATTTACCACTTATGTTGAGAAAAAAATTTACTTCTTCAGGATTCCTAAAAAGAGAAAGAGAAATATTAGAATTAAAATCATTACAGTTATTTTTATATTTTGATTTAGTCTCGGGAAAATAATCTGTTTCTGGCACAGAAATAGTTTCTTGCTCAGTCACTAAGTCATCAGCTGCTAGGAATTTTGGTCCGCTAAACCACATTGGATTCTCTACAAGGGAATTAACACTCGCACCTCTGGTCAAGAGATCGGCAGGGTTGTCCTTGCTGGAGCAGTGATACCAAGAGTTCGAATCTGAAAGTGCATTAATCTCTATGACACGGTTAGCCACAAACTGCTTCCATCGCTTTGATGATCCTTTGATCCAGAATAAGGTTATTTTGGAATCCGTCCAATAGTACACTTTCGATGTGATTTTTTGATCTAGGATGGGTTTTACTTTATTGGTCAGTCTTGCACTTAGTAAGTCTCCGAGAAGTTCTAGCCGAGGCAGAGTTATCTCCTTTATCGGTGCAACACGACTCTTTGAAGTCACGAGATTGACTTCCACACCACCCTCTCTTTTTATTCTCAGATAAATTGCAGAGCCATACGCTATTTTACTAGCATCAGAAAAGGCGTGTATTTCTACAGCTATTACTTGATTCAAGCAACCAAGAATTTTCCTCGGAATTTTTAATTCTGCTAAATTTGGAAGTTCTTCGAACCACTTTAACCATTTTTC
Source organism: Maratus speciosus (assembly GCA_963932465.1). Classification (NCBI taxonomy): domain Eukaryota; kingdom Metazoa; phylum Arthropoda; class Arachnida; order Araneae; family Salticidae; genus Maratus; species Maratus speciosus. The sequence continues at coordinate 196,109,030 of OZ010794.1, forward strand.
GTGCACATTAGTTGGTAACTGTTCATCCCATGCTGTCTTCTTTAGCCATAGTTCTTGGAACAGGCATTTTATTCTAATGGTGAATGGCGTCAGCATGCCTAACGGATCGAAGATTTTACCAACTGCTTGCAATAGTAGACGTTTTGAGCTTTTTTGCGATGACAAGAATTCTATTAAACTTTTGACTTCGAATGTCAGACAATCTTCTTCTGTTTTCCAGGACATTCCTAATACCTTGCTTAGATTGCTTCCTAGGCTTATTGCAGCATGTTCTGCTTGAATATTTAAACCTTCCTTTTGCCAGCACTTCAGTAACGCTTCATCATTGGTTATCCATTTTCGAAGAATCATTCCTGCTTCAGACATTATTTTGTTAGCATTCAGGGAAACATCAAGAGCTTCTTGCAGCGTATCTTCGCCAGATATAAAATCGTCCACATAAATATATTTATCGAGTAGGTGAACAGTTCTTGGGTGTAGGTTCGTAAACCGCTTGATGTGCTCCTTTATGGTAGCAGATAGGAGGAATGGAGAGGCATTGACTCCAAAAATAACACGTTTGAATCTGAGGACCTTGAAAGATTTTAAACCATCATCATACCACAGAAAACGGACAGAATCCCGATCTTTTTCAGCTAGTGAGATTTGAAGGAACGCCTTCTCGATATCAGAAGAGAAGGCAATTTCGTATAATCTGAAGTGGATTAAAATATCAAATAGAAGTGGATTTAAGTTGGTGCCGGGCCATAAACAATCATTAAGGGACAAATCATTGTTATCATGAGAGCTGGCATCGAAGACGATTCGGACCTTTGTAGTAAGTTTATCTTCTTTACAGACCGCATGATGGGGCAAATAATAAACTGCCCTGTCTAAAACAGGTTCATTTTCTTGCACCTGCTCTATAATTCCTTGCTTTAAATAATTCGTGATTATTTCAGAATATTGTCGAAAAAGCTCTGGGTTTCGATAAAATTTTCTTTTTAGACCTTCCAAACGCTGTTTCGCAACATTAAAATTATCGTTTAAATCCTTCCAGTCTTTTTTCCACGGTAACTGAACTTCATAACGATCGCCTACACATTTGACAGTTTTATCGAATATTTGTTGTGCTTGATCAGTTTCCGATATTTTCGGATCATCATGTTTAATGCCTATAGACTCAAGCTCCCAAAATTGTTTTAAATTATCATTTATTTCATCGAAATCTCTAACGAAATTGCACATAGTAATATTGTTTGTTTGCGTGTTCTCCTCTAGCGCCCCAGTTGGGATCCAAAAACAGTGTCTTGCAGAAAAAGTTTATCATTTATCTTAACTGACTTATGCTTTAAAATTCTATAAAATAATTCAGCGCCAACCAATGCGTGAATTTTTCCCGGTTTGAAAAATGTGGGGTCTGCCAATTCCACAATATTCGGTAAATTAATGTCCGATACATTTAATTGCTTTGATGGAATTACATCCGTGATTTTGGGAACAATTAAGAAATCTATATTCTCCCTGAAAGAGCCATCTTCGTTTGTAATTACACTCGAAATTTTATTTTTTACATTATAAGTATAACCGTTTAATCCTGTAACGGGTACATTAATTATCCTTTTTTTAAATTTCAGCATGTCAGCGCAATCCTTAGTTAAAATATTGACATTGCTAGCATTATCCAAAATTACTCTAAACCTTCGTTTATTTCCGAAATTATCTTCTATAAAAACAAAGCATGTACTCAATAAAATTGATTTTCTTTCTTTACTTATATTATTCAAGGTCTTTAAAGATTCATTATTTATCGAAATGTTTTCCGTTTCTCTATTTACCGCACCTGCAAGAGGGGAGGAAATTTGGGGGGAAGCCAATTCATTTTTGGATTTATTTTTTTTTATCTGGATGAAGCGATGAGCTGTGTCGCAATCCACAGGTATTACAATTATATTTTGAAATGCAAGAATTTACGAAATGAGAATTATTCAAACAATTAGTACACAGTTTATTTTTCTTCACAAAATCGTATCGTTCAGAAACATTCATTTTTTAGAAACTGAGAACATTTGTTCAAATTATGAAAAGCCAATTTACACAAAATACAAGTTTTTCCATTCGATTTATCATTCGAATTTAGCATGAAATTTTTTTGTTTGTTCGAAAGCGGAATGTTTTTGTTTAAGGTTTTGAAGCAGAGTATCTATTTACGCTTTCTAACGTAGAACTGCGGTTTTCCAAAAATGACATTAATTCATTAAATTGCGGGTATTCTGATTTTTTAATCGAATATTCAAATAATTTTCGAGATTCCTTATCTACCTTTTGCAATATAATATTGATAAGGATAGCATCAGACAGATTGTTTTGTTCATATTGTAATACTTTTAAGGCCCTCAAATTTTTATTTACACAATCAATAAAGGATCTCAATTCTTTAGAAGACTCGTAATGTATTTTTTCATAATTAATTATGGCTGATAAATGAGTGTCAATGAGCAAACGTTGATTTTCGAATCTTTCAGTAAGTGCTGTAAACAATGACTCAAAGGAATCGTCTGGGCTCTCTAGTTGTTTTGCTTCATTTTTTAGCGATGCTCGCAAATAAAACAGCTTCTGAGCGTCATTTAACTGAGCATTATTGATAATTAAATTTGTAAATTGTACTTTAAAGATTGACCACTCTTCATATTTACCATTGAATGTTGGTAGTGGGATTTCAGGTAACTTAACTTTAATATTATTCAAACTTATAGATTCAATACTATCAGCATGCACATTTATTTCAGAAACTTTAAGATTTTTAAGAAATATGTTGAGACTTACCTCAAGTTTCTCGAGACGATCTTCGAGTTCATCTAACTCGTTTTCGATTTCTGGTAAGTCCTTAATATCAGGGATATCATAATATTTATCCCGTATTTCCGATACTTTTGCTTGAAGCTCAGGTAATTTTCGAATCTTTATTTCGAGCTCGGTACTCGAGTAATTAATTTCGTCTATATTATCTTTTACGAAATTTTCTAATTTCGTTATAGCACCTTTTAGAGCACCTTTTGTTCTATTTAATTTTTCCATAGCAGCTATTTCGCTGCGAAATCGACGGACCACAAAAATGTATGTGAATACTGTGTGTGACTTTAGGAATGAAGACGAATAGGTTTCTTTTTCACATTTTTTTATAACACACAGCACACAAATGTTACAAACACGAACACTGAAGAACATATAGAAAGATGAAGTGACTTTGGGGTAATAACCCGCTGTTAGAACAAGTGACGTTCGTAAAACATATTTTTGGGGAATACTCCCGCTATAAGAAACAGAATAATGGGGGATAAGACCCGCTATAACATAATGTGCCACAATGGCAGCTAAAAGCACAACATACTCTATACTTGGGGATAAGACCCGCTCGAATACACAACGTGCCGCAATGGCAGCTAAAGAACAACTCTCTTTTCTTGGGGATAAGACCCGCTCGAATACACAACGTGCCGCAATGGCAGCTAAAGAACAACTACACTGGGTTACATGACCGCAAAGCTACGGAGCTCGTTCGGCATGCGCACAAGGTCCGAACATCGTCAAATCATAAAAAATATATTGGTCAAATTTTACACAGCATATCCCGAAAATGTAAAATTTCTTCAAAAAAAAAAATAAATAAAAGGAAGACAAAAAATTTTAACGTCCGATACTTTCATCTTATGTATGTAGCAGAAATTTAGAAAAAAAAGAAAAACTGTGAAAATTATAATTTTTACGATACTTGTGCTGAAAAATTAGTTTCGCGCTTGAAACAAATCAAATACATTTTCTCATGTATACATAAGAAAAGAAAAAAGACCAATTCAATTAAAACTTTAAAAATAAACATTTTATATGCGGGCATTTCCATAATCAGAGTATCCTTTAATGGTTAGTAACGACTCTTTTCAAAAAACGAAAATATATTGTGTCGCTAACAAAAAAAAAAAAAAAAAAAAAAATCTCCAGAAACTCAAAAAACAATATATTTGCTTTCCAAATAATACAGATAGATTACTTTTAATCAAAAAGTTTTATTATTTAACCCCTTGAAGGGCAATTCCGAAATGCCACAATGGCACCAGAATTTTAGAATGAAATTTTGATTTTATAATTATACGCGAAGAAAATCTTTTACAAATGATTTTGTTCTTAAATCCTGGTGTGAATCAATGATTTCAACATTTAATTAACATAAGTACTGTGCCCTTGAAAGGATTAAAGTACATCGAAATCCTATGACAATAATTTTATTAATTTGACATCAGAAATATAAAACAGTACCGTACTTTAAACAAATACAAGTGTACGAAAGCATTACATTTTTTGTGGATTTTTCACTTGCAAGTTCGAGGGAACCGCTGTAGCTTTTTAGCTTGCCAGCGGGTGATTTAAGGATTTTGAATAAAAGTTATGGTTTTGACGCTTATCAACTACCTTTACTTTAGTTGTGCAAATCTTTGTTAGAGCTAAACTGTTAGCCCCTAGGGTTCATTTTTGGACCACCTAATTTTAATTCCTAAATGCGACATTGGCATCAGAATATTAGAATGAAAATTTTCCTTTTATTAACCCGGGAGAACTCGCTAGTGAGAATACCGGATTGCTTTTCTTTTACTTTGCATTCATATAATATCAACTTTTTTTGGTTGGCTTAGTACTTTTATTCACAAAATAGGTAAAGTAATTGAAAAACATTTTGAAATTTTAATTAAAATGAAAAATGATTTAAATGAGAGTCTTAAAAAAGTACGACTGTGAGAGAAAATCTCATGCAGCGAGTTCTCCCGGGTTAAGTACGAGAATTTTTTTTCTTTTTTTTTTTCGAATATTGAACTTATATGAACATTAGTGTAAAGTGAATTTTAGTGAACATTAACACGCCATAATATTTAACAAAGATCTATAGTCTTGATTTTTGCTGTACAGTCGTGGAAAAAAAAGTAAACACCCCTACTAACTCCTCAACATATTATCGTAGAAGAAAGTTGCTGGTACCGAACGATTGGAAATAAAGTCTACTTTTATATGATGTATATAAAATTTGCTTAGGGGGCCATCTACATATTAAAATGAACCATAATTTTGTTTTTCTCAATAGCAGTATACCATTCTGACAGCATAAATGAACTCTACACCCTTCAATTAGCCTAAAAACAAATTTTTATGGAGTTAATACAATAAATTGCCGAGAAATTAATTATTTAAAAGCGAGCGTATTTTAAGGACTGCATTCAAATTGAAGTTCCGTACTCGATTGTTAACCGAGAGAGCCCCCTTCTTTATCAAGGGACCGGAAGCACCACTCAAGGAGTCAATGAAGCCTGTTAGATTACAGGATAGCAAAATAAATTTCACAATATCTACTTACTTCTATCATAGACAGCCTTTTAAACCATCATTTTGCCGTTTTTTAAGCATAATTTGAAAACTACTTGGAAGAAAAATGTAAAATTTTGGATTTCCATAAAGCAGGACTTAATAAATCGAAATCCACCAAAAACATTTTAGGTTGCAATTCATAATTTTTTCGAATATTAATTTCGTAATTCATAATTCATATCATAAAATTATAAAAATTGCAAATTCAGCGTATTTATCTTTGGGTATATTAGTATTATTGCTACAAAAAAAAATCGCACATTAGGAGCATAATTTCAGGCGATATAAATAAAAATATGAAAATGTAATTTAACATTAGAAGCACTAAATTTTCAATGTTTATAATTCAAAAACGTATCATTCAAATGACTTGAAATTTGGTGTCTAGGCATAGTTTGAACCGATGATTTGAAATATCTCGTTAAAATTTGTATTGCCATTGAAAAAAAATGAAGTTTGCATTCGTTTTAATATGTAGATGCCCCCTAAGAAAACTTTATATGCATCATTTAAAAGACACTTCATTTCCTATCGTTCGGTACTAGTAACTTTTGTCTACGAAAATTTATTGAGGAGTTAGTAGGGGGTGTTTACTTTTTTTTCCACGACTGTACATTTAAGTCACCTCACTATCGTTATATATTTTTATTATTAGGATGAAAGCAACATCAATTGTTTTGTAACATTATGATTTACTGATGTAAGTACGTCAGATTATGTGCCATTTTCTACTTGTTATTTTGATTCGTTCTGATGTCCGGCATCAGTGTTTGTTGTGGGGACTTTCCGCCGGAGCGTTACATCCTATTGCCATTTTTTGGTTGGTGCTCGGGTCGGGTGATCAAGTACGAGAACAAAAGCTTTTGCTTATTTTGGAATAAATTCTGGTGTCGATCACTCATTTCAGCACATTACGAATAGAAGTGCCTTGCTCATGAAAGGTTAAATAGTGTCAGGATGTCTTATTTTTGGTAGCAATATTCCTTTTTTATGCACTCACAACGATGAATGAGATAACATACAAAATGTCTATGGGCTTAGGACATAGTGCACTCATATTTCACTAAAAAATAATAAAGGTACGCATGAGCAAAAAACTTTAAAGAGTGTAGTACGAAACTTCGCACTGTGTCACTCTTCAATCACAAAGCCTTAATATAAATTGCTAAAAATGTACTTCCCAAAATTTATAAAGAATAATTTTCTCCATTATACAAATCACGTAAATTTATAAATTTTTCATAAATAATCACAAAACAGAGATAAAACGAAACCAAAAACACCAACATTTCATAAATAATCACAAACCAGACATAGTATAAACCCCAAAACAACAAGGAGTCATTTTAGAAATATTTCGTCAACTGTACAAGATATGCTAGTATTTATCTATTTATGCAGGGTGCCCACTCTCAACGGTGTCCAATGGCTAATTCCTAAACCGTTAGTCATAGACATATAGTTCCAATTATAAACAGTGTTGCCAGACGGGCTACTTTTTTAACCCCTTGAGGGGCACCGGTATATATTATATACCACTTACGATTAATGAAGTTTTACACCAGAAAAATTTTATTAAATATTACTTTTCTATCTTTGGTGGAAAAAAGGCCGTAAAATCGCTTTTTCTTATTTTGAATTACAATTTTTCAAAGATTCCAGTGGGAATTCAGCATCTCACAAACGTAACTGCTTGCCCCTCGAGGGGTTAAAAATCAGATTCTTGATTGGCACCACTTTTTTGAAATTGTATAATGCGCCTTATTTAATAACATATTAATTAAGGCGAAAACAAAGGGAATTTTACTACTTCAAAAAAGCGGTGCCAATCAAGAAATCTGATTTTTAAAAAAGTAGCCCACTGGCAACACTGATTACAAAAATGTTTTAAATGAGGTAACGAAATATTTTAAAAGCAATTTGGATCAATAAATCAATTCTAAAATAATTACGAAATTAAAATTTTTATACGCCCCCCCCCCCCCCCCCCAGGTCCTATAAGTTATATTTAGTAAATTTTTCCTGTTACACTGACAAGCAAGACAAAAAAAAAAAAAAAAAAAAAAAAAAAAAAAAAAAAAAGTCCGGTTATTCTATGATTAAAATTGACCGAATAATAACAGTTTAAAGCTGGAGCATATTTTTTGCTGCAAATTAGGGGTCATTCTCAAATTTAGTAGAGATATAATTTCGTCAGATATATTAAAAAATACTTGAGAGTAAAATTAACATTGCAATATAAATTTAAAATATTTAATCATTCTGACATATGGAAATGACACTATTGAATCGAATTGACATATTGAAATATTTAATCATTCCTACATTCTGACATATAAATTCTGTAAAAGACGCTTGTCCCGAAGGGGTTAGAAAATCAAATTTTGGAAAATTGCGAAAAACCATAGCTGCCAACTCTTCTGCTTTTTTAGACCAGAAAAAATTAATAGAAATGTTTGCCTTATTTAATCGGCAGATTCTGGCGATTTAAAAAAGTAAAATTTACTGTAAAATTTTTGTGGTCTAAAAAAGCGTAAGATGTTGGCAGCTATGGAAAAACCTGTATCTGCGTCCATTGGTTTTCATTGTAAACCGAGATTTTCCAGTGACAAAAATACAGCTTAAAGCTATTTGTTGGCGGATTGTAGTGTTTTTTCGGTGCAGATTTAAAAATAGAATAGGTTGAAAGAGAAAACACGATACTTAGGTAACTTTAATTACAAAAAGTAAAAAGTTAGCTATTGTAGCCGTCCGGTCGAAAGCACTTCCGGAAAATTTTGGTATATTTTCATCGATCATGACCCCAGGACCCCAAAACCATCCTCCGTTCAAATGTGACTTATATATCCTTCTATATATAACAGAAAGTTTTGATTTGGAAATGGACCAATGAAAATCTGCGTAGATATTCCCGGTAGATCGGCATCCAATTTGAATGCTTAAGCATGGCCTTTCTTCGTTAATATTAAAAAAAACTGTTGCATTCAAAAATATGAAAATAAGTGGTATTATAGAGAAATGTTTGATAAACACGCTGATGTAGACAGTTTTCAAATCGAAGAATTATTTTAAGAGATATTTAATGCTAAAGTTGGACAAAATCGTTCCATTAAAAAAGTTTTATTGGAGCAAAAACTATACCTGAGTATTAAATCATTTTTAAATCATTTTGTACCTTATAAATTCCCGGTGTGCAGATTGCATTTATTTTTCTTATTTGACACATTTTTTGTGGTTTTATTTCTATTTTAAATTCAAATTTTCAGCATTTCGAGAGACACTTTTTACAGATTTAAAAAAAATGTTATTAATTTAAAATTTTGCCAATTGGATAAACAACGCAAGCAATAATGTTTACTTCAAATTAAAAATTTATTTACATGTGACTATTATAAACAGAAGAAAAAACTTTAAAATTAGAATTAAATGATTACATATTAAAAGCAGGAAAATTACATCATACGAACCACATTTTCATTTGAATTTTAAAAGAGAAACAAAATCTAAAATAAAAAAATCATTATTATGCGTTAAAACTTGTAAATGAAGAAAATTACGTCATATTTAAAATGGCCAAAAAATATGGCAAAACAATTTAAATTAAAAAATATATTTGCGCAAGATATTTTGAGATAATCTTTTCAACTTTTATCGTGAATTGGAAGACAGCGCAAATAATATTTCCTTCTGACAATAAAAGTATTTTCACGTGAATATTAATAAGAGAAATAAAACTTTGGTGTAAATTACGTCAGATTTGAAACGATACATTTAAAATGAATTATTTAAAAGAACAATCTTATAGCGCTGTTAAAAAATACCGGGAGACAATGAAACTGTTTACTTAATTCATTTTACATTAGCTTATTTTCAAATGTTTAACTAATTTTTTTAATTAAATACGAAAACAGCCATTGTATCTCTTAACAGCAGCAGATTTGGTCTTAAAAATCCCCAATCCAAGGAAAACGAATGGAAACCCGTTTACAGAGAGATAGTTACTGTTTTTTTTTTTTAATTTTAATTCAATATTTTTAAAGCCGATCAAATTAGCGTGCTTTTTGTATTTTGGTGTGCCTGAACGGGGGTTGGCGAGCGTAGCTCGTAGGGGGCAGAGCCCCCTAGTATATATATATATATATATATCCATATATATCTGATATTTGTCATGCTATAACTCTCGTATTTATAAACCGATTTGAACTAAATTAAAAGTATGCATAGTACATACCAATATCTCGACCGTGTTCGTTGGCCAGCATCATCCGCCATCTTGTTTCAAAATGGTGGCCATTTAAGTTTTTTTAAATTTAAAATTTTAAAAAGCGGTGCAAATAAACTAAAAAATGAGTACCGTAATTTCCGGCGTATAATCCGCAGATCAAACAATCCTTTTTTGACCCAGAAATTTTTTTAAATAAAATGTAACTTTTTAAATCGCTGTAAATATTTGGCTTCAATAACTCAATAAAATTTCTGGGTCGAAACAGAATTGTTTGATCCGCGGATTATACGCCGGAAATTACGGTAATATTATTTTCTTAAGTGTTTGGCCTTAATACAAGGATTTCGGAGCCTATTTCGTTTTGTCTTTATCTTAAAAAATGACTGAGATATAGCAGTTGGAATTTCTAGGGTGGGTGACATTTTGAAACAATCTGATATTCGTCATGCTGTAACTCTCGTATTTATAAACTGATATGGATAAGATTGATTGTATGCATAGTATATACCAATGTCTCGACCGAATTCGTTGGCCAGCTTCATCCGCCATCTTGTTCGAAAATGGCGGCCATTGGTTATTGAACAGCATTTAATGCATCTCCATATCTATAAGGGGGGATATCATAGGGGGGGACTCTATTTTGTCGCCAAATGCCGCCAAGTTTGTTGCTAACTGGGCGATAGATCGCCAAATTTGGCGACCCTAATTAGTCGCCAAAGAGTGACGCCAGCTTTGCTATATCTCTAATATTTCGCCAAATTCCCATAGATTTTCATTGTGAACCAATAGGGTTTACTTGATTACAGAAAATTAAGAAATTGAGATATTTAATGCAACAAAAACTAATATTAGCATAAGGGATTATATTAACTACATTTAAGGGAGTCCAAGTAAATTAAATTACGAATAAAAGTAACATGATACAATGCTTAGCATGCTTTCCCAAACATAAATTTTAAGGGAAATCAAACTGATTGCAAAGGCCGGCTAGTAGCTTACAAATTTGGCGCAATTCTCATTCAAATTCAGCATTGACGAATATTTTATTATCGGGTTCGTCGCATGTCAGCTTCTTGAAATTTGAGTAAAATTAGCTTCTAGTAAAGCTTGCAAAATTTTAACACCAAGATATGTGAAAAGCTACTCTTCCTCCGGCACATGCTGAAAGAACTTTTTAAATTTTGGATAAGGCGAGTTTTGAAACTCATGTATTCACATGTAAAATAGAAACGAAAATTTCGTTCCGGCTGCTTATAACTTGAGTTCTACCGAATGGATTTAAATGGAACTTTCACTGTTAGATGAATATTGTTTCTGGGAAGGTTTTAGTAATTAGCGCATCGTTCTTCTAAGTAGATTATTTATAGAATTGTGATGGAAAGTTCTGCTATTTTGAACGAAAAGGTTACCATTTTTTTATTTTTCGGCGAAATAGATTGTTGAGGAAATAACTAAAATTGCTATTACATCTCGAAAAATAAAAAAAGAACTTTTACTAATATTATATATATATAAAAAGAGAAACTGAAAATGAAAAAAGAATTCAGTTTTGATGACTGATAATATTAAAAAACGAAAATAATTAATTTAAATATGAAACGGAATGTTCCTAATGCTTAACCCTTAAATGCGCGTTTTTTTTATTTTGTTTCGAAAAAATTATATATGATTCTCTGAAAGGTGTATTACACAGGAAAAATAATGAAAAAAATTCAGAGATACATTTTTCATATAAAATGTCAAACTTTTCTTCTGTTGCATATCCGCAATACAAGTAAAAACTAATGTCGTGTGACTGTTTTACGCTAAAATATTGCAAATTAGTAAATCTTTTAATAAGTATGTCTCTAAATACCTTATTTTATATAATTATTTATTTTATAAAATTTAACCTATAACCCTTTAATTCCCATGATAGAATATGCTCTAGAAATTATGTAGTTCTGATCATCTGACTTTGCACCAGAAAGTTTCATTGGTTAATTTCGCTTTATTTAAATACGGAATGCATGTTATTAATTCAACCAAATATTGCTATTAAGTAAAATAATGCTATAAAAAGTCATAAAATATCTTTATTAAGATTGACGATCGTTTCGTCGCACCAACGGCGACATTTTCAAAATTATTCACGATAGAAAATATTTTCACATAATTTAAAAACATTAAACATAGTAAACAATGTCACGAGACACGATGCATAGTGAGAAACATTGCAAACATAAAATTAAATTAAAATTAAATTAGCTATTTGTGAGCGTGGATTAATTTTCATATAATTTAACAAAACAATAACATGGTATACAATGTCACGAGACAACATGCATAATGAAAAACATTGCAAAACATAAAATAAAAATAAAATTATCTTGGCTATTTGCGAGCGTGGATTAATTTTTACTATTGTTACTAAAATTACACAGCATCTTTTTCCAAATTTTAGGTAAATCAAGGGACACCGAATCATTGCAAATATTCTTGTTGCGTAAAAATATCTCTATAGATTCTCAGATTATGGATGGTAAATAAAATCTTGATCTATAAATTAACTTGCTATTTTTAAAATCGATCTGTAAAGGTTCTTCGCTGCATAATGTGGCCAAAGCTGTGGTTCTTCTGTTGTATTTTATGTCTGCTATATGTTCTTTGATTCTGGTTTTAAATTTTCTACTTGTCATACTTATATAAAACTGCTTTGTTCCATCTTCTTTGGTGAAAGGTATTTCGTATACTCCTGATAACTGGTTCGAGTCTATTGGATCTATTTTCTTGCATACTATATTTTTTAATTTCATAGAAGGTTTTTCGACTAGGGAGATATTTAATTTATTGAGTTTATATTTCAAACGTTCAAAGAAACAAGGAAAATATTGTAAAGTGGATAACATGGAATTTTGTGGATTGAAATTTCTTTTCTTTTTATTCTTCAAGCTCTTAATTAATTTTTCTATGGTGCTTTCTTTGTATCCATTGTTTCTTGCAATATCATATATTTTATTTATTTCATTAGTTAACTGCTCAGGGGTACAAACTGTGAAAGCTCTATGGATAGAATGTCTAAATGCAGAAACTTTGTATGAAAAAGGTGCTTGAGCGTTATGAGGGATAATGGATTGACTGGCTATGGGTTTTCTGTAAACAGTGCGTTCTATTCCTTGGTGCGTCTTGATTAGTAATACGTCTAAATAAGGTAGCGTACCATTTTGTTCTATTTCCAATGTAAATTTAATTTTAGAATCAAGGCTATTAACCTGGTTTAAAAAGTTATTGAGCAAGGTATCTGCCTTTTTCATACAAAGTTTCTGCAATTAGACATTCTATTTATAGAGCTTTCACAGTATATATCCCCGAGCAGTTAAATAATGAAATAAATAAAATCTATACTAATAATATTATAAAGAGGTAAAAATTGTTTATTTGTAGGAGGTAGGCTCTGGAACTACCGAACTGATTCCAAAAATAATGGTATCAAAATGATGGTGTTAGTCTAACTTAGAACATAGGCTATATCTTATGTCCGTGACACTGGCCAAAAGGGGGTGCAGAAGCAAAAAACGTTTTAAAAATGCAATTTTTGTGCTACTGAAGGGCCTAGAAACATGAAATTTGGAATGGCAGTTACTTATGAGATACTAATGATTTCTAAGGATATTTCTTAAAAAAAATTAAATTAAAAAGAGGTGAAAATGGGCTAAAAGCGTTCTAAAAAACGTTCTAAATGGCGATTTTTACGCAATGTCAAGAAGTACCAAACTGATTTAAAAAATAATGAGGTCAAAATGATGGAGACAACCCTTGCTCCAATATAGGCTACATTTTATGTCGGTGCCACTACTCCTAAAGGGGGTGCAGAAGCAAAAAAAAAAAAAAAACGTTCGAAATTGCGATTTTTGTGTTACTGAAGGGCCCAGATACATTGAATTTGGAATGGTAATTACTTATAAGATATAAATGATCTCTAAGAACATTTCTTAAAAAATTCGAAATTTAAAAGGGGTGAAAATGCGCTAAAAGACTTCTAAAATACGTTCTAAAAGGCGATTTCTACGCGATCTCAGAAAGTACCCAACCTATTTCAAAAGTAATGGTTGGAAATTGATGATGACAGCCTTTGCTCCATCATAGGCTCTATTTCATGTCGGTGTCACTACCACCTAGGGGTTGTAGAAGCAAAAAACGTTCTAAATTGCGATTTTTGTGCGTTACTGAAGGGTCTAGAATCCTGAAATTAGGCAGGGCAGATATTTATAAGATACAAATGATCTCTAAGAACATTTCCTAAAAAATCGAAATTTAAAAGGGGTGAAAATGAGCGAAAAGCGTTCTAAAAAACTTTCTAAATTGCGATTTCTACGCAATCTCAGAAAGTACCCAACCGATTTCAAAAGTAATGGTTGGAACTTGATGATGCTTGCTCCCTTGCTCCAACATAAGATCTATTTCATGTAGGCGTCACTGCCACCTTGCGGTTGCATTTTAAAAAACGTTCTAAATTGTGATTTATGTGATACTGAAAGGGCTAGCAACTTGAAATTTGGCATGATAACTACTTATGAGATGTAAATACTCAACTCTCTGAGAAGAGTTCATTAAAAATTTGAAATTTAAAATGTTCTAAATAGCAATTTCTACGCAATCTCAGGAAATATAAACCAATTTCAGAAGTAATGGTTTCAAATTGATGGTGACAGTCCCCGCTCTATCATAGCCTATATTTACGTTGTTGTCATTACCACCTGGGGGTTACAGGAGCAAAAAATCTTCTAAATTGCGTTTTTTGTGTTAGTGAGGGGGTCTAACATTTTAAATTTTGAATGGTAATTACTTCAATGGTGTAAATGCTTTCTAAGAATTGTCGAAAGAAAATTCCAAATTTAAAACGATGAGGTGAGCGAAAAGCGTTCTAAGCGTTCTAAATTACAATTTTTATGCAATCGTATGAAATACGAAAACGATTTCAAACATAATGGTTGCAAATTGATGGTGATAGAATCTGCTCAAACGCAAGCTGTATTTTATGTCCAGGGTTGCAGGAGCAATAAACTTTCTAAATTGCGATTTCTGCGGTACTGAATAGGCTAGAAACTTTGAATATAGCACGGAAGTTACTTATAGGATATAAATGTCCTATAAGAACAGTCGAAAATAAATTCGAAATAAAAAAGCGGTGAAGCGAAGGGAAGGAGCGTAAAGCATTCTAAATGAGACCTAAATTACATTTTCTATGAAATCTCAGGAAATAATAAACCGATTACAGAAGTTATTGGTTGCAAATCAAGAGTGATAGTCCCCGATCGTACACGGGCTATATTTTTTGCCGGTGTCACTACCACCTGGTTGGCAGGAACAACAAGAATGTCTAAACATCTAAACTCCGTTTTCTATAGAATATTAGGAAATACCAACCTATTTCAAGTTTAATGTCGGCAAATGAATGGTGACAGTTTCTGTTTCAGTATTTTTCGAGACATTCTATTTCAACGCTGTTTCGTCATTTTATGTTGGTGCCACTAACATCAGAGAGGTGGTAGACTGTTAAACAAGAAGCTTGGAATTTGACATGATGGTTAATTTTAAGATGTAAATGTGTTAAATGGTTTCTAAAAAATTCAAAACTTCAAATGAATACTGAAATGAGCGCATGAAATGAGCATTACAGTCTCAAAATATTTTCTAAATTATCATTTAATTGAATTTGTTTTAGCTCTTCTTATTAACCCCTTAACCTACGATTTACATCTCAACAGCTCCACGGTTTGGCAAATCCACAGCTACCACCAAAATTTAATAGAGATTTTCGCCTTGTTTAATCATGGAATTACAACGATTAAATTAAACTATATGTACTGTGAAATTTTAGTGGTAAGAAGAATTTACATTTGGCCCGATCATCGTACGCGGGCTATGCCCGTCATTGTAGGTTAAGGAGTTAATTGAAATCTCATTTCTGTCTATTGCACTTTTAAAATGAAGTTTAGTCAAACTGTGGCTTAATTTGTAATTTTTGAATTATTTCAAAAAGAGTTCTTCTAATAAAAAATAGTCATGCAAATATCACTTGGCATATTTCAACTATTACGCGAGCAAAGCCGCGGGGTTTGCTAGTATATGATATTGCAAGAAACAATGGATACAAAGAAAGCACCATAGAAAAATTAATTAAGAGCTTGAAGAATAAAAAGAAAAGAAATTTCAATCCACAAAATTCCATGTTATCCACTTTACAATATTTTCCTGGTTTCTTCGAACGTTTGAAATATAAACTCAATAAATTCAATACCTCCCTAGTCACAAAACCTTCTATGAAATTAAAAAATATAGTATGAAAGAAAATAGATCCAATTGAGTCAAACCAGTTATCAGGAGTATACGAAATAACTTTCACCAAAGAAGATGGAACAAAGCAGTTTTATATAGGTATGACAAGTAGAAAACTTAAAACCAGAATCAAAGAATATATAACAGACATCAAATACAACAGAAGAACCACAGCTTTGGCCACATTATGCAGCGAAGAACCTTTACAGGATCAGGATCACTCTGCCAGGGAGCCAACCAAAAATGGCATAGGCATGAACCCCTGACAGAAAAGTACCCTCTGCGACCTGCAAAACCACAGCTGGGGAATAGCCCAAGAAATACAATGACAAAAAAAAAAAAAAAAAAAAAAAGTAAACTCACAAAGAGTGCCCTGGCGCTTGAAAAGTGGTTAAAATAAAACAAAGATTAAAAATCAAAATTTATATTTTATAAACGAAAAATGTTTATTTAGTTCGTTGTAAATAAGTCTGAGTCTGTGATAATTTGATTTCGAGAACAGTATGTTACGCATGTTCCAGCTAAGTGTCCGGTTACGGATAAAGTTAAATGAAGTAGGCATCAATGGACATTTACCAAACAGATAATGTTTGACATCACCGATGTTTCCACATAAGCATTTATCACTCTGGCGTTTTCCCCTTTTATAAAGATAACTAGGAAATGCCCCATGTGCAGATATAAAATAGGCATGGACTTGCGAGAAACACAAAAATGAGGTATCCACTTTTTTAATAATACTATGCGTGTCTCTTCCCTTATCGCTATAAGACCATTCGTTCTGCCAAATTTTAATAATATTGCTTTTGTAGAACTGCTTCACAAACGAAACAGGGATAGGAATGTTTATTTCAGCATCAAATGTACCAGTCTCAGTGACTGATTTGGCAAGGTAGTCTGCGCGCTCATTTCCGACGAAACGAACGTGGGATTTAATCCAGCCTATATTAATAGTTTTATTATGCAATAGTCGTAAATTCGTATAGATATTAAAAAGAATTTCGTCCGTTGGAAAAAGATTTTGAAGCGCTTGAACTGAGGACAAGCTGTCTGTATAAATGTGGAATACACTGTATGAGGAATCTCTACACCACTCAATTGCGGAATCTAAAGCGGTAAGTTCAGCCTGGTATACCGTATTAAATAATTTAAGTCTAATTCTCTTCTCAAAGATAATATCTTCTTTCAAAAATACCACAAAAGCCGCTCCAACGCCCGTAGGCATCTTAGAACCATCTGTATATAAAACTGGGTGGTTGTACAAAGGGACCTTCTCAGTAATAGCACGCACGAAATTGACATGATGATCATAATAAAAGTAGGGATAGTGAAAAGTATAAACTTTTTTCATCAAACGATCTGTTGAAACATAAACATCTTCTATCCAATCTGAACCATCATTATTCTGAACTTCAAAACATAAAGTCAGTTGTTTTAATTCTACTTCGATTGGAGGAACTCGTGAAAGTACACAAAGTGCCTGTGTTGATACTGACCGATATGCGCGAATGATAGATAAGAGACATAGTCTTTGGCATGAGGATAAACGCTTAATTCCATGGCTCCGTAAATCATTAAACCAAATTTCGTAACCGTAAGTAATCTGTTTCTTTAGCACTGAATTGTACCAAATTTTTAGAAACTCAAGTGGTAATCCTTTATCACGAATTCTTGTCTTTTGGATATTACAAGTAAAATCTTTTATTTTGTCGCGGGACATATCGAGATGCTCCAACCAATGGAATCTACTGTCAAGATAAATTCCCAAGTACAGCAAATTATCCTTAACAGATATGCTCCTACCCTGGAGTTTAAAAATAGGTCGACGCTTTCTTGATATATATTTTCCAAAAAGCATTGAAGCAGATTTTTCAACACTAATTGACAGATGTAAACCACTACAGGCTGCAGCAAAGTGGGAAATGCTAGCATTGGTGGTATTCTCAAGTGCAGGTCTTGTATCACTGCCTTCAACAATAACAGAGTCATCAGCATAAGAAATAATTTTTTGACTGTGTCGCTTATAAGTTTTGATAATCTTATCAGCAACAATGGTCCAAAGCAGGGGTCCTACTTTGGACCATTGTTGCTGATAAGATTATCAAAACTTATAAGCGACGCAGTCAAAAACCTTTACAGATCGATTTTAAAAATAGCAAGTTAATTTATACATCAAGATTTTATTTACAATCCATAATCCGAGAATCAATAGAGATATTTTTACGCAACAAGAATACTTGGAATGATTCAGTGTCCCTTGATTTACCTAAAATTTGGATAGAAATGCTATGTAATTTTAGTAACAATAGTAAAAATTAATCCACGCTCACAAATAGCCAAGATAATTTTATTTTTATTTTATGTTTTGCAATGTTTTTCATTATGCATGTTGTCTCGTGACATTGTTTACAATGTTATTGTTTTGTTAAATTACATGAAATTTAATCCACGCTCAAAAATAGCTAATTTAATTTTAATTTAATTTTATGTTTGCAATGTTTTTCATTATGCATCATGTCTCGTATTGTTTTTAGATTATGTGAAAATATTTTCTATCGTGAATGATTTTGAAAATGACGCTTTTTGTTCGACGAAACGATCGTCAATCTTAATAACGTTATTTTTTCACTTTTTATACCATTATTTTACTTAATTTATTTAAAAGTGATTATGATACATGTTTTTACAAATATTGCTATTTCATTTTTCTGGTGTGGGCACGAATAAAAAAATCTATTAAATTCAAAATATTGTTCTTTGCATATATGCAAAGCTGCGCACTAAAGGTTTAAAAAATTACTCAGTGTGAAATATTCCAATTGAAATAATAAATGGCGATATCTGTTGCACCAGGTTAATAAAAATCCATTTGAAAATTTGATAAGAAGATATCAAGGAACTTCTCCATAATCGCATACTCAGAGATATTTGAAAAAAAATTAAAGGGTATTCTTTTCATAAGAATTAATATGTTAAATAAAAAGGATTCGGCAGAGACTCGATTTAGCGTTCGTAAAAATAAATAATTTCCTTTTTTTTTATTTAACGCTGGTTTGCGACACAATAAAATTTTGAATAATATTTTGACAAATACTCTTGAAGAAAATCTCTTCCCATTCTCCATACGAAGTTAGTTTAACTAAGTTTAACTTAAATGCATTTTTATAAATATAGTTTTGCCATATACATTTGTATGTATATATAATGAAATTTCACTATCGTAATTATGCGGTTTAGAACAAAATTCACTATTGTTTCAAACTCAAAATGAAAGTCCTATTCTGAGCATTGGCAATTTGACTTCGATATTGTTGGTATGAGAGACAATAAGAGAAAAATACTGTTGCCATGGAAACAATGACTTAATACCGAAATGTTTAATGACAGATTATTAATCAAGTAGTTACTCTGAAAATACACTTAAAACTTATTCAGGCGGTGACACCGTGTAAAACTAAATGACTACAGCAACACACAATTTGTATATGTAATATATAGAAATGAACATTTGTCTGTCTGTCTGTAATTATATACAAATCCACAGTTTGGAAGCCATAATTGTGAAATGTTACGTACACGTGTATTAAAGCACGGCCGAGGCAACTAAAGTAATCCGGATTCGAAATAATTTATAGTTAATTTTTAATTAATAAAAAATCCACCAATTTAACAGCGATTTCCTCTCAGATTTAAACATTTTTTCGTTACAGCAGTTGCCAATCATTAAAATCGACAATAAAATTCTTACCACAATAATTACTTTTCTATTGCAAGATTTCCACGTTAAAAATGAAGGTGAAATAAATAATTTGACGAATTAAAAAAAAGAATATTGCGCCATTATTTTTCTATTGCAAGATTTCCACGTGAAAAATGAAAATGAAATAAATATTTTGACGAATTGTTTTAAAAAGTTAATATTACGTCATATTGAGAATATAATGGACGTCAACAGGTAAATATATAATGTCATGTGAAATTGAAAAACGTATTGAAACATGATAAAAATAGAATTATGGAAATATTGGCATATTTTAACATTTGGAGAGTCTCTGAATTTGTTTTCGTCATTTTTAAATCTATTATATAAACATACGTGTATATTAAAATTTCCACAAAGGTTTAGGTCCATAGAGCAGTGTTGCCAGTGGGCTACTTTTTTTTATTCAAATTTCTTGATTGGCACCACTTTTTTAAAGAGAAAAATTCGCCTTATTTAATGACATATTAGTTAAGGCGAAAATCAGCGGAATTTTACCATTTCAGAAAAGTAGTGCCAATCGAGAAATCTGAATTTTAAAAAAGTAGCTCACTGGCAACACTGCTCTAGAGTTCATTTTTACTGAAGAACTGAAATAAAGATTTCAGATTTTTTAAAAATAAAATTCATAGAATTTTTGTACTTGCCATTTTTCTTTAACCCCCTAATTCTCGCTCACGTGAGATTCGCACTGTGTCTTCTATTCAGATTATTTGATTCCAACTCGTTTTATAAAATAGTGTAATTGGCTTTATTACGGTATCATTTTACCTGTCATTAAATAAGGTGAATATTTTTTTTTCAAGAACGTGGTACCAATAAGCATACTAAATTTTTAAACTGTAATTTAATGCTACCGTTAAGTGGTTAATCATGAAAAAAAAATATTTAAATAATAAAATACTCGGAAACAACTTTACATCAAAAGGTTTTAATCACGGTCTCAGTCCAGATCACAAATTATATTTAATCTGTTGTAATAGGTAATCTGTTGTCCGGATTAAATGAAAAAAAAATAGTGAAAATTATGTAAATTAACACATAAGCATTCTTAAAATTTCGGGCAACGCTGGGTACTTTCGCTAGTATTATACAAGTTTACAGAAAAAATAATAAAGTAAACCATTGTTTAGATTTATGTTCATTGAGTACAGTCCTCAGCAAAAGTTTACACACTGGTGATTTTTAACCTTTAAATAAAAAATACGAACACTTGGGTTATACAAATGGCTGTACTCATTTTTAAATATATTTTAAACGTTTTAGGACAGAAATAACGGTTTTAATGAAGGATATTATTTAATTTAACTGAAAAAAGTGAAATTTGCATATAGCAAAAGTTTAGACACTTTTGTGATTTTTTGGCAATTGTTCACGGAAAAAAGCATATTTCAAACTTATGACGTCACATGCATGAAGTATTTAACACGTTCACGCCGGCGCGGTGGGTCACACTCGACTGTCTCAGAGTTGTCAAGTCTCCGGCTTTTTGGCACACCACTATTATTTTAGAGAAAATGTTTTTCCTTTAAATCGCCCAATTGTTCTAATTAAAATAAAACACATTTTCTGTATTAAAATACTGGTATCCAAAAAGCCGGAAGCTTGGCAGCTCCGAGACAGTCGAGTGTGACCCACCGTGCCGGCGTGAACGTGTTAAGTGCACCTCGCGATAGCATCGGTTAGTGAAGATGCCGCGAGCAAGAAATTTTCAGTCAGATGAAGTAATTAAAGCATGGAAGCTGAAATCGAAAGGGAAGACTGTTGCAGAAATTTCAGCTACTTTGAATCGGCCAAAGAAGTCTGTCAATTAAGTACTGTCTAAGGGAGAATCTTTCAAAGCAAAACATAGATTTAGAAGGACTCGTGTGGCCAGAAAACGAGATTATAGAAGGATCCATAAACTGGCATCTAGACAAATGGTGGCTGCTAATCGAATTAAAAGTGAGTCAGAGGACGTGTCAACGGATAATTTCGTAGATGCATTAAAGGAAGATGTACATTAGTTTACATGAAAATGATAAAACAACCAGCCTTGAAATCTCACAACAAATTGACCCCTTTCCTATCGCGGAGTAACTATTTTTATAAACTGATGAAATAATGGACTGATACCAGAATTTATAAACGAAGTTATTAGAAAATATGATATCTCTGGGGTTTCTCAATGGTCGCCAAGCTGCGTAAGACTACATACATACATTGGAAAACAATTTGCAGCCATTTGGTGAACTTTTACCTCTTCCAAAGTATGTATTTGAGCAAGATAAGGCGTCTATTGATGTTG
Organism: Maratus speciosus; assembly: GCA_963932465.1. Taxonomy (NCBI): domain Eukaryota; kingdom Metazoa; phylum Arthropoda; class Arachnida; order Araneae; family Salticidae; genus Maratus; species Maratus speciosus. The sequence continues at coordinate 196,131,011 of OZ010794.1, forward strand.
CATACAAATCAAAAAATTGGTTTAACTCTCAAAATATTACTATTTTCGACTGGCCCGCGTGTAGTCCTGATCTGAACCTAATCGAAAACTTTTGTGCATCATATCTCATACGGTTTATGAAATTTTTTAACAATACTCCTCTGTAAATGAACTTCGATCAGATGTTGAACCCCCAAGTGATGCAGGATTTAGTTTCTTCGATGGAAAGTCACATTTTTCCATTAATAGCAGACAATGTAGGTGCAGTTCGATTTTAATTTATGGATATTTTTCTGTTAACAGACAGATTGTCTATACTTTTGCAACAAAGTTAAATTTGTTTTTTTGTCATTATATATTATGTAAAGTGTACAAATTAAAATTTATTGTTTTGTATGAAAGATAAGTCCCCAGTAATGTATGGCAGTTGAATTACAACAGTTCGTTACATACATCTCAACACAGAAGTATAATTGATCATTGTCTAGACTTTTGCTGAGTACTGTATTAGGCACTTAAACACTTACCGTAATTTCTTGCGTATCCGCCGCACCTCAGATAACATGGTTTCCTACCAGAATTTATTTTAAATAAAATGTGACTTACTTCTGCTTGGCACTTATTTGATTTTTTTTTCAATAAAATTTCCGTCTCAGAAAAGACTTTAAAAAGCCGCAGCGTATACGCGGGAAATTACGTTATTTAACAAGTAATTTCCAAAAGCATTTAAATATTTTGCATTAGATCAGGAAATGTGTTAGTTCGCCAAATAGCGTGGAGCGTTCGTCTTTTCGCGCCAAATACTCGAAAATATTATATATATTTTTTGCAGATTTTCTACTAGGATTCCGCCGCTAAATTTGACTGTTCTTTTATTACATACCACTAATAGAGTCAGCGTTTGTCGAAAAGTCTGAAGTAGGTAATTCATCATGAATGTTAATGAAATTTTCGGCAGTTTCTACACTCCTGATATATTTCATTAATTCACTTATTTCGCTTAATTCTTAATTTGTGACGGAAATGTGTGTTTCATTTACTTTTAATATAAAGCCTACTTTTCTGATAGATTTTCATATTCTTTCCGGTTTTATATTTTGTACAGCTGAGGAAATCCAAATTAAAGCAACGAGAGCATTAACTAATTTTAGGCAGTTCTCAAGAGCATTCATAGAATCTAACTGTGAAAGAAAGTGGCGTAATAAAAACTTTCTGTATCAGGCTTTAAAATTGTGTATTACGCATTGATCAAGTGGCTGGCATACTGAAGTTGTGTTTGGGTGGAAAAACACAATTTTAGCATTGTTGGATTTCAAATGTTTTGGATGAGAACTTACATTGTCCAAAAACAAGAGAACTTTTCTTTGTTGTTATTTTATCCTATTATCAAAGGAAGTTAACGATTCGATCATTAAAGGACTGGTCATCCACGCTTTCTTATTCGCTCTCCACATGATACCAAATTTATTAAATTAAATGTTCTTTGGGAAAACCTGGGTTACAGAGATTTTCCAATAATAAGAGGGATTTCAAATTGCAACACATTCCTAACACATTGCAACATAATAAATTAGTGAGTCGCACTTTTGACATTTTTTCGCCGATAGAGTCATACTTTTTAAACACAAAATCTTATTCGAAAATTTTTGAAAAAAGAGTCCGGTTTCATCTGCAATAAAAATGCTTCTCTCCTCATAACCTTCACAAATTGATTACAGTGACATATTTGATGACAGTTACGCTCATGCCAATCCTCCACTTCTTTAACATTTACAGATTTTGCTTCTCCACATATTATTTTGAAAGAGATGTTGTGCCGAGCTCGGAAGTTTTCCATATTTCTAAAGCCTTTTCCTGAATGAAAGATCCATTGATAGGAACGTATTTTAAACAAAGTAAACAAATTCAGAATTATAGAATCAATTTCAACGGAATTAGTCTTCCTGAATTTCATATTTTTGGTGTTCTCGTTAGAGTTAGTAATCCACAAATTTCTTATTTCTTCTTTATTTCGTAAAATATCCCCCCCCCCACCCTACACCTCTGTTCTACCTATTTTGAAACGTTCAGCAAGTATCCGTACACTCAATTTCACTTTTTCAGATACACTGGTAACTTAAAATTTTTCTTTTAAAGTTAATCGTTTTTTAGGCCATTCTCGAAATACGTAGTAATCACAAACAGTAACCGACATTGCGAATTAGATTTTTCCCTGCTCTCGTCGCATTCTTGGCGGCTTTAGTTCTCGCTGCCAAAAAATTCGTATTACCCAATTAAAAAAAAAATAAAATAGAGTAACTCTTTTCTTTGTTTTTCAAAAGAGAAAAATAAGTAAATAAAATCGTATGTTAGATTTTCAGTGATTATTTTTCTTTTACTCAGATTATATAACGCCATGTGACGTCTCTGATCTCTCTCTTCTATGTTCTAGAATGAGGCAAGTAGTTAATTACTTTTTGGATTTTATGGACGAGCCCTACTAAAATGATCTTTTTGTTTTTTCTTTGTTTTTTGACACTGTATAAGATTATCCGATAAATTGTTTGAGCTTGGGTATAACGAAACAAAAATACTAGTCAGCGTATTATCTATCCTGAAGTTTCATGTCATTTGTAAACGAAGTTATCTTACGCGCATTTAAAACGAAAGAGAAAATGATGTATGTATTATGGAATTCTGCGGATCAAGAAATTTGTATTTCTAGACATTAATCAGCAGAAAATCCTAAATATTTCGTTTTCTTTCTCGAACGGGGGCAGTGTTGAATTCAGCCATTTTTCTCCGGAAGGGATTACTGTGACTCCGAGAGGAAATTGCACTTTTTGACCATTAAAAGCATAAAATCTCAAATCTTCCGAATGGACATTTCAAAGCTCCGGGGGTAATGTCCCTTCCGGGACAAACCCTGAATTTAATACTGGACGTGGCAAGGCGAATTTTCCCCAGTCCAACACCTACATTTATCAGCGATCACAAAATTTGTGACACATTTCCCAGATAAATTTAGAGGCTTTTTACTTTTTTCCATTTTTTTTTCTAGTTAAAAAATAATTTTTCATCCTTTATCGCCGAAATTACTGTCCGCTATTCGGAATGTCCGTTATTAAGAGGTTAAGCATACAAAAATTTAGGTTTTGGGAGTGGGGATTGGAAAACTATCCGTTAAATAGAGGTGTCCGTTATGGAGGTTTTACTGTATTTGAAAAATATGGATGTATTCCTAATCCATATGCTTAGCATTAGAGAGAAAAATTTGCGTCCTCACTGATGAGGAGCTTTAAGCTAAGCCAGTTGTAAAATATTGTATTTGTTATATTTTTCAAACGGATGAAATAAAAGATATATATTTTTGTGGCAAACATCGATTATTCTGCGACCAGCTAAAACATCCACCGCAAAACACCAGTGAGTCGTGACCCATAGGTTGGGGATAGCTGAGTTAAAAAATTAAGGGAAAAATCTCCAAAAGTTTGGAAAATACAATAGAACTTTTTTATATTAGTTTAAAATAACATTTTATTGATATTGCTGTTTACAATGAAATCCTTTAATGTTTAAAATCGAGCAAAAAGTAATGAAATAAGTGATGTGTTTTATTTACTTTATAAGTAATGAAACATATGACTGCACGGAATTAAATTCCACGGGAATACACAAAGAGATAGTCGCCTAAAGAAGAAAAAAAAAAGGCACTTATTTCTTCGTAATACACGGTCAAAATTCTTTTTCGATCTTGTACTTAGAATCATAAAAAGTCTTTTAGAGGAAAACTGTTTGAGATGTTCAAAACATTTATTTTTATTCCTTTAGCTTGAACCACCTGTTTTATTCTCACCATAAAATTAGAAACGGAAACACCCGTGAAGAGGAGTTCTATTTATGAAAAGCAAAATTATTTTGCATAGGTAACTTAAAGAAAGATGTAGAGTTTCATTATTTGTTTAAGACAGTTGCATTTTCCTTCCTTTATTTAAAATAACGTTCATTTAACGATATTAATTAAAATTTTATTGATAATTAAAACTAACATTTATTTAACGATTTTAATTAATATTTTATTAATATTTAAAAATAACATTTAAAGTAACATTAAAAATAACATTTTATTTAAAATTAACATTTAAAATAACATTTTATTAATATTGCTATGTATAATGAAATCATTTAACCTTTTCAGAGACAAAGTACAAGACAAAGTATTCGTAAAATATTGAAATGATTGAATGACACCGGAATTTACAAACAAGTTTATTTGAGAACAAGTAAAAAATTTTCTTCGTGTAATTAATAAAAGGAAAAATTTCAATCCAAAATTCTGCTATCAATGTGCCATTCATTGTATTAAACTAGGTTGTCCAAAAATGAGCCCCCACATTGACCCCCCCGCCCATCCCCAACCGCCGCCGAGACTAATAATAAGCTAGAAGTAGCTCGGAGTCGTTCGGTAGCTTCATCGCCCCAAACCGAACCCTTCCCGCATTTCGGTGTCTTTAATTTGTGTAATTTCCCTTTTAAATTTGTCCGGTTTCAATTTTTGATTTTATTTTTCATTCTGGCTTCCGCAAAAGAGTGGGACTAGAGTAAATTAATAAAAGGCTGCGGACGAAGACTAATAACTAGCTTATTATTAGACTAATAATAAGCTAGAAGTAGCTCGGAGTCGTTCGGTAGCTTCATCGCCCCAAACCGAACCCTTCCCGCATTTCGGTGTCTTTAATTTGTGTAATTTCCCTTTTAAATTTGTCCGGTTTCAATTTTTGATTTTTTTTTCATTCTGGCTTCCGCAAAAGAGTGGGACTAGAGTAAATTAATAAAAGGCTGCGGACGAAGACTAATAACTAGCTTATTATTAGACTAATAATAAGCTAGAAGTAGCTCGGAGTCGTTCGGTAGCTTCATCGCCCCGAGCCCAACCCATTCCGCTTTTCGGTGTCTTTAATTTGTGTAATTTTCCTTTTAAATTTGTCCGGTTTCAATTTTTGATTTTTTTTTTTTCAATCTGGCTTTCGCTAGAGAGTCTTTCATTCGGGACGTGGCTGGGCACCTGGGAATCTTGCTTCCGCAAAAGAGTCGGAGTAGAGTAGAAGAATAAAGGGTTGCGGACGAAGATGGGCCGCTCACCGCGGCGGTTAATTAACATTAAAAATAACATTTTATTTAAAATTAACATTTAAAATAACATTTTATTTAAAATTAACATTTAAAATAACATTTTATTAATATTGCTATGTATAATGAAATCCTTTAACCTTTTCAGAGACAAAGTACAAGACAAAGTATTCGTAAACTATTGAAATGATTGAATGACACCGGAATTTACAAACAAGTTTATTTGAGAACAAGTAAAAAATTTTCTTCGTGTAATTAATAAAAGGAAAAATTTCAATCCAAAATTCTGCTATTAATGTGCCATTCATTGTATTAAACTAGGTTGTCCAAAAATGAACCACGGCTCTTGAAGAGTTTAATCTTTAAAATCGAGAAAACAGTAATGAAATAAGCGTTGTGTTTTAATTACTTTACAGGTAATGCAACATATGACCGCACAGCGTTAAATCCCATGGGAATACACAAAGAGATAGTCGCATAAAGAATAATAATAAAGAAAAAACTGTACTTTTTTCTTCGTAATACACCGTCAAAATTCTGTTTCAATCCTGTATTTAGAATCATAAAAAGTCTTTGAGAAAAACTGTTTAAGATTTTCAAAACATTTATTTTTATTCCTTTACTAGCTTGAGCCACCTGTTTTATTCTCACCCAAAGATTAGAAATGGAAACATCCTTGAAGAGGCGCTCTTTTTATGAAAAGCAAAATTATTTTGGATAGGTAACTTAAAGAAAGATGCAAAATTGTATTATTCCTTTAAGACAGTTGCATTTTCCTCCCTTTATTTAAAATAACATTTATTTAACGATAATAAATAACGTTTTATTAATAATTAAAAATAACATTTTATTAATATCGCCAATTAAATGAAATCCTTTAACCCTTTCCGACACAGTTGTCCCGGGACGGGATACCTAATTTTAATACCAAACTTAGAAATGGCACCAAGAATATTTTAATAAAATTTTGCTTTTACATTAAAGTGTAAATTAAAAAAAATTAATTTTTGAAAAAGTCGTTTGTATTTTCCGGTGTCAGTCGATCATTTCATTATTTTACAACAAAATTTGTCCGTCCCGGAAAGGGTTATAACCAGGGTTGGCAGGTTTTTGACACGTGCAAGTTTTTGACGGTTTAAACTGCGGTTTAAACCGTCATGTCAAAACCTCCTTGTCAAAAACCTCAGATACTTACAGCGGTCTGTAAAATTTCACATTAAATGTCACACATTAGATGTAATATTTAAAATTCACTATTACTGTAATTGTATAATTAGTATATAGTATTAGTAATAATTACAGGGTTGGTAGGTTTTTGACATGTGTCAGTTTATGTCGGGTTTAAACCGTCATGTAAAAAACCTCAAATACTAAACTGATCTGTAAAAATTCAAATTAAATGTCACACATGACAACATTACATGTAATATTTTAAATTCGCTCTTACTGTATATCAGTAATTAGTACATAGTAAAGTATTATTGTTAAGTACAACTTTTTAACAGGGTAAAATTTTTATTTAAATTTTTTTTTTGTTTGTAAAATTGTGTTTTTCTAAAAAGTAGACATTAAGTTCACCTGAGCTGTACATTTTTTCTCTTACTTAAAATCGTTTTAATTTCGCTTACTTTTGAGAGCTTAAAGCATTAGCTAGCTTTTTTTTATGGGAAAAAAAACTTAGAAAAGTGCAGATTTTTTTGTATATATAACAAGATAATGTGCATCAATGTTATTCTAGTCTAGGCAATAACCATTCCATTCAAAATTGAAATTGGATTATTAATTTTAAAACATTTACAAAATAAGAGAAGTAATTAAAAAAAAGGCTCAAAATCTTTTTAAAACATGCTTTCTTTCAATATATAAAAATGTTTTTGATTTTAAAACTGAACAAAATTGGCTCGGTCATCTAAAAGAAAATTCCTTTAAGCCCATATTGAAAAAGTGCATAACAGAAGGGTGCATAATCAGGAAACCATACCATTCTTTGGCTTATACTTTGCATCCCAACCATCAGGGGTAAGGGTTGATTTCTGTATCAGTTGATTCAGCTCGCGCTTGAGCTACAGAGAGAATTTATGGATGCTTACCCATACTGATTGTGTATGAAGATAAAGAATTTCCTTGAATTGAAGAAAGAATCCTCTTTCCAGTCTTCTTATTTCAGTGCTATAGGGAGGACTCCATTGCTTGGTGGAAAGGTATCATTAAATGCAACAGCTTTTTGAGCCTGCTTCAAAACTTGCTCATCTAGCAATGCTTTTGCTATCAAGTCCTACTAGCTCAGCATCAATTAAGAGACAGACTATTTTCTAATGCTTCATACAAACTAAACTCAAAAATCTTTTGAGTGTAAATAAATGTGCTAAACACGTGGTGTGCTGCAGCATGCTGCGGGGTAAAATTGATCCGGATTATTTAATTGTACAAAATTTTCTTCTGGTCGAAAAATCCAAAAAAAATTTTTTTATTGCAAATAATATATTTTTTAAATTATTAAATTTCAATAAAAGATCATATAAATCATTGACTTATTTAATGTTTACCTATTGTTAACCCCTTGGGGACGAGCGACACGTTATTTTACATAATTATTTTTATATATAAAACTTAATCTTTAACCCTTTCATTACCATGATAGAATAAGTACTAGAAATTACGTAATTCAGAGAATCTGTCTTTAACCCCTTGGAGACGGGCGACTCGTATACGTGCCGCATGAAGCACTCAGAATCCTTGTTTTTCCTCACCAGTAAAATTTTACTGTAAAATTTGCCTTATTTAGTCCACACATTTTCTCGATTCAAGAAGTTACAAATTTCTGTTTTTAAAAAACGGTAACAAAAGATTAAAAATTTCGTAAAAGGCTTCCGGCTCGAAAGGGTTAAAATGTTTTAGCGTGTTACATGTATTTGTCAGTTTTCGACAGTTTAAACCAGTTTTTGACAGTTTTCGACGGTTTAAACCAGTTTTGATGCTTGTCATGTCAAAAACTAGTTTTTGACGTCAAAAACCCAACCCTGGTTTTAACCTTTTCAGGGGCTGTTCGTAAAGAATCAAAATGATTGATTGACACTGGAATTTACAAACAAATTTATTTGAAAACAAGTAAAAGCTTTTCTTCATGTACTTAATAAAAGGAAAATTTTCAATCCAAAATTCTGCTGTCAATGTGCTATTTATGGATTAAAATTAAGTGGTACAAAAATGAACCACCGCTCTTGAAGAGGTTAATCTTTAACTGTTTGAGAGGAAGCAATAATGTCTCTGTAATATTGAATTCTCACCGAAATAATCGAAAATTTTTCTTTTTAAATAAAGAATTACAACATTTCAATGGAACAATGGAACAATAGAGCAGGTGTATGGATTCCCTAGTTGCGTGGCAACTTTACATCCAGGCTAAGAATATTTCGTTTTACAATGCAATGGGAGCCTTAGAAAAAAGAGCGTTTAAACGCGACTAGTAGCCACGAAGAAATAGAGAGAAAACTAAAAAGGATAGACAATTTTTAAAGAAAAAATTGTTAGTATAACTAGTAGGGGAAAAAAAAAAGTTCCATATGATCCAAAAATGTCCTGGACAGGCGAAAAAGCTACGAAAGGAAGCCCCGTAAAAAAAAAGACTCAATTCAGAGACCATACATAAGTTTAACACAATTAAAAACAAAGTAAGATACAAAAGTTTATAACAAAATGAAGTATTTACATATTTACAGAAAAAAGAGAGATTAAAGTTTATAAGAAAATGCACAAAAGATAGGAAAATACAATAGTAAAAAACAACATTGAGGAGAGTTCAGACTAACAGGACTTAAAAAAGCACAAAATGTATAGGGGAACAAGGGGAAAGAAGGACGGCGCCCGCCCAGTCTGGTAACTCGATGGTAAAAGGTTATATGAGGAGACCAAGATAGTGTAATTAAAGCACAAAAGGTAAAGCTAATAAAGAATTTGAAAAGCCTAAGAAAAACAGCTTAAAAGTTATTTTATTTATTTATTTATTTATTTATTTTTTAAGCACGCAAAAGACAGAAAGACAGGGAAAAAAGGAAATAGTTTAGCAGGGAATGAAGTTATTCTTCATTTAAGTTGAGAAGAGTAGCAAGTTTATCGAATTCATTGATGATCACCATTACTTTTTGCATAGGGTTATCAATTTTTTTGGTTTGAGTTGAAATGTTTTTGATGCAGCTTAAGAATTTTGTAAATTGAAAAACTTCCTTTATTTCATTGAAGGTGGTAAGTATATCTTTAATATCATTAGAGTAATTTACTGGAATTTTCAAATTTTGAGTATTATTAGTATTTTCAGTAGTAGGAGAGGAAAGGGTATTTGAGGTATCATTAACATTAGTTTCGGAATTTATCATGTTAGTACTAGTTGAGGGATCATTAGTCGAAGGTTTTTTGGTGTAGTTATAATCTTTAAAGATTTCGGCAAGAATTTGTGTTTCCGAGGAGAGATTGCTGACGCTATTACGTGTAGTTTTCTGTTATGTTTATTTTCAAGTCTGTACGGGTTTTTAGGGCACCCGCGGAAATTCGCGGGATGTCCAAGGCCACAATTAGCGCATGTAGGTTTAATTCTACCTTTGTGCACACAATCAGTGCTTAAGTGTAATTCCCCACATTTGACACATTTGGCTTCAAAGCCGCACACCTCTGAGGCATGTCCATACCCTTGACACCGATAGCATTGTTTAACTTTAAATTTTGAAGTAAAGGCTTCAATTTTAACAGAAATATAGTGGATCACGTTAATTTTGTAGATTTCCTCAAAGTTTTTACGTGGTATAACATTTACCATATAGATTGGCTTAGGATGCCCAGTCTTTCTATTTTTAAGCATGGCAGCCCTAGTGACTGCAAATCCATGCTCGCGAAGGATTTCTTCTATTAGTTTAACATCTGTATAACAGGGGATTCCCCTAATGCATATTTTCTTCGGTCTTAACTCTCTGGGGTCAAGAGTAGTATATTTTATCTTATTTTGATTTAGCCATCGCTGTGTTAGTTTAAAGTCATTGTCCGAAGCACATTGAACTACTAAGCGTTCCCCTTTAAGAACTATTTTTGGTTTTTCAGAATTTTCTCGGTAATTTGTTGAGATAGCGTAGTCCAATTTTGGTCGATTTCGATATAGAAGGGATTAGTAGGTTTTTTAGAGTTACCATGTTACTGGACGGAGCAATCATCAGAATTGGATTGCTCCATGTCAGCATTATCGCTTAAATTAACTTCATTTACGATATTTTTGAATTTATTAACAAGAGGGATAGTAGAACTTTCCTCTGTCAAGGGACGCTTAATCCCCTTTTTGACTGCGTTGAATAATTCATTTTTAAGGTTAGTTTCATTAATGATTATGTTAGGTGTTTTCTTATACTGAATAGAACAGAAAAAGCCAAAAATAGCAGAGTCTAACAAATTATCTACAGTAGGCTCCCTTAGCAAAGAAAAAGCTTCAAAACATGTTCTTCTTACCTCCTCTTGATCAGTAGGCGAAGTAGCGTAACCATCTTTAGTTTTCAAGTCTAAAATGTATCTGTCCACAAAGGTGTAAAAATCAGCCAGTATTTTTTTAGAATGGTCCTCGAAGTTGGACGAAATATTATCAAATTGTTCCTTATAGTTGCTGACTAACGTTCCATTTGCGATGTTTTCAATAACATCCGCCATATAACTCGTATCCTTAATAGATGCCATGATACAGTTCAAATAGAGATGAAACTATTCTAACGAACCGCCCCACCTGCCATTGAAACTGCGAAAATATAACTTGCGAAGGAGCAAACACCTCAAACGTCCACCTCTCAACAGAGCTCCAACGAACATATGGAGTGAGTGTGATGAAAAAATGTGCAACATTTCAATTTCCCCCCCTAAGTTAAAAATATAAAATTTAGGTAAAAGTTTCTGGTGGGAATCTTGTTTAAATTAGGTGGTATATAATATATCCCACCGCCCCTAAAGGGGTTAAAATCGAGAAAAAAGTAATGAAATAAGCACTGTGTTTTATTTACTTTACAAGTAACGCAACACATTGCACGGAATTAAATCCCACTGGTATACACAGAGAGATAGTAGAATAAAGATGAAAAAAAAAACTGCACTCATTTCTTCGTAATGCACCTTCAAAATTATCTTCAATCCTGCATTAGGAATCATAAAAATGTCTTTTAGAGAGAAACTGTTTGAGGTGTTAAAAACATTTATTTTTATTCCTTTAGCTTGAGCACCTGTTTTATTCTCACCCTAAGTTTAGAAATGGAAACATCCGTGAAGAAGAGTTCTATTTATGAAAAGCAAAATTATTTTGCATAGGTAACTTGAAGAAAGATGCGAAGTTGCATTATTTGTTTAAGGGGACCGGCTAAGCTCTATCTCGGCCCATGTTAAAATACAACAAATTTATGTACGTTTTTCTCAGAAAAGATGAACGATAGATGTCTAGATTTTTTAGAGTAGTTTGAATAGCATGCTTTACGTATTTTAACTGACCATTTTCATTCTAAATGAAACTGAAAATTAATTATTAATTATTTTTTGGAAGACATTTTTAAATTAGCATTTTTGGTGAAATTTCACTATCTAAAATAAACAATTCTCAACAAATCATTAAACCCCTGTGTTAAAGCATGCACTATAGCATAATATAAGTATTTAGAAAAATTTGAGTTCTTTAAGAAAATAGTTGTGATTTATCTTATATTGGTCAAACTAAAAGAAATCTCGATATCCGCTTAAAAGAACACTCTCGTTATGTAATCAATCAAGAATTTTCTAAATCTTCTATTGCCAAGCACTCTTGGGATTCCGGCGATTGTTTTAATTTTCAAAATGCTAAAATTATCTCTAATGCCAATAGTATATCTGAATTGGACTTCCTTGAAAATCTAGCTATTTATCTTAATCGTGATGTTATTGTTAATGATAAATCTGATTCTACAATGCTCTCTGCAGCTTGGAAAAACCTTTTCAGTACTACCATTCAATTTATTTTTGTATTAATTAATATTAGTGTCTTTTTTTTCATTTATTTATTTTTTTTAATTTCATGTGTTCCCACACTTAATTATATGTATTTTCCCCCCTCCCAATTTTTGCCCCTCCTACTCTGTGTTCTTTTGTTTTGATTATACTCTTCTACTTTCCTATTGGCTGTTCATTTCTAACTCCCTATTGGCTGTTTATTAAGCTTGTTTCCTTTCCCTTATCTCTCATTTCAGTCTTGCCTCTGCTTTCATAGTAGAAGGACGTCTTCTTTGCGCCTGACGAATAAAGACTCAGATCTTTCGAAAGACCTAGCGCATTTAAAATTTTTTTATGGTGTTTTAAGAAGTTTTTTTGTTCTTATTCATTCACACCAGTTTTAACATATTTTCTTTGATTGTGCTTCTTCTGGCAGTTCAACATTTTATGTTTTTCCACCCGTTCTCTTTTGTATGTAAGTACTTTTTTTTGTCTTAATTTTGCTTTTATTTTTCTCTTTATTTTTCTTATTGATTGATTAATTTATTTGTCTTATTTATTTTCATGTCATTTTTCTAGTTTAATATTCTATATTTGTATTTTGTTTATCCTTTATTTATGTTATTGTTTAATTTATTATGTCTTATTTATAGGTTAGTATTCTATATTTGTATTTTGTTTATGTATTTATTTATTTATTTTTCCCCCCCATTGATTAATTTATTTGCTTATTTTTTATGTCTTATTTATAATTTAGTATTCTACATTTGTACTTTGTTTATTTTTGTATTGCTATTATGTTTACTGCTCAATTTAACAGATTTACTAAACTCAGACGTAAGCGTGTGAAATTTCTTAACCATTTAAATTTTCTTCAAAATTGCAAGAAAAATAATGTTATTCCCAATTTTATTCAACTTAAATATTGTGTTAGTAGCTCTGTTAGAATTTCAAAAGCTATGGTTCGTTCACATTTTATTATTTTAAGAGCCTGTATTCAAGATGTTCGGCATACTCTCTCCAAAATTGAAGAAGAGCTTTATGACCTTCATTTGTTGCCTAGTAAAAATCTTGACAATTTCTGTGATGTGATATTGAAAATAAAGGTTGGTCTTCTCTACTTACTTTCAAATCTGCTCATCAAAATAAGCTTGATAAAAAGTTTTCTTCGTTGTGTAATGAGCAAAATAAGTCTCAATTTTCAAATAAGAATCTATCAAATGTGAACTGCATCGTTAATCTCTCCTCTCATATGTTAACTCCTGAGCAAAAGAAGCATTTTAGATCTTGGCTTAAATTTTTCTCAGTCTTGCAAACCTTCTCTCACCAAATTGATTGCTCCTATTGAGTCTTCCTTTAAACATAGTAAAGTCACTCCTTTTCAAAAAGAAACTCTTCGTCACATCGTTGCTGATACTATTTCTTCTAATAATTCAAAATTTAAACCTAATCTTTCACGTTCTCAAAATATCGCTCTGAATGAGCTTATGTCCAATGATAATCTTATTATTACTAAAGCTGATAAAGGTGGTCAAATTGTTCTTATGGATAAAAAAGATTATTTTGATAAAGTCTATGCTCTCTTATCTGAAGGTCCTTATGTTGAAGTTAAAAAAGATCCTACTAATTCGCATCTTTCCACTCTCAAAAAAGCTGTTAAGAATTCTGTTATTTTAAATGACATTACTAAACATAGTGTTATTCCTTCTTCAGCCATTTGTGCTCGTTTTTATGCTTTGCCTAAAGTTCATAAAACCAATGTCCCCTTAAGACCTATCGTCTCTAATATTGGTACTGTTACCTATCCTCTAGCCAAATTTTTAACATCCACTTTTTCTCCGTTATGCATTTCTAATTCTCATACGATAAAAAATTCTTATGATTTTGTTAGTAAATTAAAAAATATTAACCCATCCAATTGTTCTATGCTTTCTCTTGATGTCAAATCTTTATTTACGAATGTTCCGATTGAAGGTGCTCTTTCTTGCTTGGAAAAAAGATTACGTGAATTTCATTTCTCTGATATTGAAGTCCAAGATTTTGTTAATTTAACTAAAATTAGCATCACTCAAACTACTTTTTAATTTGATAATAAATTTTTCAAACAGTCAGATGGCTTAAGTATGGGTAATCCTTTATCTCCAATTCTTTGTGATATTTATATGCATTATTTTGAGGAAAAATTATTAAATCGGGTTAATTTAAAATGTTGGATGCGTTATGTCGACGATACTTTTGTTTTAGTTGATAATCCTTTTGATATTTCTATCATTCTCCATACTGTCAATTCTATCGACCCACGTGTTCAGTTTACTTTTGAATTAGAAAATTGTAATAAACTTCCTTTCCTTGATGTTTTAGTTACCAAATGTGATTCTTCTTTCAAAACTTGTGTTTATAGAAAACCTTTTCGGTTTCTAACCCACCTCATGCTCTCTCAAATCATCCTGTCAACCAAAAAATCGGTGTTTTTTACACGTATGTAAATCGTGCTCTCAAAATTTCTTCCGATTCTGTATCCCTTAAGGAAGAACTCAATTACTTAAAAACTGTTGCTGCCAAAAGAGGTTTTAATCCTTCTGTTATCAATAATGCTGTGAAGAAATTCAATAGACCATCTAATAAATCTACTCTTTCCAAATCTGTCAAAAGCAAACCTGATAATTTGGTTGTCCTCCCCTTTTATCCTCCTTTATGTTTCAAGTTAGCTCAAGTTTTACGATGTTTCAATTTTAACGTTATCTTTAAACCTGTCAATAAATTCAAATTCCCCTCCACTAAATCTCCTGTTCCTGATCTTCGTAAATGGGGAATTTATAAAGTTCCTTGTAATGGTTGTGATTTATCTTATATTGGTCAAACTAAAAGAAATCTCGAAATCCGCTTAAAAGAACACTCTCGTTATGTAATCAATCAAGAATTTTCTAAATCTTCTATTGCCAAGCACTCTTGGGATTCCGCCCATTGTTTTAATTTTCAAAATGCTAAAATTATCTCTAATGCCAATAGTATATCTGAATTGGACTTCCTTGAAAATCTAGCTATTTATCTTAATCGTGATGTTATTGTTAATGATAAATCTGATTCCACAATGCTCTCTGCAGCTTGGAAAAACATTTTCAGTACTACCATTTAATTTATTTTTGTATTAATTAATATTAGCCTCTTTTTTTTCATTTATTTATTTATTTTTTAATTTCATGTGTTCCCACATTTAATTATATGTATTTTCCCCCACCCAATTTTTGCCCCTCCTACTCTGTGTTCTTTTGTTTTGATTATACTCTTCTACTTTCCTATTGGCTGTTCATTTCTAACTCCCTATTGGCTGTTTATTAAGCTTGTTTCCTTTCCCTTATCTCTCATTTCAGTCTTGCCTCTGCTTTCATAGTACAAGGGCGTCTTCGTTGCGCCTGACGAAGAAAGACTCAGATCTTTCGAAGGCCTAGCGCATTTAAAAATTTTTGATGGTGTTTTAAGAAGTTTTTTGTTCTTATTCTTGAGTTCTTAAGTTTAATAGATATTGCAAAAAAA
Source organism: Maratus speciosus (assembly GCA_963932465.1). Taxonomy (NCBI): domain Eukaryota; kingdom Metazoa; phylum Arthropoda; class Arachnida; order Araneae; family Salticidae; genus Maratus; species Maratus speciosus. The sequence continues at coordinate 196,146,608 of OZ010794.1, forward strand.
GGAACACAAACCTGAAAAATTGAAGTTTTGAGAAAAAGTCAATTAAAGCGGTGAAGCAGTGTTGCCAGTGGACTACTTTTTTTAAATTCTGGTTTTTTGATTGGCACCACTTTTTTGAAATAGTAAAATTCGCCTTTTTAATAACATATTAATTTGGGCGAAAGCAATGGTAATTTTACCACTTCCGAAAAGTGGTGCCAATCAAGCAATCTGAATTTTAAAAAAGTAGCCCACTGCTGTGGAGCACTAGTAGAAAGAATGAAAAAATCCAGCACCTTTTTCTATATGTATAAACATGTATAATACATCGTTGAAAAGATAAAAATGTAAACTATTTCTACCCTATCTATATTATAAAGGACAAACATATCTGTGCGTAACGCATACGCCATTTTGCGAATGGCAACACTTTGAAATTTGAAATGAAATTTCGGTTTTGCAATTTTCGCTACTGCAAATTTTTAAACTTCTAAACATCCCACATTTTAAAGGTTTACACCGTCGTATGCAGAAAAAATGCACTTTTAAATGCAATTTCTTTGAAAGCTGTATCTCAATTTATTTTTGAGATATTCATTTTTTATAGTTTTTAATACCAATTTTCTAATCATGGCAACTGAAATACTTCATTTCTTTTAAAAGTGGTTTAGTTATCTATATTGATTATATTCTTACTGATGCCATTTTCTCATTAAAATTAAAAATATCTTTTTTTTTTTAATTTGTACAGAAAATGACGTTACACTTTAAAAAAGACACAATTTCCCTGATGATGCTGTTATATTTCCCTATTTTTTCATTTCGCTGATATTGAGTTAGAGACAATAGACTAAATATTTGAGTGACTGAAAATGACGTCATGTTTAAAAGAAAACGATAATTTTATTTGATAAAATGAGATATTTCCCCTTGAATACGTCTAAAAGTTATAAATTTCTGGAATTTTTACGCGCAGGTACAGAGATTATACTAAGACCTTAAATCACGAGTGGGAATTTTAACATGGAAAGTTGTAATAGTTGACAAACGTGACTTCAAGCTTGAAAATATATTTATTAATAACCTATTGCGCGTTAAAAAAATTTTAAATGGTTAATATGGATGTGAAAGGTGGAAAATGACTTGATTCGGTTTAGATTTAAAGGTGAAAAATTCTATGATTATGTCAAGGTGAAATCATTTTTGCTGATTTTTCATTCCGTAATACCAAGCATCAATTGATAACTTAATCAAAATTACTTATCTTGATTATATATTACTTACTGATTACGTATATGAATAAAGTTTAATTTTTCAATAATTTTAACAGTTGAAGTTTATGAAAAAAGTATTTTGTTAATCTTAGGTTAAAATATGTCTTTGGAGAGTTAAACTAACAAGTGTAAGATGGATATTTTATTGTAATTATTGTTGTCGATGTATTATAAATTTGATGCTACAGTTACTTTGTAAACATTTTCTTTCGTCGAAATTCGACGGGTTCCACCTTGTATATATAAAATCCTAATGAAACGCATTTTATGAAACGGAAGTATGTAACTGAAGTATGAAACGCAAGTATGAATCGCCTGATTAAAAAACTGATTATGGTTCACGGCGATTTCTCCTAAAATATGGAATACTTTGCGATGAAATTAACACCAAAAATCAATATTGATCCGCAGATTTCAAAACTGGTATGTGAATTTTTAAATTCGAATTAGTTTCGATTAATTTTTTTCTAATATTATATACATTTTTCTAATGATGACAACTCAAATTTTAATCATAACTGATATTTCTTTTCGTATTTCAGAAAGGGTTATTATTTTTAATTAATTTGTGACCAGTTTGGCCTCACTTGAATCTATGCTAAGAACAATGTTTTTTTTTTTTTCATTATCATTTTATTTAATACAAAGCTTTCATTTTAAACTGAAAAAAATTAAGATCAATGGCTTTAACTTCTTTCTTTTTTTAAAACGAAACGAAAAGAAAAATATGTCATATACGCACCGGGTTACCTAAATAGCGCCAAAGGGCGTTGTTTTGCCTGACATGGTAACCCGGCTACTGTTGCTTATTTATTTACCTTTATTTTCTTTTTATTTAAAACAAAAAAAAGTTATAAATTGCTTTGTTCTATAGTTATTAATTAACTATTTTTATTTATTATTAGTTCATTTTAAAAATAATAGAAAATAATTTAAAAATACATATACATATGTAACTGGTATTAGAAAACGAGGTTTTCGCCAAATTGTCGTAAAAAAAAAAACACGCCAAACCCGATTAAATATTGCAAGAAATCCTGACATTTAATTTCAAATTCAAAGCAATGTTTTAAATGTACAGTCGTGGAAAAAAAAAGTAAACACCCCCTACTAACTCCTCAACAAATTATCGCAGAAGAAAGTTACCGGTACCGAACGATTGGAAATAAAGTCTACTTTTAAATGGTGCATATAAATTTTGCTTAGGGGGCCATCTACATATTAAAACAAACCATAAATTCATTTCTTTCAATAGCAATACCCAATTCTGACAGCATAAATGAACTCTACACCCTTCAATTAGTCCAAAAACAAATTTTTATGCAATTCGTACCATAAGTTTCCGAGAAATTAATTATTTTAAAACGAGCTTATTTTAAGGGCTGTATCCAAATTGAAGTTCCGTAGTCGATTGTTAACCGAGAGAGCCTCCTTCTTGATCAAGGCACCTTAAGCAGTCAATGAAGCCTGTTAGACAACGGGACAGCAGAAGAAATTTCAAAATATCTAGTCACTTCTATCATAGACGGCCCCTTAAACCATCATTTTGCCGTTTTTTAAGCATAATTTGAAAACTATTTGGAAGAAAAATGTGAAATTTCGGATTTTCATAAAGCAGGACTTAATAAATCTAAATCCATCAAAAAAATTGTAGGTTGCAATTCATATTGTTTTCGAATATTAATTTCATAATTCATATCATAAAATCATAAAAATTGCAAATTCAGCGTATTTATGTTTGGGCACATTAGTATTATTGCTACACAAAAAATTAGCACATTAGGAGCATAATTTCAGGAGATATAAATAAATATATAAAAATGTAATTTAACATTAGAAGCACTAAATTTTGAATGTTTATAATTCAAAAACTTATCATTCAAATGACTTGAAATTTGGTGTCTGGGCATAGTCTGAACCAAAGATTTGAAATATCTCGTTACAATTGGGTATTGCCATTGAAAAAAATGAAGTTTCGGTTCGTTTTAATATGTAGATGGCCCCCTAAGCAAATTTGATATACATCATTTAAAAGTAGACTTTATTTCCAATCATTCGGTACCAGTAACTTCCGTCTACGATAATTTGTCGAAGAGTTAGTAGGGGGTGTTTACTTTTTTTTCCACGACTGTACTCTTAGTTATCCACTCGACCAATTTCGCCAACTTATATAAATCGCCAAAGCACTCACCAAATTATACAAATTGACGTAATTTTTATTTTAAATTACGAAAGAACAAATAAAGGCACAGATGTCATATACGCCCCATATTGGCGCGGTTTTTTCTGACGCCAATGTCGTATACGCAAAGGTACTTAACCCTTAACCGGAATCGTGGGTCCATTTTGACCGGACAACGACAAAAAAAACCTGTTTAATTTCGAAACGCGCGCATCAACGCTTAAAGAACTAAATTTAAAAAAAAATGTATAATTTCAAGATATATATGAATAAAAGTTGATTTATATAGTACATGAAACTTTTTTCAATGCGCTTATAACCCATCTAAGTGGTAATTTCATATATGTTAGAAAATAACTTGGATTTTAATTAAAGGGTCCTTTTGGACATAAGATTCCACTAATGTGGAACAATTTAGCGATTGCGGTTAAAGGTTAACTGACGCCAAAGTATAGTTATTTTGGTTGATATGGTAATCCGGATGTTGTTGTTTATGGTGGTGATGTTTTCGCTAAAATGGCGCCGGAAAAAAACCGTGCCAATATGGGGAGTATATGACATCTGTGCCGAAATAAATTAGTATAGCATTGGGCACATATGTCATATACGCCCCATATTGGCGCGATTTTTTTCTGACGCCAATGTCATATATGCAACGGGTACTTAACTGGCGCCAAAGTGTCGTTATTTTGCTTGATATGGTTACCCGGACGTTGTTGTTTATGCTGTTGATGTTTTCACCAAATTGCCGTCGGAAAAATGTCGCGGCAATACGAGGCGTATATGACATCTGTGCCTAGCATTGATAAAAATAAAAATAAAACGTCGAAATAAAAATCCCTTGGTGGCTTAACACGTGCAACTTCCTTACAGTCAAGTGAATGTGACATTTACGATCAACCATTATCGGCATTTAATCTTATATTCTGGCGATAGATTTTTGGTCGATGGGATAACCAAGTAGTACCGTTTTAATTTACCACTCGAAAAATAAAAAAAATGCTAACTGACGAGTTAAAAAAAGCTATTGGCGAGATTTTCACCCGGCTAACATAAAAGTATCAAGAATTCTTTGTGATCATGGCATCTTTTATGTAGTTTTATTCGAAAAAATAACTTTGATTCTTTAATCAAAATGGAAACCTTTCTTAGGAAAAGCGAAGTGTTGTAATTGTTTATGGCAGTCACATGACTTGGACTATTGTAATATAAGTGAAATCATGGGGATAGAATAATATTTGGCGACTTATCGCCTGTGTCTGGCTAACATTAAAGTACCAAAATGACCGCCTGGAATATAAAAAGCGAAGGAATCCGCCCAGAATTGTTGATAATAGTCACATGACTTCGGACATTAGTATAGAGATTTTTTTTCAATTCTAAAAACAGCGCAAAGAAGGCATTTCTGCTCATAAAATGTTCAATTAATTAATTCACACCGCAATTTGAGAACAAATTTATCTGAAAATTGTCAAAAGCCTTTTTTTTTTTTTTTACGTAGTATATGAGGAGATCGAAACTGTATTAAAAAAAATACTGTTGCCGTTTGGAAGTTTGGGCATTAAAATTAAGTATTTGCAGACTGCAACCGGAGCCCTGAGAGGGCGGAGAGAAAGGCGCCCCTTTGAGGGGCAAAGTACTTCTATGTGCAAAAATGCTGAAATCATTGAATGACGCCGGAATTTAAAAACAAATTTATTTGAAAATAAGTAAAAGCTTTTCTTCGTGACCTTGATAAAAAGAAATTTTTATTCTAAAATTCTTGTGAGAATGTGGTATTTAGGAATTAAAATTAGGTGGTCCAAAAATGAACCAGAGGCCTTCAAGGGGTTAAGCAGTAGAAGTACTTTGCCCCTGAAAGGGTTAAAGTGTTTAAAAGTAAAATCTTTTTAAATCTCAAAAACTAATGATTACGATAAGCTGTATTTTTACATACCCACATATTGCGTGATTATGCCTTGTATTATGTAAAAAATAAAGAAAGTCATAATTCATCATTTTTTAATGTGAATTTATTAATAATTTTCTAAAAAAGGCTCCGGAATCTTTGCATCAAGACTGAACATGTAGAGGGAGGAGAGACGTTTTGAATTTCCAATTTATTTGTCCATCTTTTTAAATTTTAAATCTTGCAGTGGCCGCCATTTTGAAATAAGATGGTGGATGAAGCTGGCCAACGAACTCTATCGAGACTTCGGTAAGTGCTGTACACATGCAAAGGCGCATCCAAATCGGTTGATAAATACGAGTGTTATCGCATGATAAACACCGTATAGAGGAAGTTCCGATATTATGGAATGGTCGTATAATATGGAATAACTCAATATCTGTCGCACACGGTGTTGCAGCCAAGCGTAAAACTGTTAAATGACTTATTGGTATTCACATGAGACACTAAGTTCAGTTCTGTTTAGATACTTGTTGTTGCAGCGACGCAGTGAAATAAAACCTTATTCCTGAAATCTGGCTTTCTATTTTGAAAGATCTATGAAATTTCCATGTTTGTTCCATCCCTTCATTCTTCTTTTTTACTTTGAATAACAGATGGCGCCACTGAGTTGTTTTTATGGATTTTAAAAGTTTCCGTTGAACTTTTCCCAGTTTGAATTTAATATTTCAGATGTAGCCTATAGATTGTTTTCAGCCGATTTGTATTTTAGAATTTTTTTTTTCCTGATGATGGTTTTAAAGATTAAACCGAAACGTTGCGATTTATTTTATTCATGTGTTTATTTTATATCATCTTTTAATTTGTGAATAATGCGTATGTTGGATAGCAACACACATTTTGTTTAGTATTAGATAGTACAACGTAAAGTCCTTAATTATTATTACTTTTTCTTAATTTTTGCAGATTTTGCAGATAAATTTTATAAAATTCGTATGAATTATAAATTCTCATTGTCAGTGATTTTAACCTTTTCAGAGGCAAAGCTTTTTCAATGCTTAAATGTTGAAGTAAATAATTGGCACCGGAATTGATCAACAAATTTATTTTTAAATATGAAAAAAAGCTATGTTTCACATACATAAATAAATGGAAAATATTTTACCAAAATTCTGGTGCATTGTGGCATTTGGGAATTGAAATTAAGTGCTTTCATAAACATACCACTGCCTCTGAAAAGGTTAACCAAGCTAAATATAAAGATGAACAGTTATATATTTATTTCTGTGTTAGTCAGTCATCCTCTATGCTCACTTGATGATGAGTGAAGGGGTTATGTTTTTCAAGATTGTGTGCCGAGTAATATGGAATATCAGCTAGACAACTGTTTCAAGACGAGTCTAGTGAAGAGAAGCCGTAATTTCCCTTGTTCGGAGACCGCTGCGGTGAGCGGCCCATCTTCGTCCGCAGCCCTTTATTCTTCTAATCTAATCCGACTCTTTTGCGGAAGCAAGATACCCAGGTCCCCAGCCACGTCCCGAGTGAAAGACTCTCTAGCGAAAGTCAGGTTGGAAAAAAAGAAATCAAAAATGGAAACCGGACAAATTTAAAAGGGAAATTACACAAATTAAAGACACCGAAAAGCGGGAAGGGTTGGGCTCGCAGCGATGAAGCTACCGAACGACTCCTAGCTACTTCGAGCCCATTATTAGTCTCGGTCGGGGGTGAGCGGCCTATCTTCCTCCGCAGCCCTTTATTCTTCTAATCTAATCCGACTCCTTTGCGGAAGCAAGATACCTAGGTCCCCAGCCACGTCCGAGTGAAAGACTCTCTAGTGAAAGCCAGGTTGGAAAAAAAAAATCAAAAATGGAAACCGGACAAATTTAAAAGGGAAATTACACAAATCTCCGACAATCCGACATCTCCGACAAAGATTCCGACGTATTACTTGAAATGAGCTTTTTACCAGATTGTACACCAGATGAGGAAGTTGAAGTGTGTCTGTTTGATAATAGAAAATATTCAGAGGATGGAAGAGGGGAAGAGTGGAAATAATGCCTGATGGTAGGCTCATGTGGACTGTAGTGAGCACGAAACAATAGACAACATTTGTGTGTTTGTAAAAATTAAAACCATTTTTTAAAGAATCTGATGATTTTTGGATGTACTAATGTTTACTTATTAAAGAATTTTAGTTATTCTTGTAAATTGTGGTTTTCCTTGCGATATTAATACACTATATGGCCAATGATGACTGGTCACTTGCGATTTCAGACGTTTTGTCAAATATCTAGGAAAATACATGAGGAATTATCTTGAAACTCTAGGTTTGTAAACAGAATAGGATAGGTCATATATTTCCGCAAAGATTTTTTCCCGAAATACCATGGGGGCCATCAACAAATTGAAAAGAACGAATACCTTTGGAATAACACTGTAAAAACTAATGCATCAGAAGTGGTCAATCTCAAGAACATAATTCAGATGATTATTGTAATAAAACCTGTCCATTTGTTATGAGGATTGTATGTATACTAGTAGAGAAATTAAGGTTTTTATAAAAACAGTCCCAAATTTTACCAAGTTTTTTGCTTATAATTTGCAGAGTTCTTAATATAAAAAAAATGATCTTTTCAGAAAAAATGACAAACAACATTGTACAGAATACCCTGCAATCAGAATTAAAAAATAATAAAAATTGGATGAAAAATGAGCAGGCTTACTAAATAATGTTTCACTGCGCATGCGCGAATGCAATTAAAATATGATGTGCATAATGTATTAGCTAATAGGGCATAGTGTATAGAGCAACCTTTGTGAAAATCTCAAAAACATATCTTGAAAATTCTGAAAATTATCGTCCATAGAATAAGCTCGAAATTTGTTGTTCACAAAAGGAGGCAAAAGAAATGTGGATCTGTATCCACATACCCGTTGATTAGTGTTAACACTTTGCACTCCGTTGTCGCCGCTGTGGGGACATCATCTTTCATTGCAAACCTTGTTTCTGGCACCAGTAATAAAGAAAAAAAAAATTTTCCTTATTTTGCATTACCATTTTTGGCATTGTGTACTTGAAGTAAACTTCTTTTTAAAAAGTGGTGCCAACGGAATAAAATTTGCATAAGAGACACCGGAGTCCAGAGGGCTAATATAGCATATACAATATTGCAGTTACATATGGTATATTTGGATACAACCGCTCATCTTTTTGCTTCCTTTTGGGGAAAACAGATTTCGATCTTATTCTATCGACGATAATTTTCAGAATTTACAAGATATGTATTTGAGACTTTTACAAATGTTGGTCTATACACTTAGCTAATACATTATGTACATTATATTTTAATTGCATTCGCGCATGTGCAGTGAAACATTTTTTAGTAAACCTGCTTATTTTTCATCCAATTTTTATTCTTTTTAAATTTTGATTGCAGAGTATTATGTACAAAGTTATTTGTCATATTTTCTAAAAACAACATTTTTTTTTAATATTAAGAACTCTGCAAATTATAAGCAAAAAACTTGGCGAAATTTGGGACTGTTTTTATAAAAACCTCAATTTCTCTACCAGCATACATGCTATCCTCATAAAAATGAAAATGGTTTATTACAATAAGCTTATTAATCATGTTCTAGAGTTTGAACGATTTTGCTACATCAGTTTTTACAGGGTTATCCAAAAGATATTCGTTCTTTTTTAATTTGTTGACGGTTCCCTATGAGGTTTAGGAGAAACATCTCAGAAATATAAGACCTATACTATTTTGTTTACACACTAGAAGTTTCAGGATAATTTCTCATGCATTTTTCTAGATATAGGCGTCTAAAATCGCAAGTGACTGGTCATCATTGGCCATATAGTGTATTCTTTATAACCCTATTCCATATTATCCGACTGATTGCCATTTCCCGAAAAGTGTAACTTTTTTTTCAAAAGCTAAATATTGATATGTACTTTTTTCTTCCACTTTAAAAATGTGTTAAAAACTAGTCAAACTTTGTTCTTTATTAAATTTTAATGTATCTCAATCTTTTTATATTGACTTACAAATAAATATGTAAATGGTTTTCCATAATACCCGAATTTCGTCTTTCTTTATATATCAATAAATCAACATTTGCACGGAGCGTGCTTTCGGGTCTACGGGTCATAATCGGCAGAAAAGTATCGAATTTTTCAGGGATTACGATAGGTTACGTCTTACATTTTGTACTCGAAGTATTTTAAAATAAATATTTTATTTGTCATCTGTTATTCTTTTGAACAAAATGTACAACCTTCTTAAAATATCGACCAGAAATACAAAAACACCTCACGATGAAAAAAGAGAAACCAGACGTAGTAATTGTTTTGCGCTTAATCTTTAATGCTTATTTAACGACTAATGTAATTAACTGATAAGCAAATAATCAATAGAATTAGCGAAGTTTTTCAAGTTATTTTGGAAGAAAAAATTAAGGACTAACATGTTTTTGATTAGATATAAAAAAGAGCTAATTTCATTCGTTAAGCGCGTTGTTAAATATGATAGATGACTGAATATTTTAAGAAGCATTAGTAAATGTAACATATTATTAATCATTTATGACTATGCTTTTTTTTCCATTTACGCCTAGCAAATTTTTAGTATTAGAAAAAGTTTTCCCAGCACAATTTTTCTAAAGATCAGAAAATAATAATAATAATAGTGCATTGGCGATCGATCAAAAATTCGGTTTCGTCTTCATTTTCGGCCCAAAATATGAGTTTCGCCAAAAATTCTTTGTTTTCGGCGAAAATGCTGCCAAAGATTCGGTCTGATTGAATCTCGACGGAAACTATCAGTATTGCAAAAATCCCGTTCCTTCCTTCGGAAATTTTGAACATTACTCATTGGTTTGAGCTGTATCGGCTCAAATGAGACAATTTATTTATTGCTATAAACTTCTCTTTTTATAATTATCAATCATGTCTGACTCAAGAAGTGAGTGCAATTTATAAAGCAAGCAATGCACATATGACTAAACTTTGAAGACGCTTCCCACGTGCTCATTAGAAACTTCAAACTTAACAGTAATAGAAAATGTTTAGTTACTCTTTGAGAAAGTTCTAGTGAACAGATAATCATTTACAAAAATATTATTAAAGATAAATTGAGGTATGTTTACCTTAAACATTTTTTGATTAGATGAAATTCGTATACCATAATTTCGCCTGTATCCGCCGCACTTCAAATAACTCGATTTCCTACCAGAATTTATTTTAAATAAAATGTGACTTACTTCTGCTTAGCATTTATTCTACTTCTTTTTTGCAATAAAATTTCCGGTTTAAAAAAGATTTAACTAAGCGCGGAAATTACGGTAATTAGAAAATTACTTTTTTTATTAGAAAATTATTTTTTGATGAATTAATTACATTTTATTTTATAAAGAAATAAAATGTTTTGGTCAAAAATTAGAGAACCAACTTGGGACACACAGATAATTAATTAATAATTAATTATATTAATGTATGCATTAATTAATTAAAATTTTTTTGGACATTTTCGTTTTCGGCCGAAAATAGTAATATTACCGAAATTCGGTTTCGGTTTCAATTTAGATATTAAAAACTTGTTTCGGTCGCTCCTTAATACGTATATATGTTATTAAAAAATTGTATGGCTTTGATATTTTTAAATGCTGATTGTAAGTTTATTAAATTAAATAAAATTGCATGCATTCATAAGTAGTTGCACAATTCATTACTTTTTTCTGTTTTAGCATACATAACCAACGCTTATGAAATCAATCTTGCGGGAACCGGGAAAAAGTTGGAATTAACAGAGTAAAAAAAAAATCACTTTTCATGGTATCATGAAAGAAAAAATACGCATTTAACATTTATAAAAAGTACATTTTCTATAATTCGAAATATTTTCACCATATATAATTTTATAAAACACGTTACATTCTAAAACTCAAATTATTAAAAGAATGTAAATCTCGGAAAGTCAAAAATTCCTTACTTTTTTGATAAATCACAATATAATAACAAAAATGAAGACGAAAAAATGAAATACATTATGAACTAAAAAAGTTAATGAAAAAAAAGAATGCTTTTTCGAAAAAATTGGATCAATTGATTTTATTTTGTAACACGTCATTCAAACGCATTTCTGCCAATCTCTATTTGCTGATATCTTCTACTTGCATTTGAATTAAAGTTTTCAATATATTATTTGCCTAAATTACTAATTTGTCTTTAAGGGGTTCCGGGACACATTTTCAATTTTTTTTTTTATTTATTGAGATAAAATTTTGAAATTTTTTGTGACAGTTAACCATATTATTTGTAAACAAAATCACATGATAAAATTTCTCCTAATTTAAAAAAAAAAAAAATTCAAAATTTAAATTTTGTTAAAAAAGTGGGGTAAATTAAAATCATTATAACTCGAAATATTATTTGTAGAATTTAATTTTTTTTTCATTTAAATAAGCAGAAATATATAAGTTTTAATTCAGATTCAGCACTTAAAAAATATTAATTACAAAAAATATTTAAAATATTTAAAGTAAAAATTAGAAAAAAAATGATGTATCTTTAAAAAAAAAAAATCATATTTTCAAAAGTTATTATTATTTTTTAATTTGCTGTATCTAAATTAAAGTAACACTATTGAAAAAGACATGGTGTAAGTTTGAATCATTTATCTGTAACGATTATTGATTTATAACAATTTAAATAAGAGTAATGGTGAAAAAACCCATCATGAAGTAAAACACAATTTCACAAGAAGTCGCTTCCATGACAACCATAGCTTAAAAGGTAGATTTTGAAAACAAACCAAAACGAAAAAAATAATATTTCCTGTTCTAATTAAGATAGAAACATGATTTAAACGTTATTTTAAGCAGAAAATAGCAGAGAAATTTTTAATCCAATAATTTTTTTTTTTTGAGAATTTGAAGATTTTTGTGTCTCGGACCCTCTTAATAAGGACATTTGTAGATTCTGTGAGTTCTGATTAATTCATCCCACCTGCTTGTCTAGTAGTTAGGGCGTTGACTTTTAACCCCTTCGGGACGGGAGCCTTTTACGAAATTTTTAATCTTTTGTCACCGTTTTTTAAAAACAGAAATTTGTGTCTTCTTGAATCGAGAAAATGCGCTGATTAAATAAGGCAAATTTTACAGTAAAATTTTACTGGTGATAAAAAACAAGGATTCCGAGCGCTTCATGCGGCACGTATACGTGCCGCTTGTCCCCAAGGGGTTAAAGAGCAAGCAGCGGCGACAAAAATGAATATGTCATCAAACTACGAGATGACATCATAATGCAGAACAAGATTCTTAGGAGCAGGTGAAGGAATGACGGATCTGTCTTGACATTTTTTGGTACGATATAAGCAGCAGCAGGCGCCAACTGGTCATTTTGGCGACATTATCACGTCATCGAGTTACGAGATAAAATTGGTGTTTTGTTAAAGATAAAACAAAGCATTATAAAAGTGTTTAGGTCTGCCTGCGCATATCCTGGTAGAAACCCGGCAAACTATAATGTATAACAAATGAAGACACCATATTGTACAATTCAAACCCAATAAACATAATATTTTACATTGCATTGCTCTACATATTACTTCGCCATCGACATTCAAGATGAATTAATGATTTAGGAAAAGCAAGGGGTTTATAACTCTTGAGAGGCAAGTGATTGTGTTTCTGTAATGTCGAATCCCCACCGAAAACTGCAAAAAGATTTATTGCAAAATAAGGAGAAGCAATTTTACGACATCTTCCACCAAAGTTAGAAATGTAAAATTTAATAAAAAATTTTTGGTGAAAATTTTCATTAATCGGAGGTGGGATAAAATATATTTCACCGCCCCTCAAGGGGTTAACAGTACGTGAAAGAATGACTGATTCAGCATATATTGGTGCACGTTTTCACGGTACTATCACGTCATCGAGTTAAGGCTTGAAATTTTGGCTCATAAAAGATACCAAATAGTACGATGCGAATATTTTAGTCTGCCTCATTGATATCTTAGTACGCTATGAGCAGAGGGAACCCAATTCTTAATCTTGGCGGTATTATCACGTCATTGAGTTATTGCCTGAAAATCTAACACGCGTTAAAGATACAGATTAGTACAATAAAAATATTTCAGTCTGCCTCTTCATACATAGGTACTAGATGGGTAGTGTTGATCGCCAATTCTTAATGTTGACGGTATTACTATATATAAAGAAGAAAGTCAAAAAATATTTTACTAAATTAAATTTCAGATTTAAATATGTTTAATTACTTGGGTCGAATTGACAAATTAAGAACTGGCGACCAGCTCTACCCCTCTCCTACCAAGATATGGACAAGGCAGAGTGAATATTCTTATTGTACTAATTTGTATCTCTAATGTGTTAAATTTTCAGGCCGTAACTGGATGACTTGATAGTTGGCACTCCGCTCTGCTCATCCCGTACCAATGTATGAGGGGTTCACAACCATAGTAGACCAAGCCCATTTTGAAAAAAAGAGATAGTGCATTTTGAAAGTGCATAAAATTTGTTTTATTCACTCCCACAGTGAACCAAGTATATGCCATTTGTTTACAGACTCATTTTACTGTGCGAGTGGATGAAACAGATTATATATATATAAATTCGGTTTATGGCGTCAGATGCCGTCATCCAAAAAATCTACAATAGTCTTTTCCATTTTTTCCGGTCAATGGTTCATTCCTCCTCCAGACCTCTATCCCTCATTGCCTTTACAATAGCCTCCATCCAGTTCTTTCGTGATCTTCCCCGTTTCCTGTTTTTATTTGTTTTATACTAGGCTGAGCAAAAATTTCTGGGAAAATTGTGAATGTTGCGTTGTATGAAAGTTGCGTTAAAAATTTCCCAGAACTTTTTGCTCAACATAATAATTAAATGTGATTTTGGGTAGTCTTTCAGCCCTCGTTCTTTTAATATGACCATACCAGATTAATTGCTTTTTTAATATCATCTAATATGGTTCCCTTTATTTTCATCATTTCCTTGATTCTTTCCTTTCTTATTCTTTCTTTTTTTGATATTCTGCATGATTTTCTTAGGACATCCATTTCTAGTGCCGCTTATTTCTTTTTTTCTGTCTCCATAATTCTCCATCCTTCTGCTCCATATAAGAAAATGCTCTTTATAATAGAGTTGTATATATTATACTTTCCTTTCCTAAAGATCTCCTTACTCCACCAAATAGAATTTAATAGTTTTACAGCTTTTCTCACCTGAAAAATTCTGTATTTAATTTCCTGTGAGTCTCTTCCTCACCTATTAATGTCTACACCTAGATATCTATAATGCTACGAGCTTTCTATTTTTATGTTATTATTTAGATTTAGGTCTGTCTCATTTCCTCCTGTACATGGGTATTTGGTCTTTCTAATGTTCATGTAAATTCCCCATCTCTCATATTCTTCGTTAATTTTTATCGTCATTTTCTCTAAATCATTTTAACTCTTTGCAATTATAACTTGGTCTTCTGCGAATTGCAGAGTAAAAATTGACGTTCCATTCACATTACGTACCATTCCTCTTCAGTTCTCCTTCAAAATTTTCAATGTTTTTTCAACATAAATTTTAAAAAGCGTTGATGAGTTACAACATCCCTGTCTGAGTCCTTTATCTGTTGAAAAGCCTTTTGATAATCTTTGGCCATTTTTAAACTTTGTTTTTGATTATCGGTAAAGTCTTTTAACTGCTCTAATAATATTTGGATTTATGTTCATTTCATTTAATACATTCCATAATTTTGCGATTGGAACATTCTCACATGCTTTCGTAAGATCAATAAATAGAAGATGAATTTGATTTCCCACTGCCATTTCCTTTTCAACAATTTGTTTAAGACAAAAAATATATTATCCATACATGATCTTCCTGCTCTAAATCCATTTTGCTCTTCACTTACCTTCATTCTAATTTCTTCTACAATGAAATCTTTTAAAACTAGCACATATAATCTAATAAACGTTGCTGTTACAGTAATGCCACGATAATTTTCATATTTTTGTCAGTCTTCATTCTTATATATTGGTGTTAAATGTTCAATTCTCCATTCTTCTGGTGTTTCCTCTCCGTTTAAGAATTTTTCGGTTAATTGTGTAATTAATCTGAACAATTTATCGGTTCCATTTTTGATCAGCTCTTCTGATATTCCACCGGAACCAATTACCCTTTGATATTTTAATTTTTTAATTGCTCTTATTACTCTCTCAACCTTCAAGAGTATAGGTTGTACCACAAAGTCAATACCTGTATTATTTACTTGAAATTCCTCTTTCCTTTTTGCCGAATTACCCTGTGCCGAACGATTTTTAAGTTTTCCTCACTAACCATGTGGACACATTTTTTGTGCATAGTACAAACTCTCATCAGCGATATAAGTAAACAGTTAGAAGTAGTTCAGAAGTTGGCAGACACTGATTTCTTAAGATTTTATTGGTTTGTGCAAAAACCGATATTTTTTGCCGAAATATAACAAATGCATGCAAAATGGCTAGCGCTCAATTTTTGCTACTATTTCCAAATAGTAATATTCGCTTTATTTAGTCGAAGATAAACTGTACGCTTCAAAATTATGAAAGAAAATAAATATAAATATCTTGTAACAATTTGTGCTGTTTCCATGGAACTATGAATAAAGAGGAATTGACATATCCTCAAGATTCTGAAGTTTCAACTGTAACTGGTGACACAGTGGCTCTTTACAACCGGGCAAACTTTCACCAGTAAATTCGAATAGAAACTTTCTCCTTATTTAAACGCCTTATTTATGTAGAAATTCAATCATAATTATGACCAAAAATAGATATTTATTTTTAGTTGTTGAAGTTTACTCCGGTGGTAGTCAAGCTCTGAATTTCCAACATACTGCGGCAACCTAAACAAGCGTCAGTGTCAGTGAATGAGATGATCATACCCGGGCCGATTTCCACTAGTAAAACCAAATACAATATTTTACCATATTTTAAAAGAAATTTTGCATAAATATTTAAAATAACACGAAATTTTCTTTTCAAAATTTACTGGTGGAAGTTTGCTTCGCCGGTAATCAGAATTTGTTGATCCGATATAAAAAAAAAAAGTCTCCATCTTGTGAGAACTTCCTCAGTTACTTCAGTGGCAACTGGTAGACTCTACTAGGGGTGCAAAACCTGTGGCCCGCGGGCCACCTACTGTACCAGCATTTTTATGCGGAAAAATTTTCCTAATGGAGGATAGTCCAAATATGTGTTCGAGGCTGAAAAAAGTCACGTGATCCCGGTAATTTACCCAAAGAACATCTAACTGATAAGAAGGGAAGATACTACTGCTTTGCCTCAAGAGCTGTTTCATTGGCCAGCGGGGATTTACATTACACGTCTACGAAGTCTACTACTGCTTTGCCTCAAGAGCTGTTTCATTGGCCAGCGGGGATTTACATTACACGTCTACGAAGTCTACTACTGCTTTGCCTCAAGAGCTGTTTCATTGGCCAGCGGGGATTTACATTACACGTCGACGAAGTCTTCCCCTCTTTACGCTAGAAGTTTTTATCTTGACTACGTGATCAAAACGAAAATGGAATATCCTCCATTAACTGACAGGAACTTTGCTATTAAATAATTAAAATGTTACTTTTAAATATTTTGTGGTGGCAAACAATTTTCTGGCAAAAAGGTTGTGCAGTAGTACTCTACACTATATGTCTCCTTTCTTTATGCGTAATCAAAACTGCATATATATTAAGCGTACAAACTTAATGCTGGAATCGGGCATAAATTAACACAGCTGCCCCATCTTGTGGACGGGGTTGATAATCCATGATCTTTAGCGTGACTTCATATATGGCAGAATAGCTACCGAAGATTAATTTTAACACAATTACTCTAATTGGTAAATAAATCATATCAGATGTAAATTTCCAACTGGGCGAAAAATGTCCAGACCAGGGTTCGAACCAGGGATCTCTTAGCTGAAGCCGCCAATGCTCTACCATCTGAGCTATCTCGGACGAATCTGGTGGAAATTTGTCACCCAACTAACCTTATTGATTATAACATCTGATCTGAAATCTGGTTCAGCTCAATTCTGTTGTATTCTGTTCAGCTGAACCAGATGATTTAATAAATAAGGTTAGCTGGGTGAAAAATTTCCACCAGATTCGTCCGGTATAGCTCAGATGGTAGTGCATTGGCGGCTTCAGCCAAGAGATCCCTGGTTCGAATCCTGGTCAGGACATTTTTCGTCCAATTGGAAATTTACATCTCATAGAATATCAACCATCTGCGTATATTTTCCAAATCTTTAATCACTCATGGAATATAAATCTTGTTTACCAGATTTATTGCAAAATAATGACGCAGCGAGAAAGGGGGTGGGATCCAGACGCACCTGACACCACGAAGTTTTTTTTGTTTTACCTAATCGAAAACTTTTTAGCTATTAATCAAGGCGAAAAAACTTTACAATTTTAGTGGTGTGAAAGAAGAAAATAGTTAGGCATCTTCCTGTAGTTCAACCTTATCCGCTACGTGGCGTGTGACCTTGATTGATGTGACCTCCTCTTTAATCTTGCGGTTACCTCTCCCATTTAAGAGCCTACACTAGTCACTCAAAAAGACCCGGATGGTAATGTTAATCCTATGGGGAAGTTATTTTCAAATATCTCACTTGAATTTTGATATTTTCTAATGATTTTTTTTTTTTTTTGCATGGGATAGCAGAGGACGATCTACAACCGGGCTAGTTTTAACTTTTTTGATTTTGGTTTCATATTAAAAAAAAATACTTTTTCTTTCGGAACCGGTTTGAACCGGTTCTGAAATTGAAACTATCCTAATATAAAATAACTATAACCAAAATCGAAAAAGTAAAAACTAGCCCGGTTGTAGATCGTCCTCAGCTATCCTATGCAAAAAAAAAATCATTCGAAAATGTCAAAATTCAAGCGAGATATTTTGAAAATAACCTCCCCATAGGATTAACATTATCATCCGAATCTTTTTGAGTGCTTAGTGCAGTGTTGCCAGATGGGCTACTTTTTTAAAATTCAGATTCTTGATTGGTACCAGTTTTTTGAAATGGTGAAATGCGCCTTATTTAATGTCATATTAATTAGGGCGAAAACAAAGGCAATTTTACCGTTTCAAAAAAGTGATGGCAATCAAGAAATCTGAATTTAAAAAAAGTAGCCCGCTGGCAACACTGGCCTAGTGCAGGCTCTTAAGATAGGACGCTTAATTGCCGAAACGTCAGTGAAGGCTTACTGTGGAGACACGAAAAGTTTTGGTTTCTGTTAGTCTGTCTGTCTGTTCCGCGATAACTGCCGCTAAAAGCATCCGATCGGCTTGAAATTTCCTGGGCATGTTGATGAGGTACCCGGACTTAGCTGTATAGTTTTTGGTTAAATTTGGTTCATTGGTTCGGGAAATATGGAACATTTTATTTTGCTCTATAATGCTTTTCAATGGCAAGTCAGACGATTTCCAGATTTTCATTTGTTGAAAGAAATGGCTCATATGAAAAATGGATTTAAATGGTAAATTTTTGATGCTGAAATTTTTAAATAACATTATTAAATTATTCCAATAAATTATGTCAATATATTTGCGAGATTTTTTTAATTAGGTTTATAATATTGGGGGGAATTTTATGCAAGTTTTCCAATAATATAAAGGATTTTGTTTTATCAAATTGACATAATGCATATTTCATTTTTTTCCTTTTCTTTCTCTGTTGCCTAGCAACGTATTTAATCCTAATAATATTAGTATAATTGCGTGTATAATGCTTGAGTAAAGCCAACGTCAAAACAGATGAATTAATGCATTTGTATCTTTGCATATAGAAGGATTTTAGCCCAGAAATAAAAATAGGCAATATTTAATTTATTTTATTTATTTTATTGAAATATTTTGCTTAAAAATACAAAAGTTCATTATTTTCATAGAGAATAACGTAACATTTTCCCATAACATTTACCAATATTTCTTTAATTGTTGCCAAGAAAATCAAAACCCGGAATAATATTTTCTTTTAAACAATTTTCAATTGAAATGTTTTGTCGTGAAACAGGAAAATGAAAAATAAAATTAAGAATAGAAAAATTAATATGGCGGCATATTAAAAATAAAACGAAAACTCTCGAGTATTTCTTAATATAACAAAATGAAAAGTTTTGAGTAAGTACGCATAGCAGGTGAATTAGACGTCATTTATCGAAAACAAAGATGCTGGAATAAAAAGATCTTGGGTAAAATAAAATTAACTATTATTCACGGAGGAAAGAGATAGATGGAGATGCAGTATGCCGTAAAAACAGTTTGCAATACGATGTGCGTTATCGCTCAGATTTAAATGCTCTCATTCGGTCCAAACAAAACAAGCACGTAGAACAGGGACCAAATTCTTTGACTTCATCCGTTTTTTTTTTTTTTTTTTTTTTTTTTTTTTTTTTTTTAAGCACGTTGTTGTGTTGTGCCGAATGTAGCGGATTTTAGGCGTCACTTCAATATTTATTGTCTGTGTACGGTTAACATGAATATTTTATTTTAAATTTAAATTTTATTAATTTATTAAAAAAACTTATGCTTATCGTTATAAATCACAGCGTAAAAAAAAGCTAAGATATACTATAACCATCCGCACAATTAATACAAAATTGCGAATGTAAATTTAAATAGACTACGGGGGGTTCAGGGGGGCTCTGCCCCCCTGAAGAAATGCAATTTTTGATTTAAAAAGTTACCAGAATAAGTAGCTCATCAGAATTTCAGAACATTAATGTACAATCACTTGTTTAACACTTTTAATTTCTGAAACTTTACGAAGTATCTTGTATGCTCATAAATATTTATGTAATTTGAAAACTTTAAAAAGCGATTTGTAGGAAGTTGAATATTATGCAATGAGTGTTAAAAAACAATGACTTGCAAATATGACGTTGAGGCTCCTGATCTGCAGATTTACTAGTTATTGCCGAAACGTCAGTGAAGGCTTACTATGGAGACACGAAAAGTTTTGGTTTCTGTTAGTCTGTCTGTTATTCTGTCTGTTAGTCTGTCTGTCTGTTCCGCGATAACTGCCGCAAAAAGCATCCGATCGGCTTGAAATTCACTGGGCATGTTGATGAGGTACCCGGACTTAGCTGTATAGTTTTTGGTTAAATTTGGTTCATTCGTTCGGGAAATATGGAACATTTTATTTTGCTCTATAATGCTTTTCTATGGCAAGTCAGACGATTTTCAGATTTTCATTTGTTGAAAGAAATGGCTAATATGAAAAATGGATTTAAATGGTAAATTTTTGATGCTGAAATTTTTAAATAAGATTATTAAATTATTCCAATTAGTTTGAAATTTTGTCAATATATTTGCGAGATTTTTTTTAATTAGATTTATAATATAGGGGGGAATTTTATGCATGTTTTCCAATAATATAAAGGATTTTGTTTTATCAATTTGACATAATGCATATTTCATTTTTTATCTTTTCTTTCATCTGTTGACTAGCAACGTATTTGGTCCTAATAATATTAGTATAATTGCGTGCATAATGTTTGAGTAAAGCCAACGTCAAAACGGATGAATTAATGCATTTGTATCATTGCATATAGATGGATTTTAGCCCAGAAATAAAAATAGGCAATATTTCATTTATTTTATTTATTTTATTCAAATATTTTGCTTAAAAATACAAAAGTTCATTATTTTCATAGAGAATAACGTAACATTTTTCCATAACATTTGCCAATATTTCTTTAATTGTTGCCAAGAAAATCAAAACCAGGAATAACATTTTCTTTTAAACAATTTTAATTGGAATTTTTTGTCGTGAAACAGGAAAATGAAAAATAAAATTAAGAATAGAAAAATTAATATGGAAGCATAGTGGGAATAAAAAGAAAACTTTCGAGTATTTCTTACTATAACAAGATGAAAATTTTTGAGTAAGTACGCAGAGCAGGTGAATTAGACGTCATTTATCAAAAACAAAGATGCTGGAATAAAAAGATCTTGGGTAAAATAAAATTAACTATTATTCACGAAGGAAAGAGATAGATGGAGATGCAGTATGCCGTAAAAACAGTTTGCAATACGATGTGCGTTATCGCTCAGATTTAAATGCACTCATTCGGCCCAAACAAAACAAGCACGTGGAACAGGGACCGAATTCTTTGACTTCATCCGTGCATTTTTTCTGTAAAATGAAACTGATCTGCTTATATTTAAGCAATAAGCATTCTAAGGTAGCATTTCATTGTATTATGAATTAAAAACTGTATTACTAAAAATATTCTTCTTCTTCTTTTTTTTTTTTAAGTACGTCGTTGTGTTGTGCCGAATGTAGCGGATTTTAGGGTTGCATTTTTGGCGTCACTTCAAGATTTATTGTCTGTGTACGGTTAACATGAATATTTTATTTTAAATTTTATTAATTTATAAAAAACTTATGCTTATCCTTATAAATCACAGCGTAAAAAAATCTAAGATATACTATAACCATCCGCACAATCAATAAAAAATTACGAATGTAAATTTAAATAGACTACGGGGGGTTCAGGGGGGCTCTGCTCCCCTGAAGAAATGCAATTTTTGATTTAAAAAGTTACCAGAATAAGTAGCTCATCAGAATTTTAGAACATCAATGTATAACCCCTTGTTTAGCACTTTTAATTTCTGAAACTTTACGAAGTATCTTGTCTGCTTATAAATATTTATGCAATTTGAACACTTTAAAAAGCGATTTGTAGGAAGTTGAATATTACGCAATGAGTGTTAAAAACAATGACTTGCAAACATGACGTAGAGGATCCTGATCTGCAGATTTACTAGTTTATTAAGCTCTTACTGCCTCATATAAAGATCAGTATTTCTTGACCTCAATCAAGTGAAGGGACGCTTTCTAGCAACACATTTACGTTTGAAAATCTTATGAACAATATTTTATAAAAGTAGCGGTCTTAATGTTATTTTTTATCTCTACGAATAAAGAGGCAAAATCTTTAATCGTTGCATTGATTATTACTAGAACTTTGCAAAACTGTATTAATCACATCTCGACGAAAGTCGTGTATACGTGACGAGTAGGTTACTCAAAATCCTTGATTAATCGTACTTGTAATTAAAACCAGAAAAACGTGCCTTATTAAATTAGTGAATTTCTCTGATTACATTAAGCGAAAGTTTCCATTCGACTTTAAGCCCTTAACGGTCGCTTCAAATTACTGTTTAAAAATTGAGATTGCTTTCTGACACTACTTTTTTGAAAAATAAATATTCACCTTATTTAATGACAAGTAAAATGACACCAGAATAAAGTCAATTACACTATTTAATAAAACTGGTGGGAGTCAAACAATCTGAATAAAAGACACAGCCCCTGAATATCACGATAGCGAGAATTAAGGAGTTAAAGGGGACAAAGCATTAAATATTCTGTAAAGGACGCTCGTCTGGAAGAGTTTAAAACTTTTAAATACGGTTTTCATATGTAAAATCTCTTAAAAAGAAATTTTATAGCTGAAAACTGAAAGATTCTCCTGCTTCAAAATTTCAAAGTTCTCATACGTGTTAAACAGAAATAACTGTTAGATTTTATTTTTAAAAGCAAATTTGAAAATAATATTACTAAAATCTATATTCAACTAATACTATCAATTAAATCTTAATATAAAAGCAGATCATATTGGATGGCCTTTTCATTCAATTCTTGTCCAAGATTTGCGATTTAAACTGCATTTGTGAGGTTGCTACAAATAGTGGTACATAATTTTAAGCTTCTCTTTTGATAGTGTTGTTTATGACGGCCAGTTATCTACACGAGGGATATAGCCCCGAAGTGGGAATGCCATTTGTGGTGGTCTTACTAAGGAAACCTAACATTTATTTACGCAAGTTTCGAAAAAAAACCACTGTACCATTTTTTAAGTGGGATGGCTTGTTTTTTAAATTAAGGAAATTTATCTTTTAGTAAAATATAAATGAAAATTGCGTGAACAAAAGTATGCATATTTTAGGATGTAAAAAACCTGAAAAATGTATATAAACGTTAGAAAATATACAATGCAAAAAGGAATAAAATATGTTGCTTGGATACTGCTAGACAATAAAGAAGGCGGAGACATCAAAAGAACTGTAGCGATCTCATCTCCCATGATCAGTATAAAGCGAATTACTAGATTAGAGTAACTGGCTTGGCCTTTTGCTCGACGCTAACGTTCTCGCCTCCTAATCAGGAGATCCGTGGTTCGTATTCCATCGGTGCAGTGTTGCCAGTGGGCTACTTTTTTTAAATTCAGATTTCTTGATTGCCATCACTTTTTTGAAACGGTAAAATTGCCTTTGTTTTCGCCCTAATTAATATGACATTAAATAAGGCACATTTCACCATTTCAAAAAACTGGTACCAATCAAGAATCTGAATTTTAAAAAAGTAGCCCATCTGGCAACACTGTATCGGTGCCACATGATCGCTCGCCTCAGAACAATGCATGAGACTAATACAGGGCTCCCAAATGGTCCGCCAACTGTATACCAATAAATTTTAACAGAATATTTTATGGTTGGTTTGCGCTAAGATTAACTTTCAAAGGTTATTCCGGGCGGTTTCTAAGAAAAATCTAAAAAGAAAAGTTTTCTAAAAAAATATAGGTATTCAGTTGGCTGACCATTTGAGAGCCCTGATAATATCAACAAAATATATTTTCGTGATATGATTTATGGATTTAATCTATGACGGTGAAAATACAGACATGTTTTCATGTTTATCTAGCATTATAAATGAATATAGAAATCCTTGATTATTAGTTGTTAGTAGAAAGCCATTTCTCGGAAAAATGCTACTTGTTGAAAAAATTTAGATGCCGTATTTAGATTTAGGAATGCCAGTTCTATATAGTCCATATCTTATGTGTTTTGCAGGGAATCAAAATATATGCTTTTTTCGGACAAATATTACTTTTTTTTAATGTTATTATATAGATATGGTGTGTGTGGCATATCTAACCGCTGTTCGCACAGTTCTACTACCAATTTTTAACACCTTTTTCACCTTATTATACTTCAGAAAAATATTGCAAATACTGTGAATAAGAGGGGCTGTTGCGATTTATGTTTTCTAACCTGTTCAGGACAGGCATCTTTTGCGCGAATTTTATTCTTTTGGCACCATTTTTTGTTTATCATTAACCCTTTCAGGGGCAAGTAATTGTGTTCCTGTAATGTCGAATTCACACCGGAATTTTTGACCAAGTTTTATTGTAAAATAAGGAAAAGGAATTTTATCTTATTTTTTTCCACCAAAGCTCGAAAAGTAAAATTTAACAAAATTTTCCAGGTGCAAATCTTTATTAATCGTAGGTGGGATATATTATATCCCACCTCCCATCAAGGTGTTAATAGTGGTGTCAGACTCTTTGGATGCAGACCATATTAACACGTTAAGCGCCACGTCAATCACCGGTGACTGACACTGAACTTTCAGTTTAGAACGCGTTATTCACTTATGACTGACTGTCTAAAATATGACACAAAACTAAAAAAATATATATTGTTTTAAGTAATTACTGAAAATTTATTTAAAATTTACTTACCTTTTATTTATTGCAGGATTATATTTTCTTAAAAATTACTTAAAACATTGTAAAT
The DNA here is from genome assembly GCA_963932465.1 of Maratus speciosus. NCBI lineage: Eukaryota > Metazoa > Arthropoda > Arachnida > Araneae > Salticidae > Maratus > Maratus speciosus. Next base: position 196,171,577 of record OZ010794.1, read on the forward strand.
TTTCCAGCTTCAGTGTTAGTCACCGTGGCACTCAACGTGTTAACGCATAACCGCTAACTTTTACGCTTTTTTAAAATCACTAAAGTTTAATTTTTTCCCTTATTTAATCACAGATTTCAGCCATTAAATAAGACAAAATTTACATTTAAGCTTCAGTAGCAAGATAAAAGCGTAAATGTTGACATCAACATAGCTGCCAACTTGTACGGATTTTTCATACCATTAAAATTTTATAGTAAATTTTAACTAATTGAATCTCTGAAATTCAAGCAATTTTAACGTTTCAATAAGTCAAAGATTTCTATTAAATTTTAGTGGTAAGAAAAATCCGTACACGTTGGCAGCTATGCATCAATAATGACGTAAGGGCCATATATTTGCGGCCGTAATAACAACTAAATATAAAATAAATAACAGTAATAAAAGTTGAGTATGTCTCGGGATTGCCATTTTGGCATCTTTTTTTATACAGAAATTCCTAATATGTACTAGAAATTCGGTATAGTAACTTTATTTATATTATAGGCATTTCGTGATAACGCAAAGTAAAAATTCTTCTCTCTGAATTTCCGGTGTGAATTCGGAATTTCAGCGTAAACTGGAAAACCTCACACAGCTGTGTGGATAAATACTTCCTAATACATCCATATAAAACATACTTTGAGTAATAAAGGGCCTAACTGAAAAGCCAGAAGGAAAAATTATTTTCAAACTCTTGCAAATTCCAGTGTCATTATTTTAAATATCACTCTTCCCAATCAAACATCTTTTTGACAGTATTTTTTTTTTACAACATTTGCATTAATAATGTACCGTGAATATTATTGTTTGGAAAAAGTGGTATCCAAACTTGGTACTATTAAGAACCAATGTTGTTAGTTTGGTCTCCATTGTTATTTAGCAATTCCCTGTGCATACCGGAAATTCTGTGGGAAGAAATTTTATTTTACGAATTCGTAAAATCCAACTCGTAATTACTCATAAAATGTCTGTCATAAAATTCGGATTTTTTGGTATGACCTCGGAATTACTGAATAGAAAATGAGGCCAAACTAGCATCACATGTGGAAACAATGGAGTTATAAATAATTAGTAGGAGGCATATACTGTACTGTCTATGAGTTGCGAATGAAGTAACTGAGGAAGTTCTTACAAGATGGCGACTGTTTTTTAAAAAATCAGATCTACAGTTTCTGAATACCGCCGGGGCAAACTTCCCACCAGTAAAATTGAATAGAAAATGTTGTCTTATTTAAACGTCTTATTCATGGAAACATTTCCTCACAAATATGGTAAAAACTTTTATTTATTTTTACTGGTGTCAGTTTTCCTGGTAAAATAATCAGTTTGTTTCAACGGTTGTCACAATATGGTGGAAACGCAGGGCCTGACTACCGCAAAAGTAAACTTCCACCAGTAATAATGAAAATGTACTTCTGCCATTATTCATGACGAAATTCTGCATTAATAAGTATTTTAAATACGGAGAAAATTTCTATGTAAATTTACTGGTGTGGGATTCCATCGGAGGTAATCAGCCCTTGCGAAAGCGATTACAGTTGAAGCTTCACTATTTTAACCCCTTGAGGGGGGGGGGGGGTATTTCTATGAAACCACTTAAATTTAATTCCCAAATGCTACAATATGACCAGAATTTTGGTAAAAATATTTTCGGTTTATTATATAAGCGATATTTAGCTTTTTCATATTTATTAATAAATTTGTTTTCAAATTCCGGTATCAATCATTAATTTCAAAACTTTAGCAATGAAATTGCTTTGCCCCTGAAAGGGTTAAGGATATGCGAGTTCCTCTTTATTAATAATTCCATGGTAGGAACACTGAAAATCTGTTACAAGGCTGCCACAAGCGACTATTTTTGTAATCTGTTCGTACCAGAATTTTATTAGTATAAAATTTGAAGTATATTTCTCTTGCAAATTCTGTGAAAGTGTGTGTTCAGGATTTCTGTTTTTAGAAAGTGGTGTCAGTTAGAATTAAAAAATAGTCGCCAACGGCAGCCCTGCTATTACAGCTGTTTTAACTGTTTCATGTCCCTAAAAGAGTGAGTTGCATACAGGTTTGCCGGTGAGATACCATAAATAAATTCCAAATGCATTTATTCTCGTGCAGTAACGTTCGCCTTATTTTATCCAGTGAATTTCTGTAATAAAATATTCGAATATTACTATTCAAAAATAGCTGTATTCAAAATTTAATTGTGGTGTTACCTTGGTACTCCCAATAGAGTCATTTGATAATTAACCGTTTATCAATTTTGCTCTTATACCATACTGTGAGAGACGATAGAAATACTTTGGGTATTTTTAATTGTAAACTTCGCTTTAATGATGGAACTTTTTGGATTAAATAAGGCTCGGAAATTTTTGTTCGGAAAAAACTTATTTTTAAATTTATTCTGTCAAAAAAAAGTTAAAGTGTTAAGTTATTTTACACGACTCTAATGAACTTTATCAATGGAGCCCTTGATACTAGCTTTGTTTAACACTTTCAGGGGCAAGGTACTTGTCTTTATAAAATATTGAAATAATTTATTGACACCAGTATTTACAAGAGAATTTATTTGTAAACAAGTAAAAGCATATTTTCGCATATTTAAGAAAGGTTAAATTTTCATTATAAAATTCCGGTGCCAATGTGACAATTAGGGACTAAAATTATGTGATGCCGTGACGGCATCACCACCCTTCAAGGGGTTAACCGTTTCGCCTTTTGAGGGGCAAACAATTGTGTTTGTGTAATGCTGAATTCTCACCGGAATTTGGAAAAAATATTTCAAAATAAAGAAAGGCAATTTCTCAACATTTTCTCTCCAAAGCTATAAACCTAAAAATTAATTAATTTTTTCTGGTGCAAATCTTAATTAAACTTAGGTGGGATAAAATATATCCCACCGCCCGTCAAGGGGTTAACTTTTTTTCCTAAATGCTGGGTTTCAACTCCTCCATTATTTGAGTACTTGCATTTCTGACGAAACAAAAATGTGGTGGATTTTTACAACATTAAAAATAAATAAATAAAATAAATTTCGAAGAAATTTCTGTAATATTTGAGAAATAAATAAAAAAAGATGTTCTTTCGAAAAAGTGGCTTTTTTGTTTACAGCATTTGCAATAAAAACAAACTTCCAAAGGTGTTTCTGAAAAAAATATGCACGCGGAATTAAAAAATACGGTATTTTTTTTGAAAAAAGTGGAGCCCAAACACGGATCAAGTGTGAGTAAAGTGTATACGGCGTACGTATTAAAATAAATTGCTTGCTCACATATTTCATTTTGAAATGAAAAATTTCCTTTTATTGGATTAAGGAAGTAATGCAGTAGAGACTGAACTACCTAATGCCGTCTTCAACATTTTTTCGAAGTTGATTAGTCGTCTTGTTATGATGCACAGATGGTAAGCAGGTTGGGATTTGTGAACAATCTTTAGCATTTGGAACAGTAGACAGTGCTGCACAAGTAAGGGTAAGAAAGGAAAGAAAAAAGGCCCCTGACGTTGCCATCGAAATACTCAAGGCCGGAGGACACGGGTTGTGACGTCATCACTTATGGACCGACTTCACACCGGAAATTTTTGAGTACTAATTTTCTTTTCTTTTATTTGTGGGATATCTATCATCTTATAAAACAATACTAACTATTTAAACTTACAAGGGAGAATTTGAATCTCTAAATAAAAATTCAACTAGATGCGGAATGCCACAGTGTTACTTCATCTGACTAATTTTTTTTATTGGGGGATTCCAAATTCTCACCAGTAAGTTTAAATAGTTAGTATTGTTTTATAAGATAAAATATTCCATATATAAAATAAAAGAAAATTGGTAATTTAACCCTAGAACTACCGGAAATTTTACTCAAGTTTTATAAAAACATTCTACACCAGAATTTTTACTTAAAACTATTTAATTTGTTTATTTAACTTATTATTGTCTGATTTATACATTTAGTTTGTTTTGAAGAAATTTCTGGTTTGAATAAATATTTTGAATGTACATGTCGGGTCCAATGGACCCGTCTGGTAGACGGAAGGTTAAATCCGTCCGGTGTGAATTCCAACGGTAGTGAGAATTCGGTCGATTAGTGATGACGTCACAACTCGCGTCCTCAGGCCTTGAGTATTTCGATGGCAACGGTCCAGAGCCATAGATTTTTTTCTTTTTATATATTAAATACAATGAAATATTAACTTAAACAATATAAAAAGATAGAAGTTAAAGCTAAATACAAGAGTTCAAAGAGCGGCCTGAAAGCCACTTTCAATAGCCATTAAAGTTGCAGAATGGCAGCTAATCAGGGAGCCGCAAATTCGGCGAGAAGCGGATGTACTTACACTGTTAGGACCTGTTAAACATAGCACAATTAGGATTGCCAGTTTAGTCTATTTTTTTATTCAGAAATTCAGAGTTGTAATATGTGCTTTATTTAATGACGGACATTTCCTAAAGTAAAAATTATTCTTTCGGAATTTATAATATGAATTGTGAATTTATGAATAAAAAAGGCGCCAAACTGACATGAAAGAAATTTCGGCAATTTTAGAGGAAAGTTTGTTCAGGAATTCCGAATTTTCATCAGAATTATTTTTGTTTTATACAACGATATATCTCCCGCAAATGAAATAAAATTAGTATTCAAAAATTTCTAGTGTGAAATCGACATTTCTGAATAAAAAATCCGTAAGAGTTTCACAAATACTGCTTAACTTATTGGCTAGGTTATCGGTGTCATGATTGTGTTAGTAATTTACTTATTGAATTTCAAAAGCCTCATATGAAAGGCAATTTTTCAAGAACTTTACATTAGCCAAAGCGATATAAGTAAGCGTCCTATCTTAAATGGGAGAGGTAATCGCAAGATTAAAGGCGAGGTCACGTCAATCAAGGTCATACGCCACCCAGCGGATGGAGTGAAATACAAGAGGATTATTAACTTCTTTCCCCTTTGTGGATGATCTATAAGTTCGATATCTATGAAATAACTATGCGCACGCGCAGCCGTGATTTTATTCGTTTGTCGTCTGCAGTACTTGGAAGTATAGATATAATTCGATTTATTTATTCGCCATTATTTAATTTATTAATTCAAGTTAGTTATTTAAACAAAATCAGTTCTTTTAAGAACTTATATTATTTGGGAAAATGCCACGTTGGCGTTTAATTATTGCAGTTTTCAAAACTGCAAATATAACTCTCTATCTGAGAGAACTCATTTTTTCGCTTCCCAAAAGAGAAAAACAGGTTAGTTTTGTGTTTTATTATAATTTATAAAAAAGTTAAAATATTATTTAATATATATTATTAAATGTCAGTGATTTTAATACGTTCTATTTAAATTATGTTTTTGTAATGCAATGAACAAGGACATATAAAAATTAGTTAATGTATGTTAAGATAGAATTTTACAGCAGCGTTTTTAATTCGATTCCTGATAAGATAAAGTTATAAAAATTACATAAACATGTGCATTTCCAATGAGAATTAAACGTTTTATTACGCTTAGAGTTTAAGTATAAATTTTTTAATTAATTTTAAGGCATATTTTTTATTTACCAGGCGCAGGCGATAAATTGCCAAATATTCTCTTGATCGAATTGTATTTATAATATTTAAAATAGAAACATTTCATTCATTCCATTTAAAACTCATTTAATTTTACATTAGGATCCACTTTGATTTAAAATGCAAGCAATAATTCTTGTACTATTAAACCAGCAATAATTGATTATTTATAGTTTTAAATATTTTGAGGATTTTAGACAACAGCTTTAAAAAAAATTCCTAAAATCGACAAATTACTTTTTTTTTTTTAAATCTAGAAATATATCGGTCATTGTGTCATATCGGGGAAAAATAGTTTTCATGGGATACCTGCACTTCGCACAGGTGAATAACATTGCAGAAAGGATACAAAGTATAGAAGAAACTTCAAAAATTGGAATAAAATATAAAATAGTTACAATTAGTACGTGGTATGCTCAATTAAACATTTATTATCTTACACCGGTTCTTCGCAAGCGTAAAATGGATAACTTTCCGTAATCGGGCCGATAGCCATGATTGGCGTCAAATGAGAAAACAGTATACAATTGTAACTGTATAAAAGTTAAATAATGGTTAGAAAATAAAAGTAACTTTTATCGAAATAACCCAATTACGGAACATTCTCCAAATTTGAAAAAGGCTTATGAAACACACAACAATTGCCAATAACTGAAAACTATAGACTAATAATAAGCTCGACGTAGCAGTTGTTGGTCGGTAGCCAATAATTTCAAATTTCCCTTTTAATTTTGTTCGGTTTCAATTTTTGAATTTTTTTATTTTTTTTTTATTTTTTTTTTTTTTTTAAATCTGGCTTCCGCAAAAGAGTCGGAATAAGTAGTAGAAAAAGGGCTGCGGACGGGGATGGGCCAATTGAACGTATTAAAATCACTGACATTTAATAATAAATATTAAAAAATATTTTAACTTTTTTATAAAAATTATAGGGCTGAAAATCACGTTTAAGATGCTTAAAGGTTTTAAATAATTCTCTTTTGCAATTTCCAAACCAGCTGGTATATTTTAGAAATCGTAGTTTGTTACATAACTTACTCAATTGTTGTACTTGTATATACAGTTGTAACAACCATAAAGAATGTTTAAGGATTTATCAGCTACGTTTAGATAACGTAAAATTAATTTGCTAATTTATAATCAAGTTGTAAAAATACTAAAATGTTGTATTGCTACTAGAAACACATCCATGTACATAATTTTTATTTTTCTAGCATATCTGGAGGGAAAAATCGATTAAAATTTTTTATCTTTTCATATATATGAACAGGGTTAGATTAAATAAACAGTGTAAAAAAGTACTTTTATGTTAGCCGGCAGCAGTTCATAAACCGTCAAATATTTTTCCCATCACCAGCGTTTATGTTGCATTCATTTCATTCAAAATATAAAATCATCATTTTAAAAATATACTCGTCATTTGAAAAACATAACTTTATTTAAAATACATACATACTGGTATATTACATCAATTTAAACACATGCTTTTCGCTCATTATATTTAAAATACATTTTCTTTTCTAATAAATAATAACATAAACCCAAGGTGGGCAAGTTTCTTCCAATGTGGAAAAAACCCGAATAGCTTGCATAAAATTCAGGTCTATTTGAAGATATTTACAATTTAAGAGTTATAGGCGGAAAAGCAGACAAAGCCATTTTAGAGAATACCTGTTAAAATTTTAATCGTGAATTTCAAATATTTACTCACTCATGGAAGATTAACCTTGTTTACCAGATTTATTGCAAAATATTTTTGTTACAATTGTTTTGATAAAAGTATATGTATTTAAAAAATAGTTGCAATGTCAGTTTAGTTTCGGGGCAAAAGGCAATACTGTTTACGTAGCATTAGTGCTTTTTCTCCCGAAATTAAAATGACATTGCGATTTTTTTTTTTTTAAATACACATATTTTCATCAAAACAAACTGTAATAAAAATATTTTGCAATAAATCTGGTAAACAAGGTTCATCTTCCATGAGTGAGTAAATATTTGAAATTGATGATTAAAATTTTAACAGTTATTCTCTAAAATAGCCTTGTTTGCTTTTCCGCCTATAACTCTTAAATTGTAAATATCTTCAAATAGACCTGCGCACGAGATGCGCAGATGGTAGATTTTCTGTCATATATGACGTCATACAAAAAACCCGCGTATTTGCGTTATCCACTCCATCCACAAGATGGCGCAGCTGTGTCAATTTACGGCAGATTCCAGCATTAACTTTGTACGCTTACTTATAGCGCTTTGACATTAGCACCATCAAGCAAAATCTCACTTATAAACATTTAAAAATATCCTTTATACAAATAGTGGTGTGGAGTGTTTTTTAGTTCTCTAAATAAACAAATTAATGTTTTATAACCATTACACAGTTGCCAACCTTCCGATTTTTTGGATACCAGTAAAATCCTACAAAAATGTTCCTTTTATTCAATTGCGTAAATTGTGCGATTGCATAAAGCAAGTATTTTTGCATTAAAATACTGGCATGAAAAAAAGCGGGAGGTTGGCAACTATGCCATTATATCATACTGGATCAGTAGAAGTCTACATGCAGACCTCGAGCCGCACGCGGCTCTTAAGTAGCTATGAGCGGTGTGAGACACTCTCTCAGATAGCATGCACATTAGTAGCAAGTTTGATTTTTTCTGATGCTATCTTGCCGTGACAAATTTGCTGCAAATCTCCCACAAGGTATACCATTACCCACTTGCATGAGTAGTTTGTTGTGAAACTGATGCAAGACTATCTTTAATTCACGAAAGTGACGAAATAAAATAAAAATCCCTCTGTTGAGAGAATAATCAATCAGCACATGCGTAGAAATTGCAGAAATTGGATGCTAATCAAAGCAAAGACACACACATTATTATTACTGTTATGGAATCTCATTTTCATTGATTGGTTAAGTTAAGGAACTCAGAAAAAGGCATTCATTATTTCATCTCTTCAAATGTAGTTATTTTTGTAAAGTAAGATTTTATCTATAATCTACAACTTATTTCATATTAAAATGCTTACAACTTCAAAATTTATGTTAATTTACTAAGTAATGTTTACGTCTTCGGTCATTTTAAATTTATATTGAAGTTGTAATTTTTAAAAGAATTTTTCACAATATTATTGGATTTTTTTAAAATATCGTTTTAACACATTGCCGACGGGCAATTTTTATCAAATCAGAATTTTAAAACAATACAAGTCCTCTCTGTTCTGAAAGTCTTTTGTAAATTGGTGTTCTATATAGATTTTCCAAGTTTATGCATGGGTAAATATCTTTCAATGTTCGAATTTAATATAGGAAAATGTCTTACAATCTAAAAAATATGGACAGCATGATATAAATGCATTTTCTGTAAGGTAGAAACTACGCCTTTAGTCAATGATGTTTTTTGAATGAAAACGAGAATTCTCGTTTCCCGTCGTGAATGTGTTAATTGATATTTATTTATTTATTTATTTTTGCCTTTAACCCAATTCGAATCTACGATTTTTAACCCTTTCTGAACTGCATCCCTTAAAGAAATTTTATTCGGTTTGCACCGCTTTTCTTAAACGCTAACTATACTTATCAAATACCAAAAGAAAATTCTCTAGTCAGACCTTGCTTTTCCGCCATAGTGTGACAACCTAAACAACCTCCTATCAGTGTCAGGGAAAAATATAACAGTAAAGGGAAAACTTTCACCAATAAAAACGAATAGAAATTTTTACTATGTTTGTGAAATTTTTTTTTCATGAATAAAGCACTTAAATAAAGCAAAATTTTCCATTCATATTTACTGTGGTAATCAGAAACTGTTGTTCCGATTAAAAAAAAAAAAAAAAAAAAAACAGCCGCCAATTTGTGATAACCTATTCAGTCACATCGTTCGAAAATGGTAGACACTACACTACATGCTTCCCTAAGTTTATTCATAACTCCATTTTAATTTCCGGCTTATTGCATTCAGGGTTCCCAGTTTATTCTACTTTTTTATTCAGAAAATCTGAATTCAAAGTAGAAAGAACGAATAGTAATTATTGGTTTATTTACCACTCCCAGGTATAAACTATTACGTTTTTGTAATTACGAATTCCCGTCTAAATTCTATAACTTTCTTTTTTTTTTACTAATATGCTAAGATTTTATTTAAAATTTCTGATATAAAATACATGTTGTTTATAAATTAGTTGGTTGAAAAGAATGATTTAATGAATAGAATTGACAGGAAAAAAATTAACGTACATATTGCTGTAAGATAGAAAAATAGTTCAAGTTTACCATTATCACAAATGTTCTATGTTACTTCCTTTCGTGACTCTGCAAATGTCCTATCGGTAAATCCTTTCTTCCCACAGATTTGTCGGCATGTTTCCGTCGATTAAATTAATTGCAGTGCAGATTCTTGATTTGAGTTCAGAAACGCTGCAGGAACTAGTGGCTTGTACACTTGATCCTTTACAAAACCCCGTGATTGTGGTGGCCATTGAATAACACATCCGCTCCATGAGCTCCTGTGTCAGTTATGACACCTAACGCTTTGTGTGAATAAACTTCGGCAATATTACTACCATGGAACTATAAAGAAAGAAGAACTGACACATCCATAAAATAGTGAAGCGTCAACTGTAACCGCTTTCGCAGGGATTGATTACCGCCGGGGAAAACTTCCACCAGTAAATTTAAGTATATATTTTCTCTTTATTCAAACGCCTTATTAATGAAAATTATCAGTCAAAAATAATGGCAAAAACTGATATTAATTTTTACTGGTGTAAGTAAACTTCAGCGGTAGTAGTTGCACCATATTGTGGTAACCAAGACAACCTCCTGTCAATGTCAGTGAAAAGGTTAAAATACCTGGGCAGCTGACACCAGAAAAAAGAAATAAAATTTTTTATTTACGGTATTTGTCAGAGGAAAATTCCCAAGAATAAGGAAGGCGCTTAAATAAGACGAAATTTTCTATCCATGTTTACTGGTGGAAGTTTTCACAAGCGATAATCAGAAACTGTAGGCTGGATTATAAAAAACAGTTGCCATCTTGTGACAACCTCCTCAGTTACTTCAGTCGCAACTGCTAGACAATACACTACATATCTCCTCCTCTTTCTTCATAACTCCATTATTACTACTAGTCTGACTTTCAACTAGTTAATTTCATTTATAATCCAGGCAATAGAGACCGTATAGGGACTGTACCTAGCAAAATTCATGGTAGTTCAGGAAATTGGCTTACTTTATGTTATTTGGGTCGCTGAATCCTAATTTGTAACTTCCCACCAAAATTTCCCCCGGCAATCCCCCCAAATTTTGGTAAAATGCCCCCCAAAAAAGGTTTTTATTAAAAGAATCAATTTTTTTATTGTTTTAGGGGAAAAGTATCTAGAAATTCAGAAAGTAGACAAAATTTGCAACAAATTAAATATATGATATTATGACTTAGGATGAAGGGGAAGGGGGATCTGCCTCGGAACATCCGCGCGGTGCTGCGTGAACTAAGTTGCGCAATTCCACTTAACCACTCACACTTTTACATTCGCCCCCCCCCCCCAAAAAAAAAAAAAAAAAAAAATGATTTTTTGAAAAAATTTGGTTTTTGAGAAAAGCGCGCGGAGAATGTTCCGAGGCAGCCCCCTCTCTCCCCGTTTAACCTACGTCATAATATCATCTATCTATTTGTTGCAAATTTTGTCTAGTTTCTGAATTTCGTAATGCTTTTCCCCTAAAACAATAAGAAATTTAAGTTAATCACAACTATTTTTGGTGGGTGCGGGGGGGGGGGGGAATTTTGGGTGTAAGTTAAAAATTCGGATTTAGCGACCCAAAAAACTTAAAGTAAACCTTCTAAGGAAAGTTCGGAGGGGAGATGGGAGGGAGAATGTAAACGTGTGAGTGGTTAAGTGGAATTGCGCAACTTAGTCCACGCAGCACCGCGCGCATGTTCCGAGGCAGATCACCCCTTCCCCTTCATCCTAAGTCATAATGTCATATATCTAATTTGTTGCAAATTTTGTCTACTTTCAGAATTTCTAGATACTTGATTTTTTTAATAAAAACCTTTTTTGGGGGCATTTTACCAAAATTTGGGGGGTTGCCGGGGGAAATTTTGGTGGGAAGTTACAAATTCGGATTCAGCGACCCAGAAAACATAAAGTAAGCCGATTTCCAGAACTACCATTAATTTTGCTAGGTAAAATTCCCTATTGCCTGGACTATTAATATTTTGGAAGTTCTTAACTTACGAAATTGCCCGACTAATTTGTAGACACACTGTATATCACGCCTCTTCCCCTTCCAGGGGTTAATGATTATATGATTTCGTGATTATATAAAGTAAAAACTGTTTCGGAATTGGAGAATAAAAAGGTGAAACTAACGGGTTCGCGTTTAGAAGTAACAGTATAAAAAAAGTACAGTAGAACCTCTTTTATCCGAAACTCTTTTAACCGGAATTCTCGGTTAACCGAAATCCATTTTTAAATTGTTTTTTACTATCACATTTTTTGTGTGCAAAATCCATTTTGAATGCTTTTTTTTTGTTTTAACTATCATATTCCTTCTGTGCAAGCGGTCCTTTTCGAACTACGATCACATATGAATATTTTCGATTCCCTTTCTTAGAGTTCCTTTGAATTTATCTTGAGCTCCCGTAAGCTGCGGAATGGAACGAAGAAAACGAACAAATGAGCAATTATAAAGCTTTTCAATATTTTGAAAAAGGTTTGGCATGGCTGGAGCTAATAATATTAAAAAACTCCGTGATAGAGTTTTAAAGCAAAGGAAATCGAAATAGCGACAAAAAAAAAAAAACATTTTTTCAAACCTTTCTAATAAAATTAAAAGATACTTATGTCCAAAATTAAAAATCAGGTAATTTATTCTTGTTTCTACTTTGCTATTGCTTTATTTTTACTAAGCGCTTGTTACCATAATAAGAAATATTGCATATATTTCTCCTTAAACTCAAAATTGAAGCATTCTCGATTATCCGAAAATTTCTATTTTCCGAAAGAGGGTCGGTCCCAATTACTTCGGATAATCAAGGTTCTACTGTAAAATATTATCTATTCTTGCTTTTCAGAGGTGCATTTTGATATTTCAAGCTTTTTTTTTTTACAGTGGGATCCACATGCATAGCTACCAATATCTTACGCTTTCTTGTACCACAATAATTTTATTGAAAATTTTACCTTTTTATCCCCTTAATGATCGCTTAATATTTGGAAAAACCATCAAAAAATTACCTATTTTTTTATTATAGAAATTGAATAATTATAAGGTTTCTATATAAAATATGCAATTAGTTTTTTTTTTAAGGCGAAAAAAAAAAAGTTTTTATAGAACAAATTCACATTTGTGGAAAAGCCAGCATGCGAGAATTTTGTGTTCTAATGTTTGTTTTACACCATACAAATTAATGCGAATAGGACCTTTATTTTTCACATCTTAGATCTTTATCTATCATCATCAAACAAGTTTTTACAAACAATATTCGACATGATATAATATACATTAAATTTTGATTATTAATAATTTTTTTGAGTGTAATATATTTCGAAGCATGCAATTCAAAGTCCAACATCACACTTAGCGCCAAAAACCGAACCCAAACGCGACTATTCAAAGACTTCACACCGAAATGCCAGTTAAACTTTTCTGGTATCAGAAGATTTTTCCATCAATAAATCTCCAGCCCGGATATATGACGGGCAAGAGAAAAAAAGAACGACACCTCAGCCCGTGATATTGACGGGAGCGAGAATTAAGGGGTTAAAACGCCATAATCGGCCGATTAAATGAGGTGAAAATTTCTGTTAAATTTTTCTGGTACAAAAAAGCGGAAGAGTTGGCAGCTATGCACATGCAGGGCTTCCAATCGGTCCGTTTTTTAATACAACTTTTTTTTTCAAAGAAAACTCTAATTTATAATTTTCTTAGAAACTAACCACAAAAAGCGTTTTTATTGCTATTGTTGCTAAAACTAAATTTTCGATGAATTATTACTGGTTTTCAAAAATTGAACCAGTGGGAACACTGCAAATGTGACAAAAAAGCAAAAATTTAGTAATTTTAAGACTATCTGAGTACGTGTACATGGCCACTACCGGCTATCACACGAGGTGCAGAAAGAGCCGCCACGGCGTCCACGAAGTACCCCGCTTTGACCCCGATCCGTCCCATAATATATAAATCCGACATGCGACAGAAACCCGGCTCAGTAAAACTCTAAAGATGGGTCGGAACAGGCTCGACCCGATGCAGGGACTCCGTCGTATCATTGACTCTTAATCGCGGGACATCTCGCAGGAAGAAGTGCCCGTGCTCAGAGGCTAGCGAGGGGGGCCCCACACCAGCTTAATTTACCGCCAGCCGAAACTGAGGATCCCCTATTGACAGGTTACTTCTGTGCTTTCAGCCAGCGGATGAGAGTTAGTAGACAGACAAAACAAAAGCAAATAGACAAGGAACCCGGCAGCACAGACAGCCACCTCATCGGGTTGGAGGCTAAAATTCCAGAATTAGCTAAAACTCGATTCATATATGAAAACACAATCGGTTTAGCAAGTCATATCTTGGTGGAAAACACCTAAAAACCAAATTCTAGAGATCGACTGGTAGGTTTACCATTGCGTTTCCTGCACCCAAAGGTATGAAAACATGGCGGACTGGGAGCAGGAAAACACAATGGTATACCTACGAATCAACTGGTAAAATTGGGTTTTTAGGTGTTTTCCACCAAGATATGACTTGGCAGACCGATTGCGTTTTAATATGGGAATCCAAGTTTAGCTAATTCTGGAATTTTAGCCTCCAACTCTATGAGGTGTTTGTCTCATGGTTCGTACGCCTACTTGAATTTTGCAGACAAGAAAATTTTTTGGCACCAGTATTATCTTATAGAAAATCACTTCTTAAAAGAAGGTGGAATTTTGCAAGTTTAACCTAGATTTCTTTTTCTATAAAAAGATACTGAAAGTTTTCCTGGAGAAATAATGGTATCCGTACGAGCCATGTGTCTGTGTTTTCGGCCCCCGGTCTAAAAGTTATATCCCTCGACTCCAACAGCCGCCCAGCTCAACCCCGAAGGCCCCCACCCGAACCCAAATGAGGTGAAACCAGGCAACATGCTGAAGCCATGAGACAAGAAAGAAAGAACATAAAACACAAACTTAATCTAAACATAAACACGCTACAGGTCAGCGAACCGGTCTCGCACCGAGAGGATATAACCTGAAGACGAAGTAGTGCAATACGTCCCATCCTCTCGTCACAGGATTCCGGTCAAAGTCAACCCATAATCAAGACAGCACTGAACGGCACCAGCCAGCGGACCAGGAACACGAACAGGGGACAAACCCGCATGGCCCACGGACACAGTCAATGTCGGACGGTGAAAAGATCCAAAGTCGCTCGAACCAGTCCCAAAAAATCCAGCAACTAGCGGATCGAGGACACGAACAGGGGACCTACACACATCGCCGGCTTACTCAGTCCAGTAGCCAGCGACGCGACCCGAGACCACCCGAGGACCATAGAAAATAATAAATAAATACAATAAAGTTCGAAACCCAATCGGATCCAAGAACATCTCGTTCCCTGAAGCCTCTCCCGCTCTCGGATCAAGGGCTGGGTTCGAAAGCGTGTTAGTAGATAGATAAAAAAAACAGGTAAGTTAAATCTACAACCCATCGGACCGCTTTAAGAAAAATGGTAGCCATCCACCACCAAGAGGGGGGGGGGTGCATAGGATAATCTTCCAATGCGTATTTATAAGGTGGTTTCAGAGCTCAACATCGGGCTACAGATTAGAAAAATAAAGCAAAAATGTTTTCAGAACTCACACGGATCCAAGGGCACTACGGAGGTAGTCTAACAAACCCTCCTAGATATTCAAGGCACCCTTGAATCAACTACTGAGTTCCGACGACAAGCACCTACAAAACAATATTAGTAGATAGAAACAAAAAACAGGAAAATTAGTTCTCGTCACCTGATCAGAACCTCTGGAAAGGGTCGCTACATCTCTTAGGACACATTGACTGACGTCAATGGTCCAGCGAGCAGAGGATCAAATTCCAGGGACGAGTAAAGAAAAAGCAAAAAGGATATATCCGGTCGGACCCGGTGGTAGCTGCCTGTGTCCTTTTAGCTTACCTGCCTCAAGTACGTCCACCTGCTTCGACCACCCGAAGTCCCTATCGCACATTCGACTTGACGGGTATCTGGATCCTGGTAAGAAGCCCATTGTCTTCCCTTCCAAGAAAGTAACGTAGCTATCTCGTGCCTTTCGAGTCACCTCAATGCTCCTCACGCCCATGAAGGTCGAATGGAAAACCACCAAACGATGCAACATCAAGGTGGCGCGGAGCACCCATTCATATGCTCGCTCGAAAAGGCAAGACCGCATTACGCCTTCCTTTTTCAGGTCGACGCTGGAACTACTCACCATTCACCAAGTTGGTATCTACACACGATGGCGTACAGGCGACAGGCTACCCAGGTGCACGTTGCCCCTTCAGACCAGTGTTGCCAGTGGGCTACTTTTTTAAAATTCAGATTCCTTGATTTCCACCACTTATTTGTAACGGTAAAATTCCCTTTGTTTTCGCCTTAATTAATATGTCATTAAATAAGGCGCATTTTACAATTTCAAAAAAAGCGGTGGCAATCAAGAATCTGAATTAAAAAAAAAGTAGCCCATCTAGCAACACTGCTTCAGACGTAGTCTGAGAGTTGGTCGCGGACTCCATCAGCGACCTGAGCCACTCTGAGCACCCGCTTTCGTCTTCTCTCCAAAAGTGGAAAGGGACCGCTACTGCGACCTCGGCCAGGCTTCTGGTCATCCTTCCGCGCACTTGGCCGGATTGATTCAGAAACACCCGGGGGCTCACGCATCCTAATAATTGTAAAAGCAACGGGACACTAATATGATATTGTTTTCACATAAATACACATATGCATTTTTTATCAAAAATATTATTGACAAAGTAGATGCATTTTATTTCCAAAACTTGGCACTGTAGTGGTGCATACAGATGCTGTCTGCCGCTATTCAAGAGGAAATTTCATTTGGCAACTACTAAAGCGATATCAAAGTTTTTAAGTATTTGAGAAAGTAACTAAATCAAAAACTTATATAAAATACGTATGTTACATTTTTTAAATTAAAGTTAGTAAAAGTTAGTTGTTAACGAGTAACGGCATGGGCAATTTTTGTTGTAAAATGAAGAAATTATTGACTGACACCGGAATTTTAAAACGACTTTTTTAGAAATTAAAAACATGTTATTTAAACTATTCATTGTAAAAGCAAAATTTTAGTAAAATATTCTTGTGTTGTTCGTAAGTTTGGAATTAAAATTAGGTATCCCGACCCGGGCACAGTATGACAGAAAGGGTTAATTAAAGAGTAATAACTTTTGCAAATCGAAAAAGCCTAAACGTTTAGCTTCGCTATGAAAGCTACTCATTAAATTTTAACTACCTTAAATCGTAGGCAGTCTTTCTCGAAGATAAATTCATTAACCCGTTGGGGACGAGCGGCACGTATACGTGCCGCATGAAAAGCTTAGAATCCTTGTTTTTTCTCACCAGTAAAATTTTACTGTAAAATTTGCCTTATTTAATCAGCGCATTTCCTCGATTCAAGAAGACACAAATTTCTGTTTTTAAAAAACGGTGACAAAAGATTAAAAATTTCGTAAAAGGCTCCCGTCCCGAAGGCGTAGGGAATTTCTAAACGAAAAACATATACATAACTTTACTATTATATAGTAGCGGTATCAATGTTTTTTTCTGTTAATAATACAGCATCTCTGGATGGAAATATAAAAATTTTAATCATTCAGTCATACCAGTGAATAAATGCCACCCCCACCCCCCCACCCCCCCCAGTGTTTTACCTTCATTTGTATTTAAATTTGTTTCAGAGAATTTTTATTAACAGAGCATGTAAAGTTTTTGATGGTATACCCATATCGCAATCGTCGTAAATCTTCTGGATAACATAGTAAATATTCCCGTAGCTATAGTGTATACTCTCTGGTGTGCACTCGTAATTTTTAGCTTTCACTATCTGTTTTTTTTTTTTTTTTTTTTAAGACTACACCACTGCTACAGGTATATTCACAATACATTTTCTGGTCAGATCACGAGGCATTCTGATTTACTCACTAGGACCAGACCATACGGAATTTTAATGTCTTGGAAGAGGTGACCGACTGTAACATGCAGTGCGTATTTTTGATGCACACAATTTAATTATAACACAATTTAATGCTGATTCGGCATAATTTAAAAAATATCTACGTAAAGAATTTACGTACATTTATAAATATATTTCTCATTGTCTAAAAACGCAACAAAGCGAATTACGCGTCTCACGTGCTTTTAATAAGGTTAGAATTCTTTGTGCGAGAGTTTGTAAACTTTGCAGGTTAGAATCTTACTTCATCACCCATAAACGTATTGCCACCTTGAAAAAAAAAGCATCGAAAAAGGATGCGTCAATTTTTGTCGTGTAGCAATATGAAAATGTGTGAAATTCGTTAAATCCGCCATCACCAATACATGCAAGAGAACTCCGCACCCATGAAAACAAAATAAAACAAAACATCGCTGGATGCATCAATCTCGCTGCTTAGCATTCTCAAAAATGCATGAAATACTTTAAAACCTATAACTAATATTCAAAAACAAATTTGTTCCATAAATTGCTAATAATGTTTGAATTAATTATTACAACTTAATTAAATTGAAAAAATTCAATCTTTTTGCTGCTAGGATTGGAACCGGACTTCTACAGGCGACATTCTATATAGCTACAAACTATAGCTCACAAACCGCTGAGGAAAAATATATCATCGGACAGCCTTTCAGGGACATTCAAAATCAGTATGGTCTGAGTATTTGAATTTGGCCAGACAGTCAGAACGGATCACTTTCTGAAACCAGGATCTATTGCGCCTGCTTCAGATCGCCTTATATGAAGATGTATATTCAGCAGCAACTTGTCAACAGAATCGTCGCATAAAAACTCGTAATATTAAAAAACCAGTTCGAGAGCAAAAATTTTATTTTTAAATTTAACCTTCTCGCTGCGCAACACGAGATATCTTCGGGCAACGTAAAAGTAGCAAAATTTGCGCAACCCGAGTTTTCCGTGGGGATACATTTTTTCCGTCTAATTAACCCTCCTTGATTATTCCCACCAGCTGTTTTTTTATTGTAAATTTTCCTTTATTATAATCGGAGCATTTTCCCGATTAAATTAGACAGAATTTTTTGTTTTGAAAAACCGGTGACAAAAGAATAAAGATTCTTAAAAGACGCTCGTCGCGAATGGGTTAAATACGCAATTTTTGAAGCTATTTTGATAAAACAATTACGCAGCGAGAGGGTTAAAAGCCTATGGTATCACTTATGACACCATCACTGTTCCCGATTCAGTAGATTTTTTTATTCACATATTCCGTATTCACACCAGGAATTTTAAATGGAAATTTTTTATTTATTTAATAACAGACATATTGTTACTAAAATAAGTCAAATTTACTATTTAGATTTTTCTGGTATGAATTCCGATTCTCTGAAATACACAATTTCTGGAGCGCATTCTACACTGGGAATTTTAAGGGTTAAATTGCAGGTAAACATTTTCTGGGTGTCATTTTAAATATGGTTTCATTACCTCCCGGGAACAGTGTTGCCAGTGGGCTACTTTTTTTTATTATAATTTCTTGATTGCCACCACTTATTTGAAACGGTAAAATTCCCTTTGTTTTCGCCTTAACCCCTTAACCTACAATGGCGGGCATAGCCCGCGTACGATGATCGAGCCAAATGTAAATGCTTCTTACCACTAAAATTTCATAGTAAATCTAGCTTAATTTGATCGTCGAAATTCCATGATTAAACAAAACGAAAATCTCTATTAAATTTTAATGGTAGCTATGGATTTGCCAAACCGTGGAGCTGTTGAGACGTAAATCGTAGGTTAAGGGCAAAGCGTTATAAGTAAGCGTCCTATCTTAAATGGGAGAAATAACCGCAAGATTAAAAGCGAGGTCACATCAATCAAGGTCATGCGCCACGTAGCGGATGGAGTGTGAACTACAGGTAGATACCTAACTGTTTTCTTACTCACACCACTAAAATTGTAAAGTTTTTGTCACCTTGATTAATAACTGAAGTGCTTTTGATAAGGCGAAAAAAACTTCGTGATGTCAAGTGCATCTGGATGACTCTCTCGCTACGCCATTATTTTGCAATAAATGTGGCAAACAAAATTCATTTCCGTGAGTGACTAAAGATTTAGAAAATACGCGCCACACTAAAAGCCCGTGTATGTGAATTATCACTCCGTCCACAAGGTGGCGCAACTGTGTTAATTTACGCCTGATTCCAGCATTAAGTTTATTCGTTTACTTATAACGCTTTGGTTAAGGGGTTAATTAATATGTTATTGAATAAGGCGCATTTTACAATTTCAAAAAAGTGGTGCCAATCATCAAGAATCTGAATAAAAAAAGTAGTCCATCTGGCAACACTGTCCGGGAATGTCTATCTTTTTACTAAGAAACCATAGTAAATTTTAATTTCCCTTTAAAAATCTAAATGGGAGTTTCTACATAAAAGTATTGTTTTCTAACAGTTTTCATTAACTCACTTAAGAACATAACTTTCTGATTGGATAAAGCTCATATTCGCGGAACAAACTATCTCTACCTTCTAAATTTTAAAATTAGTTAAAAATAGGAAATTCTAAGGTAATTTATTTTTGTCTGCTGTTATGCAAAATGTATTGATGTCACTCTCGTCCCTAGGCTCCGAAATTTGCAGCTTAAATATTCCCGAGAAAGAGCGAAAGAAGTAAGACGATTTTCTAAACGCAGAAATACTTTACTTCGAGGTTTAAAGTTAAGGAAAGTTTAGAAATTTATAACAAGCTTTGTGAGAAATCTGCTGCGGTGTAAAAGTAAACTAGTTCCATGAAATCGTTTTAGATAAAAAATGTAATTTATTTTTTCCAAGTCAGAAACTTAAAAAAAAAAAAAAATAATAAACAATATTATTAACAATATTATTTTAAACAATATTAATATATAGTATTATTACAATTGTTTGGAACAAAGTTTGGAAACTATATTTTTGGACACCCGACTGATTCAGTCGATAGTAAAATCATTCATTCTGTCCATCACTACTACTAACCCATCTTTGTTTCGAATAATGTTTTGAAATTTTACTTTAGAAGATTCTGGTTCACTATTTTCATTCCAATCATACAAAAAAGACTATCAGTCGTAAGATGGTGTTATTTTTAAGTCGCTAAATTTCGTCCATTCATCTGAGTGGACTTAACCCTCTCGCTGAGCAACCCCAGAGTTTCTCGGGCAACGTAAATGTAGCAAAATTTGCGCAACCCGAGATTTCATCAGGATGCATTTTTCCGCCTAATTAACCCTCCTTGATCATTCCCAGCAGTAACTTTTTATTGTAATCCTCATCTAATCGGAGCATTTTCTAGATTAAATCAGGCAAAAATTTTTGTTTTGAAAAACCGGTGACAAAAGAATAAAAATTCTTAAAAGACGCTTATCGCGAAGGAATTAAATACACAATTTTTGAAGCTATTTTGATAAAAAAAATTACGCAGCGAGAGGGTTAATATATAAAGCCTCTGAAAAAATATTTTAATACGATTCAAAAACGATTCATAATTAATTGCTCTAATTATAAGAAAACAAATTGTATCTATCAATTTATGGATTTGTTTACAAGATTTATAAACATTTCTTTTTCTTTTTCATTTTCTTACTTATACAATATGCTTAAGAGACAAAATATATAGTTCATAAAAAATGAAAAATTGAATAAACTTGGTATTACTATTCGATTTGCATTTAAAAAATATATATTCATTCCCTTTATATGATTTTCAAAAATAAAATTGTTTACAATTTCTCATAAAACCATTCTCAATGACGGTGGCCATTTTCCAATATGGCGTCCATTAGCTACCCTGATTTTGAAAGTTTCATGTATAAAAGTCATGCTGAAGTTTTACTGAATCGAAAAATGTATGGTTTACCAAGTCCCCTGGCATGAAATCACACAAAACCCTGTCTCAACGACGGCGGTCATTTCCCAATATGGCGCCCATTAGCTACCCTGGTTTTGAAAGTATCATAAATAAATGTCATACTGATGTTCTGGTGAATCGAAAAATATATGGTTTACCAAGTCCGCTGAGAAGAAACCAGAAGAGACCCTAGCTCAACGACTAACGGAAGTTATTTATTGAATTTTAACTACCTCACGTTGCAGGCAGTCTTTCTTGAATATAAAGCAAGATATTGAAAATTTGATACATTTATCATAAAAAAATATATAAATAACTTTACAATAATATAATAGTGGTATGAATGTTTTTCCGCTAATAAAATATCATGTCTGCATGGAAATGTAAAAATGTTTATCATTCAATCATACCACTGAATAAATACTCCGCAGTGTTTTGAATCTTCATTCGTATATAGATCTCTTTCAGAAATTTTTTATTAACAGAGCGTATAAACTGTTTGATGGTATGCCCACATCGCAATCTTCGCAAATCTTCTGGATACCATAGTAAAACTTCTGAATAAATGCATACACCCCCCCCCCCCCATAACTATAGCGTATACTCTCTGGTGTACACTCGCGGTTTTTAGCATATACTATCTGTTCTTTATTTATTTTTATTTATTTATTTATTTATTTTACGATTACACCACTGCTACAGGCATATTCACAATACAGTTTAGGGTCAGATTACGAGGTATTCGGATTTATTCGCTATATTCAGACGATACGGAATTTTAATGTCTTGGGAGTGGCGGAGGACTGTAACATGCAGTACATATTTTTGATGCACACAATTTAATTATACAACAATTTAATGCTGATTCTGCATAATTAAAAAATATATTAAAGCATTTACGTACATTTATAAATATTTTGCTCATTGTCTAGAAACGCAAAAAAGTTTATTGCGTGCCTCGTGTGCTTTTAATAAGGTTAGAATTGTTTGTGCGAGAGTTTGTAAACTTTGCAAATTAGTATTTTACTTTATGATGCATAAACGGTTTGCGGCATTGAATAAAAAAGTCGTACAAAAAGGATGCAAAAAGGAATGTCGGGTAGCAATATCAAAAATACAAGAAATTCGTTAAAGCCGGGATCACCAACACATGAGCGCTCCGTGCCCATGAAAACTAAATAAAACAAAACATTGCTAGACGCATCAATCTTGCAGCTTAGCCATTTCAGAAATGCGTGAAATAATATAGTCCTGTAACTACTATTGAAAAACAAATTTGTTTTATAAATTGCTAATATTGTTTAAAATTATTTTTTACAACTTAACACGTTCACGCCGGCGCGGTGGGTCACACTCGACTGTCTCAAAGTCTCAAAGCTTTTGCCACACCCCTGTTATTTTGCAGAAAATGCTGTTCCTTCAAATCGCCCAATTGCTCTAATTGAATAAAACAACATTTTCTGCATTAAAATACTGGTATCCAAAAGGTCGGAGACTTTCCAGCTCTGAGATAGTCGAGTGTGACCCACCGCGCCGGCCGGCGTGAACGTGTTAATTAAATTGTAAAAAAATAAATACTTTCCATATGTCATTTAAATTGTTCTTTTTAACTTAAATAAATGCTGAAAAATAAAAATAAATCATTTTCAATCTTTTCGCTGATAGGATTGGAACCCGAGTTCTACACACGACATTCTGTATAGCTACTACTTACTCTCTCACAAACCGTCTAGGAAAAAAAAATAACCGAGCACCCTTTCAGGGACATTCAAAATCAGTATGGTCTGGATATTTGAATTTGGCCAGACAGTCAGAACGGAGTACTTTCTGAACCTAGGAGTATTTGTGCCTGACTGCTCCAGATCTTCATATATGAAGATGTATATTAAGCAGCAACTCGTCAACAGAATCGTGGAATAACAAATCGTAATTTCGAAAATCAGTTCGAGAGCAAACATTTTATTTTAACTCGTAAAAGCCTATGGTATCATTTATGATACCATCAGATTTCCCGATTCAGTGGAATTTTTTATTTACATATTTCATATTCAGAGCAAAAATTTAAAATGTAAATTTTTTATTTATTTAATATTCACACATTTCGTTATTCAAATAAGCGAAATTTACAATTTAGATTTTTCTGGTATGAATTCCGATTCTCTGAATTACGCAATTTTTTGGAACGCATTACACCTTGAGCATTTAACACTAGAACCGCCGTAGCGGTCATTTTGACCGCTAACTAATAAAAATATTTCGATTATCACCAGAAATTTCTTTCTAAAATAAGTTTAAAATGTACCATGGAGAAATAAGTTAAGTAGTTTCAATTAAAATTTCTAGCGTAAAATATTTTTATAACACTTCAGTAAAGTTTCCGGCGGTTCTAGTGTTAATGGTCAAATTGCGGGTATACAATTTCTGGGTGTCATTTTAACCCTCTCGCTGCGGAACCCGAGATTTCCTCGGTGATGCATTTTTCCGTCTAATTAACCCTCCTTGATTATTCCCACCCGTTATTTTTTTATTGTAAATTTTTCCTTTATTTAATCGGAGCATTTTCCAGATTAAATTGACAAAAATTTTTGTTTCGAAAAACGGTGACAAAAGAATTAAAATTCTTAAATGCACAATTTTTGAAGCTATTTTGATAAAACAATTACGCAGCGAGAGGGTTAACTGTGGTTGCATTACCTCGCCTGGAATGTCTATCTTTTTACTAATAAGACAAAGAAAATTTGAATTTTCCTTTAACACTAGAACGCCCGGAAATTTTACTCAAGTTTCATAAAAATATTTGAGATCGGAATTTTTATTTTAAATTATTTCACTGATTTATTTAACGTAAGTCTGTGTGGTTAAAATTTAACATATTTTATGAAAGAATTTCTGGTTCGAGCTGATAATTAATCATATGGTCGGAGTCGGATCGACTCCTTCCGGGCGTTCTAGTGTTAAAAATCTAAAAGGGAGTTTCTACATAAAAGTATTGTTTTCTAATCGTTTTCATTAACTCACTTGGGAACATAACTTTCTGACTGGATAAAGCTTATATTCGCGGAAAAAACTATCTCCACTTTCTAAATCATAAAATAAGTGAAGAACTAATAAACTCTAAGGTAATTTTTTTTTGTCTGTTGTTATGCAAAATGTATCGATTTTACTCTCGTCCCCAGGCTCCGAAATTTGCGGCTTAAATATTCCCGAGAAAGATCGAAAGAAGTAAGACGATTTTCTAAACGCAGAAATACTTTACTTCGTTGTTTAAAGTTAAGAAAAGTTTAGAAATTTATAACAAGCTTTATGAGAAATCTGGTGCGGTATAAAAGTATATTAGCTCAATGAAATCATTTTAGATTAAAAATGTAATGTACTTGTTCCAAGTCAGAAACTTAAAAAAAATAAACAATATTATTAACAGTATTATTTAAAACAATATTAATATATAGTTTTATTACAATTGTTGTTCAAAATATTTCACCGGAAGTTTAAGCGGTACTATTTGATTATCCCGGTGACCAATTTCGCCAAGTCATACAATTCGCAAAATTATACAAATGGAAGAATGTTGCCATTCTAAAATTTTAAGATAGGAAAATTAATTAATTTAAATTTAAAAAATCACTAAAGAATAGAGTTACGTTATTGGTAGTGTCCACTTATAGCGTAGCGACCAAGGCGTACCACCAGTCGACCAAGCAGTCGCCACCAAAAGCGTAGCGATATACCAAATATAAAATTTGATTTATTTAGATCAGGGTGGCCAAATGTGGCACGCCGGATACCCTCAATGTTTTAAAGAAGTAGCCGATTTCTTGAATCGCAGAGATTCGATGATTAGATAAGGCAATAATTACTATAAAACTTTAGTGGTGTCCAACGTGTCACAGTTGGACACCCCTAATTTAGATGATTTCGGACAAAATAATATTAATACAAAATAACAATTTAAGTATACAATTACAAAATAATAATTTACGTATTTAAATGTAGATTTATTAAATTAAACCATAAACAAACAGATAGTTTTAAGATATTGTATTTGTGAACAAATGTAAGCATTTTAAATGTAATAATAGAATTTATTAAGGGACACAATAGATATAAATAATAATGGAAAATTTTATGGAACCTAATGCTCTTTATTTAGTAAAAAAAAAACGTAGATGGATATAACTATAAAATGTATGTAAACATTAGATGTAGGCTTTAAATAACAAATCAAAATTTGCAGTAATTTTAAATAACGAAAGAACAAATAAATTAGTTACACATTAATAAATGTACAAATAAAACGTCGAATTAATAAAGTTTGATGACGTAACAAACACGTGTAAGATGTTTAATGTCAAGTGCATGTGACATTTACGATCATCCATAATTGGCATTTAAACTTACAGTTTGGCGACAGTTTTTTGGTCGACGGGATAATCAAGTAGTACTATTTAAGTTATTTTGGAAAAACATTATAAGCTATACACTACCATTATATTATAAAATCTGTGAATGATAAACTTTTATAACAAATACAGCTCCAAGTCAAAAATTAGAATAATAGAAAAAAGGAATCGTGGTAAAAAATATTTTTTATGCATGGCTTATACAAAAAGTAATACTGGGTAAAACTTAATATTGTAAGAATCTACATAGTTTGTAGAATCTTTTAGCATAAAAATTAAAGGAAATAATACAAAAAATAAAATAATTATTCATAGTTGGAGGAAATCAAAGTATTAGAATAACCATTTACCAGTTCAAAATATTAGAATAATGCATTCTAAAGAATACGTGTTTTAAAAAAAGGGAAAAATAGTTATTCTTTAATATATTGTAGAATCACCTTTACGTTTTATAACAGCAAGAACTCGTTTTGCCAAGCTAGCTACAAGTGGTTCACAATGTTTTCCATATAGACTCCATATTCACAACGTGACCATATAGACTTTATGCTGTAAAGAAGCTCAACTTTGCTTTTTGGCGCACTTGCAGTCTTTTCTTCATTATTCCCCACAAATTCTCTATTTGATTTAAATACGGTGAATTAGGGCAGTACGTTAATTTGGTGTTGGCTAAGCCAGTTCTTGGTAGACACTGACCTGTGTGTGTATGACTTAGAATGTTGGAAAATAAATCGTCTGCACACAGATATTCCGACGATGGTATTATGAAATGCTCAAAGATTTCTTGATATATCTCAGATTCAATCCTTCCGTTAACGATACATAGCCTTCCGGGAGAGTCTATAGTTATGCAAACCGATACCATTACGGGCTGCAAATTTCGCTGATCGTTTAATGCAGTCCTTGTCATATGCTGCTTGCTTCATTCGCTATACACGAACACCTTGATCACCATATGTTACGCAAAAACAATCTCATCACTAAACAATATCTTTTTCCAATCATCCAGACTCCATAAAAATCTTTTTTGCACCATTTCACTCTCTACCTTTTCTGTTTAATGGTTATAAGGGACTTTATCTTTGATACACGAGATTCAAATCCTAGTTTATGGGGACGTCTTAGTGTTGTTGCAGATGTCAACACAGTGTTCCAGGGTTATCAGTCTGGCCTCCAATTTTAACCCCTTGAGGTGCACCGGTATATATTATATACCACCTACGATTAATGAAGTTTTACACCAGAAAAATTTTATTAAATTTTACTTTTCTAACTTTGGTGTAAAAAAGCCGTAAAATTGCTTTTACTTATTTTGAACTAGAATTTTTCAAAGATTCCGGTGGGAATTCAGCATTTCACAAACGTAATTGCTTGCCCCTCAAGGGGTTAATTTGAAAACTCAAACTCATACCGGAAAACGAACGAAGAATTTTAACTTTATATGATTGCCGAATGGTAGAGCAGCGTTGAGGGATTCCCTTGCTGAAATCAGCTTAACACCTAGTCTGTAGGTTTAATGTCTTACATATTAATGAGCCATTGGGAAAAGTACGGGTGTAGTTTGTTAAAAACTAAAAAATTAAAAGAAATATTAAGGATAAAAGCTAGAATTAAGAACTTATTTTTAAGAGATAAAAAATTCAACTTAAGTCTGTAAACAAAGATAAAGATGTTAGAATTAAATTTGAATGTAGGTACAGCTGTAGTTGCAAGAACTGCTATAAAAAAGATACTGGGTGGTCATAAAAAACTTCCCTGATATATGAAACCTTATCGGCCTAATCGCTCAACCAATCGAAAAGAAATTTTAGATATACTTATTTAAAGGTATGCGCTCGAGATCGCGGTGATTTAAAATAATAGAGCTCTCCTGGTTACAGTTACAGTGGAAAAATTTCCAAATTTTCGAATGGCAACACCCATGTTTTCATGCGCAAATTCATTAGCGCATTGAAAAAACATAAATGGCGTTGGATTGATACACGTACGATGAAAATTGAATGATGAACACTGAGGTGAGCGGAAAAAAATATTTTTTTAAAAAATCAAAAACGGGTAGGTGCCAAAAGTTGCCTTTATACTAGTACATCATCTGCGTGCAATATTACCGCTGAAAAAAAATGGCTTGAGTCTGCGCTTTTGGTCCAAAAGTCGAAATTTTGATATTTTTTCAAAAAAATAAAAAAATTCCTATAGAGCTGGCTATTATTTAAAAGTGTTATTTAAACCTTTATTATTAATAACTTAACCTATTTCAACGATAAAACGATATATTTGTTCTGTATAACGGGAGCAAAACTGACAACTTTTGGTAAAAAAAGTCGTTTCCACTCTGATGTGTTCATACAACTAATTGTTTAGAATACAGCTCTTACGTAGTTGCTTTCAAAACTACCCAGGAGGTACCGAGTGGAGTTCGCTGCATTTAATGACACAACAGTGCATAGCTTGACCACCCTTCCATCTGAGCACAATGTTTTATTTATATATTGAATTGTGATTTTTTATCACAGACTGGCATAAGTTTCTTATGTATCAACCTAATCCGTCTCTTCTTTGTATCCCCAGACGTTGGGTGATGCTGCTGTGACACTTGTTCACGTATATTTCTACTGTTTGTGTATGATAAGGCAAGCAGAGTAATGCAGAGGAATTAATGGAATCTATTCAGCCCTCTAGTATCTTCACCAAAATTACATCCAGTTACTGCATAGTGATTGGGAGTTCTGTTCCAACAACATTTTACAACATTTAGGTATTTCATCTTTGAGTATGCCATCATTTACTCTACCTCTTGCATTTTTTATATGCTGATAAGCTTGTTGTTTAATGTGATGGCGATTGTCATCAAAATTACAATAAGAATTTGCTCTTGATGTGAAAAGCTACCATTGTCATAAATAAATATTTTTAGTATTTGTTTTTTGACGTTTTCTGTGATGTTTAGTAGCCGTGTAATTTCCCAAAAGTTTTTAGATCAATTTTTTAGATATGGATTTTATTTGGTGTAAACCATCCTGCGGCATAAACTTGGATTACGTACTTTGTGAATGAACCAGACTCTGATGAACAGTGAGTGCTTATATAAAAGCGAATAATTTTATGCACCGTTGTGAGTCATCTTGCGTAGGACAAGTTTCTTGGGATCCTATTCGCAAGTTCTTCTAAACAATATCTTGATGAAATAACTTTGCAAATATCTATCAGGTATTTCTGTATGTGCTGACTACCATTTTCTCGATTTCAGGAAATAATGTTTAAAAATTACTCTCTATGGCTTCAAAAATTGAAATAAGAAGGCAATAAGCACGTGGACAAAGATTTTCCTATTGGTCCGGTGCCTACCTGTAGGTTAGAATCTAATTTTTGCCAACGATCTTATCTAGTAAATTATGCAGAGGAAATTCACCGGACTTGGAGGTGGCATATGATCAATTGTAATGGTTCTTTCTAAGACCAATGACAGACGGCCGTCTTTCTTGCTGCTTTTTTGCTTAAGTATTATCCATTCACAATGCTTTAGCATTGTGAATGGATAATACTTAAGCAAAAAAGCAGCAAAAAAGACGCCCGTCTGGCATTGGTCTAAACATGTCCCTCGGAGAATGGATGACAACGACTAACAAAATTATCCGCCTTCAAATGAGCACTCACTACCCATCAGTTTACACCAAATAAAATCCACATCTAAAAAATTGATCTAAAAACTTATGGGAAATTACTCGGTTACTAAACATCACAGGAAACGGCAAAAAACAAATACTAAAAAAATTTATTTAGGACAATGGTAGCTTTTCATATCGAGAGCAAATTGTTATTGCAATTTTGATGACGACCGCCATCACATTAAACAACAAGCTTATCAGCATATAAAAAATGCAAGAGGTAGAGTAAATGATGGCATACTCAAAGATGAAATACCTAAATGTTGTAAAATGTTGTTGGAACAGAACTCCCAATCATTATGCAGTAACTGGATGTAATTTTGGTGAAGATACTAGAGGGCTGAATAAATTCCATTAATTCCACTGCATTACTCTGCTTGCCTCATCATACACAAGCAGTAGAAATATACGTGAAGAAGTGTCACAGCAGCATCACCCAACGTCTGGGGATACAAAGAAGAGATGGATTAGGTTGATACATAGGAAACTTATGCCAGTCTGTGATAAAAAATCACAATTCAATATAAAAATAAAACGTTGAGTTCTGATGGTAGGGTGGTCGAGCTATGCACTGTTGTGACATGAAATGCAATCACCTCCACGTGGTACCTCCTGGGTAGTTTTGAAAGCAACTAGGTAAGAACTGTATTCTAAACAACAATTAGTTGTATGACACAACAGAGTCAAACGCCTTTTTTTCACCAAAAGTTGTCAGTTTTGTTCCAGCTATACAGAACAAAGATATCGTTTTATCATTTAAATATGTTAAGACATTAATAATAAATGTTTAAATAACACTTTTAAATAATAACCATCTCTATAAATGTTTTTTTAATTTTTGAAAAAATGTCAAATTTTACCCAAAATTTCGACTTTTGGACCAAAAGCGCAGACTCAAGCCATTTTTTTTCAGCGGTAATATTGTACACAGATGATGTACTAGTATAAAGGCAACTTTTGGCACCTACCCGTTTTTGATTTTAAAAAATTAATTTTTTTTTCGTTCCACCCTAATGAACACTTGCAAAAATGACCATTGCAAGGAATGAAGGCATATTTTTCAGTAGCCGATTCTTTTTTTCACTTGTGATGTTGTAAGATTTGTTTTAAAATGTGTTTTTGAGTTGCGTTTGTGAACACATAGTGAAAATAAAAATGTAATAATTTATTTTAGATTGCTGAATGTTACGTTACATACGAACTCATTAGGATTGAGTGCCACGATATTACACTGGAAACTTTAGTCATGCGTGCATCGTTCCAACGCCATTTATAGTTTTTCAATGCGTTTATGAATTTGCACAGGAAAAAAAAAGGGTGTTGCCATTCGAAAATTTCGAAATTTTTTCAATGTAACCGTAATCTTGAAGAACTCTATTGTTTTAAATCATCGCGATTTCGAGCGCATATCTCTAAATAACTAAATCGGAAATTTTCTTTCGATTGGTTGAGCGGTTAGGTCGCTAGGGGTACATATATCGAAGAAGTTTTTTTTTATGACCACCATGTATATGATTGAGTGTGGACCAATATGGACCATTTATGTGATGGGCAGATGAGTAATGCGCAGAATGAATTATTTTACTATCCGAACAATCATTCGGACATAATTCTATAGTTGAAATTTTGTATCGAAAAAGAAGTTTCTTATTTTAACCGCTTAACGGTCGCATTAAATTACTCTTTAAAAAATCAAGCTGCTTATTGGTAGCACTTTTTTTGAAAAAGAAAAATGATACCATTATAAAGCCAATTACACTATTTTATAAAACTGGTGGGAATCAAATAATCCGAATTAAAGACACAGCCCGTGAATATCACGGGAGCGGGAAATAAGGGGTTAATTAGAATAATTTTCAGAACTTCATAAGAATATAAGAGTTCTTTTCATCTTCAAAATTGCCGAAAATAATTGATGGAAAAAATTACGACGGATTGCAGCTATATCCTTGGTTCTTTTCTTTTTACAAAATATCTTATTGTAAATGATTAAAAATGTAACAAAGTTTGGAAACTATGATTTTACGCATGCTCGATTGATTCAGTCTATAGTAAAATCATTCATTTTGTCCACCATTACTGCTAATCCATCTTTCTCTCGATTAATGTTTTGAAATTTTACTTTAGATGCTTCTTGTTCACAATTTTCATTCCCATCATACAAAAATACTATCAGTCGTAAGATGGTGTTATTTTCAAGTCGTTAAATTTCTTTCATTAATCTGAGTGGACTTAACCCTTTAGTGCGTAGCTTTGCATATATGCAAAGAGCAGTGTTTTGAATTTAATAGATTTTTTTAATCGTATATACAAGGTTCGCACAGTCCTTGGAAATTCCAAGGACGCTAGCACCATTATTAATGATAAGGAAATTTACATTTAATTTTTAAAACACATAATTCGCAATCACCGCCTTTATTCACAGATTTTGCAATATTTTTCTGCAGTAAAATACTTTGAAAATACTGTTAAAATTGTGCGAACCATGTATATACCTAATTCACACCAAAAAATTAAAATAGCAATATCTGCTTTAATTAATAACAGACATTCCGTATTTAAATAAAGCGAAATTAACCATTGAAACTTTCTGGTGTAAAGTCAGATTATCGAAATTACGTAATTTCTAGAACGTATTCTATAGTGGGAATTAAAGGGTTAAATGTTAATTTTTACAAAATAAATAATTCTATAAAATAAGGTATTTGGAGATACGCTTATTAAAATATTTACTAATTTGCAATATTTTAGCGTAAAACAGCCACATGACAGTAGTTTTTGCTTATATTGGAGATGTGCAACAGAAGAAAATATTGACGTATCCCAGCAAAGAAGAAACTGCTGCCTAGCAGCAAGATAAGTGCTGGCACTGATGGAGAAGTGCTGGCTAATGGTCTTCCTCTGCATGACTACTGCTGGACATCTTCAGTCAACTTTGTTTTTGGAAATCATCAGATAAAATTCTGATGGGCCTCCGTTTTATCTCTTTCGCTGGCCTACCACACCATGGAAGTGCACGAACTTTTGCAGTATTATTGCTGGGAATCCTTACACTAGGTTTCGTAATTTATCTAAGTCAGGGGTGGCCAACTGTGGCACGCCGCACACCACTAAGATTTTAAAGAAATAGCCGACTTCTTGAATCGCAGAGATTCGATGATCAGATAAGGCAATGATTGCTATAAAATTTTAGTGGTGTCTCGCGTTCCACAGTTTGCCACCCTTGATCTAAGTTAAAAAAAAATCACTAATTCTAATTTTTATTCATATATTTTAGTCTGAAGTGTAAAAATATTTAAACAATTACGTTTTTTATGGCTAACAAATAATAATTTATTAAACTTTTAAATGTTTTGTCAAGTCTATATTAAAATAAGATTTATTTTTAATGAATTTGAACACAAATCTGAAATGAATATCTTAACACAATTTAAGCTGTCAAGCTTTTTTTTTTTTAACTATAAATAATATAGCACCACTGCCACCAACAAAATAAATAAGTAAATGAATAAATATATAAATTCTTTATTTCAATGTACTTTTTTTTCTTCTTAAATATGGTTTTACTAAGTTATAAAGGATTTCGGTTTTCGTAATTTATACAGTTGAGAATCAATCAACGTATAAAATATATAGAATTTCTATATAATACAATAATTTCTATACAAGTTTAATGATTGGAAATGCAAATCACAAAAGAAAGAAACTTGAAATAGTGTATTGAGAGCTTGAAAACAACGAGTATTCGTAGAATACGCTGAAAGTACTTATTCCTATCCGATCACGAAAACCAAACTGCACCGAGCGCGGTTAGTACTTGGGAGAGTGACCACATAGAAACAGCTGCAAGTTCAAATATTTTTGTAGATACTTCTATAGCTGTTAGTGAAACTAGCTCATAGAAAAACGGGCCATTATTCAATAATACTACTTCTATAAGCTTTTTTATAGAATTCTATACGAAATTTTTGTAAGGGAGCGTGAAAGGCCAGCAAAAGAATAGCAATAGGATAGGTGCTAGCATTGCAGGAAAAGTGCCGGATTGAAGTAATGTGATGGCATAACAATGCTGGCTTGTTGTTGGCCATCACTGATGGGCCAGCTGCATTCCGCACAGACACTTTTGTAATGGTTTAAGTAATGGCACCATTACAGTTTACCGCTGACGGCAGTGCTGGCTGCCATCTTTATTGCAGCTGGTGGCCCACTATTTCTTTCTTTGCTGGGATTATATGACAAAATGTATCTCTGATTTTTTTCATTATTTTTGCTTTGTAATAAACCTTTCAGAGAATCATACATAATTATTTCGAAACAAAATAAAAAATCGCGCATTTAAGGGTTAATGTATAAACAGGGCTCGCAGCGTTCCTAAAATTTTCACACTTTGCTACCAGTATTTTTAACCCCAAAACTTCATGGCACATACCGTTAACATCTACAATATAATTGTACAGTAAATATTATCGTTTTAAAATTGTGGTAGGAAAGTGAGAAAATTTTAGGAACGCTGCGAGCCCTGTATAAAGCCTCTGAACAAATATATTAATACGATTCAAAAACTTAAATAATTAATTGCTCTAATTATAAGAAAACAAATTGTATCTATCAATTTATGGATTTGTTTACAAGATTTATAAATATTTCTCTTTTTTAGTTTTCTTACTTATACAATATGTATGAGACACAAAATATATAGCTGATAAAAAATGAAAAAACATATAAACTAGGCTATTCGAATCGAATAATATATATATATATATATATATATTCATTCCCTTTATATGATTTTAAAAAATAAAATTGTCTGCTATTTCTAAAAAAAAAAAAAAAAACTATTTATTTCGTAAAATGAGAAGTGGTAATCGAGAATATAGTTCTTAAGATAACAAGTGATATTCTAACATATATTTCTTAAGAAACCCCTGTATACAACACTAGAAGAAAAATCTAGACATCGAACTATCTCTATAAGACATTGTCAACTAAAGTTCAAGAGCACTTCTTATCTTTCTGTCATTTTCAATGAGACTACAAACTTTTTGTAAGAAGTATTTCAAAGAAAGGATTTCACAGTTTTGTATCTGTGAGACACGATCGATGACATAAGCATATCACGAAATTTTGAGAATCAAGAATCTTGTGTAAATTTTTCAAGAGGACTACATTTTCGTGCTTTTGCATATTAATGTTCGCCTGAAATATCTCAAAGTTTTATTTAGTTTCTTTTTTGTTTGACAAATTAAAAAGTAAATTTTAAGGGGAAAAAAACAAAAGATAATTCAAAAGATTGTTTATCAGCTTATTGTATTGATGTTTACAAATTCCGCTTATCTTTATTTATTGCACTAATGCTTACTTATTTAACTGATTTATATTTTTGCACTGACATAGCTACCAACTTTTACGCTTTTCAGTTACCACTAAAATTTAATAGTAAATATTGACTTATTTAATCACCGAAATAAGCGATTTCACAACAAAAAAATTCTTTTAAATTTTAGTGGTTGCAAAAAAGAGTAAAAGTTAGCAGCTATGCACTGATGATTACTTTTTGCACCAATGTTTAATTATATCACTGGTGTTTACTTATTGCTGTGATGCTTACATATTGCATCAATGTTTACTTTTGGCACTGATGTTTACTTATGGCCAGAAGTCGGAAGCAGAGCGCTAATAGTAGTGAAACTACAGTAGTCGCCAATTTTTACAGTAGTTTGTAGTGTAGAGAAAAAAAAATGAGTAGTTTGTAATTTGAACCGGTTTTTAACATTACCAGGTAAATAGATGCTCCATTTTATAAATCAAGTAACCCTAGCTTCTTTCTTTTGTGCAAAATGCATAGCTGCTAACTCTTATGCTTTTTTGTATTATAGAAAATTAATAGTAAATTGTACCTACCGTTTATAATTACCGTAATCTGTCTATCAAATACGATAATCATTTCTATTAAATTTTTGTGGTACAAAAAAGCGTAACATTTGGCAGCTATGAAAATGTGTTCTGCTCAACAATTTAAGATTTTCGGTGCCAAATCTTAGCTGCAGTATGTAACAATGCATCGCATAAAATCATTGACTTTTAAAATTGACACTTGTTGATAAAATCAAGTATATTAACCCACTAACGGAACTAATATTTTTCGTGCAATACGTGTCCATTTGTTCGTTATTAGGCCTTCATGTCCTAAAACTGGGTTTCTTTTTATTTGGAAGAGTTTTATAAACAGATTTATTTATTGTTTGCATTTGGAGATTTTTTTTTCTGTAATTAGACAACTCAATAAAATTAACTATCAATAGAGCTCAATATAATTAACTCTGAACAGAACTCAATATAATTAACTACATCACAAATTAAAATATTTAACATATTAAGATTGTATTGTGGAGTTACAGTAAATAAATTTATTGGTAAATACATGTAAACTGTAATTTTAGATCCCAATTGAATAATTACTGTAAGAATAGTAAATAAAATTTATTCAGTAGTATGGCTGTGCATAAATATGTTACATACAAAAGTAGCCATTCGTTATATCTCTCGTTTCTGTTTAAAGCTCTGTTTCTGTGCGTCTCCAAGAAATAATATGTTGTTTATATTTAATCCATTAAACCCTTTAGGCGGAAAGCGTTTTCAATGCTAAAGTGTTGAAATATGTGAATGGCACCGAGATTTAGTTACAAATTTATTTGGAACAAGTAATATAAAAATTGTGTTTTTAAAGTCAATTCCTACTTATGTCATCAAAGAAAAATTTAATATAATTCCTTAAGCTAATATTAGTTTTTGTTGCATTAAAATATCTCAATTTGTTGATTTTCTATAGGCAAGAAGGTTTACAATGGAAGTCTATAGGAATTTGGCGAAATATTAGAGATATTACCAAGTTGGCGTCACTTTTGGCGACTCATTTTGGTCGCCAAATTTGGCGATACATCGCCAAGTTTGCGATAAACTTGGCGGTATTTGGCGATAGAACAGGGTTCCCCCCTATGGTAACCCCCTTATAGATATGAAGATGCCTTAAATGGTGTTCAATAACCAATGGCCGCCATTTTGTCTCCCATATAAAACTATAATTAATTAATTAAAATGTAATTAATGAATTAATATTTGAAAAATCTGCATTAACATCAATTGTCATCCAGTACAATAAAAAAAAATTATTTCAACTTGATAGGATGAATAATAAGTGTTTTATTAACGATTGAAAATTTAAACACGATATATGAATAAATATAGGAAGAGTGTGAACTAATAGTAGAAATTGAAAAAAGAAAAAGGCTATATTTTACATACATATTAAATGTAAATTATTTTACCGAAATTCTGGTGCTAATGTGGAGTTTGGAAATTATAATTAAAGGGTTTCATAAACGTACCACCACCCCTGAAGGGGTTAACCTCCAAAACTATAAGGTTGAGGATTTCGATATTTAGCTGAGCGCAATCACAATCTTTGAAAGGTAATTTTCGATTTATCTGATCGCAAAATTTTGTGCTTTAAGTAAGGCTAACTTTTTAATCGAAAAATAGTCGCGGGTACGTAAATAATTTAAACAACCACATTTATTTTGAACGTTGCTTTGGCGCAATACCAACGGGTAATCGGTTAATTGCATTTTTACTTTCGGTACAAATACGGTGTTGTCAGAGGGGCACTTTTTTTTTTATAGCTCAGATTCCTTTATTGGCACCACTTTTTTGATATTGTAAAATTCGCGTTACGGAATGACATGTTAATTAAGGCAAAAACGAGCGGAATTTTGCCATTTGAAAAAAGTTGTGCCAATCAAGATATCTGAATTAAAAAAAAGTAGCCCATTGGCAACACAGTACAAATACAGTGTAAAGAAAGTATTCTATGACCTATCATGACAAAACCCAATTATGTAAATATTAGTATATTTTTGTGTTTTGAGGTAGGTGCCTTGAATAAGTTTACAATGATTTGTAGGCATGTGTGGACGTATGTATATACAGGGTGCAAAGGAAAGTTCCTTTAACCTGAAAATACTTGCGAACGGAGATGGCTACAGCTATGCAAGTGAGGTAACGATATAGTAAAGTGACTACGCCCGATTTAATGCAAACGACAGAAGCACCCCTATTGGCGAAATTTGGAAGATAGCCATTGCAAATCGAAACGAAGCAAAATTTCCTATTAGAAAGTTTTAGGTCATAAATTAATTAGTACGACACGACGTTTGGTTTACATGGATAAGATAAATCTTCGCCTGTATAACCAAAAATGTCCGAAATCGATGCACTCCATTTTGTGTAAATGTTGAACGGAATAACCAGAAGTTGTGTAAAGATGCGCACAATTTATGGTATAAATACGTACTTATCTCAATACATTTTGATAAGGTCACACACACACACACACACAAAACAACAACAACAAAAAAACAAAAACAAAACAAGTTAAGTTAAATACAAGAGTGTAATAATAGAATGTAAGACCCAAAAGCAGTTTCGAAATAGCCTTACAGAACAGTAAAAGCGTACCTACAGTAGCTGAAATATGCTAATAATCCATATTCTGATAAACTCATGTTAACATAAATATATTATAAAGGATAAACGCGTATGTGCGTAACTCTGACGTCATTTTGCGAATGGCAATAGTAGACGATCAAATTTCACTTTTACTGCATTTAAAAAAAATAATAACATCTAAGCATCACACATTTTCAATTGTTTCACTGTGGAATAGGGGGAAAATGTACTTTCAAATGCAATTTGTTTGAAAACTCTATTGGAATTTGTTTCAAAACTGTATCGCCATTTACTCAATTTTTATTGTTTTAAAAACATTCAAGCATGAATTTTTATCAAGTATATCTCCACCGTGTGCAAACGATTGCGAAAGATAAATCGGTTTGCACTTAAGTTATTATAAATAATTCATAATTTGTTTCCCGCTTATATAATATAACGAAATTAACACTAGAACGCCCGGAAGGAGTCGATCAGATTCCGATCATATGATTAAATGTCAACTGGAACCAGAAATTCTTTTATAAAGTAAGTTAAATTTAAACTGCGCAGATTTACGTTAAATACATCGATCAAATGATATTAAATAAAAAAATCTAGTGTCAAATATTTTTATGAAATTTGAGTAAAATTTCCGGGCGTTCTAGTGTTAAAACATTCAATAAGAATAACAGTAGTATATAAATAAAACACAAATTTAAGACATGTAATCGAGTTTCGCGCTTAACCTCTTCAGTTCCGAAGCTAAAATAATAATACAAATTCTTATTCGTTGTTTTTTTCCGAACAAAATGACATCGTAAATGGCGGAAAAATATCTTTTCTGAAATTGATCCTTTAGGCGCTTAGTAATTTAGGTTAAAATTATGGATCT
This sequence comes from Maratus speciosus, assembly GCA_963932465.1. NCBI lineage: Eukaryota > Metazoa > Arthropoda > Arachnida > Araneae > Salticidae > Maratus > Maratus speciosus. Next base: position 196,210,675 of record OZ010794.1, read on the forward strand.
AAAACTACATTTCCACTTAAAAACATATACAGTGTGTCCACGTATAACCTGACCGACCTGTATTTTCGCAACCGTTGGCCCTAGATGCATACTTCCAATTACAAAAGTGGTCAAAATTAAGTGAATAGTTAAGATAAAAAAAACTTTGAAGCGAAAAAAGAATTTTGTGAAGAATTACAGAATCTAAATTTTTATACGGTCCCCCGGTCCTATAAGTTATATTTAGTAAAATTTTCCTGTTACACTGACAAGTAAGGCAAAAAAAAGTCTCGTTATTCTACGATTAAAATTGACCGAGTAATAACTGTTTAAAGTTGAAGCATATTTTTTGCTGCAAATTAGGGGTCATTCACAAATTTAGTCGAAATATAATTTCGTCAGATATGTTAAAGAAATGGTTGAGAGTAAAATTAGCATTGCAATATAAATTTGAAAACTTTAATCATTCTGATGTATTACTGCAAAATATACTATTTGTAATGAATACATAAAAGGATACAAATAACAGCATTTTTGTTATATAAAAGGATGAAAAACAACTTACCTCAATTCTTTACAAAATGATGCATATTTTAAAATGCTATTAGATTGCACTGTCTTTCAAATTTTGGATTGTGCTATGTTTTTTTGGATTTTGAAAATTGATTCTTATGTATTTTTTAGAACTGAATCCGAAAATAACCTTAATTTTAAACCATCATGTCAGGATTTTTCTCAAATCGCAAATTTCTAAGTTAAAAAAGTCAAAGTTAAAATTGATTCCCCCTCCCCTCCCAACCTCATCGGACCCTTGAGCTGTTTAGCTGTAAGAAACCCAGTATAAGCCAAAAAATTGAATAAATTATTTAATAAAATAAAATTAAACGGAATAAAAAAAAGTCTTACATCTATTTTATAGTATCAGATTTTCGCTATTTTTTAACCTTGAAATTTACGATTTGCGAAAAATCCTGACATGATGGTTAAATGTGTAGGTAATTTTTTTATTCAGCATTAAAAAATACATAAAAAGTAATTATAAAAGTTAAAAAACACAACCATCGCAGTTTTATGTTATCTAATCTAAAACTCTTTCTTAAACTTGTTGACGGTAATCTATCCGAATTTTTTTGTGTTATCCTCTAATATAAGTATTTATAAATGGTAAGCGCCAAAAATCATAATAATATTACATTGTCATCGGATTTAAGTCAGTATGTAAAATTTAACTTCCATCGGGTATTTGAAAATTAGTTAAAGTTCAAGTACAAATTTTAAACTGGAAAGACGATCGTTGCACGTTAAATAAACCTTGTGAAAATAATATATTAATTTTTGCTAAAAGAAATCATAGCCTCAAATCCTTACAAAATAAATCATACCTTAAAATACAATTATTTTTACTAAACTGAAACTTAACTAATAAATTTTATCTCGATTGTAATAGTTGTACGATTTCTTTCAAAGCGCAGGAACCTTGAAATAAGTTTAAGTTCTTTATACACGACCCTTGAAAACACAGCCAAAATCATCTGTTTTGAGTTGCAATAAAGTGGTATAAGTCATGCATTTCAAAGTTTCATAACTCGGTCAATTTTAATGCTAGATGATTGAGACTTTTATTTGTCTGACTTGTTAGTGTCGCAGTAAATTTTTACTAACTATCACTTATAGGACCGGGGGACCGTATAAAAATTTAAATTTCGTAATTTTTTAATAAATGTTTTTCTTTACCCAAATCACTTTTAAAATAATTCTTTACCTTATTTAAACCATTTTTGTAATTGGAAGTATGCATCTAGGACCAACGGTTGCGAAAATAAAGGTAGGTTAGGTTATACGTGGACACACTGTATTAACACGTTCACGCCGGCGCGGTGGGTCACACTCCACAGTCTCAGAGTTGTCAAATCTCCGGCTTTTTTTCATACCACTATTATTTTAGAGAAAATGTTGCTCCTTTAAATCGCCCAATTGTTCTAATTCAATAAAACAACATTTTCTGTATTAAAATACTGGTATCCAAAAAGCCGGCGACTTTGCTGATCTGAGACAGTCGAGTGTGCCCCACCGCGCCGGCGTGAACGTGTTAATAACCATTAACCTAAATTAACGCAGTCACAAATTTAAGACCTTTTTTAAACAAGTAAATAATTTACAAATCCTCAAAATTTTTTATTGAAAAAGATTTAAGTTAAATATTTTTGAAAATTTCTCACTTTCTTGGTCATACTATTTTTTGGTCATTTTTAGGCATTTTGCAAACTCAGATGAAAATAACATTTATTTTATGTGGGAATCAGCTTAGATGCTGCCATTTATTCGTTTGGTTTGAACGCAAAGAACATTCATCTATTAAAAGGTGACTTGAAAATGCAAAAAAAAATCGGACATTTTAGTTTTTATAAGGAAAGAACAGAGGTCCCCGTATGCGGACCCACGGACCGAAGAGGTTAAACCTCTGAAATGAACCGAATCGAAAAGGCTGATTAAAAAAAGCGATCTTTGGCGATTTCTTCATTGCTAAATCCTGACGCGAGACAAATTGAGAAAGATCGCTTTTAATATCTTTTAAAATTTCATTTGTGCGCATTATTGCTATTTTCCATATAAATATGAGTTTTAGTATTGGTAATGGGCATTCTAAAAAATATGTTAAATGTAAAAATATATATTAGAGTTATGAAAAAAAAAAGCAGTAGATCTGTGCGAGGCTTTCTCACTGCACTCGTAGATTAATTTTTGATACGTTTTTTGATTAGCTGAATGAAAAAAAACTCAAACAATGTTTTTTAACGATATCTACGTATATACAGGGTGTATCTGAAATGTTTCAACAAACTTAGGGGATAATAGTACTCATCAAGACGAAGAAAAAATGCAATGAAACATGGGGTGGCAAATGACGTTTAACACTAGAACACCCGGAAGGAGTCGATCCGACTTCGACTATGTGATTAAATGTCAACTGGAATCAGAAATTCTTTCATAAAGTAAGTTAAATTTAAACCACGCAGATTTATGTTAAAGAATCAGTCAAATAATTTTAAATAGAAATTCTGGTATCAAATATTTTTATGAAATTTAAGTAAAATTTCCGGGTGTTCTAGTGTTAAAGGGAGAAAATCTCAAAACTAATAAATCTCGCATGCTGCTTTTCTGCAGAACTGGCTAGTAGTACGAAGCTGTGTTTCCTTTCACTTTGTGCATATCCGGTCAGAAAGAGATAACAGAACCTTGGAAGAAAGACAAACAAATCTGTGTGCCGGAATCCACGTATGCAGGACTCCCGGAGTCTTCGAACGTGTCCGCCAGTCGTTCCTCCGTAGATGTATTCTGTGTAATAATGTCCGCGGTCGACACTTTGAACAATTGTTGTAAAATATTTGTTTTCTCTGGACATCACGAGCTGTGCAGTACCTATTCTGTGCAATAAATAATTTTCTGGAGTGTTTCTTTCTTGTCTCAGTTTGTCCATTTCCAGACGCTTTTTCTCGATTTTCAGTCTTTAACTTTTCCGAGGGTGGTAGTTCATTTTTGGACCACTTTATTTTAATTCCTAAATGTCACACTGGCAACAGAATATTCGAATGAAAATTTTCCTTTTATTAAGTACGTGATCAAAAGCTTTTGCATACAGGCATCCCTCAACTTACGTAATACTCGACTTACGTAAATTCGCACTTACGTAAGAAATTTCGGAAATTACATTTATGAACGTACTAGCGCGTTTGATACGCATTTGCATACTCTTGATAAATGTTTTATAAATAAAATATGCAGATAAAAACTACAACAATAATATAGTTTTATATACTAGCTATTGTTATATTTGTATTTGTATATACAATCAAATCTTTAACAAAACAAACACAAATCTGATTAAAATGAGCCAAAAAAACCCCTGTTTAACCGTTACAGTTTTGTTAGCTGAATTCAAACCATAACGAAACTAATTGAAAAGTTTCGGTAAAGAGGAATGAGTGTATTTTTTCTTCCAGGTTCAGAGCTGTTCGTTTGATGTAGATTCAAAATTGATATAAATTAATTCATCAATGCTAAATTTATAAATCCCATATTCCACAAGATACTTTTTATTTGAAAAGTATACTTTTTATTTGTTTTTATATTTTTTCACACTTTTATAGTTTATATCCAGGTAAATACTGCTGCATGCTACTTTATTTGAAAAATAATACTGTGTAAATAATGTATATATTATATATATATATAATAAATATTGCAGTTTCTAACGAAAGTTTACCTAAGGCAAATTCGACTTACGTAAAATTCGACTTACGCTAGGGATGCCTGTATTTTGAAATAAATTTGTTTTTAAATTCCGGTGTAGTTTACTTATTTCAGCATTTTACGAATAGAAGTACCATGCCCCTGGAAGGGTTAAACGTCATTTGCGACCCCATGTTCTGCTTCATTTTCTGTTCGTCTTCATGAGTACTATCATCCCTCTAAGTTTGTTGAAGCATTTCAGATACACCCTGTATACTACATCAAAAGCCTTTGGCGGAAACCTTCGAAATATACCTAATTCATCACTGTGTTTTTAGTATATGCAAAGAAAAAGGATATTGATATCAGGAGTAATATATATGATAGTTTTTTATCTATATTTTGTTACCCAGGAAGATCGGGCTTATCCCCTAATATACTATGTAAAATACACAGTCATATTTACTCGGAAAATTATATCAGCAAAAATTTTAATCTTAAAATTCTACACCCCTCTCAGAAAGAAGTATTCAGTTTTTCAAACTATTCCATTGAATTTTCACTTCTGAAAACTAAATTTTGCTGAATCATTTTTACATACATATAAAAGTTAGAATCTCTTTTCCACCTTTCATCATTAAAAATTGTCAATTCTTTTTAGGAAAAGACGTTATGCTTTTACGAATAAATTTTCTCAAATACTATTCACGTTATATATCCTGGTATCCTTCTTCTATGTTATATTCTATTCGACTGATGCATGTATTATTCTATTCAGCACTGAGTTTTATTATCAGTAAATAGTGGACTAGACAATCTTTGTAATATTATAGTGAAGTTATTCATGCAATCTTCTTACAACAAAAAAATTTTTACGCATTCAAATATTGAGATTTTTTTCTTTTCTTTTTTCTTAAAACCTTTTTCGTTGATATAGTCACTGAACATTATGTATAACAGTATTAAATATATCTCCATTTTTTCTATTTATAAAAATAGTATAGTACTATAGTAAGTAACTAAAAAAATAAAAGTAAAAAGTTTGAGGGCTTCTTGTCCCCTTAATGATTTAATTAGGGGGACATTATTTTATATTTTTATATAAGTATAACGTGTTGTGGTTTATTTAACGCAGGGCTCCCAAATGGTTCGCCAACTGAATACCAATAATTTTTAACAGAAAATTTTATGTTAGGTTTGCGCTAGAATTAACTTTCAAAGGTGATACCGGGGCGGTTTGTAAGAAAAATCTAAAATTTTTCTTTTTTAAATTAATATTGGTATTCAGTTGGCGGACCATTTGGGAGCCCTGTTAACGTCGAAAACACACGTTTGAAGTCCGCGAGAAAAAACAAAAAATAAGTATGACTGCTACTTGATCGACAATATGTAATCTCGCTATATCTCATAAATTCATGATAGGAATGACATGTAAACTTACACACTCCTGATTTTGACGATTGTGATTACTAGTTATATGTAAAAAATCGTGTAGGTAGTATTAATTAACATTTTTTTAATATGAAATTATTAAACAATTTTCATAATTAAAAATGCGTTTTTGACTAAAAAAGTGGCTAAAATATTTTTCGGTTGTTGAGTGGACGATGGAGAGAACTGTCGACACGGAAAAATATCTAATTGATGAATTGTAGAGAAAGTATATGCAAAGTTTTCACGTTGATTTAAAACTAGCATATAGAAAATTTGACTTCTTTGAATTGTGTGAATATTTAACCTTTAAATCAGGGATGTCAAACTGTGGCCCGCCGGATACCACTAAAATTTTACAATTATCTTTGCCTTTTCTAATCGTCGAATTGCTGCGATTCATCTTGTTGGCTATTTCTGTAAAATTTTAGTGGTATCCGTCGGGCCACAGTTTGACACCCCTGCTTTAAATGCATGATTTTTTCTTTTGTTTCGAAAAAATTATATATGATTGTCATGAAGGATTACGCAGGAAAATTAATGAAAAAAAAATCAGAGATACATTTTTGGTATATTACGTCAACCTTTTCTTATGTTGCACATCTGCAATGCAAGTAAAAACTAAAATATTGCAAATTAGTAAATATTTTAATAAGTATGAATCTGAATACCTTATTTTATATGATTTTTTATTGTGTAAAACGTAACACTTAAATGCATGAATTATTCTTTTAGAATTGTGTTTTTTATTCTTATATTAATGATTAGACACCAAAAATTAGAAAAAAAAAATAACTTAATACAGCAGCGTATTTTGGCACTTTTTACAACATTAATATTTCTATATAAAGATAGTGGTTGCAAAGAGTTAAATAAAAAGTGATGCAGATATGCATCACTCTGCATTTAAGGGTTAGGAAGAGTGTATAAACAATATTTTTTTTCTAGTTGCCTTGATCCGGGAAACACACATATGGTATCAAAAGTGTGTGTTTTCATCGAAAATTCTAATATGATAAATTTTTTATCATGTAAATCACCTCTATTTAAAAAATTGAATCAGATTCGAAAATTAGACATAGTTTTTAGTCGAACGGTATCTCTCGCATCTCTATACGTAAATTAGCATGGTTTGAATATTTTTCTTCCCGAAGATTGAAGTTATGAGGGTTTTTGAAGTGTAAGTCACATAGCTCATAACTGCTATGCTTGTTGGCCACCATTATTTATGAAAAGTTTGCTTGACCTTATTAAATTAATGAGATATCTCCGATAAAATAAGTCACATTTTTTGTTCTAAAATACTGGTAGCCAAAAATCGTAGCATGTGACTTACACTACAAGTACTCATGGAAATGGCAATGTATTAAATCAGTGTTGCCAGATTAGGGGCTTTTTTGTCCCCAGATTGTTGATTGCCACCGCTTTTTTGAAATAGAAATATTCGACTTATTTAAAAATAGATTAAAAATTCTGAAAAATAAGCAAATTATACTATTTGAAAAAAGTGGTGACAATCAAATAATCTGAATTTAAAAAGTCCCCAATCTGGCAACACTGTATTAAATGTTAATTTCTAGTGCATGTTTGGTTTGTTTACATATTCGAAACGTACAAAGCGATATTTCTTGCTAAATCAGAAAATTTAAACAAATAACATAAAATATTTTCTACTACATTTGCACATTCTATATACAAGAAATAAATGCAGCACATATTTAATTTTTTTTTTCAAAATATGTTCAGGTGATTTTAAAAAGTGTAGAAATTGGCAGAATTTTTTTTGAAATATTCTACTTTTTCGTAATAGCAAAAATAGTATCTAGGATATTATTAATATGTGAATACAATATACTTTCTTATATACTTACGTCATTATATTAAAATGCAGAAGCAGTAATATCATAAAAATTACACCTACAGATATTTAAATGTTAGAGAATCCCGTGAAAATTATTCAAGCTTTCAAACTGTTTGATTGAATTTACTCTTCTAAAATATAACTTTTGCTGAAGCACTCTTTATACAGGTAGAAAAGTTTAAATCTCTTTTAGGAAAAGGCTTGTTCTTCGATGACTAAAATTCGTCTAATACTGTTCACGTCATTTTTCTTATACCTGTCGCCTAGGACATTATTTTATCCTATTCCAGTAGTGATATAATCTATGCAATATACAGGGTGCGTCATAACTACGTGCAAACTTTAAAAAAAATCATAATAAAAAAAAGTAATGCTCGGAAAAAATTGCGGTTTATGTGATTATGATCAGAGGGACATTGGATTTTTTTCATGAAAAAAAAAAAATAGTTCCAAAAGTAACAGAAACAGAGCGCTCACACGTCATATTGGTCATGCAAATCAGGCTAGGAATAAAACTCCTGGCTGGAAATGGATTCCTCATTCGATCTCGGCAGCATGCTATATTTGCCCGATCGAGCGTTGGTCGTTAACCTTCTCTCTGCACAACCCGAGATTTCCTCGGGCAACGTAAAAGTAGCAAAATTTAAGCAACCAGAGATTTCCTCGGGATTCATTTTTTTTCTCCACTGGCGACTATTTTCTAATTCATCTCGGACAACTTTTTAAGTATGAAAAATTCCATATAGACTTTAACAACATCTACAAGAGAAGTATACTGCAAAATTGATTTTCTGAAAATAGTGGTGCGAGAATATAAAAATATTCTCCAGTGACAGCAATGATTTAGCTTGATTTAAATGTTTAATTATTGATAAAGGTCTGGGTTAAAAAAAAAACTCTTTTACAAAAAAATGTTTACATATTTAAACTCTAAAATATATATAGATTTGAAATATGTAATAAAATAAATATGCAATTTTTGAGCCTATTTTCATAAAAAAAAAATACGCTGCAAGAGGATTAAATTTTTCTACAAGTATGGCGAATCCACAACTATTGTAAAAACTATTCTAAAATATATATAGATTTGAAATATGTAATAAAATAAATATGCAATTATTGAACCTATTTTGATTAAAAAAAAAAAAAAAAAATTACGCTGCAAGAGGGTTAAACTTTTCTACAAGTATGGCGAATCCACAACTATTGTATTGCGAAAGTTTCGATCGGAGAAAAGACTGAAGACGCAGAAAAGCCCTATTTCATTCAATGGGATGCTGAATTTAGTTTGACGTTTTGAGGAAACTGGGGGTTTGGAGTGCACGTTCCTGTTGGACACTTTCACTGAAGAGCGGGTTATCAGTTTGAGTACTATCACGATCTCTAGACTTGACCCCGGAAAATTTTTGATTGTGGAAATATTTAAAGTCTCGTGCGTACCTGTTCACGCCAACAATTTTGGTGGAACTGAAATATTGCATTCGGTGGACCGTCGGGCAGCGTTGCCAGTGGGGTACTTTTTTTTAATTCAAATTTCTTGATTGCCACTACTTTTTTGAAACAGTAAAATTATCTTTGTTTTAGCTTTAATTAATATGTCATTAAATTAGGCGCATTTTACCATTTCAAAAAAGTGGTGCCAATCAAGAATCTGATTTTTAAAAAAGTAGCCCATCTGGCAACACTGCCGTCGGGGCTTCGATGCTGACATGATACACCCAGCAATAATAGGCGTAAGGAAGCGCCTCACTCACCTAATACCTGGTGGTTGTAGCCATGATGAACATCTTTTACTCTAAAATAAATTCACAGTGTCATGCTATTGTGATTTGTTTCATTGTCTATTTGTGTTTGCCTGATTTGCATATAACGTCCCAGTATGACACGTGAGCGCCTTCTTTCGGTTACTTTTGGAATAATTTTTTTAATACATGGAAAGAAAATCTAATGCCCATCTGATTATATTCGCGTAAACTGAAATTTTTTCCGAGCATTTCTTTTTGAATTATGATTTTTTTTTTTTTTTAACACTAGAAAAACGGGAAATTTTTCTCAAATTGTGAAAAAAATATTTCACACCAGATATTGTATTTTAAATTATTAACTTATTTATTTAACTAGTTTTTTTCTTTGTATCTTTTAAACTAGTTTTATAAAGAAAATTCTGGTTCGAACCGAAAAATATTCATTTGGGAGCGATCAAAATGACCTCTCGCCGTCTTTCTAGTGCTAAAGTTTGCACAAATTTATGACGCACCCTGTATGTATCAGATTTCTCCCTCATGGCATCCGTGGCACCGTGGATATTTAGTTGAGTAAAAATCGTCCCGAGAATATAAAATTAGTTTTGTGCATATAGTTGTTCTCCAGTTTGTTCTGAGCCATTTGCCAAAAAACGCATGTAGATGCGATTATTTTTCGTAAAGTTATAAGCGTTTGAATTTTGTAAAACAGCTAATTTTCGGCATTTTAATATATTTTAAATCTGCTTTTCTCAAAACTGATTTTTCAACGTTTTTAGACTTTTGAAATTCTCCAGGTGTCGTAATTTTTTATCAAAATTCATGAAATTAATAAAGAACACTGATATTGTTTACAAAGGAACTAAGCATGCATTTTGAAATTAGACTTCATTAAAATAATTAAATTTGATTTTTAACGTATTAACCCTTAATTGCATAGTGATGTAAATTTCCATCACCTTTTTATTTAATTTTTAATACATAAATTAAGTTCTTAGAACCACTATATTTTTATAGAAATATTAATCCTCTAAAAATTACAAAAATATGCTACTAAATAAACTTAAAGATCTATCTTAAGATTTCTGGTGTCTCATCCTTAATATAAAAATAAAAAACACAATTCTAAAAGAATAATTCATTAAAATTGATATGAAATTCAGAAAAAAAATCTAAAAAATTAACTATACAAGAGATTAAAAAATCGATACTTAGATTTGTTTGTGATAGAGATTTACGTGATTAAAATGCAAAAGCAAGGACGTATCTCAAAAATTAAGACACCCGGAGCATTTTAAGATTTAAATTTTTCTTAAATCTTAAAATTATAATAAGATTGGAAATTTCTTTTAAGGTGTTTTATATGCTTATGATAAAATGTATATATGCACAAAATTTTGTATTTCTATGATGAAAATTAAAAAAAAAAAAAAAAAAAAAAAAAAAAAAAAAAAAAAAAATTAACCTCTACCGTCCCTTAATCTTCCTACCCTGTTGAAATTTTACTCAACCTTAAGGGGTCTCAGGACTCTTAAAGCTTTAAAATTTTAATTTTTTTAGATGTTAAACTCCTATTTTTTCTGAACTTTTTGATGTAATTGTTTCCTTGAAATTCCTATTAGAACTGAAGTTATGGCTTTTACATTTATACACGTTCAATAGCTGAAGCGTGTCGTTTCGGAAACTTTGAAGCCGTTTTTCTCCAAATGACGTTTTTGAGCATAACGCGCACGATATCTCAAAAACTTATGAATATTTTTTCAGGAAATTTTCAAAACATATGTTTCATGTTAGTCTGTATAAACTGAACCTAAAATTTCTTTTTTATTGTTCAAAACAATAATTTTTTCGGTGATTACACTGTTGAAATTTTCTTAATTTTGCATTAGCTAAATACATCTTTGTATTAAAAATATATAAAAAAAGCTTTAAATACAAATTTATTTAGGTTCAGGGTAATTATTACTATCTGAAGCATAAGTAGGTACCAGAATTTTCATTCTAGTTGGAATACTTATTTTGTAATCGTGCGCGTAGGGTGTTATGCCGATTTTTTGCTCGTCAAGTGTTTAACAGTTTGGAGCCCCCTGTAAATGCTAATTCTGCATCTTATAATTTTTTAAATACATGAAATGCAAGAACATACTTATAAATTTTATTCCAATTAAAATTGTGTCTTTAAATCAGATACATTTTAAGATATTAAATGTTGAAAATGGTCTTTTTTTTTTTTTTTTTCATTTTTTCCAATTTTAAGAGTCTTGAGACCCCTTAATAAACTTTGGAAACTATTTAATGTATTTATTTATGTTAGCTTTCCGTGTCTTTTATTTATCTTACTTTACGAAAAATATTTCTGGTTCGAATCGAATGATATGAATTATTGCCATGGGTCGATTAGACCCATTCAGGGTAGGAAGGTTAAATTTTATTTCTTGGTAAATATTGTAATGTACATTTTATGTTATAATATCTGAGACATTATTCATGTATTATCTAATCTTTCTACTTCCAAAACATTTTTAAGCATTCTAATCTCAAGAAAATCTATTACTTCTTTTAAAAGTTTTTCTCATACTGTATAATCATTCAGAATTATTTTTTACACTATAGCTGCTAATTTTTAGCCTTTTTTTTATTACCACTTTTTACGTACAGAAATTTTAATCTAGTTTAATTTCAGATTTCTGCGATTAAAGAAGACGCGATATTTACTCAAAACTTTCGAAAAAATATTTTTTTTTTCTGTTCAAAAATACTAACAGGAAAAAACTGCAAAAGAGGGCAGCTATACTATGGAATAGATTTTTTTTTTCACTTTCGTTCACATGTGCTTCTGTAATGTATAACTACTGAAGTTAAATCGTTAATTTTTGGTACTGTCTGAATATAGGTATAATGTACAGGGTATAAAAAAGTATTTTTGGTATAGAAATGAGGCGTCGGAAATGAAAAGTTTTGGCCAAAAACAAGAAACGCGGAGGAAATGAAAAGAAGTGTTTTATTGACATAACAATTACAGTAAGTGTTCAAATTGTGTTCAAATTCATCAACATCAACATCAACATATACCTGACAGCCTCTAGCAAGTGATTGGCGTACTCTATCGAAGATTCTAGAAGTCTCATCTATGAGACACCAGTTGACTCTGATGAGGACCCCATTGCAAGAATTTTAGTCGTTGCTGAAAATTTTTGCGAAACACTTGGAATCTGCGAAAAGGTATGCCAATAACTTGCTAGACGCTGCCAGTGGCCCATTTGAGCACTGACTGTAATTGTTATATCAATAAAACATTTGTTTTCAATTCCTCCGCATTTCTTGTTTTTCGCCAAAACTTTTCATTTCCGACCACACATTCCTATACCGAAATTGTCTCTTTGTGTATACTTTACCTTCCCTTACAGTTTGGCACATGAATTCGGGGACACCCTGTATATTACGTTTTCACAATGTAGAAATACACATAAACCATTATTTTCTATCAATGCCATTATATTCTATCAGAATATTGCAAATATATACAAAAATATAAATACAGTAGAGCGAAGATTATCCGAAAAAGTCGGGATCGACTCTAGGTCGGATAAATCGGCCGACGATTTAACCCTTTCCGGTACAGTGTGCGCGGATCGGGATACCTAATTTTAATTCCAAACTTACAAACGGCACCAAGAGTATTTTAATAAAATTTTACTTTAACAATGAAAGTGTAAAGTAACAAGTTTTTAATTCCTAAAAAAGTCGTATGTAAATTCCGGTTTCAGTCAAAGATTTCATCATTTTACAACAAAATTTGCCTACGACGGAAAGGGTTAAGGGATGATTCTGACTATTCTAAAACCTTCACACGTTATCTAAGCTTAAGACTGGCAGCACTAGTTAGTGCTGGCATGCTTAATTTTTTTTTTCTTTTTTACATATTTATCATTAATTTTTTTTTCTCTTTTTATCTCCAGAGATTATAATTTAAGGAAAAAAGATTTTGATTGTTGCTTGATTCAACGAAGGCATTCTTTTCAATGTTGCCCTATCTCTAAATCTTCTTAAATATGTTAGTTGAATAGGATCAGCATTCTTCTGCCGTTCGAGCCATTTGATAGCTGTTTCCAAACGTTCTAAGGCTTCGTTATGAGATAGACCTGGATTATTATTTTCAGAGCAATTTTTTTCATTTCCTTCAGTTTCTTTTTCATCATGAATCTCATCCACAATCTCATCATCATTTGAAATATGATATCCAGGGTCATGTTACTTTACTATTTAACCCAGGGCGCGAAATTTCCGCTCGCCAGTTCGCCATTGACGAGCAAATATTTAAGGTTGTCGAGTAAGTTTTACATTCCTCATTTTCTGGCCCACTATCAGTTTTTTCGTTACTTAAATTTTATTTCAAAGCCAATGGATAGCTGGAAGTCCGGCTAAAAATGTTTTTTTGAGAGAAATAGGCGGTTCGGTTGATTTGAAGTTCGGTTAATTGGAGTTCCGATAATTGGAGCTCTACCCTATTGAGGTTATTAGATAAATTTTTATCCGAACTTTGCAATGAAATCACGTCGTGATTATTTAACTTTTATAAATTGGTTTTAATTTTAACATGTAGAAGCTACCTTATTAAAAAATAAATTTCATACAATTATAAAGATCTGTGTAAGAATTAAACGAGTACTTCTCTTTTTCTTTTTCCGTGTAACTTATTTTACATCAATCGTTTAATTTTTTTTTTAACGTACAGTATGTTCATGTCAATATAAATGCATTTTCATCATGATTATCATTAATCTAGTTTTGCTAATTGTTATTTTTTTAATTTCTGGATTTAAATAAATATTAAAACGTCATCGATTTATGTTGCGATGTATTCAAAAGATAAACGAAAATATGTACTTAGATAACGCAGGTGAAATATTTCAAAATCTTCCATTAGAACATAAAGTTTTTATTTGAAGTTTCTTGCAGAAAATCCAATTCTGGAACTTTATTTGTAAATGCTTGGAACGACCTTTTGCACCCCCATTTCAGATGAATTGATTTTTGTCGAAAAAATAAAATAAAATCTGTATGAAAGGCATTTACCTCAACAAAGAACAGTGACCATATAGCAAAAAAAAAAAAAAAAAAAAAAAAAAAAAAAAAAAAAAAAAAGGAATAGGAAAAAATTCCTATTGTAGCAAGAAAATATATAAGAGGTTTTTTTCTTTTAGAGAAATCTAGTAGTTGGAAATAGCAATTGAATTTGATTTCCATCAAAAGAACTGATGGGCATTTTAGTACTTGATTTTTTTGTCTATCTGTTTCAAATATTTTCAATAACAGTACAATTACTTCATAACGATATAAATAAATAAAGTTTAAAAAGTGCCCAGTTAAACTGATGGTATTGAGTTCACAAGCTACTCACACTAATTGTATATCATTTTATTTATGTCTCTTATTCGTAAAATAGAACTCACTTTTCTTTTAGCAAAACGGTAAATAATCAGGGAAGCGCCTTATCAGAATTAACCAATATTCCAAATTTGAAGCAAATCGGATAATTCTGCTTGAAAAACACATTTATCCAAATTAAGGGGTGATTAGCCCACGTTACACCCTTTATACTTAAGTAGTTAACCACCAAAACTTATCAGGGAAGCGCATTATCAGATTAAACTGGTATATCACATTTAATGCAAATCGGATAATTCTGCAAGAAAAATCGGGAGAGTGGGGGGGGGGGGGTAGCCCCCGTTCCCTCTTTTACACTTAACCAGTGAACCCACAAAACCGATCAGGGAAGCTTTATCAGAATGAAACTATTTACAAAATTTGAAGCACATCAGATATTTCTATCAAGAGTTATCGCGTTACGTACATACATACGTATGCACATACAGACCCTGCGGGCGCATTAGCTCTCAGGTTTTGATTGAATGTGAGCTAAAAAGAATGTTATACTAATATTTTAACCCCTACAAGGGCGATGGTTCATTATTGGAATAATTTTAATCCCAAAATAGCACATTTAAACCAGAATATTGAATTGAACATTTTCCTTTTATGAACAGGGTTTATACGGGTACCTTTATTTTCAAGGTCAAATGTCAGTATTTTTTTACAGAAAAATAAATCTAGTTTAAACGGGCGAAATTTCCCCCTTATTTAAGGAGAGATTTTTCCATAAGAAAATACTGGTACAGAAGAATTTCTTAGTCTGGAAATAAAGGGACCCGTATGAACCCTGATGAAGTCCGCGAAGTAAATCTTTTATTTACTTTCAAATAAGTTTGTTTGTAAGTTCCGGTGTCACTAATTCGTTTCAACATTTTATGAATAGAAGTGCTTTGTCCCTGAAAGGGTTAACAGAAGACCAAAATATGAGGTTATGTAATTACAGTCGAACCCGTTTAACCCTTTCAAGGGCGGTGGCTAGAGGGTCTAGCCACCTAATTTTAATTCCAAAACTGACTACTGGCACCAATAATATTTTAATAAAATGTTGCTTTTGTAATTAAAGCGCAAAATAGCGTTTTGTTATTTAATAAGAAATTCGTCTGAATATTCTGGTATCAGCCAATTATTTCATCATTTTACGAACAGAATTCCTCTGCCCCTGAAAGGGTTAAGACGCGTTTCAAGGGAGTGGTGAAAAGTCGCGTATTAAGCGGGATCGCGTCTTAAACGTGATTTGTATAATTGCAGGAACTGAAATTCTTTACACATCTAATCGTCTAAATGAACTTTATAGCTTCCAATTTTACGTTTACGGTCGAAAATTGTGCGTTTTATGTATATTTAGATTAAAATTTAATTGTATTCAACTTTAACTCATTGTTTATTTCTATAGGACCGACTGAAATAATAACTGAAAATAAATATGGATTCAAACATAGCTACATTGTCTATTAATAAATTACAATGAAAAATAAAATAACAAAAATAATTTTTCTGCTAGATTAATTTTTTTAACACAAAGAAAAAAAATGATAAATCTTTAAAGTACAATCAATTTGTTAAATTCATATTTAGTATTTTTGATAATGAATACCATTATAATCTGCCCTCCTTTTTAATATAAGAAAAAAAAAACTATCCTTATTAATCTTTCTGTAAAAACAATTGTTAGCATATCAAAAAGTAAAGAAACATAAAAGAATTATACAACTGAAGTCGTATTTTAATTTTTACGAGTTTCTTTTCTTTTTTTTTTGCCTATAGGCATTCAGAAACATAGTAGTGATATACTCTACATTTCAAACCTCCCTAACAACGGGTCTAATCATATTAAAGATTTTTACGACGTATCTGAGCATCTTGAAATCGTCTATCTCTTACTAATACAGTAAAGATATACAAAAAAGCGAGAAACAAAAACTGTTAGATCGCGTGATCAAAGAAAGAATCGCAGTGTTGCTAATTTAGCAGCTTTTTTTAAAATTAAATATCTACCACTAGTAATGTCCATATCTTAATTAATATGCTATCAACTAAAGCAAATATTACCATTCGGAAACAATGTTTTTTATTCGAATGTAAAAAATTCGGTAAGTTGGGCAACACTGGAGAAGAGAGAAGGAATTCGCGTTATAAGCGTGATTTTTTTGCCTAAAAAGGACCCAAAATCTCTTGTGTATTAAGCGGGATCGCGTATTAACCGTTCGCGTATTAAACGTGATATTTTTGCATTAGCCTTATGAGCGATGTTCAAGGGATCGTAAAAAATCCGCGTAATAAGTGGGATCGCGTATTAACCGTGAGCGTCTTAACCGGGTTCCACTGTATATGTATATATTTTTAATACATTTTTCTCGCATTTATTTTGAAGAAATGCCCCGATCATGGTAATTCTCTTTTTAAAACTTCCTAACATAGTTGAAATGTGTTTGTATGATGTTGGCCGTGTTCTAACCTTCTTAAATATACTCGGATATTGTCATGCAAGTTTTATATTTTATTGAAATTTACTAAATAATCAGTATTGAAAAAGAAGTGTGCAACATGTATAGATTGTTTACAGGGACACACAAAAGAATTCTGGCACATTGTGATTAGTGCTGAGAGGAGTCAAGCATAAATAGGGGCTCCAAATGCTCTGATCATTAGTATTTTAAAGCAAATTTCTTCGACTTATCTAATGGCAGAATTTTTTGTGATTAACCCCTTAATTATCGCTCCCGTCATATTCACGGGCTGTGTCTTTTACTCAGATTGTTTGATTCCCACCAGTTTTATAAAATAATGAAATTGGCTATATTTTAGTATCGTTTTACATATCATTAAATAAGGTGAATATTTCTTTATAATAAAAGTGGTGCCAATAAGCAATTTGAATTTTTAAACCGTAATTTAATTCGAGCGTTAAGGGGTTAAAGATGGTAAATTTAGAGGTTTGAAGAGTATTTGGTGCCCGTATTTACGCAGGATACTTGGCAACACTAACTGTCATCTAAAGGAAAAATCGTTTGTGGTGCATTTTAAACATTTGCGGGTCGAATGTCGGCAAATTAAAATTAAAATGCATGCACGTACATTTGAGCATAATAATAATAATAATAATAATAATAAACTTGTCGGAATAGCTGCAATTTTTGATTACTATGTTTAAAGCTTCTAGGAATAGATTTCTGTTTAGAAAAAATTTATATGTTACAATTCATATTTTGAAAACATATATATTTGAAATTAATTTTTAAAAATATATGAAATTCTATGGATTGTCAAAACAGAAATCGTTTTGTAGAACCTTTAGCCCTTTATCTACAGACGGTACTTATTAGTACCATTAAAATAACTTGTTATAAAATTCATTTAATGCATCGATTAGTTGTAATACAGTTTAGAATGAGTTATAGATACATTACTTTATCTCGTTCCAAAAGCATTATTGGTTACACAAAACAAAAATATTGGGGAGGGGGGGGGGGGAGGAGATTTTTAATTCGGAAATATTTCTATATTTTTATTGTAAGAACATTATATTTGTACATTTCCTAATTCTATAGAATACCAAGGAAAATATTTAAAATAAAAGATTTCAGTGGGGTTATATATATATCACAGAATCCCTATAAATTCAAATTTAATAAATCCTTCTAAATCCTTCAATCCTTCCAAAGTCTTTCTAAAATTTATTAAAGGATTATATAAATCTTCTAATGTAGTTTAAAAAAGTCACAAAAAATAATTTAGAAGATAAAATGTTCATGAATTTATAATTCAGTACATAAAGGATTAAAGCTTCTAGGAATAGATTTCTGTTTAGAAAAAAGAAATATATATTACAATGAATATTTTCCCGAAAATTAATTTCGAAAACATATATATTTGAAATTAATTTTTAAAAATATATGAATTTCTATCCTATGAATTTTCAATATAGAAATGGATTTCTAGAATCTTTAAATATTCCAATTCAAAATTACTGCCCATTCACCCAATTTGTTTTGACTTATGTTTACAATACTGGCGATTTTTAGTATTTTGCTTAGCAACTATTAAACAATAATTTAAAATTAGTAATTCTAAACTTGACCCCTTCAAGGACGGTGGTTCATTTTTGGACCACTTAATTTTAATTCCTAAATGCCACATTTGAACTAAAATTTTAGAATGAAAATTTTACTTTTATTAAGTACGTGAACAAGAGGTATTGCTTATTTTGAAAAAAAAAAAAAAATGTTTTTGAAAATTCTGGTGTCATTCACTCATATGATAATTTTACGAATATAAGTACCTTGTGCCTGAAAGGGTTAACCTTTGACGGTCGAGCGTCGGCAAATAGTCGCTAAATCTTTATATACATGATTTTATTTTTACAGTCGGTTCGCACCACTATATTTTAAAAGTGCATTTTTTAGTAAATTTCTCTTGCACATGTTGTCAAAATGCAAGTAAAAATGTTTCTTAGATAAAAAAAAAAAAAGCAATTTAACAAATTACAACGACCATTTGGAAAATGATTTTTTCAAATACAAAAATTTAAGACATAAAAAATCGCAAGGAGTTGATCATACATTACGTACGCCATGAATTAAACATTAATAGTGTTATTACACGTAAAAATTGCAAGCGACAAAAATTGCCTGCGACCCGTTACATTTCTTAAAACTTACGTATTATCCACCTGAAACTTACGTATTAGCCAAGCATTTCATTGGCTGTTCGGGAAAAGGCTTTTCCATCGTCAGATTTCCAAGAAATCTGACGACCCATTTTAAATGAAATTTCATTCTTAAACTTCTAAACATCCCACAATATTACTTTTTACACCGTCGTATATAGAGAAAAATTTACTTTTAAATGCAATTTGTTTGAAAGCTGTATCTCAATTTGTTTCTGAGTTATTATTATTTTTTTTTTTTTTAGTTTTTATTACTTTTTTGGCATAGTGGCAACAGAAGTATCCATCTCTGTTGAAAGTAAAGGGAAATACAGATTACTGTATAGAGCAATCAGAAAACGAATAAAATGCGGATTAAACGAATAAAAAGCTTCAGATATGCTTTCGATTTCCTACCCTGACGAGGACAATAACCATTTTTCCAAATGGTTAAAAAAAAAATCATGCCAAACGAATAAATATGTGCACAGATGCCTGAATCTGGGAGGAGTACTTCGATCGTTAACCCTTTCAAGGGCTGTCGTCAAGTGGCGTCACCACCTAATTTTAATTCCAAAACTAACAAGCCCCACCAAGAATATTTTAATAAATTTTTCCTTTTATATTGAAGGTGTAGAAAAAGCGGTTTTTTTTTTTTGTTGTTTCTAAAAAATTCGTTTGTGAATTCTGGTGTCAGTCAATCATTTCCTCATTTTGCCCAGAATATTTTTTTTTTTTTTTTTTTTTTTTTGCCCCTGAAAGACTTAAAGTTTAATGATGCTTCGATAATTCAAAGACATTGGAATTCATATGCAGCATTGAAGGAAACTACAAAATTCTTTTTGTGGACAATGTAATAAGTAGCATTTATACTTTATTTACATTGACGCACAAGAAACTGATATTTCTTAAGAATATTCTGTGAGGAAAGTGCTACCATAATCTATGCTGATTGCATGAATTTTTGTTGGAAAGAATTCAATTTGGTTAAGGTTTTATTAAAAATTTCATCAGTATTCAAAAGTTTTTTGTTTGTCTATTTGCTCGTTTTCTTGACGTTCACGGACTTTCTACGTTGTAACTTTTGTAAAATTTGCCAATTACAATATTATTAGTGAAATTACAATATGCTGTTAAAACACAAAATACGATTTTATAACGTAATACGTGAAATTTATAACAAAATACATAAAGAAACCGTGAAGGATGATTTTTCCTCCAACCAAAGTTGACAGTTTGGCATCTTTTTTTATTCAGAAAGTTTGCGTTTATCCCGAAAATTCAAAAATATTCTTCTTTTTACTTTTTGACATGTCTGTAATTGAATAATAAAAAATTATACTTCAGAATTTCTGGCAGAAAATAGGAATTACGAAGGAAGCCAAACTGGCAACAGTGCTTCTAACATGAGATGAAATGACTCTAGTCGGAAAAATAAAATAAAATCTGTATGAAAGGCATTTTAAGAATAGTGATCTGTGCAATAAGGAATTGTGATCAGGCCTGAAAAAAAAAAAAAAAAAAAAAAAAAGGAATAAGAAAAAGGTCTATTGCAACAAGAAATAAATTGGAGTACTTCTTTTTCTTTTTTACTGATATCTAGTTGCTGAAAATAGCGAATGAATGCGATTTCTATCAAAAGAACTGATTGTACTTTATTTACTGGAAACAATCGTCTTTTTTTTTCAAATGTTTCCAAACACAGAAATGTAGGCAATAAGATTTTAAAAATGTTTTATATTTTAATATCTTTTATTTTATTCAAAATAAAATAAGAAAATATTGCGAATGCATTTTGACTGGAGCAAGGAAGTTGTTTGAAAGCACTTAGTTCTGATCTCCTCCCTTCGAATCTTGAATGTAATCAAGAATCGAAAAAATTATAGTTATTTCTTTTTAGAAAGTTATTTCTCTTTAGATTTCTCCTAAAGATTTCTCCAATTCATCATAATGAATAAAAATATTTTGCAGACCATTGTAAACGAACTACAAATATTCTAAGGGTGCAAATAGACAAATTCTACTTATTGCTGTCTCTTTTTTCTGATCACGCGGTATTTTTCATGTTCTATTATTTTTGTAAGATCCGAATCGGTCCTACGAATCCATCTCCGCCTCTTTCCACTGTTGAGACTCTCCTTTCTTTCATTTAAGACCACAGAATGGGTGGAAAAGAATGGCTAGGGTAGTGGTTTACGATTTTTCACCGGCTAAAACAAATAAACCGACCCTTACTCTATAGAAATCATTTTTACGCCCACCTCAGTGATGCACATCAATTTCAATATGTTTAAATTAACGTAACAATATCAAAATGAGATGCAAACTATTTTTCACCATAGGCCATATCGTAACATATTTATTTTGTGCATCTTTCTAAAGAACTATAGATTATACATACTTCATTTTCACTGGTATCGTGCTATAATTAATGTCAATAATATATAGCAATAACTTAGTAACACTGTAAAAAAACTGTAATTTTTACAGAAAAAAACTGCTTTAAAAATAATTTTTTTTTAATATGGATTTTGTAATTTTCACAGACAAGATCTAGATCTTTTAAAGAAAAAAACTGTTTTAATCAATAAATTATAAATATTTTCTATAAATTAAACTGTTTTCCACTGGTGCTAAATTTGACAGTTTTTTTCTGTTAATTTTACAGATTTTTTTGCTGTGAATATGAGTAAATTTACGATAGCACGGCCAGACAGACCTAAGTCTCAATCCTTTCGAGGGCGGTGTCCTTAAAAAAGGACACCTAATTTTAATTCCAAACTGACAAACGGCACCAACAATATTTAATTAAAATTTTCCTATTACAATGTATGTGACATTAAGCAAGTTCATATTTTCTAATAAATTTGTTTATAAATTCCGGTGTCAGTCCATTATTTCACCAGTTTATAAACAGAACTGCTCCGCGCCGGTAAGGGTTAAACATTTTCAAGTATATTGGAAAATGTTGACAAAGTGAGATACACATTTAATCATAGATGCCAACATATCTTTATTATTCCGGAGTTTTATCTAAGACGAATATGTTTTCAACCAGAAGTTTTATTGAATTAAAATATTCAAAATGCAATCTATAATGTACCTTATAGAAAGAAGACGCGTTTCCTTATATATATTTTCCTGTTTAAAATTTATTGGTGTTAGACGAAATTCCGGAATAATTAAGAGATGATTTACTCAACACATACCGATTTCAAACATCCCTTTTATAATATCGTTTTCAAAGCTAAATTTGCTCAACTTTCTTCCTTTCGTTTTCAATTCCTACTATTAGTTCACACTCTCGATTTATTTATTTATTTATTTATTTATTTATATATTTATATTGTTCAAATTTTCAATCCTTAATAAAACACTTATTATTCATCCTATCAAGTTGAAATAAATTTTTTTAAACTTGTGCTGGATGACAATTGATGTTAATACAGTTTTTTCAAATATTAATTCATTAATTAAATTTTAATTAATTCATTTTAATTTTACATGGGAGACAAAATGGAGGCCATTGGTTATTGAAGCATTTAATGCATCTTCATATCTGTAAGGGGGTTACCATAGGGGGACCCTGTTATGTCGCCAAATACCGCCAAGTTTGTCGCCAATTTGGCGATATATCGCCAAATTTGGCGACCAAAATGAGTCGCTAGAAGTGACGCCAACTTGGCGATATCTCTAATATTTTGCCAAATTCCCATAGACTTCCATTGTAAACCTAATTGCTTATAGAAAATCAACAAATTGAGATATTTTAATGCGACATAAACTAATATTAGCTTAAGGGATTATATTAAATTTTTCTTTGATGACCTAAGTAGGAATTGACTTTAAAAACAAAATTTTTATATTACTTGTTTAATTATTAGGACAAAATATTTCCGAATTACACACACACGTTTATGAATTTACTCTTGAAGTCTGTAGTAAATAAAATGATGTAATAAGAGATTAGATGCACGTTTTTTGAAAAAGCTATTTTTAATTTTCATGTTTCAATTTTCATTTTCATGAAAAAGCATGTTTCATCATGCTTGGCACCTTTTTATGATACGATTTTACTTAGAACAATTAATTAGGGCCAGGTCCTCACTTTTTTTTAATGGTCTAAAATTTAAATTATTTTTACGATTTTTTCCGTCGAAAAGCAAGGAGCTATCACCTTCGGATTTTATGCATTTTGCATTTTTGGCATTTTAATTTTATATATAATTTTGTATGTGTAAAATAAATGAATTGTATGTCTGTAATTATAATCTGTTGTGACCGCAGATGCATGCCATGGATTTCCAATCGAGCTACATTTTTATCGGTAACAAGCATCTCAAACAAATTTGGTCACAATATTACGAAAAGGCATTAAATGTTCTGAACTTTTATCAATATTTAGTTGAAAGAGATGATTTAACCCTTAAAGCTCCGGCATCTGTTACACAAATTTTATTCGATCGGCACCACTTTTTTAAAAGAAGTTTCCTTCAAGTACACTATTTAGAAAATGCTTTGATTAAATAAAGTAAACTTTATTTTCCTTTATTACTGGTGCCAAAAACAAATTTTGTAAAGAAAGATGATGTCTCCGCAGCGGAACCAACGGAGTGGTAAGGGTTAAAAAAAATGGCGATCAGTTGAACAAAAACGTTCACCTTTTCTTTTTTTTTTAAAGAGTTTTGTGAGCTCTAAAAAATATTTAATCAGTGAAAATTATAATGTATGGTGGTATAAGCTTCAGAAAAAAAAAAATCGGTGCACTAGCTATAGAGAATAATAGTCGACCAATCTGAGAAAAAGTTTTTAATTTACAATAGTTTTAATAAAATTAAAAACGTTACAATAGTGTTACGTTCAATGGTCGATGTTACATTGAAGGAGAAAAAAAAAAAATACTGTAAGGAATTAAAATGTTACGAAATCGCTTTAGGGGGACAATCTACAAACTTAATAGATGGGGGAAAATGTGAGAAGAAATCGAAAATTTTGACCCAATGAAGTACAACCTCCCTTTAAGGGGGTCCTGGACACAAAAAGCTTGAAATTTTCTAAAACAAGTTTATCGCATTAAAAATTTCTCAGTTTTTCCTGCTTAAAATGAAGTTTAAATCATGTTTCTGTCTTAAAAGCATAGCTGCCAATTTGTACGGATTTTTGCTACCACTAAAATTTAACAGAAATTTCTGCCTTATTTAATTATCAACATTCATTGCAATTCGGTGATTGAATTAGGCAAAATTTTCTATTAAATTTTAGTGGTAGAAAAAATCCGTACAAGTTGGCAGCTATGTAAAAGGAACAGCAAATTTTAATTTTTTCGTTTTGGTTTGTTTTCGAAATCTAGCTTCCAAGCAATGGTTGTCATGGAAGCGACTGTTTGTGAAAATGCGTTTTTCTTCATGATGCATGTTTCCACCATTTCTGATATTTAAATTGTTATAAGAATCGTTAATGATAAATGGTTCAAACTTATAAGATTTGTTTTAAAATTATTTTACTTTAATTTTGATTCAGGAAATTAAAAAAAAATATTTTCTTTTGAAAATATGATTTTTTGAAAAAAAATAACATCATTTATATATATATATATATATATTATATTTTTAATTTTTATTAAACAATATTTTTGAAAAAATTGAATCAAAATTAAAACTTATATATTTCTGTTTATTTAAATGAAAAATTAAAATTCTACAAATAATATTTAGAGTTATAACAATTTTAAACTACCCCCACTTTTTAAATAAAGTTTAAATTTCAATTAAAAAAAAGTATGAGAAGTTTTATCATGTGATTTTGTGTGCAATTGATATGGTTAATCTTAACAAAAACTTTCAAAATTGTAACTCAATAAATAAAAATTATTTAAAAATGTGTCTCGGACCAACTTAACCCTTTCAGGGGAAATGGATTTCTGCTCCCCCCCACCACACATATATTATGAGATCGAAATTGTACTAAAATAGTATTGGTGCCATTTGGCAATTTATGCGTTAAATTTAGCCGTTTGCCGACCACAAACGGCGCCCCTCAAAGGGTTAAAAGTATAACCTGTAAAAAAAAAAAAAATGTAGATCATTGTCTCAACAAGTGTCAGAATTATGTGTATAATATAAATAATACAAAGAAACAATTTCATTTAACAACAAAGATCTAACATTTTTTGCCTTTTTACGCATGAAAAAGAGCATATTAATTAATTTACACTTAAGAAAATATTTATTTTGAGCAATAAACAAATATGGCTTCACAAATCTGTAAAAAATAGAAAAACAAAACTGAATTTTTACGTAAGTGTTGTATGTCTTTATAAGCTACAAAATATATTTTAACATCTTAATTTATCGCTGAAATGAAAACAAAATTCTGTAATTAATTTAATTAATTTAATTTAATTAATCATAAAAAAACTTCATAAAAAAAGAAACCTTTTAACACTAAAAAGACTGAGAATTTTACTCAAGTTTTATAAAAATATTTCTCACCAGAATTTTTATTCAAAACTGTTTACCTTATTTATCTAACATTTTTCTTCTTATTTGTCTTTTAAACTTATTTTATAAAAAAAATTTCCGGTTTGAACCGAAATATATTCATTTGGTAGGGGTCAAATGAACTGTCACGGTCCTTTTAGTGTTAAACATTATACCTATTAGCTATGTTTTAAACTTAGAAAGAAAGCAATGAGAATAGATGATACTACAACAAAATGTAATATACAATTCTAAAAAAAATGCTATATAAATAAAAGAATACAATAACTTGGGATATTTAAGAGAAGATTGAAAGAAAGTATGAAATATGACATTTATTTTTTCTTCTTTTCAGGTAGTCCTTTAATGCCAGAAATGTTATGAAACTGGCGCCTTGAGATCTTTTCCAGTTTTAGAGTCAGTCTAGCGAGTGGAAATAGATGCCATAAACGAGTGAGATATTACGATTGTATTTTTACCCTCGACTAGATGATGGAAATTTGATTGGTGGAGGATTTTTCCTCTCTTAAGATGAGCTGCAAAAATGGAATTTCATTTCTCCCCAACAACCAGGATCCAGGACATAAAGAGTATTTTTATGTTCATTTCTTGGCGTTTTGATCCTGAAAATGTTTTCTGCGAATTCTCACATTAAAAAAGTGTACCAGTAATTTATAACAGATTATAACAACATTTATAACAACGTTTGGGTTTTTCGAAAAGTTTTTACAAAAGAACTTTTGATGAATTATTTTAAGGAAAATGATGTATTGAATTATTCTTGTTTAATTTCTTTTTTGTGTAATATGAAAATTTGCTTTGTTTAAACTTTTGCACAAAAAACAGCGATTATTACATAAAGAAAACCGAATGTGTGTCTGTTCACTTGAAATGTTTTTATTGTGGAATTTATTATAAATTATTATGAGGGAATTAATATTATATTAAATTATTAATATTTAAAATACTTTTTTATGTAACATGATAAATTGTTTTCATTCAACTTTTACATAAAGAACAGCGATTATGTAAATAAAATATTTTTTAATGTGCGGAAATTTTTATAAATTAATTTGAAGAAATTATTGTTGTATAAAAAAATTATTTCATTTATTTTTTCCTGTAACATGATAAATTATTTTCTTTGAACACAAACTTAAAGAACAGCGATAATAATTTATGAAACATCTTTGTATTTGTGTTTGTTCATTTCAGATTTTTTTTTCTGTGAAACTTTACATAAATTAATTTGGGTAAATGAATGTTGTATTAAATTATTATTGTTATTTCTATTAAATTTCCTTTTTGCTTAACATGATAAATTAATTTTTTTGTTTTGTTTTGTTATGTTTCTGTTTCATAAAAAACCCAATTATAATATATAAAATACATTTAAATAGCTACCAACTTGTACGGATTTCACTTACCACTAAAATTTAATAGTAAATTTTGCCTAATTCAATCGCAGAATTGCAATAATTTTTGATGATTAAGTAAGCCAAAAATTTTTGTTAAATTTTTGTGGTAGCATAAATCCGTATAAGTTAGCAGCTATGATTTAAGTTTGTGTTCGTGTAGCTGAGATGCTTTTATTCTGGAACATTTTCTAATTTATTCTGAGAAAATCAATCTTATATTAAATTCTTCTTATTATTGTTATGTATTTTTTTTCTTATAACATGAAAAATTATTATCTTTGAAATCTAAAGAACTCTCTGAATATAAATATTACCTATTGCAAGTTATGTAATATCTTAGAAATTGAGTTTCTTCACTTGAGGTATTTTAGCTGTGGAATTTTTCATAAATTATTTTGAGGAAATTAATATTGCATTAAAGTATTATTTTTACTATTTATTTTTTTTATGTAACGTGATAAATTGAGTTCTTTGAATTCTCACATAAAAAATAGAAATTATAATTTATGAAATATTTTTATATTTGTGTTTGTTCACTTCAGTTGCTTTTATAGTGGAGCTTTTTAAGTATTAAATTCTAAGAATTAATATTACTTCATAATAATTGGAATGTTTTATTTGAATTTGCTCATAAATAACTCTCCCTTCTTTAGCTACAATCTTTACCTTTGAGTTGTTTATTTGAGAACTTTTTACTGTGGAACATTAAAAAAATATATTAAAAAAATAATAGTAAGTATAATAGTAAAATATTTTCACCCTAATTGTTTAATAAACATGGACAAGTATTTCTGGAAAATCTTTGTTTATAGTCGCATTTTCGCTGTCTGCTTGATGATTGGATTGCTTGATTAAGATATGATTTTTTTTTTCTCCTTAAAGATGGACTGCAGATTTGCAGTTTCACTTCTAACCAATAACAGCTATGAGATAAAAGATATTTTCTGCACATTTTTTCCGGTTTTGATACAGTGAAGGTTTTCCTCGAAAACTGTCTTATAAATAATAATTCATTTTACAACGAAATTTTCTTATGTGAAGTAGAACATTCTTTAAAATTTTGGAAAAATTATTAATATAATAGGCTAGTTCCATGGACTTTTGTAGTGAAAGTCACATAGCTGGTAACTGCTATGCTTGTTTGCCAGCATTATTTTCGAAAAGTTTGCTGTGCCTTATTCAGTTAATGAGATATCTCTTATAAAATAAGTCACATTTTACCTTTCTAAAACAGTGGCAGCCAAAAATCTTACCATGTGACTTACAGTACAAGTACTCATGGAATTAGCCAATATTTTAACACTAAAATGGACGGAAATTTTAATAAGTGTTATAAAAATATTTTACACCAGCATTTTTATTTAAAACTATTTAACTTATTTAGTTAACTTGTTTCTGCATGGTACATTTCAAACTTGTTTTATGATGTAATTTCTGGTTCGAATTGAAATATGCTTATTTGGTACCGGTCAAAATGACCGCTATTGCTGTTCTAGTGTTAAGCAATGCAGTCGATGAAAACAACGTTTCAAGTTTCTAAGAATTCATGTTACTTCATAATAATTGGCCCCACCAGTGGCTGAGAAGGTCCAATCTCGAAGCTGGTAGACGGGAGGTGCTGGGTTCGATCCCAATCGCGCCCGTCGGCCTAATCGTTCGGAGTTTTCGTGGTTTTCGTCGAAACTTGGATTTCCAAGCGTTAATACGGGTTAGGTTCCCTTAGAAATACCCCCACGAAGGGCACCCCCCCCCTGGGCCTATATCCCTCGTGCAGATAATTGGCCGTCATAAATACAACCAACAAACCAACCAATCATAATAATTGAAATGTTTACTTTGAATTTGCTCATAAATAACTCTCCCTTCTTTAGGTAAAATCTCTGAATTTAAGTTCGTTTATTTGAGAACTTTTTACTGTTAGACGTTAAAAAATATATTAAAAAAATAATAGTAAGTATAATAATTAAAATATTTTCTTCAAAATTGTTTAATAAACATCTTATCATGGATAAGTATTTCTGAAAAATGTTTGTTCATAGTCGCATTTTCGCCATCTGCTAGATGATTGAAATTTGATTAACAGATGAGTTCTTCTTTTTCTCCTTAAGTAATGCACTCCAGGAAAATAATGTTTCATGTTTCTAAGAATTCATGTTCCTCCATAATAATTGGAATGTGTTATTTGAATTTGTTCATAAATAACTCTACCTTCTTTAAGTAGAATCTCTGCCTTTAAGTTTATTTATTTGAGAACTTTTTACTGTGGAAAATTAAATAAATATATATATATATATAAATAATATTAAGTGTAATAGTTGAAATATTTTCTTTCAAATTATTTAATAAACATCTTATCATGGACAAGTATTTCTGGAAAATCTTTGTTTATAGTCGCATTTTCGCCGTTTGCTAGATGATGGGAATTTGATTAACAATTTTTTTTTCTCCTTAAAGATGGGCTGCAGATTTGGATATTCACTTCTCACCAATAACAGCTATGCGATAAAAAAAAATATTTTCTGTGCATTTTTCCTGTGTTGATACAGTGAAGGTTTTCCACGGATACTATCTTATAAATAGCAATCCATTTTACAACGAAATTCCTTTATCTGAAGTAAAATATTCCTTATAATTTCGAGAAAACCATTAACATAATAGCTTTAACATTAAAACGGCCGGAAATTTTACTAAGTGTTATAAAAATATTTTACACCAGCATTTTTTAATTAAAGCTATTTAACTTATTTAACAACTCGTTTCTGCATGGTACATTTCAAGCTTATTTTATGATGAAACTTCTGGTTCGAATTGAAATATGTTTATTTGGTAGTGGTCAAAATGACCGCTGTTTTCCGTTCTAGTGTTTGTAATGCAGTCGAGGACAATAATGTTTCATATTATGTTATGCCATTTTTAATCGACTTACAACGAAAGAGATTATATAATTCGTTTCTAAGTATTTTTTTAAAAAAGGATGTCCAAGCATAAATCTTTGACGAATTGTTCGATTTTTTTAGTTGGAAAGGTCTCGGTCTAGCGATGGATCCAATGCAATATCATTAGGATATAAAATTGACATCTTTGTCTGTCTCTCTGTCTTTATGTATTATTTTTTATAGGCTTTAACCACTTCACCGGCGACAGGTATAGGGAAACAGTGCTTTTACCCCCGAGGTATCTCGGGGCAGCCGGTGAAGTGGTTAAAATTCATAAAAACTCCCCAATCAACAGGAAATATTTATATGGATTTAACCCTTTGCACTTGAGGGCGCCGCTGCGGAGACATAACCTTTCTTTGCAAAATTTGTTTTTGGCACCAGTAATAAAGGAAAATAAAATGTACCTAATTTAATCAGAGCATTTTTAAAATTGTGTACTTGAACGAAACTTCTTTTAAAAAAGTGGTGCCGATCGAATAAAATTTGTGTAAGAGACGCCGAACGCGTAGGCTTATAGAACGAAATACCACTTTACTTTTTTAGAATAATTGTCGTATATAAGGTCCTGATTACCGACGGAACAAACTTCCACCAGTAAAATAGAATAAAAATTTTTGCCTCTTTTATGAGAGAAATTCTGAATGAATAATGCTTTTAAATAAGTCGAAAACTTCTTTTCAAATTTACTGGTAGAAGTTAGCATCGGCGGTTATTAGGATAAGATCGTATCATGTATAGTTTTTTGACAGGGCCACTTAAAATAATTATCAAGAATCATAATCTATTGTGCGTTAAATAAGTAAAATTTTCAATAATGATATTTAAATAATGGAGTTCTGAATAAAGAGAAAGAGACATATAGCGTATTGGCTACAAGTTGCGCGCGAAGTAATTGAGGAGGTTATCACAAGATCCCGACTGTTTTTTTTTTTAAAATCGGATGAAGAACTTCTGATTATGGCAGGGGCAAACTTCCACCAGCAAATTTGAATAAAAAATTTCTTCTTTAGGAACTTAGGACACCGCCTTTATTTAAGAAATTTTCCTCTCACAAATATGGTAAAAATTTCTATTAGATTTTACTGGTGGCAGTTTGAGTAGGTATTATATTATTTTTACAGACACTACAGGAGATTGTCACAATTTGGCGAAAACGCAGGGCCTGACTACATCGGAAATAATCTTCCATCAGCTAAAATGATTAGCTGTTTCTGCCATAATGTATGCATGAAATTCTGAATTAATAAAGCGTTTAAATAAAGAGAAAATTTCTACTTAAATTTTCTGGTGAAAGTTTGCCCTGGCAGTAATCAACTTCTGCGAAAGCGGTTACAGTTGATGCTTCTCTATTTTAAAGGAAATGTCAGTTCCTCTTTATTCAAAATTCCACGATTTAACTCCTATTCCTTTAAGACCGGACAGCTTTTTGAGTTTTATTTTTCTTTTTACAATGATATAACTGAATTTTGTAACTAATAATTCACTATCTGTTGACAAAATTCATATAATATAGTTTCTGTTAAGCAGCACAATCACTCGATTCCGGTACTTATGGAATAGATCAGGGGTGTCCAACTGTGGCCCGCCGGATACCACTAAAATTTTAAAGAAATTGTCGACAAGTTGAATCGCAGCAATTCAACGATTAGATAAGGCAAAGATATCTGTAATATTTTAGTGGTATCCGGCGGGCCACAGTTGGACACCCCTGGAAGCGATAATCCAGGAGGTTAGAATTCTTAGTCAATGCCTAACCCGCACGATGGTGCGAGCCTGGTCTTATAGGGTATGACATTATATTTTTATGCATGATTCTATTTTATATTCTATTCGCACCACTATATTTAAAAAATAAATATTTAGGTATATTTCACTAACACACCTGTTGTCAGAATATAAGTGTATCTATAAAAAAAAAAGTGGTTCAACAGAATAAAATTCGTGTAAACGCCCTGATATCTTATGGAAAGTGACATAGGATTGATAAGCGTTAACCCCTTTGGGGCCGGTGACTTTTACATAATTTTATTCGGTTTACACCGTTTTTTTAAGACAAGTTACCTTTACTTAAATAATCCCGAAAATGCTCTAATTAAAGAAGGCATATACCACTTTTCTGTTTTACTGGTGCCGAAAACAAATTCTGCATAGCAAATTCTGTTAATATATGCACTCTTGGTCCCGAAAGGGTTAAAATGATTATGAAGTACAGACCAGAATCTGGTCAAGTAACATGAATTTGCCCAAAATTATACCTGAAGACTACTGTGCTTTGGGTCAGATCAGGTAGGGTTGGCAGTAGTTTCTTCCTTCCAGCTCTAGATAAATGAAACAGTTTCTTTTTCCAGTTTGTTTTTAGGTGCGTTCGTAATTATATAAATACGTAGCACCTATAGTCGTCGTTCAGTCCGTTTGTCTGCCTGTCCGTCTGTCCGCATATAACAGAGCTAATACTACCCAACCGAATGGTCTGAAATTTTAAATATATAATTGTTGCAAAATTTTGTCGAGTCATTTCAAATTTTATGAAAATCGGATATATAGTTTAATGACAGGGACAGTCAAAAGTTTTCCGTTACATCACGGCCAGTGGTAATAAATTATTGCAAGTGCATTTTAATGATGTTACAGCTTTCCGAATGGTCTGAAATTTTAAATATATAATTGCTGCAAAATTTTGTCGAGTCATTTCAAATTTAAGAAAATAGGATGTATAGTTTAATGACAGGGACAGTCAAAACTTTTCCGTTACTTTAAGGGCAATGGGAAAAAAATTCAAGTGCATTTTAATGTTGCCACAGCCTTTCGAACATAATGAAATGGATGTGCACTTATGAAGTGCACTAAAATATATATTCAGTACAATATGCGGTCAAAAAATATTTATAAAACTAGTTATAGAACGCACCTCATTTGCCACTTTTGACGAGCAATTTCCAACTTGTTTATTCTTGCGGGCCAAGTTTTGTCAGTAGTAAGTTTCTGAAAAGAATGTTGATTTAAGATGGAAAAAAACATATTTGGAAATAAATAAGTATATTTATCTATGTGTTTATCTTTCTACATAAATGATTACGCAGATACAAGAAATACAAGAAATATAATAACCGTTTTTTTTTTTTTCTTTTCTTTTTTTTTTTTTTTTTATTAATTGTATTAAAATATGGAAACTTTTTTCTGAGAAAAATCTTGATTTTAGATTTTGCTTACAAATTTTGTAGACACCAGCTCGGAACGTAATTCTAGTAGTAAATGTTGGAAAAAACGAAATATTCTCTTGAGAAAAATATGATTCAAGAAATGTACCAGTGGGAGCCTTGATTCATGCAAAAAAAAATTGAGGCTGAATATGATTTGTATTCATTGGGAATAAATTATTTCAAGTGCATTTTAATGATGTTACAACCTGCCGAATGGTCTGAAATTTTAAATATATAATTGCTGCAAAATTTCGTTGAGCCATTTCAAATTTTATGAAAATCAGATATATAGTTTAATTACAGGGAAAGTCAAAACTTTTCCGTTACATTAAGGCCAATGGGAAAATATTATTCCAGGTGCATTTTAATGATGTTACAGCCTTTCAAACACAATGAAATGGATATGCACTTATGAAGTGCACAAAAATATACATTCAGTACAATATGCGGTGCAAAAAATATATATAAAACTAGTTATAGTACGAACGCACCTCATTTGCCACATTTGACGAGCAATTTCCAACTTGTTTATTCTTGCGGGCCAGGTTTTGTCAGTACTAAGTTTCTGAAAAGAATGTTGATTTAAGACGGAATAAAACATATTTGAAAGAAAATAAGTATATTTATCTATGTGTTTATCTTTCTACATAAATGATTACGCAGATAAAAGAAATATAATAACAGTTTTTTTTTTGTTTTTTTCTTGTTTTTTGACTAATTGTATTAAAATATGGAAACTTTTTTTCTGAGAAAAATCTTGATTTTAGATTTTGCTTACAAATTTTGTAGACACCAACTCGGAACGTAATTCTAGTAGTAAATGTTGGAAAAAACGAAATATTCTCTTGAGAAAAATATGATTCAAAAAATGTACCAGTGGAAGCCTTGATTCATGCAAAAAAAAAAAAAAAAAAAAAAAAAAAAAAAAACTGAGGCTGAATATGATTTGTATTCAATGGGAATAAATTATTTCAAGTGCATTTTAATGATGTTACAACCTTCCGAATGGTCTGAAATTTTAAATATATAATTGCTGCAAAATTTCGTTGAGCCATTTCAAATTTTATGAAAATCGGATGTATAGTTTAATTACAGGGAAAGTCAAAACTTTTCCGTTGCATTAAGGCCAATGGGAAAGAATTATTTCAGGTGCATTTTAATGATGTTACAGCCTTTCAAACACAAAGAAATGGATACGCACTTTTGAAATGCACAAAAATATACATTCAGTACAATATGCGGTGCAAAAAATATTTATAAAACTAGTTATAGTACGAACGCACCTCATTTGCCACATTTGACGAGCAATTTCCCACTTGTTTATTCTTGCGGGTCAGCAAGTTTCTGAAAAGAATGTTAATTTATTGTTTAAGATAGGATTTTTTTTTTTTTTTTTTTTTTTTTTTTTTTTTTTTTTTTTTTACAAATTGTATTAAAATATGGACACTTTTTTCTGAGAAAAATCTTGTTTTTAGATTTTGCTTACAAATTTTGTAGACACCAACTCAGAACGTAATTTTAGTTGTAAATGTTGGAGAAAATGACATATTCTCTTGGGAAATATAGATATTAAAAAATGTACCTGTGGAAGCCTTGATTCATGCAAAAAAAATTGAGTCTGAATGTGATTTGTGTTCGGGTCCGATTTCGCGTTCAGTTAAAAAACATGAAATTAAATAGTACGTAGAGACCATCAAAAAGCTAGCCCCGATATAAATCAAATCGTCTGCATCAGAAATGAAATGACATTCTATTCATTCTTTAGATTTAGATATTGCATGGAACCACTAATAAAGAGGAACTAACATATCCTTAAAATAGTGAAGTTTCAACTGTAACCGCTAACGAGTGGTAGATTTACACCGTGACAAACGTCCACCAGTAAATTTAAATAGAAAATTTCTCCTGATTTAAATACCTTAGTAATGCAAAATGGCTCTAAAAATTACAAAAAAATTAATGTCTCAAAAATAAATGAGAAGCACTTTTCAAACAAATTTCTTTTAAAAGTACTTTTTTCCCCCCAATACGACGGCATAAAAATTGAAAATGTGAGATGCTTAGAAGTTGAAAAAATTTCTATAGAGTATTTAATCGTACAAGTATACACCTGCTTTGTTTTACGGCTGGCTTTTACAACGTAAATTTATTTTTTTGAGACGACACAAAATAAGTTGAGAGAAAGAAACAGCATACCGAGAGCGTAATTTAAGCGCGATCATTGAATCACTCTATTCTAAAAAAAAAAGAAACTAACGTCGCCGCCATCGGTTTTGAATTTTTAGTGACCGGAGGTCTTCTTTGTTAATATTAAGAAAAATACTGTATACAAAAATATAAAAATAGGTGGTATTATAGAGAAATCATTGGTAAGCACTCTAATGCAGTCAGTTTTCAAATCGAAGAATTATTTTAAGAGATATCTGATGTTAAAGTTTGTCAAAATCGTTCCATTCAAAAAGTTTTATATACGCAAAAACCATGCATAGGAATTTAATCCTTTTTACATAATTTTATACATTAGAGCAGAGGTGTCAAACTGTGGCCCGCCGGATACCACTAAAATTTTAAAGAAATAGCCGACAAGTTGAATCGCAGCAATTCGACGATTAGATAAGGCAAAGATAACTGTAAAATTTTAGTGGTATCCGTCGGGCCACAGTTTGACACCCCTGCATTAGAGGTTCTCGGTTTATTGACTGCATTTATTTTTTGTTTTATTTCGATTTTAAATTCAATTTTTCAGCATTTCGAGAGATATTTTTTACAACTTTTAGAAAAGTTGTTTATTTTAAATTGTTGCCAAAATTAAAAACAGCGCAAAGAATAATATTTCATTCAAATTAAAAATTTATTTACACGTGAGTATCATAAACAGAAAAAAAAAACTTGCAAATGAGAATTAAATGATTACGCATTAAAAGCAGGAAAATGTTATAATTAAGTCATAAAAACTATATTAAACGCATCTCATTGGTTATTGAACAGCATTTAATGCATTTCCATTCCCATAAGAGGGGGGGGGGTCCATAAAGGTGACCCTGTTCTGTTGCCAAATGCCGCCAAGTTTGTCGCCAACTTCGCCAAATTTGGAGACCGAAATTAATTATCTCAATCATAGCTATATCTCAATTTCTAGCTGGTAAAAGTGTGCAAAATTCAACTTAGCCACTGACATCGCAGGTGACAGCATTAGTTACCCTTTTTTGGAGTAGAGAGATACATTGCATATCAATTTTAGTTAAAGTCCTTGCTGTATATGCCGATAAACGGGTATTGCGAAAATCATGAAAGCAGAGCATTGCCACCTGTTGAGAAATACACACCCCTCACTAATCAGTACACGTCTATGTAATGTCTATCTAAATTCGAATTTTGATGAAATACAATCCAATGTATGCAAGATATAGCTATCAGGAAAATCGTAAAAAGCAAAGCAAAACAGTGCCATCTGCAGAGCTATATACAATAAAACCTGTTCATTAGCAACTTAAGTATAACAGAATGCGAAGTCTGATGAAATTCCATTCCATGTATGCCTTGATATATCTATCACGAAAAACTAGGAAACATTAGAGTTCCTCCATTAGAGATGTTCCATTCTCTAATGTAGGATCTCTAGGAAACATAGCATAGTAGCGCCACCTGCTGAGCGGTATACACCAAAATCTACTAGCTCCAATTTAAGGGAAATCTAACTAAATTTGAACTAAATCTAACTAAAACTTGTTTAAATACCAATCTTGAAATACAGCATTCACAAAAGTTGTGTCTTATACAGATAGGCAGACGTACATTTTACAAAAATAGTCAAATCCGTATTCGGAGGATTTTAAAACGTGCAAATTCATCAAAATTAAATGTCGAACATTTTCACGATTTCAATACATTAACTTCTTTTTTTTTCATATACGATAAAGTGAAAGTAGTGTTAAAGATACGTCGTCTAATCGTCTAATCATTCCGACGTGTGTGGCCTATTTTTCAAGCGTAAGCAGATAATAATCTTTCTGATCAGATTAAAAAATATAAGAAACGCAAATTTTCTCTTGAAAAATGCATTTGTTGTATTTTTCAAGCAATATTTGATTTTTTGTATATTTGACCTTTGTTTTTTTTTAGCATTAAAGCTTCAAAATTCCTGTTATTCACATACAAAACACTTTGATGTCATCTGTTTATCTCTGTTACGAAGAGCAAAGATGATAGAGAGGGCTAAGGATGGATCAGCTAAAGAGGTCATGTGTATGTTTTTCAAACAAAATATTGAGCAACGTTCTGAAACTGTGGTAAGCTACATGGATTTCTATTTATGGAACAAAAAATATATACTGAATTTTGTTTTGACGCGATAGCCGTATAATCTTTTCCCGTCTGGTTGCGTGTCTGTATAAACTGATGGAACATCTTCTAGTAACCTTCATCTATAATTCTTAATATACTACTAGAAGGAGGTCGATTGTGTGGAGGAATAAAAACGATATTGAAACTGCCTTCCTATTGTATTCATTTTACATCAAACATGATTCCAATGAATATTATAAAGTATCTATTTCTTGCATTCATTTTGAATCGGATGTTGATTATTTATGCACTGAAGGAACAAGAGAATATAGAAGAAGTTTCAATTAATACAGAATATCTTGTTGGAAATTTAAATTTAACTTGGAGTATTGCTGACTACTCGCAAATATTTGGTACAGTGCATACAACCTTTAGCCACGAATATACTTCAACAATCTGGGAACTGATTCTGGAGGACAAAAAACGAATTTATTTGAAAAGACTTCATTATAACGAACCCGTACTTGTTGACATTAATTTTACCTTGATAACTCAAAATAAAACCTTTCAAGGAGAAAAAAAAACGATGTTTCCTTATCTGGATAATCAAATAATAATTCTTCTGCTTACTTTAGATGTAAAAGGTTCAAAATCTGTCCAGCACTTCGATAGCTCAGATTCAGATAATCTAAATGGCTATACTGAAAATATAGATAGAAAAAGAAAAAGGATTCCTATAGTATTTGAAAATGATGTTTTTATATTCAAAATCAAGATGAAAATTTTAGGCCCTGAAGTATCGAAAAAAAGTAAAACAATCTGGTAAATAAATTTTTAAATTACAGATAGCATCAATGCGAAAGAACCAAATGACCAATGCGAAGTTATCAAGTAAAATGCAAAATGCAATACATCACGTAAAAATATTGTATCTATATGATGCCTATAGCCGAAAATTATGTGATTGTGTGACTATCGGTTTTAATATATGAGTATTTACGAAAAATGTTTATCTCCAAAATTTATAGTTATATTTACACAAGCCATATCGTCTCCTATTTATGTGTTTTTGTGACATTAATGAACTGACGGAATTAATATTTGAGAATTTTCTGACATTTTGCGACTATTTTTATATAATAATGTACACAAAATATATGAAAAATCGCCATAGTGATAATTTAAATGCGTATATCTATGGAAGTTTTTTAAAACACAAAACTTCTCTCTTTGCTAGATTATAAATATTACGTAAGTATATTTCAAGATAAAATGATGTGAAATAATTATTAACTCTTTAAATTAGCGGATTTTTTTTGAAACTGTCAAGTTATTTATTACATTTAAATTGTCAATCGTGGACAAATGTTATTAAAATTTTTGTATTAACAAATATCTACATAGTCCAAAAAACGCAATTAAAATTTCTTAGATTTGGAGTGCGATGCATTTTTGTTTATTGTTTTATGTGAAAGTTTATTTAATTTGCTTTTAAAAAAAGTTTTAGTTTAATTCTTACAAATTTAAAAAATGTGTTTATTGCTGTTTTTGTTTGAGCTCTGAAGCGAGAAGTGCGTATTTAAGTAACTGGTAATTACTGCTTAAAGGACTTAAAAAAAGGAAGGAATTTCTAATGAAAATAATGAGAAAAGTGCAGTATATAAATCTGGAGAATTTGAAGAATTTTAAGTAAATATTTCTAATTGACTTAAAAAACAAAATTAAAATGTCCAGTAAAACGCGATTTTAATGAACAATCATTTACGAAAAATGTTTTATCTCCAAAATTTATAGTTATATTTACATAAGCCTTATCGTCTACTATTTGTGTGTGTTTGTGGCCTTAATGAACTGTCGGAATGAATAATTGAAAATTTTCTGACATTATGCGACTATTTTTATAAATTAACATACAGAAAACAAATGAAAAGTCATCATAGTGATAATTTGAATGTGTACATCTATCGAAGTTTTTTAAAACATAAAAATCTCTTTGCTAGATTATAAATATTACACAAGAATGCTTCTGAATAAATAATGAACAATAATTATTAACTCTTTAAAATAGCAGATTTTTATTTTGAAACTGTCGAGTTATCTCTGTACATTTAAATTGCCAATTGTGGACAAATGTTATTTAAATTATTGTATTAACAAATGTTCATACAGTTCAAAAATTGCAAGTAAAATTTCTTAAATTTGGAGTGTGATGCATTTTTATTTATTCTTGTATTTGAAAGTTTATTTAATTAGCTTTTAAAAAGAGTTTTGGTTTACTTCCTACAAAGATTAAAAGGTGTATTTATTGCTGTTTTTGTTTCCGCTCTGGAGGGAGAAGTGCGTATTTAAGTAACTGGTAATTACTGCTTAAAGGACTTAAAAAAAGAAAGGAATTACTAATGAAAGAATAAAAAATGTGCAGTATATAAATCTGGTGAATTTGAAGTAATCTAAGTAAATATTTCTAATTGACTTAAAAAACAAACTTTAAATATCCAGTAAAACTCAATTTTAATGAACAATCATTTACGAAAAATGTTTTATCTCCAATATTTAATGTTATATTTACACAAGCCTTATCGTCTACTATTTAAGTGTTTTGTGACCTTAGCCGGTGAAGTGGTTGAACTGTCGGAATTATTATTTGAGAATTTTCTGATATTATGCTACTATTTTTATAAATTAACGTACAGAAAATAGATGAAAAATCATCATATAGTGATAAATTGAATGTGTATATCTATGGAAGTTTTTTAAAACATAAAACTTCTCTCTTTGCTAGATTACAAATATTACACAAGAATACTTCAGAATAAAATAATGAACAATAATTATTATCTCTTTGAATTACATAGTACTTTCTCAGTACATTTAATTTACCAATTGTGGACAAATGTTATTAAAATTATCGTGTTAACAAATGTTCATGTTTTCCAAAAATTGAGAGTAAAACTTTATAAATTTAGAGTTTGACTCAATTTTATTTATTATTAAATTCGAAAGTTTACTTAAGTAACTGTCAAAATTTGTTTGGTTTACTTTGAATAGCATAGTCTTGTATGTTTTTTATTTCAGGCATGGGACGGGAAGTTTGTATTTAAGCACCTGGAAATTTTTTGTTAATTGGACTTCAGAAAATAAATGAATGTATAATGTTATAATTAAGGAAAGTGAAAAATATAAATATATTGAATTTAATTAAGTTGAAATAAATATTTCTAATAAACTTTCAGAAAAAACCTTTAAATATCACAGAAAACCTAATTTCAATGAACAATCAGTTACAAAAAAAGTTTTACCTGCAAAATTTATAGTTATATTTACAAAAAGCTTATCACGTACAATTTATGTGTTTTTGTTAATGTAATGTATTGTCCGTTTAAGTATCTGAGATTTTTTGAAATTTTACAGATATTTTTTATATAAATTAGCATACAGAAAATGTAGGAAAAATTATTAAATGACAATTTGAATACGTATATCTATGGAAGTTTGTATTTCATGATTTTGATTGTAGTTCATTACATTTATAGCAACTTAAAGAGTGTATTCTTTAATAAAATATTAGTATGTTATGAAAATTTTCGCCATGAAGTCGTTTTTGGTAAGTAATCTTATATATATATATATATAAGATCTTATATATATCTTATATATATATATATATAAAATATCTTATATATAAATATTACACTATTATTTAAAAATTATGAAAATAAAAAAGAACTGAACCTCATTTCACATTTTTTTTTTAAATTGTTTTTAAGGGGGACATGATATCTTTGAACACATCGAAAGAGCAAAAAATATCACTATGTTCCAAACTTCAAAACTTGTGTAATAAGTGAAAAATAAAACTTCATTTAAATTTAAAGCACATATTTAAATTCTTATTAAAATATAAATGTATACTTTTAAATTCCTAAATAAATATTGAAATGTAAGTTTAAAAATGTATATGATAATAAGATTAAAAAAAATGAAACATAACACGTTTTGCGCGCTTGATAAAATCTGAAAATATGCATATAAAGAGGAAATTTTGATGAAAATAAATACATAATAGTATTACATTTATACTAAAACCAGACTATTTGCAAAAAAAAAAAAAAATTAATTGTAATAAACAATTAACTTAATAATTAAAAAAAAATTAAATTAAAATGTTTTAAAAATTATTTTAAAAGTACAAAAACAAAAATAAATCTTGCGTTTTTCTGGTTTTAAATTGTATGTAATACAGAAATAGATATGTGGTGAAAATTTCTTTTAGATGCCATGCATAGATTTTAGTAACACTGCACGTAGTATCAAAATTCATCATTTTGCATAAACACGGCGCAAAGTTTAATTGTCATATATAGTCTTAATAAAACTGCCATAATTAGTAAACTAACAGGAATTTTATAATGCTGTTTGTGCATATTGTTCAAACATGATAACGGAATCAAAATATGTATAAAAAAAATCGGAAAATTTGAAGGTTTAAAGATATACTACTCTCTTGAATTTATTTTCAAGGATGAATTTGAAGAAATTAAAGTAATTAATTTTAATAAATTTTCAGAAATAAAAAACTTAAATGTGCAGAAAAACGTGACTTTAATCAACAATCAGTTACCAAAAATGCTTTATTTCGAAAATTATAGTTATATTTTGATAAGGTTTTGATAAGGTCGCCAAATGTTTAACCCTCCGCCTACCAGATGGGTCCAATGGACCCAACAGGTACATTCAAAATATTTATTCAAACGAGTAATTTCTTTAAAATAAACTAAATATATAAATGACACAATTCTAAGTTAAATAAATGAGCTAACTTGTTTTAAATAAAAATTCTGGTGTCGCATATTTTTTATAAAACTTGAGTAAAATTTCCGGTAGTTCTAAGGTTAAGTGTTTTTGTTAATGCTATGATTTGACGGTCTGAATATCTGAGAATTTTTTGAGTTTTTGCAGCTTTTTTCGTTTTTGATTTTAGTTCATGATGTGAATAGCAACTTAAGAAGTGTATTTTTTGATAAATTTTTAGTAAACTATGAAGATTTTTTTTCGTAAAGACGCTTTTGGTAAGTAATCAATATTACTTTATTTTGTTTATTAACCCCTTAACCTACAATGACGGGCACAGCCCGCGTACGATGATCGAGCCAAATGTAAATTCTTCCTACCAATAAAATTTCACAGTAAATATAGTTTAATTTAATCGTCGAAATTCCATGATTAAACAAGGCGAAAATCTCTACTAAATTTTAGTGGTAGCTGTGGATTTGCCAAACCGTGGAGCTGTTGAGAGTAAATCGTAGGTTAAGGGGTTAATTGTAAAAATGAAAAAGAACTATATCTCAATTAACTTATTAAAAAAATAGTAAATATTTTTCAATTATGAATTTTGTATCCTGATAACGGATAGAACTGTACTGATTTCTGAATTAAAAATATTGCATGACGTAATTTTTATACTCTTTTTATTTAGTTCAATCTGGTTTTTTAGGTGTGTTCGTAACTCAGAGTAAACATTATGATTACGTTAACTTTAACTTTAATGTATCACACCACTTTACTTTAAAAATTAATTTTGTAGTATATTTCTCTCGCACATCTAGTAAATGCATAAGTGATTTGTCTCGAACGGGTTAGTCTTGTCACTACACACGTATCATAGCACTGATACTACAAAGTACCGATGTCACCTGAGGTAAGACTTCTGTAATACGGGCTGACACACGCCGCCATTTAATTGCTTAACCCTTTCCGGCACGGGCAATTTTTGTTGTAAAATGATGAAATGATTGACTGACCCCGGAATTTTAAAAAGACTTTTTTAAAAATTAAAAACATGTTATTTTAACTATTCATTGTAAAAGCAAAATTTTACTAAAATATTCTTGGTGCCGTTCGTAAGTTTGGAATTAAAATTAAGTATCCCGACCCGGGCACACTGTGCCGGAAAGCGTTAAGTGGATGCCGACTTATAGTGTAATATGACGAGTGAATTTAGTAACTTAATAGCTTAAAAAAAATACAAGAATAAATAGTTAAGACATTTAACCCTCTCCCTGCGTAATTGTTTTATCA
The DNA here is from genome assembly GCA_963932465.1 of Maratus speciosus. Lineage (NCBI taxonomy): Eukaryota > Metazoa > Arthropoda > Arachnida > Araneae > Salticidae > Maratus > Maratus speciosus. The sequence goes on from OZ010794.1 coordinate 196,254,394, forward strand.
AAGTAGCTTCAAAAATTGCGCATTTAAGTCCTTCGCGACGAGCATCTTTTAAGATTTTTTATTCTTTTGTCACTGGTTTTTGAAAACAAAAATTTTCGTCTGATTTAATAGAGAAAATTCTCTGATTAGATAAGGCAAAATTTACAATAAAAAGTAACTGGAGGGAATGATCAAGGGGGGTTAATTAGGCGGAAAAAATGCATCCCCGATGAAATCTCGGGTTGCGCAAATTTTGCTACTTATACGTTGCCCGAGAATCTTTCGCGTTGTGCAACGAGAGGGTTAATTGTGTCATACATTAAAAGGTACAAAAATAGTTTAACACAGGGATTTAATGATTTGTTGAGAATTATTTATTTTAGGCAGTGAAATCTTACCAAAAATGCCAATTTAAAAATGACTTTCAATAAATAATTAATAATTAATTTTGAGTTTCACTTAGAAAGAAAATGGTCTGTTAAAATATGTAAATCATGTTATTCTAACTACTCTAAAAATATAGACCTCTATCTTTCACCATTTCTGAGAAAAAGGTACATAAAGTTGGTGAATTTAACATGGCGGAAATAGTGATTGTCCTGCTCCCTTAAATTCCTTTCTTACGAAATTACAGATTTTGACACCCCTCCCGAAATGAGCATTCAAAATATTAAATAGTTGAACAAAACTCTTTCATTTTTCTTTTTCCTCAATCTTATTTGTAATTTTATAATAACAGTAAATAAATAATGAATCATATTAGATGTAAATATCCAACTGGACGAAAAATGTCTGGACCAGGATTCGAACCAGGGATCTCCTGGCTGAAGCCGCCAGTGCTCTACCATCTGAGCTATCCCGGACGAATCTGGTGGAACTTTTTCACCCAGCTAACCTTAATGATTACAGCATTCATCTAAAATAACGAATCTTCAAATTAATCGCATCCACCCCTTTCTGCCAATAAAAAAGAAGAAAAATCTGTCACCTCCTTCCTTTTTTCAGCTAACAAAATTAAAAACCTTTAAGACTTTTTATTTATTTTTTTAAATATTATTCAAACAATATATAATGATAAATATATAATGATCTAAATCCCTCTCACACCTCTGAACTTCCAGCCCTTTCCTTTTGAATCCCTTCTTCCCGCAGAACGCAAAGTGTAAAATCTTTAAAATTCGATTGAAAAACTCCCTATTCTTTACTTTTTAGCATCTTAAATCAATTCAACCATCTAAATCAGTACCGGAGATCCACACCACAAACAAACAAAAAAAAAAAAAAAAAAAAAAAAAAAAGGCGGAATTTCTAGACAGAATTTCTTTCATGGTGGTAGTTAAAATTTTTTTTTCTGGTAACCTCTTCGCTCCGAAGCTAAAATAATGCTTGAGATACTTATTCATCGGTTTTAAACGAACAAAATGAAATCATATATGACAGAAAAAAGAACTTTTTGGAAATTCATACTTTAGGGGTATAGTAATTTATGTTCACAAATAAGGATCTAAAATTAGGAATGCCCTTAATATATCAATATAATTATCACTAATCTAAATTGACATCATTACAAAATAAAGGCCTTTAAACAAGCGAATGATATACAAATCCTCAAAACATTTTACTGAAAAAGGTTTTAAGTTAAATAATTATGAAAATTTCTCAAATTTTTGGCCACTCTGTCTTGAAAGCATTTTGTAAACTCGAATGAAAAAAACATCTATTTTATGTTTAAATCAGCATAAATGTTGTCATTTATTGGCTTTCTTTTAAAGCAAAAAACATTCAGCTATTAATAAATAAAGTCAAAATGTAAAAAAATCAAACAGTTTAGTTTTTATGAGGAAAAGAATAGAGGTCCACATATGTGGACCCAGGTAGCGAAGAGTTTAAAATTTGGCTTTACTAAACTACTAAACTGGCTAAATAACTGGTCTGATAAATATTGAGATGTTGGTGCAATAGCTGTTGCATTCTTATGCAAAAATGCATGAATAAAATTTTATTACGATTATATATATTAAAATCAATAATACGGAAATAATAGGATTCCAACTTAAATAGGGCATAATCACCATGTCAACCTAGAATCATTAACTATCATAGGAATCATTGAATTAATTACGTATTGTAGGATTTAATATAATGAAGAAATTTTAAGATTTATAAACAATAAAACAATTGCTTCATTAACTCGTTAAACATGTAAAAAGAATATTGAAATTTTTGCGTAAGTGTTGTCCGTCTTCATATCTCATAAAAAAGACCTTACGGACTTACTTTACCGCTAAAATGATTTTAAAATATTGCTATCATTGATTTTATTTAATTCGTTATGAAGCAAGACAATTTTCTTTTCAGACAAAAAAAAAAATCTTTTCAATCTTTGTAAATATTAAGCTATGTTTTAATCCTTAAATGCGCGATTTTTTATTTTGTTTCGAAAAAATTATATATGATTCTCTGAAAGGCTTATTACACAGGAAAAATAATGAAAAAAATCAGATACATTTTTCATATAATACGTCAATTTTTTCTTCTGTTGCACATCTGTAATACAAGTAAAAACCACTGTCGTGTGGTTGTTTTACGCTAAAATATTGCAAGTTAGTAAGTATTTTAATAAGTCCGTCTCCAAATACCTTATATAATATAATTATTTATTTTATAAAACTTAACCTTTAACCCTTTAATTCCCATGATAGAATCCGTTCTAGAAATTACGTAGTTCAGAAAATCTGACTTTGCAACAGAAAGTTTCAATGGTTAATTTCGCTTTATTTAAATACGGAATGTCTGTTATCAATTAAAGCAAGTATTGCTATTTTGAATTTCTGGAGTGAATTAGGTATGTACGAATAACATTTTTTATTAAATTCAAAAAACTGCTGTTTGCATATATGCAAAGCTGCTCACTAAAGGATTAAACTTACAACGAAAGCATTGAGTATAAGTAATGCTATCTCTAAATGTGTTATGCAATTCTAAAAAATGCAATATAACTAAATACAATAATTTGATATATTTAATGGAAGATTTAAAGAAAGTGTGAAATATAACATTTATTTTTTTGAAGTTTTCAGGTAGTATTTTAATACAAGAATTGATGTGGAACTGGGCCATTGAGTTTTCGAGTCAGTCTCGCGTGTGGAAATAGAGAAGCCATAAAGGAGATAGATATTATGGTCGCATTTTCACCCTCGACTAGATGATGGAAATTTGATTGTTGAATTCTTTTTCTCCCTTTCTTAATGATGGGTTACAGAAATGGAATTTCAGTTCTTCCCAACAACTATGATCAATGACAAAGAGTATTTGGTAGATTTCTCAACCCTTTAGTGCGCATTTTTTCATATATGCAAACAGCAGAGTTTTGTATTTAATAGATTTTTTTTTTAATTCTTATATACCTAATTCACACCAGAAAATTAAAATAGCAATATTTGTTTTAATTAATAAGTTTTTTAACAAAGCGAAGATAATCATTGAAACTTTCTGGTGCAAAGTCAGATTCCCTGGGATACGTAATTTCTAGAATGTATTCCATCATGGGAATTAAAGGGTTAAAGGTTAAGTTATTATAAAAAATAAGGTATTTAGAGACATACTTATTAAAATATATACTGATTTACATTATTTTAGCATAAAACAGCCGCACTACAGTAGTTTTTCCTTGTATTGCAGATGTGCAACAAAAGAAAAGATTGACGTATTATAAATATAAAAAATGTATCTATAATTTTTGTCATTTTTTTTTGTGTAATAAACCTTTTAGAGAATCATATGTAATTTTTTCGAAACAAAATATAAAATTGCGCATTTAAGGGTTAAGAAATACTACGTATTACATTCTCCCATATGTTGGAATTTCTTAAAATATTTTGTAGATCTACGCCGATAATGACCCTTAGAACCCAAAACCACCCCCAGCTCAAAACTTTATCTATCTATCACTTTTTTATGGATGCGATAACTTCCATAATTCTGCACAAATCTCTTCCAAACTGATTAATAAAATCAAGGTGCAGAAAATTCGGTCATATTCACGAATGGGCAAAATCGGACCAAGGGCGTGGAAATCGGGAGGGATTTTCTGAAAACAGAAAAAAAAAAACTTCATAACTTCTTAACTATAACACCTATCAAATCAAGTTATTATTACTTCTAGGAAAAGATACAAAAATGTATGCATAACAGTATACCTTTTTGATGCACTGTAATGGATGCATTTTTGACATAAATAAAAATGGCCTCAGGGGGTCTAAAAAATAGGGTTTTAAGAAGAAAAAAAATCATATCTTCGTCAATTCAAAAGATATGAAATTCTCCTAAATTTATTTTACATCTACTTAATATTATCTACAACTTTTATATTGACAAGTTTTAATAGGATCAACTCTTCCAGCAAAACAAACATTAAAAACAAAAATAAAAGGACGTGGGGTGAAGAAGAGAAAAATGCACAACTTTGTCAATTCACAAGATATCAAATCCGCTTAAATTTATTTTAAAGCTTTGTAATATTATCTATCACTTTTATAATGACAAGATTTTGATAGGACCAAATCTTACAGCAAAATAATAATAATAATAATAATAATAATAATAATAAAAACATAGGAGTTGAAGAAAAAGTTATCGTATTAACATGATTCTGGTAAAAGCAGCACTTACAGAAAAATGAAATTAAAAACTCGTCAAAAGCAGCCAGATAAAATTGATAAACTGGATTTATTTCTAATCTTGATTTAGTTTTTGTTAATGAAATTAGTACTTAACTTCGAAAACTACATGTGCCTGTAGGCCGAGCCGGCAGGGATTTTCTTACTATTCATTTCTTGCCATTTTGATCCTGATATGTTTTCTACGAATTCTCACATAAATAAGAGACATACGAGCAATTTATGAGAGATTTCTGCATTTGTGTTTTTTCGGGGGCAATTTCACAGTAGAAACTCTATTGACCGAACTAAAGTGAAATGGAATAATTCGGATATCAGAAAAATGCGTATAAGAAAAAAGAATATATGTTTTACTAAAAAAAAGAATAATGAATGTAGAGCCGTGGAAAAAAAAAAGTAAACATACCCTACTAACTCCTCAACAAATTATTGTAGAAGAAAGTTACCAATACCAAATGATTGGAAATAAAGTCTACTTTTAAATGATGTATATAAAATTTTCTTAGGGGCCATCTACATATTAAAACGAACCGAAGCTTCATTTTTTCAATGACAATACCCAATTTTAACGCAATATTTCAAATCTTCGGTTCAAACTATGCCTAGACACCGAATTTCAAGTCATTTAAATGATGAGTTTTTGAATTATAAACATTCAAAATTTAGTGCTTGTAATGTTAAATTGCATTTTCATATTTTTATTTTTATCTCCTGGAATTATGCTCCTAATGTGCTAATTTTTTTTAGCAATAATACTGATGTGTCCAAACATAAATACACTAAATTTGCAATTTTTATAATTTTATGATATGAATTATGAAATTAATATTCGAAAAAATTATGAATTGCAACCTACAATTTTTTTGATGGATTTAGATTTATTAAGTCCTGCTTTATGGAAATCCAAAATTTCACATTTTTCTTACAAGTAGTTTTCAAATTATGCCTAAAAAACGGCAAAACGATGGTTTAAGGGGCCGTGTATGATAGAAGTGAGTAGATATTTTGAAATTTATCCTGTAATCTAACAGGCAGACTCCTTGAGTGGCGCTTCAGGTGCCTTGATCAAGAAGGGGGCACTCTCGGTTATCAATCAAGTACGGAATTTCAATTCGGATACAGCCCTTAAAATACGCTCGCTTTAAAATAAATAATTTCTTGGAAACTTATGGTACGAACTGCATAAAATTTTTTTGGAGGCTAATTGAAAGGTTTAGAGTTTATTTATGCTGTCAGAATTGTGTACTTCTATTGAAAAAAAAAAACATAGTTATGGTTCGTTTTAATATGTAGATGGCCCCCTAAGCAAATTTTATATACATCATTTAAAAGAAGATTTTATTTCCAATCGTTCGGTACCAGTAAATTTCTTCTACGATAATTTGTTGAGGAGTTAGTAGGGGGTGTTTACTTTTTTTCCCCCCACGACTGTACCTAATCGCAGTGTTGCCAGATTAAATTCAGATTATTTGACTGTCACCACTTTTTTAAAATAGCATAATTTGCCTATTTTTCAGAATGTTTAATCTCTTTTCTAATAGGGCGAATATTTCTATTTCAAAAAAGCGGTGACAATCAACAATCGGGGGACAAAAAAGTCCCCAATCTGGCAACACTGCCTCATCGACATATAAAAATGTTTATTTTTCTTTTTAAACTGTTCGACGTAGATGAAAACTGTTAATGAATTTGGTTTGTCTGTCCGTGCTCTAACTCTGGTAAATATAGCCCGATTGCCACGAAATTGAGACATGTTATTGTGGTTTACTATGACATGTTCTGTATTGAAAACAAGTAATATAAAAATTTTGTTTTTAAGTCAATTCATACTTAGGTCATCAAAGAAAAATTAATATAATCCCTTAAGCTAATATTAGTTTTTGTTGCATTAAAATATCTCAATTTGTTGATTTTCTATAAGCAGGTAGGTTTACAATGGGAGTCTATGGGAATTAGGCGAAATATTGGAGATATCGCCAAATTGGCGTCACTTTTGGCGGCTCATTTTGGCTTCCAAATTTGGCGATATGTCGCCAAGTTGGCGACAAACTTGGCGGTATTTGGCGACAGAACAGAGCTCCCTCTATGGTAACCCCTTATTGAAAATACTTTCATTGATCTTCAATAACCAATGGCCGCCATTTTGTTTCCCATGCAAAACTAAAATTAATTAATTAAAATTTAATTAATGAATTAATATTTGAAAAAACTGTATTAACATCAATTGTCATCCAGTACAAGTTTAAAAAAATTTATTTCAACTTGATAGGATAAATAATGAGTATTTTATTAACGATTGAAAATTTGAACAGGATATATAAATATATAAATAAATAAATATATAAATAAATAAATATAGGGAGAGTGTGAACTAATAGTAGGAATTGAATGAAGAGTGTAGAAGTTATGCTTTATCTACAGGCTCACTCAAAAGAATTCTCTTACATTACAATCTATGGGGAAAAATCGTTTGCGGTGTATTTTAATGATATTACATTATTTTAAACATATTGAAACTGATTTATATCACTGGATGTGTACTGTACAAGGCTCTTATTATAGAATATTGAGTGCATAGATTTTATCGTTCATTTACAGTAGACAACCTTTTTGCCAGAAAATTGTTTGCCACCACAAAAAATTTAAAAGTAAAATTTCAATTATTTAATAGCAAAGTTTCTGTCAGTCAATTAAGAAAATTATTCTGCATAAAAATAGTGGTAATGTTGGTGGCCCGCGGGCCACTGGTTGTGTCCCCTTAATTTACAGGGACACACAAAACAATTTAGGTACTGGAGAAATTGAACAATAGTTGAACTACTGAAACCTACAAACAATAATTGTTGGAAGTGTGTTTTCAGTTGTGGTATGCGTTTATAATTTTAACTATTTAAATATTACTTGATATTTATGAATTCTATAGATCATATACAGGGCAGCACTAATGTTCTCAACAAGATCTGTTTATTGGCGTACATTCCGAATGGAAAATTGCCAATGTTCTATGCGCTTGACTGAACTAAATTTTAGCATGTAATGCACATACATATTCATAGATCATATACAGGGCTGCACAAAAAATAATATATTTTCTTGAATATTGATAGTAATAGAAGAAATGTCGTTAATACTTTATGGTTATGGTTTTCCCAAATTGTTCATTTAGACATCATCTTTCAACTTACAAGGAAGGTCTCCATACGGGCATACTCAGAAAAATCTGAAAAAATTACAGAATGTTCTTCTCATATGGTCATATATGTTTATAAAAAAATTTTGGCGGAACCTTGATACAGCGTCTGTAAAAAAATAACAAGATTTTCGTTTATTTGGCGATTTATCACCGGTTGGCTATGAAAAAAAAAATGCTTTTTTGTAGGAAAAAACTTTTTATATTGAATTTTTTTATATAAGTTTAATTTAAATAACTTTAGTTTTGTCATTTTTAGCTTGTTTTAACTATAGTTTGTCATATATATATATATATTTAGGTGTATTTATAATAAAATTTAAATATCATATTTTACTATTTAAAACAAAATTTAAATTGATTTAAATTGTTTCAAGCTCAAAAATAAGGTAGATAGAACACTGTCAATTTGATTTTGTTGCTATGGAAACGATTTCGTCTTCGATATGGACATGTATGGCAATCAAATGTCAGCTGTCTATAACGTAAAATAGATATTTGCAACTTTCAAAGCATAGAAATTATTTTTAGGGATAAAATTAAATAACTACAGTAACAAGCAACATATATATAATGTAAAAAATATATAATAACCTCTTTCATTAAGTTTAAATTAATTAAAAACCGTGCATTCTCAAAAACAATTAATAAACAATTTTCAGATGCATTAAAATCGTTTGCTTTGCTTCTGGCGTGGAAAAATCCTGCTCGCCAAATCGCGTGTCACTTTCGTATTTTCGCGCCAAATATTCGAAAGTATTTTATTTTTTACAGACTTTCTACTGAAATTCCGCCGTTAAATTTAACTGATCCCTTATTACATACATGAGTAGTTTCACTAGCATTTTTTTTTTCAACATATTCTGAGTATGCCATGTAAGGAGACCTTCCTTGTTAGTAAACTGTTTTGTTATAGTATTGTGAGTGTGTTGAAAAGTTTTCATAATCTATGCTATTCGTTCGATTTTTCGATCTTGTTTGTTATACATTATTCTTGCTATTACGAATTGAAGTACAGTCATGGAAGAAAAAGTAAACATCCCCTACGAATTCTGTAACAAATTATCATAGAAGAAAGTTACTGGTACCAAACGATTGGAAATAAAGTTTATTTTAAATGATGCATATAGAATTTGCTTAGGGGGGCATTTCCATATCGAAACAAATATAAATTTTGTTTTTTTATTACCAATATCTAAATTTGACAGCATAAATAAATTCTACACCCTTAATTATCTTAAATATAAATTTTGAAGAATTTCTTCGTTTCAGAGAAATTTATTATTTTTAAAATGAGTGAAATTTAGGGGCTGTATCCAAATTGAAGTTCAGCACTCGACAGTTGAAATGCTACGGAATGACTAAGTCACTTCTATTAACCCTTTATCTACTGACGGTACTTATAAGTACCATTAACTTGTTATAAAATTCATTTAATACATCCATAGGTTGTAATACAGTTTAGAATGAGTTATAGATACTTTACTTTATCTTGTTCCAAAAGCATTATTGGTTACACAAAACGAAAAATATTTTTAAAAGAGAGATTTCTTTTGCCTTTGCATCTTTTCAGCTTTCTTGGGGTTGGGAAGGGGGGGGGGGGGGGTGTGGATTTTTTCCATTCGGAAATATTTTTATAGTTCTATTGTAAAAACATTATATTTGTACATCTCCTACTTCTACAAAATACTAAGAAAAATATTTAAAACAAAAGATTTGAGTGGGTTATAAATATTCCACAAAGTCCCTATAACTTCCAATTTAATGCATCCTTCTAAATCCTTCAATCCTTCTAAAATCCTTCTAAAATTCATTAAATAATTATATAAATCTTCCAATGTAGTTTACACAATTTACGGAAACTGCTTTAAAAGATAAAATTGTCATGAATTCATAATTCAGTACATAAAGGGTTAATGTATTACACTGGTGTGCAAAAATTAAGGAAAAGTCACAAAATGCTAATTTTCAAATACGCGAACACTTACAGGAAATAATATAATTCGAGTAATTACTATCCCTGCAACATAACTAGTCCATATAACATCTCATTCATGTCACACATAGTCACAAGTGTCACAGTTACTACGGTGAAGCAAAAAAATAGGAAATTCCATACATCTCATTATGAGTCTCAAATGATCACTATATGTGACGCCACTGAGACGTCACTGTGACTGCTGCTTTATGAGGAGTCACCACGTGACTTTACAATATAGTTACATTGTGACTCTCATGTGACTGTCATCTGTAGACTCAATTTCAAAGTCATCGTGAACGCTGCATTGTGTCAAGTTACCAAATAATGTCACATTAAAGTCACATTATGACTTTCAGGTGACAGAGAGACTGCTGTGAAGTCACCATTGTGCTTTTTTGGGAAAAGTCTCCATGTGACTATAATGTGTTATTATTTGGTGATTTATCATAATGCAACGTTCATGATGACTTTGAAACTGAGTCTAAAAATGACAGTCACATGAGAGTCACAATTTAACTACATTGTAAAGTCACTGGTGACACGTCACAAAGCAGCACTCACATTGACGTGTCAGTGGAGTCACATTTAGTGATCATTTGAGACTTATAATGAGATGTATGGAATTTCCTATTTTTTGCTTCACCGTAGGGATTTGACACTTGTGACAATGTGTGACATGAATGATATGTTATATGGACTAGCTCTGTTGTAGAGATAGTAATTAGTCGAATTATATTATTTCCTTTTGAGTTTTCGCGTATTTGAAAATTAGCATTTTGTGACTTTTCCCTAATTTTTGCACACCAGTGTATTTCTTGTCAATATGACCATTTCACTCACTTAATATGTTTCAACTATTGTCAGCCTAAATGTTTCAATGGAATGTGTAATATATATTTTTTTTCCAATTATGTTTTTCTGCACATCATAGACGGCCCTTTAAACCAGCATCTTGACGTTTTTGAAGCATAATTTGAAAACTACTTGGAAATAAAATTAGAGATTTTGGATTCGCATAAAGCAGAACATAATAAATATAAATCCATAAAAAAATTGCAGGTTGCTATTCACAGTGTTTTGGAATATTAATTTCATAATTAATATTATACAATTATAAAAATTACAAAATCAATGTTTGGGTTTTGAGGTAGTATTATAACAGCACAAGAGATTAGAAAATTAGGATTATGCATCCAAGAGTTATTCATAAAAATATGAAAATGTAATTTAACATTAGAACCTCTAAATTTTGAACGTTCATAATTTCAAAATGTATCATTCAAATGATTTGAAATTTCGTATCTGAACACAGTTTGAACATAAAACTTAAAATGTATTTTCAAAATTGGGTGTTGCCATTGAAAAAAACAAAGCTTGATCTGGTTTTGATTTGTAGATGGCCCTTTCAGCAAATTTTGTATACTACATTATTTAAAAGTAGACTTTATTTCCAATCTTTTTTGAACCAGTAACTTTCGTTTACTATAATTTGTTGCAGCGTTAGTAGGGGATGTTTACCCTTTTTTTCCACGACTGTACATAAATTTATTATTTTAAATATTGTATTAAATTTTTCTATTTTTTTTATACGCTGATGATCTGCTACCTCACGCTAAAGCCTTATAATTACGTCAGCGTGAGTTGATTGGCTGTCGCTGTGCTATTCTACGAATTTTTAACAAAATGAATTAAAAATTTATAAAATTTCGTGTAAACCTTAGAAAGTTAAGAAAAATTACGAAAAAATATTGAATACATTTAATGCTTGATAATATGAATAACTATTCGTGCAACTTACGCGAAATGGGGGAGGAATTTCCATTGGGCTGAATATATGGGCGCTAGAGCAGCAAATATGCAAAAAAATTGTTTGAACATTATTTTGTGGATATGTCGAACAAGTAGTTGGAATTTTAAGAACATATAAAAAAAACTAAAATAAAATAAATGTAAAAGCGTGCAACAAATTTTCAGTTTTGTCAGTCCAGAAGTGTCAACTGCACCAATAAACTTTTCATAAATTATTTTGAGTAATTTAATATTGTATTATATTATTATTATTTATTTCTTTTTTTATGTTACGTGGAAAAATGTTTTCTTTAAACTTTTATACAAACAACATTATAATTTATTAAATTAATATGTTTGAATGCATGTCTGTTCACTTGAGATTTTTATATTGTGAAACTTAAAGCATATTTTAATGAAACTAATATTATATTAAAGTATATTATTATTATTATTATTATTAATTTTTTTTTGTATATAACATAATAAATTCTTTAATTTAACGATACGTAAACAATTTTTACATTAACGATTTTAATTTATGAAATATCTTTGAATTTGTTTTAGAGGTACTTTCACTGTTTGAGTTGAGATGCTTTTACTCTGGAGCTTTTATAATTTATTTTCATGAAATTAATATGCATTGCATTCTTCTTCTTATTATTTAATTTTTTTGTCAAGTGATGTGATACTTTTTTTTGAACTCTTATATAAAGAACAGAAGTTATAATTCCTTAAATATCTTTGAATTTGTGTTTGCTCGCTTGAGTTGTTTTTACAATGGGACTTTTTGAGAACTAAATACTAAGAATTTATATATTTCACTCTATAGATTTCACTCTATACTTCTAAGAATTCCCTTTTCAAAGCATAAAGAGCAGCGATTATAATTTATGAATATCTTTGAATTTGTGTTCACTTCAAAGGATTTTTGTTTCGATGGAACTTTTCACATAATAATTTGAGTAAATTAATATTGTTTTAAATTATTATTTAATTTCTTTGTCAAGTGATGTGATATTTTTTTTAAACTCTTATATAAAGAACAGAAATTATAATTCGTCAAATATCTTTGAATTTGTGTTTGCTCGCTTGAGTTGTTTTTACAATGGGAATTTTTGAGAACTAAATACTAAGAATTTATATATTTCACTCTATACTTCTAAGAATTCCTTTTCCAAAGCATAAAGAGCAGCGATTAAAATTTATGAAATATCTTTGAATTTGTGTTCACTTCAAAGGATTTTTGTTTCGATAGAACTTTTCACATATTAATTTGAGGAAATTAATGTTATTTTAAATTATTATTATTATTGTTGTACAGTTTTGTTTTACAAAACATGAAAAATTGTGTTTTTTTTTTTATTTCTTTCATAAAGAATAACGATTATAGTTTATGAAATACCTTTGAATTTGTATTTGTCCAGTTGAGGAGCTTTTACTCTGGAGCTGTATATACTTTATAGTTGCCATCTCCCCGATTTTTTTAATCCAATTATTTTTATGCAGAAATACTTGTTTTATAAAATCTCACAATTTGTGCAATTAAATAAAGTGAATATTTTTGTAAGAATTTACTGGTATCGAGAAAATCGAGAGGTTAGCAACTATGATACTTTAATATTACTTGAATAAATTATTTTCATCAAACTCTTTGGGCATGAAGAACGGCGATTATAAGTTATGTAATACCTTTGAGTTTGCGTTTCTATACTTGAGATGTTTTCACTGTGAAATTTTTATAAAGGCTATTTCCATGAGTACCTACAGTGTAAGTCACAAGCTACGATTTTTTAGCTATTAGTGTATTAGAACGAAAATATTCTGACTTATTTTATCTGCGATATCTCATTAATTGATTATGGGGACAAGGGACCTTTAAAACCTAAAAAATCATTTTTTTTTATTTTTTGTAAATTTCACTTTAAATATTATTCAAAGGTACATTATATGCATTATGGTAAGCATTTATCACAATATATATATATATATATATATATATATATATATATATTTTGAGAAAAAAATGGAATTTTACGCGTTGTCTTAGAAATCTTCGAAATGCCCCCTGCACGTTCCATATCAATGAATATCCCCAATATTTTTAATAAAAGTTTATTTTATATATATAAATAAAACTGTGCATCGAATTTTATATATTTGAATGTAAAAGTTAAAAAAAAATTCGAAATTTTTAAAAAAATTTTAAATTTCAAAATTTTTCAAAATTTTTTTTTTTTTGTAAATTTCATTTTAAATATTACTCAAGGGTTCATTATATGCATTATGGCATCTATTTATCACAAAAAAAATAAATTATTTTTGAGAAAAATGGAATTTTACGCGTCGTCTTAAAAATCTTCGAAATGCGGCTTGCACGTTCCATATCAATGAAAATACCCAATATTTTTTTTTATAAAAGTTTGGTTTATATATATAAATAAAACTGTGCATCGAATTTTATATATTTGAATATAAATTTTTAAAAAAAAAATGAAACATTTTGAAATTTTTTCGAAAAAATTAAAAAAAAATTATTTTTTTTTTTACCTTTATATTCAAATATATAAAATTCGATGCACAGTTTTATTTATATATATAAACCAAACTTTTATAAAAAATATTGGGGATTTTCATTGATATAGAATGCGCAAGCCGCATTTCGAAGATTTCTAAGACGACGCGTAAAATTCCACTTTTTTCTCAATAATAATTTTTTTTTCATTTTTTTTTTGTGATAAATGCTTGCATATAATGTACCCCTGAATAATATTTGAAGTGAAATTTACAAAAAATAAAAAATTGATTTTTAAGGTTTTAAAGGTCCCTTGTCCCCTTAAGGCCGTCCAAAGTTTTTGAAAATATCGGTGGCAAACAAGCATAGCAGTTATTAGCTATGTGATTTACACTGCAAAACCCCATGGAATTAGCCTAAACTATATTGAAGAAAATAATATTGTATTAAATTAATATTTTTATTATTTATTTTCCTTTACATTTAACATGACAAATTGCGTTTTTTAAACTATTGCACAAAGAAATGAAATTACAATTAATGAAATGTCTTTGAATATGTTTTTGTTCACTTGAGATGTTTTTACAGTGGAACTTTTTAAGAATTAAATTCTGAGAGTTTATATTATTCATAATGAATAACATGTTTACATTGAATTTTCTCATAAATAACTGGGTGTTTTTTAGGTACGTTCTCTGCATTAAGTTTGTTTATTAGCCCCCTATATGATATTTCTTTCAGGCAAAAATTAAAGTGTCGTCATTAAAAAATGTCGCTAGTTTACATAAGCCAGCAGTAAAACGAAGCAGATGTATTAATGTACGGTTAAATACTGATAATTTCTACTGCAATTTTTTTAACTTCTAAGCATAGCACAATTCTGATTTTTATACCATCGTATAGGGAAAATAAAGTACTTTTAACTGCATTTTGTTTGAATGCTGCATCTTAATTTATTTTTAAAACATTAATTTTTGTGTAGTTTTTAATGCAATTTCTTTAATGGTGGTAACTGAAGTACTCCATTTCTGTAGAAAATAAAGGGAAAATAGTTGGAAAATAATAGATTACTATATCTTTTTTGTTGTCCTTTTCCCAGAACAAGTAAAAATAAATAAAAAAATAAATAAATAAATAAAATAAAATACGTGCGATTTTGAATAAAATATAAATGAATGAATTCTGATAAAACTGGAGCTTTTATTATAAACTATATTTAATTTTAAGTATCCATAATAATGTTGCAAACAAAGGAAGACATATGATTCATTAGATAGCCGATATTTTTTTGTCGAGTTTATGAGATCGGTTTTTGCTGGGCTTGTGTATTATTCCGCGATAGTGGTATCATATGCATAGTTTTCAATATATTTTGTTTAAGACTGGATCGTAAATGTGGAATTTTTCGGCTGATGCAAATAACGTTATTTTATAGAAAATAAAAGCGTGTATTTTAAATCTTAAAGGTGAAATAAATTTTGTAGAAGTGCATCCTTTTCAATTCAACGGCTTTGAAATTCTACACAGGAGGAAATGCTTCACTTTTGAAAATAACGCAATTGAAATAACACAGATAAAACTCAAAGTTTTACAAAAATGTAGCGTCTCTTTATAGAAGAACAGTTACCTTTAGGTTAAAATAATATTTGTTTGATAGACTAACAAATATAAGATTTTTTTAAAAACTAATTTTGTAGGTTTATTTTAAATTTATGAAACAGTTACTTCTTAAACATTTTCTTTCGTCTTTCCACATCAGCCATACTCAAACTTTTTTACTTGCGGGCCGCAGACATATGTTTGCCATGTTTGGCATGCCGCAACACACTTATATAATAGCTTAAAAAAAGGTAAATTAAAATAGTAGGTAACAAAAGTAGTATAACAAAGCAAAATAATGAGGTTAATATAATTAGCTGAATCGAACGTTTGTCGCGAAAGAAATGCTACTAAAAATTTTTCAAACCACCATTTCCAAGCAATATACTTAGAGGTAGATTTCTGTTGAAAATGATGTAGAAATGTGCTTCAAAGATTATTGTTTAGAAATAACGGTTTGAAACTTTTTGCTGAATTTTTGTCCGCGGCAATTCGAATAAGGATTATTAGCGATACGATAAGTATAAACGAATTAATATAACAGTGCAGCATTTTCCAGTTACCAAAATAAATAAATAAATAAATAAATAAATAAATAAAAACATAAAAAATCTGGAGATTTATTTTTAATAAGTCAGTCTTTTTTTCAATGCGATTTTTTTAATGTAGAAATATATGGTGCAAGTTTAACTAATTTGGAATAATTTTCCGTTATAGTATTGTAGAATTAAATAAATATACACTACTATAGCGCAAATAGAACTACATGTAAAAAGAACTTTTGACTAAGGAAATGGCATTAAGGCTGTTCTCAAATCCAAAGGGTCAACTTTCTGACATAAGTTTTAATTCATTTTTGTTCCCTAACGCCTGAAAATAGAAGGTGTTGTTATTCAGAAACTATGTCATCGATGTGATTTTACCGTTTTCTTTTAAACACAATAGATCTTTCAGAAAATACTGTCGAAGTTTGTATTTTGAACCGAACTTCCGAACGAAAGAAGAAAATCCAGTCAATAAGGGGAGAAAAATGCGTGTCACGTGATCAAAATCGCTTCTAACTCAATAGCTAATTTATTGATTAAAAAATGAAAAAAAAAAAAAAACAGTTCGATTCCAAATCGCTTCCATGGTCAGGCTTTCCAATTCTATATCTTTCCGTTAAAAAATGAATTTGTAAATGTGTCAAAACATTTTGCGCTTGTTGAGCAGAGCAGTTGAGCCTTAAGGATGTTTTAATATAATTTTAAATTACAGTAGCGCTCAAAAGTATTTTGGCAGCCTTATATTCTCTCTTATTTTATTTAATATAAAAATGTAAAAGAAAATACAGCCCCTATAACTGAGAACACCATGACTGCAGTTATTCAAATGTATCAAGTTTCAACTTGTTTGTTTACCTTCGGCGCCACCGAAGAAATATGACTCCTCCTTAGCTCAAAAGTATAAGTCAATAGTCAATATAAACACTAATCGAAGCTATAGCGCCACTGGCACCTTCAACAATTAAATGCAAACTAATTGTCAAAATACTTTTGAGCTAAGGAGGAGTCATATTTCTTCGGTGGCGCCGAATGTAAACAAACAAGTTGAAACTTGATACATTTGAATAACTGCAGTCATAGTGTTCTCAATTATAGGGGGTATATTTTCTTTTACATTATTATATTATCTAAAATAAGAGAGAATATAAGGTTGTCAAAATACTTTTGAGCGCTACTGTAGTAATTATAAAAACAGGACATATTTTGTATTCCCATGAAAATGTATGATGGAACAGTGAAGGTTTTAAAAATCTTTTACAAACATCTCAATTAATTTTAGAAATGTGGATCAATAATTATGTGCCTCGGGCCGCACATGAAAAGTTGCCGGGCCGCAGGTTGAGTACGGCTGTTCCGCATAATAAAAAAAAAAGTAATAATAATTCTTTTTTCCCCATCTGGGGTGGCGCTAAATTCTGAAAAAGCAGACTACCTGCTTCATGTTTGTTTATTTTTTTTCTGAAGAACATTCAAACTATATTAAAAAAAATATGTATTACAATTCATCAGACATACAAGTAAAAATTACATTAATAGATTTAATACAATAAAAATGGCAAACGTTTCGGGGTAAGTTTAAAATTTCAAAAAATATAACCCTTTAGTGCGCAGCTTTGCATATATGCAAACAACAGTGTTTTGAATTTAATAGAATTTTTCTTTTCGTATATACCTAATTCACACCAGGAAATTAAAATAGCCAATATTTGCTTTAAATAATAACAGACTTTTCGTATTTAAATAAAGGGAAATTAACAATTGAAACTTGCTGGTATAAAGTAAGATTCTCTGGACTACGTAATTTGTAGAACGTATTCTATCATGGGAATTAAAGGGTTAAAGGTTAAGCTTTATAAATATAAATAATTATATAAAATAAGGTTCAGTAGAACCTCGATTATCCGAAGTAATTGGGACCGGCCCTCTTTCGGAAAATCGAAATTTTCGGATAATCGAGAATGCTTCAATTTTAAGAGTAAGGAGAAATATATTCAATATTTCTTATTATGGTAATAAGTGCTTAATAAAAATAAAGCAATAGCAAAATAGAAACAAGAATAAATTACCTGAATTTCTATTTTGAAATTAATTACCTTTTACAAATATCACAAGGCTTTGAAAAAATGTATTGTTTGTCGCAGTTTCGATTGCCTTTGCTTTGAAGCTCTATCACGGAGTTTTTTAATATTATTAGTTCACAAGTATCACAGTCTTTCTACTGCTCCACCCATGCCAAACCTTTTTCAAAACATTCAAAAGCTTCAGAATTGCTAATTTGTTCGTTTTCTTCGTTCCACTCCACAGCTTACTGCTTACAGGAGCTCAAGTTGAATTCAAAGGAACTCTAAGAAACGGGATTGAAAATATTTATAGGTACTCGTAGTTTTGAAAGGAGCGTTTGAACGCAAAGAATATGATAGTTTAAAAGAAAAGCTTTAAAAATGGATTTTGCACACAAGGAATGTGACAGTAAAAAAAAAAAAAAAAAAAAAAAAAAAAAAAAAAAAGTACTAATTTGCAATATTTTAGTGTAAAGCAGCCACACGACAGTAGTTTTTACTTGTATTGCAGATGTGCAACAGGGGAAGAGATTGACGTATTATATGAAAATTGTATCTCTGATACTTTTCATTATTTTCCCCGTGTAATAAACCTTTTAGAGAATCATATATAATTTTTTCGCAACAAAATGAAAAATCGCGCATTTAAGGGTTATGGCACTCATCAGTGCAATAACATTCCAATGACCAGAAAATTATATATCGTGTTTACAGTTAATAATTACTAACAGTTAAATTTAAATAATATATAAAAAACATATCAAAGCAATGCTGTGTATACAGATGGTACTTTCTTTAATTTTAACTGTTAGTACTTATTAACTGTAAACATGATATATAGTTTTCTGGTCATTTAAATGCTATTACTCAGATGAGGGGATAAAACTCAGCCCGAAACGTTTTCCTTTTTAATTGAATTAAATATATTTATGCAATTTTTACTTGTATATCTGGTGAATTTTAATATTTTTTTTCATTTTAAATCGTATGTCAGATGTTAAACATTATTTATTTATTTTAATTCAAACTATATATTTCAAAAAATAATCGTAAGTATAGTAATTAAAATATTATCTTAAAATTTTTAAATAAATATCTTATCATGGATAAATATTTATGGAAAATCAATGCGGAAACCCTTCTTCACCAATGACTAGATGATGGAAATTTGATTAATAGAAGGTTATCATGTCTTTCTAAATATGAACTTCAGATATGGAATTTCATTTCTAAGCAGTAACATGATAAAGGAGATAAAGGGTGTTTTTCTGACTATATTTAACTGTTTTTATATGGAAAATGTTTTCTTCGAATTCTCAGATAAAACGGAGATAGTAAATTATGAAATATTTTTGCAGTTAGGTTTGCACATATTACTATAGAATACTACTCTTTAGTACTCTATAGTACTCTTTACTATAGAATATTTTTTAAATTACATTATAAAAATATAAATTATTTTATAACTAGCAAAATCCATGCTTTGTTTGGATTCGCGAAGCATTATTTAATAAGATAAGTATTTGAAAGTAACAATATTTTTTATATTATTTTTGGATCTTTACTAAGCAAAAACGTTATTTTAATTTTAGAAATGTAAATTCAGCCAAATAACTAAGAATTTCCTCGGAATTTTTTTATTAATGATATAACGAATTTAACAATTAATTTTATTTGTTTACAATTCTTTTGTTGCCACTTTACAAAAAAAAATCATAATATAATTCTTTTAAAATGCGTAAGTATCGTCTGCGTAAAGGATTTCACATAATAAGAATAAATTGTGCATTGGAATACCTAACACTAAAAAATGCTTTTATAATTGAATGTAAATAACTGAACTTTCCCAAATTTTAATTCATTAAAAATATGCTATAATTTTCATAAAAAATTGGTATTTCAAAAATTTCATAAAATAAATGGTGAAACTATTTAATTAATCATGATTCTATCTATAATGACTAACTCCATGATTTATTTTTTTCTTTTGAAAATACACGTGTTTATTTTTTATTTATTTATTTATTTAATTTATTTTTTTTTTTTTTTTTTGCAAAATGTGTCCGTAATGGAATAGCATGTAAAATAAATGAATTAAAATAATAATTTTTTAAGATTATTCTGTAAAAAAATTATATTATGCAAATCTGTGCACCAGAATTCACAGACTAATTTATTAGAAAGTAAAAACTTGCTTACTTTCCTGTACTTTAGAAAATGAAAAATTTAATTAAGTATTCTTGGTGCCGTTTTTTCAGTTTTGGAATTAATATTAGGTGTCATTTTTTGTGGACACATCCCGCTAAAGGGTTAACCCTTTCAGGGGCAAGTCATTGTGTTTCTGTAAAGTCAAATTCACACCGGAATCTTAAAACAAAATTATTTCAAAATAAGGAAAAGCAATTTTGCGACTTTTTTTCTGCCAAAGTTAGAAAAGTAAAATTTAATAAAATTCTTTTGGTGCAAATTTTCATCAATCGTAGGTGGGATATGATATATCCCACCACCCCTCAAGGGGTTGAACAAGGAAAATATTGTCTACAAATTCTCATATCAGAAGAGATAGTAATTTATGAAATACTAAGTTTACGAATTTATGTTTGGCAACTTTTAGAATTTTATAAAATTTGTGTTCTAAAATTTAGTTTTCTATTAATTAATCTTTGTTGAAAAATTGAATAAAATAAAGTTATTAAAATAATTTTATTTTGTCTTATAAATAATGATTAATTTTATAACGGAATGTCATTACCTGAAATAAAATACTCTTAGAAAAGTCTCAGCCGACAGATGGTTTCTTGCAATATCATTAGGATATAAAAATGTTAAATTTATCTGTCTGTCTAATTTCTTGTATTTTTACTTTCTTCTATCTTTACAAGACGAAAGTATTGGATACGTGAAATATTTCGTCTTCCGGTTTTCGATGGATTTATACGTTTAAGAAAGTCCTGAACACGATTTGATGGTTTTTAGAAAATGTCTGTCTGTCACTCTGTGAATCTGTATGTGACACAAATTTTGTGGCAATTAACAGGGATGAGATTGCCGACTTTTTGCACACCAGTAAAATCTTAGAGAAAATGTTGTTCTTTTAAATCGCAAAAATGTGCCGACTAAATGAAATAACACTTTCTCTAAGATTATACTGGTATGCAAAATGTCGGAACTCTCATTCCTGAATATATATATCTATCTATATATATATGTATATATATATATATATATATATATATATATATATATATATATATATATATATAGATAGATAGATAGATAGATAGATAGATAAATAGATATTACAAAGCATATTTCAGTTTTTAGATTTAAAATACACGCTTTTATTGTATATAAAATTATGCCATTTGCATCCGCTGAATAATTCCACATTTACGATCCAGTATTAAGCAACACCTATAGAACAATATGCATATAAAGTCAGTATCGTGGAATAACACACAAACGCAGCAAAAAGAGATGTCGTCATTCAAGAGACTTGATGTGAAAAAAATATCTAATGGTTCATATGCCTTCATTTATTTGTGACATTAATATGGATACTGAAAATTAAATATAGTTTATAATAGCTCCATGTTTTATCAGAAATCATCCACTTATAATATTTTAAAATTCGGAAATTGTTATTATACAGGGAATAATAAAATTGCATTCATTCAGTTTTTTGCTAGAAAATAAGTAAATGCGGAGAAAAAAAGTCACACATACATATTTTAAAATACATTTTTATATCAGACGATATACTTGCCATAGCACGTATTTGAATTACAAATGTTTTCTGTTTTAATGAAAAAATAGCAACAAAAAGATACAGTAATCTTTATTTAAACATTTTTCCCTTTACTTTCTACAGAAATGGGAGAAATATCTCAAAAATAATTTGAGATGCAGTTTTCAAACAAATTGCATTCAAAAGTATTTTTTCCCTATACGGCGGTGTAAAAACTGAATATGTGCGATTTTTAGAAGTTTAAAAGTTTGCAGTAGAGATTATCATTATTTAACCGCGCAATGATACATCTGATCTGGTTCGTTTTACGGCTGGCTTATGAAACGTTATTTTTTAGGGATGACATTATAATTATTGCCCGAAAGAAATAGCATATCAGGGGCTAATAAATTACGATGTATTTTTGCAGTTAGGTTTGTACAGTCGTGGAAAACCCCCTGCTAACTCTGCTACAAAATATTGTAGAAGAATAGTACTGGTACCAAACGATTGGAATTAAAGTCTACTTTTAAATGATGTATGTAAAATTCACTTAGGGGGCCATCTGCATATCAAAATGAATTCAAACTGTGTTTTTTTCAATACCAATACCCAAGTTTGACACCATAAATAGATTCTACATTTTCAATTAATCTAAATCCAAATTTTTATGAAATTCGTATGATTAGTTTCCGTGAAATTAATTTTTTTTAAATGAGCCTATTTTATGGGCTGTATCGCAACTGATCTTCGGAACTCGTTTGTTGAAATGCTACATAATGACTATGTCACTTCTATTAATCTATTATTTTTTACTAATATAAACATCTCCCTCGCTTAGAGTGTTTCGGCTCTTGCCAGGCCAGATGTTTTTTTAAAAATGAGTAAAAAATATATTTTTTAAACAAGTAAAAATTAAATTTAAAAAATAAAAGAAACCGACTGCTTAAAAAGCGAACTAATTAATTATTTCTCATCAATGTGAAACTATTTTTATATTGCTTATCTATATTTGTTATTTACTTGCATTGATGACTTTTAAGTTGTTAGTTCCTATCTATAAACACTGTTTTGATGAGGCTTGTGGATATCTATGATGGTTAGAGTTGCAGTAAGGCTAGAGATCCTACCTACACAACTTCCAGGTTGTATAATATTTAAACGGAGCTTCTGACTGTAAAATAGTCAATGAAACATCGTCTTCATTTTGAAAGACCAATGCCGCTCAATAGGGTGTGAAATTTTTTTCGTCTCTACCGCCATTTTGAATTTATAAAAACAAAACCTAGCCTATAACCATCGAGCCGTTGAGACTAATCGATAGAGACGTCATTCATTAAAATCCATCCAGCCGTTGGAATGCTTCGAGGGTATAAAGAAAAACACATACCCAGATACGCGTGAAACACATAACCCTTCTTGGCAGTCGGGTAATTATGTTTTTCTGGACATCATAGACGACCCCTTAACCCTTTATCTACCGCATTATGATGTACTGCAATTTTTTCATGTAATTTTTTTTTCAGTTACTACAATGAAAATTAAAGGATAAACAACAAAAAAAAAAAAAATACTCACCCGTGAGAAATTTAATTAATTAGGGGTAATTAATTAAATTGGTACTATAAAGTAGAGGTCTGCACGGGCCGGAATTTCCGGGCCCGGCCCGGTGTAAATATTGAAAGTTCGGCCCGAGCCCGGCCCGGCCTGTTTGCATTTTTACAGTTCTCGGCAAAGCCCGTACAAAAATTAGTGAAAAATTCTTCAAAATCTTCGAAATGCCCCCTGCGTTCTCCATATCAATGAAAATACCCAATATTTTTTATATAAGTTTGGTTTATGTATATAAATGAAATAGAGCATCGAATTTTATATATTTTAATTTAAATGTTTAAAAAAAATTAAAAATTTTGAAATTTTTCAAAAAAATTTCAAAATTTTTCAATTTTTTTTTATTTTTTACTTTTAAATTCAATTATATAAATTTCGATGCTCTATTTTATTTATATATGTAAACCAAACTTACATAAAAAATATTGGGGATTTTCATTGATATGGAACGCGCAGGGGGCATTTCGAAGATTTTTAAGACAACGCGTAAAATTCCATTTTTTTCCATAAAAATTAACATTTTTTTTTGTGTTAAATGCATGCCATAATGCATATAATGTACCCTTGAATATTATTTAAGATAAAATTTACAAAAAAGAAAAAAAAAATTCAAAATTTTAAAATTTTAAAATTTTTTGAAAAAATTTCAAAACTTTTAATTATTATTATTTTTTACCTTTAAAATAAATTATATAAAATTTGATGCTCTATTTTATTTCAGTGGTGGAAAATTGGCGCAGAGGAGGAGCCTATTGACACCACAAACATTTTATAGTATTTTTCAGCTTAATAAAAACGAAGAAATTATGTCATTAGATAAGCCAAAAAATATTTCTAAAATTTAGTGGTGTCAATAGGCTCCTCCTCTGCGCCAATTTTCCACCACTGTTATTTATATATATATAAATCAAACTTAAAAAAAAAAAATATTGGTGATTTTCACTGATATGGAATGCGCAGGGGGCATTTCGAAGATTTCTAAGAAATTCCATTATTAAAAAAATTCCATTTTTTTCTCAAAAATAATTCTTTTTAATATTTTTTTGTGATAAATGCATGCCATAATGCATATAATATACCCTTGAATAATATTTAAGATGCATGTTACAAAAAAAAAAAAAAAAAAAAAAAAAAAAAAAAATTGGAAATTTGGAAATTTTTTCGAAAAAATTTCCAAATTTTTCAATTTATTTTTTACCTTTAAATTCAAATATATAAAATTCGATGCTCTATTTTATTTATATATATGAACCAAACTTTTATAAAAAATATTGGGGATTTTCATTGATATGGAATGCGCAGGGCCGTATTTCGAAGATTTCTAAAACGACGCGTAAAATTCCATTTTTTTCCTCAAAAATAATTTTTTTTTAATTTTTTTTTGTGATAAATGCATGCCATAATGCATATAATGTGCCCTTGAACAATATTTAAGGTAAAATTTACAATATATATATATATATATATATATTTTTTTTTTTAAGGTCCCTTGTCCCCTTAAGGAATGTGCAGTTTATCAACCTGGTGAATTTTAAAGAATTTAAGGTTTTAAGAATTATAAATAAATATCCCTAATAGACTTTCAGATATAAAAACTTTAAATGCGTTCCTATAAATTGTGATTTTAATGCATAATCAGTTACAAGGAAATCTCCGAAAATTATAGTTATATTTACATAATTTTTATCGACTCCTATTGATGTGTTTTTGTGATTGCAATGACCTGCCGGTTTAACTAACTGAAAATTTTCTGAAATTTTACAGCGATTTATATTAATTTACCTATACAAAATATACGAAAAATCACCAGAGTGATAATGTGAATGTGTACACCTTTGGAAGTTCTTATTTCATGACACAGTTCATTACATTCTTAGCAACTTAAAATGCATAATCAGTTACAAGGAATATCCAAATATTATAGATATATTTAGATAAAGCTTATTGACTTCTTTTTATGTGTTTATGTGAGTGCAATAAACTGCCGGTTTAAATATCTGAAAATTTTCTGAAATTTTACAGCTACTTTTATTAATTTCATTACACAAAATATACAAAAAATCACTATAGTGATAACTTGAATGTGTAAATCTTTGCAAGTTCTTATTTCATGACATTTACTAGTTCATTACATTCTTAGCAACCTAAAATTCATAATCAGTTACAATGACTATCCAAAAATTATAGTTATATTCAAATAATTTTTATCAACTCCTGTTGATGTGTTTTTGTGATTGCAATGACCTGCCGGTTTAAATATTTAAGAATTTTCTGAAATTTTACAGCTATTTATATTAATTTACATACACAAAATATACGAAAAATCACAGTAGTGATAATTTGAATGTGTGCATATATGAAAATTTTTATTTTATGATATTCACTAGTTCATTACATTCTTAGCAACTTAAAAAGTATATTTGTTGAAAAAAATACTAGATATCTATCAATAGTTTCTTAGTGAAAAACTTTTTGCTAAGTAATCGATATTGTATTATTTATTTTATAACTGTAAAAATTAAATAGAACTGTATCTCAATTCACTTATTTTTTCTTGTAATTATTAAAATTTTAATTTTTTCCTGATATTGAATGCTGGCAGCAAATGATGTTGTTTTGTTGTTAACCCTTAAATGCTTAGTAGTGCATATGTACATCACTTTCTATTTAATTCAACCAGTATATTTATATAGAAATATTAATACTATAAAAATTATAAAAAGAAAAACTACAAACTTTTCTAAAAATTTCTGGTGTCTAATCTTTAATATATGAGTAAAAAACATAATTCTAAAAAAATCATTTATGCATTTAAGGGTTAGGTGTTTCAAAATAAAAAAATGTATAAAATAATGTATTTAGATTAATATTTATTAAAATATTTACTAATTTGCAATATTTTAGTTTTCATTTGTATTTTATCTTGTAATTATTATTTTTCTTATTATTATTCTTATTTTTTCTTGTAATTATTAAAATTTTAATTTTTTCCTGATATTGAACGCTGGCAGCAAGATGATCAATAAATTTTGTTGTAAACTCTTAAATGCATAGTAGTGCATATGTACATCACTTTCTATTTAATTCTTAACAACCAGTATATTTATATAGAAATATTAATACTACAAAAATTATAAAAATAAAAACTTAAAAACTCTTCTCAAAATTTCTGGTGTCTAATCTTTAATATAAGAGTAAAAAACATAATTCTAAAAAAATTGTTTATGCATTTAAGAGTTAGGTTTTAAAAAATAAAAAAATATATAAAATAATGTATTTAGATTAATACTTATTAAAATGTTTACTAATTTGCAATATTTTAGTTTTCATTTGTATTGCAGATGTGAAACATAAGAAAAGGTTGACGTGTGTATGCAAGACGAAAAATGCATCTCTGATTTTTTTCATTATTTTTCCTGTGTTATAAACATTTCAGAGAATCATATATAATTTTTTCGAAACAACAACAAAAAAAACATGCATCTAAGGGTTAATGCTATTTTTGAAATTTATAAGGATAGCATAATTTTATGCTAACTTCTAACTAAACTTCCGTAAAATGCGAGTTAAATTGAACCAGATTAAACAAATTTTTAACCAGAAAATTAATTTGAATTCTCATTATATATTTAATTTCACATTCCTATGTGAAATTTATTTGAATTCATGTCTTTTAAAAAAATTCTAGTTCAAAACAGTTCAGTTGGAAGTTGGCAAGTATGTAATTTCAGTTTTTACTCCATTGAATAGAAAACAAAATAAATTTTGAAATGCAATCTGTTCGAAAAATGTATGTGAATTTACAAATATTTTATGGCTTTTATATTTTTTATGGCTATAATATTTTTAATATATAACTCAAACATGAACCTGCATCCCGATTATTGAAGATTAACCAATTTTGCACATAAAATACTGTAACTAATTCAGTGTTTGTTTGTTTCCGTGTTTGTTTCATATCTGCATTTCCAAATGAAATTATAACTTTGCAAATAATTAATAAAACAGACTTTTAACAGACATATAATTGAAATACGCGCTTAACTACTCGAGGGGCGAGTAATTGCGTTACTGTAATGTGGAATTCACACCGGAATCTTTAAAAAAATTTATTGCAAAATAAGGAAAAGCAATTTTATGAATTTCTTACACTACTAAATTTAGAAAAGTAAAATTTAATAAAAATTTTCTGGTGCTAATCTCCATAAATCGTAGGTGGGATATAATATATCCCACCGCCCCTCAAGGGGTTAACCCTTTGAGGGGCAAGCAATCGCGTTTGCGTAATGCATAATTCCCACTGGAAATTTAGAATTTTTATATTTCAAAATAAGGAAAACCAATTTTTCAACTAACTTCTCTCAACGATATATAAGTAATACTTAATTAAAAATTTCTGGTGCAAATCTGAATTAAACTTAGGTGGGATAAAATATATCCCACCGCCCTCAAGTGGTTTAAGACTGAAACAATCAAAACCAAACATGTATAACAGTAGAAATAATTTTTTATAAAGCACTCTTTTTAAACATTGAATGTTCATCTTGAAATGTTCATCTTCAATGGTCAACATCACGCTTTGTTTTCTGTAATGCAATTGATGTTTTTTCCGAAAAAATTTCGTTACATCACATTAATATAACGATAATGAAAAATAATTTACCTGCCAAGTCTCCGGCTTTTTGTATACCAGTATTTTAATACATGAAATGTTGTTTCATTTAATTAGAACAATTGGTCGATTTTAAGGAACAATATTTTCTCTAAAATAATAGTGGTGTGCAAAAAGCCGGAGACTTGACAACTCTGAGACAGTCGAATGTGACCCACCGCGCCGGCGTGAACGTGTTAAACTAACTTTTTAGGATTTCTAAAATTATTTCTGAAATAAGCTCTTATACATTGAAACATTCAAAATTCAAACACGTTGTTATAAAAACAGAATTTTTTTGTGATTCCACTCATATGCAGCTTAAGTACCCAAAGTGCATTTTTGTATAGTTAATGCAATATATAAAAATATATACTAAATTTAAAAAAAAGAGAATATTAGAATTTTGAATTAAAAATGATTGTCACCTAAGTTCTGTACACCATACATCGAGCATTTTTAATTCGGATAGCCTGAGCAATCTCCTAATTTATATAAAGGAGCAAAGTACAGTGTACCCGTAAAGTCATAGTTCATTTTGGACCGGTCAAAGGAAATCAACGAAATGAGATGGAAATGTGAAATATTCACCAAATAAAAGAAAAACACTCAAAGTTTCATACCTGTTCAATGCAGTTCGATGTTGCCTCCATTTGCTGTCCTACACACGTCTAAACGTTATTCAAATTCTTCTCACACACAGTTAAGGACGTCTGGGATAACAGAGTGAATATTGTCTGTGACTCTGTTTCAAA
Organism: Maratus speciosus; assembly: GCA_963932465.1. NCBI lineage: Eukaryota > Metazoa > Arthropoda > Arachnida > Araneae > Salticidae > Maratus > Maratus speciosus. Next base: position 196,283,474 of record OZ010794.1, read on the forward strand.
TGGAGCACTGTAAATAAAAAAAAAAAAAAAAAAAAAAAAAAAAAAAAAAAAAAAAGGACTAAAAAGACAAAGATTCTACAGGCAATCTAGATGCCAGTACTATTTCCGTATTTTTACAGAAAATTTCGCCCGTAAATTACGGAAAATTTTCCGTAATTTACGCGAAATTTTAGTTCGTTAATTAGTCCGTTTTTTTTTTTTTTTTTTTTTTTTTTTTTTTTACAGCGAGGCCCCATCGAATTGAACTGAACACGTATGAAACTTGGAGAGTTTTTCTTGGTGAAGATTTCACATTTCCACCTTGTTTTGTTTTTTTTCCTGTGACCGGTCAAAAGTGCACCATGACTTTACGGGTACCCTGTGTATATGACTGCATATAATAAATTAGGTTCAAGAAAAAAAAATCAAGTCAGGATTTATTTGTACATGTGCATGTCTCTCAAATCATCTGTTTTTGAATAATGGTATTTTCTAAGAATTTTTTTATGATTTTTATGTTAAATTTTGAAGAATTTAACCCTCTCGCTGCGTAAGTAATTCTTCGCGATGAGCGCTTTTTACAGAATTTTTAATCTTTTACACCGGTTCTTTAAAGCAGAAATATTTTACTATGGTAATCGGTAAAAATGTCCTGATTAAATCGCAGAAAGTTTTCGATAAAAAATAACTGGTTGGAATAACCAAATAGTATTAATAAGCCGGAAAAATTCATGCCCGAGTATTTCTCGGGTTGCGCAGTGAGAGGGTTAACCCCGAAGGTTCTTTCAATTGAATATCGTCGAAACCAAACACCAAATATTTTCGTAGAAAGCTCTTATAATCGCTGAAGCTATGTTTCTTTAAATAATTTTTTTTTCTGTAGAACGTTAAAAATGTATATATACAGGGTGAGTCTAAAGTCAGTGTTCCCAGATTGGGGTCTGTTGATTGTCACCGCTTTTTTTGGAACAGAAATATTCGCCCTATTTAAAAATAGAAGAGGTGAACAGGAGAAAAGTTCAATGGGATACACAGTAGCAGTGCTACTCCACTCCCTTTGTATGAGTAGGCGTATAACCCCTTCAGGGGCAAGCAATTGCGTTTGTGTAATGCTGAATTCCCACCGGAAATTTAGAAAAACTTTATTTCAAAATATGGAAAAGCAATTTTACGAATTTTTCCACTAAAGTTATAAAAGTAAAATTTCATAACATTTTTCTGGTGCAAATCTTCATTAAACGTAGGTGGGATAAAACATATCCCACCGCCCCTCAAGGGGATAACACATCATAGAGGAGCCATGAAATTTAAGTCTAGCCGTAGCACATAATGTACTACAATATAAGAAAGAAAAATAAAAAATAAGAAAATAAGAAAGGCTGAAAATTTATGATAGGATAATCCTAAGATAAAAGTAAAAAGAGAGTTAAGTTTAAAAGTAGATTGAAAGAAAAAAAATAATAAAAAGTAAAATTGAGTTTAAAGATAAAAAAATGCTTACACTGTTCGTAAAAAACCGGACGCAAAATCTAGAGAAATGTACCAATTTCCTTCAACAAAAAATGCTGTTTTCATTGTCATGCTTTTAATATATAAAAAAGTTACAATTAGTTTAACAGCTTTACCAAGGTAAAGCTATAATGAAAATATCAAGAGATTTTCTTTTTTAAATTTTACCAAGAAAGAAAAGACGGAAAAGTATTAGCCCAAGAGCGCGACTACTCTTCTAATACGGTAGTATAACGGTGTCTCTTGCATTTAGGAGGACTGAGAACATCATAGTCTGGTAATTGGTATAAGACATTGAAAAATAGATTAAAAATTCTGAAAAATTTGGCGAATTTATACTAATTTTAAAAAATGGTGACAGTCAAATAATGTGAATTAAAAAAGTCCCCAATCTGGCAACAATGGTCTAAATTGTTTTACAAAAACAGAGGGGTGATAGTAGGAATCAATGATTAAAAATTGCCATAGAACATTGAGCCGCAAACCACGTTTAGTGGTAGAAAATCGCAATAATAGTTATGAAGGTTGTGACGTTGACTGGAACAAAAGTGTCATAATTTTCAGAAACTGAAATATCTTACAAAGATACTTTTAACAGACATGCTCATCTTTGTTGTAAATGTGAAAACATAAAATAAGTGGTGGAAGTTTCCGTTATAAGGGCCAGAAGTATAGGGTAAATTGCCCATATTTCGTCTCCCCAGTCACTTTTAGGCTCTAAATGTTGTAATTTTCAGTGAAAACCTACCAAATTTGGATTTTACATAGACTAACTATTCACCCGTACAGAAACATAGGTAAATATCATACAAAAAAATTTTAGCAATGCAAAAAATTATTTTTTTCCAAAGTATCTAAAAAATGCAAAAAAAAAAAAAAAAAAAAAAAAATGGTCCCTTCGTCCCCCCAAAAATCTAACACACCGGGGCTTAACTTATAACTAAATCACAATTTATTTCTAAATGAGTAAGTAATTAATTCACATTAAAGTAAGGCAAAAAGAAATGTACTAATTATCAGTGGAAGAGTAATATAACGAAGCATTAGGCATACAAACATGAGGAAAAAATTGAAATAACACTCCTAATTTCGTACCTGGGACGAAAATAAGAACTGCAAGGGGGACGAATTTGGAACCACGTTACTTCCCAATATGGCGGAGCTTCAGTTACCATAAGATGAACTGAACGTCCTAAAACTCACTGTATGCTACTGTCAGTATCTTACCTACGTAAAATACATGCATTTAATAAGAAATAAATACTTACAGTACAGTAAATAACGTTCTACAAATGACGTAATAAGAGCTCAGGTTTCCTAAAAATAGAAAATTCGGCGTCTTTAATTTATGTATGTGTCTCGGTGAACGAAACTTTCAATACTGACCACTTTTACCTTCCGTCACCTGTGCCTTGCGTGATAAGTTGCGCCACTTTCGCAGAAGCGGAGAAGTTAGGTGAACGAAATTATGAAATGGAACGAAATATGGGTTTATTTACCTTACACTTGGCGCTCCACATTTTGGACATCATTTGCTTGTACAGCTTGTTTTTCAAGAAGTTTTCGGATGTTATCACATTTCCTATGAACGAAGGGTCATATCTTTAGATTTGAATTACAATATTGTTATATTTCTTAAAATTATTACCACCAATCTGTGTTCAGTTTTTTGAAACACCCTGTATTTGTGATTAAATAAGTGGTTTGCGACCCTATATTCCAAGGTAATTATTGCTCGTCTGGATGGATACTATCACCCCTCTTATTTTGTAAAAACAAATTAGACTACCCTGTATATTAAAGTAGTATGTCTAATAATTTAAATGTTTTCTTCAAATTCTTATATAAACATCGTATGACTGATAAGCATTTCGGAAAAATAACTGTTTATATTCCCATTTTCGCCATCGACTAGGTGATGGAAGTTTCATTGATTAAGGATTTTTTTCTCTTCAAAGATGAACTACAGATATGAAATTTCAATTCTAATCAATAACATGATCCATGAGATAAAGAATGTATTTCTGTCCATCTCTTTTACTGTTTTGATAAGGAAAATGTTAATTCATTTTATAAAGAAATTTCAGTTAGAGAACACAGAGCTACTTTACTTTTCAAAATTAGTTATCGTATCATACATAGTATTCCGACAGTGCCACGTAAATTAATGATCATCTACCGAGTGGCAAAATAAGTGATATTAACTAGAAAACATGAATTTTGCTTTTTCAAAATTTAGTGTCGCCCCCGATGAAAAAAAAACAAAAACATATGTATATATAAATAGTACAAAGGATATTTCAATTTTAAGACTTAAATCACACGCTTTTATTTTATGTAAAATGACGTCATTCAAAATAGCACGTATTTTAATTATATTTTCATTCGGTTGTTATGAAAAAATGGTTACAAAAATATATAATTAATATTTTACAACTATTTTTTCCTTTATTTTCCACAGAAATGGAGTATTTCAGTTGCCAATATTGATGTTGCAAAATGACTCCAAAAACTACAAAAAAATTAATATTTCAAAAATAAATGGAGATGCAGTTTTCAAACAAATTGCATTTAAAAGTACTTTTTTTTTTATCCCAGTACGACGGTATAAAAATTGAAAATGTGCGATGCTTAGAAGTTTAAAAAATTGCTATAGAGTATTTAATCGTATTGCTTTGTTTTACGGCTGGCTTCTGTAGGGTAACGTTATTTTTTTGGAGATGACACAAAATAAACTGGGAGAAAGAAATAGCATACCATACCGGTAGCTAACAATATTGAGATTCAAGGCGGCAGTGGACATTAAAAATCACGAAATTTGAGAAAGAAATATTGTTTTCTTCTTTTCGAGAATTATGAAACTAGATGCAAAAACAATTTTGTTAATTCCGATGCTTTCTCGTAGAGGTATAAGCATTTATAGTTGTAAAAACAGTGTATATTTATATAGTTTGCTATACTTAACCCCTTAACGCTCGAATTAAATTACGGTTTAAAAATTCAAATTGCTTATTGGCACCCCTTTTATGAAAAAGAAATATTCACCTTATTTAATGACAGGTAAAACGATACTAAAATATAGCTACTAAAGTATAAACGATACTAAACTATAAACCATAAACTATAACGATACTAAAATATAGTTTCACTATTTTATAAAACTGGTGGGAATCAAACAATCTGAGTAAAAGACACAGCCCGTGAATATGACGGGAGCGAGAATTAAGGGATTAAAATGCTATTTTCAAAATTGAAAATTTCACACATTTCAAACATTTGAAACGTTTCATGTGCATTTCTAATTATCTGATTCTTTTAAAATTCGCACTTTATATCATCCGTAGAATAGTAAATAAATGTTAGCATAAAAAGTTGTATTTCAGGAATAGTTTAATGTTGAAATTTTTGTGAATATGAAAATATATAGCTACTTTTTGGAAAAACAAAGCATAATTATCAAAATATTTTTTTTTTCTACTTATATATTGAGCGAACTTTTACAATTCATGCCAGCTTCTATTGTAATATATAAAAAGTGTTTCATGGTCATGAGTAAATATTGTAGTATTTTATGAAAAACAAAGGCGCATGGGACATTTTAAAATATGACAATTATTCGATATTTAAATTTTTTTTTAAATAATATTTTAAAAACTTTTTATTATTTTATCACCAAATTTACAATATAACTAGTTGAGCTTGCTATTAACAAGTCTGCCAATTTTCAAAAGAATCCATTGAAAATAGAGGGATTTAGTTTTTAATGTCGACTGTCCCCTTAAAAGGATTAACCCTTAAATGTGCGATTTCTTTTTCTTTCTTTCTTTTTTTTTTTCTTTTTTTTTGTATCGAAAAAATTATATATGATTCTTTCAAAGGATTATTACACAGGAAAAATAATGAAAAAAATCAGAGACACGTTTTTCATGTGATACCTCAATCTTTTCTTCTGTTGCACACCTGCAATATAAGTAAAAACTACTGTCGTGTGGCTGTTTTACGCTAAAATAGTGCAAATTAGTAAATATTTTAATAAGTAGGTCTCCAAATGCTTTATTTTATATAATTATTTATTTTATAAAACTTATACTTTAAACCCTTTAATTCCGATGATAGAACACGTTCTAGAAATCACATAGTTCAGGGAAGCTGACTTTACATCAGAAGGTTTTAATGGTTAATTTCGCTTTATTTAAGTACGGAATGTCTGTTATTAATTAAAGTATATTTTGCTATTTTAATTTTCTGGTGTGAATTAGGTATATACGAATAAAAAAAAAATCTATTAAATACAAAACACTTTTGTTTGCATATATGCAAAGCTGCCCTCCAATGGGTTAAGAATTACAGTACTGAATTTATGTCGGGTAATCCGAATTTACCCGGGTTCAACCTGACAAGAACTACTCTTTGAGTCGGATATGGTCAGGTTGGCAATAGTTTTTTCGTTGCGGATCGACTTAATTCAAATGATTACAATTTCGAGTACGTTTTTGATTCTTTTGCCGGGTTTTGTAAGAATATCCACTGGGTAACACAAATTGAAATATAAAATATAACCGCAGTACTTGATCAATGTGTTCAAAGAAAATAATTTAGAATGTTACACAAAAATGTATTTAAACAAGTTGGAAATTGCACGTCAAACGGGGTAAATGAGTATATGGCAATGTTCGTACTATAACTAGTTGCACCACAACTTTGCACCACATATTGTACTGAATGTATATATATGTACACATTATATGTACAGTCATGCGAAAAAAAAGTAAACACCCCTACTAACTCCTCAACAAATTATCGTAGAGGAAAGTTACTGGTACCGAACGATTGGAAATAAAGTCTACTTTTAAATGATTAATAAAAACATTTCTTGGGGGGGCCATCTACACATAAAAACGAACCCAAACTTTATTTTTTAAATAGCAGTACAAAATTCTGACAGCATAAATTAACTCTACACCCTTCAATTAGCCCAAGAACAAATTTTTATGCAATTCGTACGATAAGTTTCCGAGAAATTAATTATTTTAAAACGAGCGTAATTTAAGGGTTGTATCCAAATTGAAGTTCGGTACTCGATTGTTAACCGAGAGAGCCCCCTTCTTGATCAAGGCACATTAAGCGACACTCATGCAGTCATTGAAGCCATCTAGATTACAGGACAGCATAAGATATTTCAAAATATTAGTCACTTTTATCATAGACGGTCCCTTAAACCATCAAAATATCTAGTCACTTCCATCTTAAACCATCATTTTGCCATTTTTTAAGCATAATTTGAAAACTACTTGGAAGAAAATGTGAAATTTTGGATTTCCATAAAGCAGGACTTGATAAATCTAAATCCATCAAAAAAATTGTAGGTTGCAATTCATATTTTTTTCGAATATTAATTTCATAATTCATAATTCATATCATAAAATTATAAAAATTGCAAATTCAACGTATTTATGTTTCGGTATATTAGTATTATTGCTACACAAAAAATTAGCACATTAAGAACATAATTTCAGGAGATATAAATAAAAATATGAAAATGTAATTTAACATTAGAAGCACTAAATTTTGAATGTCTATAATTCAAAAATTTATCATTCAAATTGCTTGAAATTTGGTTTCTAGGCATAGTTTGAACCGAAGATTTGAAATATCTCGTTAAATTTGGGTATTGCTATTGAAAAAAATGAAGTTTGGATTCGTTTTAATATGTAGATGTCCCCTTAAGCAAATTTTATATACATCGTTTAAAAGTAGACTTTATTTCCAATCATCCGGTACCATTAACTTTCGTCTACGATAATTTGTTGAAGAGTTAGTAGGGGGTGTTTATTTTTTTCCCCATGACTGTACATATCAATTTCATTCTGTTCGAAAGACTGTAACATCATTAAAATGCTCTTGAAATAATTTTTTTTCCCATTTGCCGTAATCTAGCGGAAAACTTTTGACAGTCCCTGTAATTAAACTATACATCCGATTTTCATAACTTTGAAATGACTCGACAAAATTTTGCAACAATTATATATTTAAAATTTCAGACCATTCGGTTGGGTAGTTTTTGCTCTGTTATATGCGGACAGACGGACAGGCAGGCGGACAGACAGACAGACGGACCGAACGACGACTATAGGTGCTACGTATTTATATAATTACAAACCACCGAATAATAGAGATAATAATTTAATACAATATTAATTGCCTCAAAATAATTTATACTTCTTTAAGATTTTTTTTTAATATATAATTTTAGAAGCTGCTTTAGTTCCAAAGAATGTCAATAGTATTGTTTAAGATGAGAAAACTTTACATTTGAATATAAATGTGTACATTATGTTTCTATAAAAAATATAAAACCGATACAAGAAATGTGTTTACAGAGTATTTTTTCATAATTGAATTAAAATATGTATTCATGCAAGTCTACCACTCGGTCTTTTATTTTGACTAGGAGATCGTACCCGGGCTCCCCAGGTTAAAGAATATAGGTGAAAACATTTTTTGAAATTCAAAACTAATATTTTTTTTTATATGCAATAAATTTTTTATATTGCCCACTTACATTAAAAAAGAATTTTTATATGGGAAATACGAATTATACAATCAAATAAATTTTTGAAATTTATCAAAAGCGATATTTTCTTATTAGCCGCATGCTAAGAGATATTTGACCAAGATTTTGCGACTTATGGCATCCTTTTATATTCTAATAATTTCAGAGCTTATACATGCCTGTTAAATTTATGTTTTATTTATATTTATTTATTTATTTATTCATTGGGAAGTTTTTTTAAATGGATATTAGCCGTAAGAAAATGATGAACTCTTTATTTTGTTTTAAGGGCAAACGGATAAATTTTTTAAATCGAGCTCCGCGTGATATAGATAAATTAAAAAATATTTCATGCTTTAACATGGTTTTCAAAACCAAAGACAATCAGTAAACTGAGATGAACTTTGCAAGCAAATTCCATTTGAAAAAAAATCCAATTTGGTGATCTAAAAATTTAAACTGTACGATTGTAAATATGTTTGATTTGTGTTTTTTCAATATTATTCTTTTATTTGTTGATAAAAGAAGCACTAATTTCGTTAATTTGTATTTCACAAATATGTTAGATTGGTGGTTTTTTAAATATTATTCTTTTATTTGTTTATAAAGGAAGTATTAATTTCGTTATGCAAAAATAGTCAGAAACAAATGCTGAAAAATGTGTGTTGCTTTATGTGTAAAATGTTTATTACAAGGGGTGATCAAATGAAAAGGTACGAAACGACACCGTGGGTACAAATGTAGACTTTATTCAAAATATTTACCATAGGCCTGAGCACAACGATCCCACTGATAAACAAGCCACAGGATTCCTTGTTCCCAGAATTCATGTGGCCGTGACGAGACCCAGTCCTTCACAGCGTCCTTGAGTACGTCGTCCGAGTTGAAGGGCTGTCCTTTCAGGTGTTTCTTCAGTGGACCAAACACATGGAAATCGCAGGCGACATGTCCGGACTGTAGGGCAGATGGTCCAACGTCTCCCACTTGAACTGGTCTCGGGTCATCACCCAGACTCTCACAGTCTGCACGAAAATGGGCACTCCATTTCATGACAGACTTGTCAGAGACACATTTCTCCCCGTAAACTGTCACCATCCGGCGATGAATAGCTGCCGGTTTCTCACCTTCCGCTGTCAGAAATCGGATAACACATCTCTGCTCCTCAATCCTCGAATTTTGCAACGCGAACGCCATCCTGTCCTCATACGGACAGCCGCATCGTTTGGACGCCGCGTTTGATAAGAGCCTCTGCTCTCTACTGCGCATGCGCGCACCCGCGCATGCTCGATCCCAGTCAGAGACTCCAATCGCATCCCGAGATGTCTCGCTACGTTCTCCCATGGCGAAATATGCAAATATTTAACTGTTACGTTTTTACGTCGTTTCGCACCTTTTCATTTGATCACCCCTTGTATTATTATGTATTGAAACGGGTACGTGATAAGATAAAATAAAAAAAAAATCATTCTTAAAAATTATTTTAGAAAATATAATACATCACTCAATTAAGATACAGTTTTTAAACAAATTGCATTTGAAAGTAAATATTTTCCCTACGCGACGAAAATTGAAAATGCACGATGGTCAGAAGATTAAAAAATTGCAGTAGCGAAAATTTCAAGACCGAAATTTGATCATGAAGTGTTGCCATTCGCAAAATGATGTCAGCGTTACGCACAGATACGTATATTCTTTATAATATAGATACTTAATCAGTAAAATATAATAAAGATCAGTTAATAGGATGTGGTTATCAATTGAGGCTTTTATGCTCGGTATTCCGGAATCATAAACAGCAATTTTCACCTTCTCAAAATTTGCATACGCACTTCTCAGATTCATATTCATCTTTTTTTTTTTTTTTTTTTATTGTATTTTGTTTGATCATTTAAAAATCATTTTAACTCAAAACTTGATTGTCAGCAACATCTTTTATGTGAACAGACGCACTCTTTACTTGAGATTCTAATCTCAATTCCGAAGAGTAAAAATTTCCGTAATTTATGTTTTTTAGACGCATTTGTGTTAAAATGTTTAGTTTTATTTAAGAAAATGACCGTTTTCTTTTAAATATGACTTCATTTTCACTTTAATAAGCATTTCGCCTAGTGTCCGAAACTTAGTATCAGTACACATGCAGAAGGAAAAGCAATATAGAAAATTTATGAGGAAAAATGCGTGTTTTCAAAAGCAGTATGTCATTTTCCGTTATTATGCCCCTAATATAATATTCTTCTCCTAATGGGATTTTGCGACACTAAACCCTATAAAACAATTTTTATCAACAATTTTGAATTTTTATCAGAAAATAGCAAGAATAAAGATAAAAATACCTGATTATTTCTCTCTTGCCTACAATAATGAAAGCCATCTAATTTTCACCATTCTGAAGAAATTTCATAAAATGCTTTTAAAATTCAAATATAAAAGTGGGGATATTAAAAGAAAAAAGCAAACACATAGTGCGATCACATCTACAAATTAAGAGCTTTCAGTTTAAAAAAAATATTAGTAAAATTTATTCAGTGAAAGATCAGGGCAGATGACTAAAAAACACACTTATGTTTTAAATGCATAGATTATATAAAATTAGGAAAAATTAAATGAAGCAAATTATGTTATTTTGATAAAAATTATAGTAGAGTATCCTAAAGAATAGCATTAAAATTTTATTATTCGAGAGAATTTTGGACAAAAACCTCAGCAACATGATATTATTTTAAACCACGAATTATTTGTTTGCTTATCTAACTCGGCGAAGCAAATACATCCAGGCGAGAATCATCAATTTCTGTAATATAAATCGCTATTATTTGCATGTCACATCTCTCTTTTATAAAGACACTCTAAATTTTTGTAAAACGTTGTGTTTTATCAGTGTGTTATTTCGATTATATTATTTTCAAAAGTGAATCATTTTCACCTGTAAAGAATTTCAACGCGGCAGGGCTGGGAAAATGACGCATTTCTACAAAACATAATTCAGGTTTAAGAATTAAAATACACGCTTTTTTATAAAATGACGTCATTTTCACAGGCTAAAGCAATGCACTTTTACAATCCAGTCTTAAACTTCGTCTATAGAAAAGTATGCATATGACGTCATTGTCACGGAATAAGAGACAATATTTTTGACATAGCCCGTATTTTAATTTCAACTTTTTTTCAGGTTTTATGAGAAAATGGCAACAAAAAGATACAGTATCTCCTATTTTCGACTATTTTCCATTTACTTTCAATGACTTTCAATAGAAATGGGGTACCTATGTTGCCACGATAAGAAAAATGGTATTAAAAACTACAAAAAAATTAATATCTGAAAAATAAATTGAGATACAGCTTTCAAATAAATTGCATTTAAAAGAGTATTTTTTTCCTTATACGACGGTGAAAAAAAATTTAAATGTGCGATGTTTAGAACTTTAAAAATTTTCTTTAGAGAAAATTGCAAAAACAAAATTTTATTTCAAATTTCAAGTGTTGCCATTCGCAAAATGACGTATGCGTTACGCACAGAAATGTTTGTCCCTTATAATATAGATACTAGTTTTTTTAATGAGAAATCTTAGTTTTAGATTTAGATTTTTTTTTAGAAATTTTGTACACACCTGCTCGGTAGTTAATTATTGAAGCATTGTTGCAAAAAACCTTGCACGAAAACTTTTCTTAAGAAATACATAATTTATAAATATGGACAAGTGAGAACCCTGTTAATATTTACCTGTTTACAAATGTATTATTAATTTCTCTTTGTGGATCTTAACCCTTTAGTGGCAGCTTTACATATATGCAAAAAAACACTGTTTTGAGTTAAACAGATTTTTTTTATTCGCATATACCTAATTCACACCAGAAAATTAAAATAGCAATATTTGTTTTAATTAATAACAGACATTCCGTATTTAAATAAAGCGAAGTTAACCATTGAAACTTTCTGGTGCAAAGTCAGATTCTCCAGGGTACGCAATTTCTAGAACGTATTCTATCATGGGAATTAAAGGGTTAAAGATTAAGTTTTATAAAATAAATTGTTTTATAAAATAAGGTATTCGGAGACATTAAAGTACTTACTAATTTGCATTATTTTAGCGTAAAAAAGCTACACGACAGTAGTTTTTACTTGTATTGCAGATGTGCAAGAGAAGAAAAGATTGACGTGTTATATGAAAAAATATATCTCTGATTTTTTTCATTATTTTTTTCTGTGTTATAAACCTTTCAGAGTATCATATATATTTTTTTCGAAACAAAATAAAAAAATCGCACATTTAAGGGTTAAAGAAAAAAATCATGCAAGAAAATACGAGGCTTATAAGTGCTTCGTGTTTTGGACGGAATTTGGGTTGAATTCAAAAACCCGATGTGAACTAGTTTGCAGTGCTCACCACAAAGCTTTTGTCTATATAAATAAAATTTTCTGCAACGAAAATGTATTTGTTTTTCCGCTGTCGTTATCGTGGAAATCGATAACAACGGAGAATAGCAATGACGCCTGTTGGGCGATATACACCCAAATCTAATAGGGTTCTATTTAAGTCAAGGTGTAACAAAATGTGAAATTTGATAAAATTCCGTGCTTTAGTTCTTGAGATATTACAATTTCGGAACGTAAATAATGCAGAAGCTCCTCCTGTGGCGGGATGTACAGTCTGGAAAAAAAAGTAAACACCCCATACTAAATCTGCAACTAATTATAATTGAAGAAAGTTACTGGTACCAAACGATTGGATATAAAGTCTAGTTTTAAATTATGTATATAAAATTTGCTTAGGGGGTCATTTACAAATCAAAACCAGACTAAAATTTACATTTTTCTATGGCAACACCCAATTTTGACTTTATATTTTTAATTTTCGGTTCAAACTATGCCTAAAAACGAAGTTTCAAGTTATTTGAATGATAATTTTTCCTATTATAAATATTCAAAATTTAGAGCTTCTAATGTTAAATTACATTTTTATATTTTTTTTAATATCTCCTGAAATTATAATCCTAATGTGATAATTTTTTTGTTTGGTTATAATACTAAAAAACCCAAATATAAATACATTGTAAATAAGAATTTATTCGTGATAAACACTCAACCTTGCTCATTGGTACACAAAACACGAACTTTAATATGAACTTCTACAATTAAAAATTAACTAAAAGTTAAAATCTACGTTTCGAGATGCTTCTGCAGCAGTCCTCAGGATAAAATATGATGGTGAAGTGACTAAAAGTTCAGAGATGAAGACTTCCTGTTCGACAGACAATTTGTCAAACCTTTTATCTTGAGGACTGCTGCAGAAGCAACTCGAAACGTAGATTTTAATTTTAAGTTCATTTTTATTCGTACAAGTTCAAATTAAAGTTCGTGTTTTGTATACCATTGAGCAAGGTAACAAATAACGAATTTATAACGAATACACCCTTATTTATTATATTTTATGCTGCAATTGTCCAGTATGTGTTAATAAATACATTGAATTTGTAATTAAAAAAATATTATATGAATTATGAATTATGAAATTAATATTCGAAAAAAATATGAATTGCAACCTATAATTGTTTAGATAGATTTATATTTTATTATGTCCTACTTTATACGAATTCTCAATTTCAAATTTTTCTTGCAAGCAGTTTTCGAATTATGATTAAAAATCACCAAATTCATGGTTTAAGGGGCCGTTATGATGTACAGAAAAGTATATTTTAAAAAAAATATATTTTGATCATTTTATAAAAATATTTGGGATGGCAATAGTCAAAACACATTAAAGAATGAAATGGTCATAATGGCAAGAAAAAATACATTAACAGGGTTCGTACGGGTGCTTGAACTTCATGACTAAGAAATTCTTCGGTACCAGTATTTTTTTATGGAAAATCTCTGCTGAAATAAGGCAAAATTTCGTCCGCTTAAACTTGATTTTTTTTTCTATAAAAAAATTCTGATATTGGGCCTTGAAAATAACGGTATCCGTATGAACCCTGATTAATAGAAGTATCATAGTCATTCTGCAGTAGGGTGTATCGATTTTTAACTTTTTTTTTGTTTCCAAATTCCAAGTTGATAAAAAGTTGCTACTAGACACCACAACTTACCACAAAAAATTTTGGATTTTTAAAAAAATTTTTAGATCTCCCGCACAAGGCCTAAAGTTTAGAAATTTTACTTAAAAAGTAAATTTTTACAAAAATAAAAAAACAAACAACCTAAAACACTTTTTTTTAAATTGCAAGTTAAAATTCCACTAACAATAAGCATGAAAAACGATAGAAAATGTATTTCAAAAACTTAGCACAACATTTAGGTCTCCCGCACAAGACCTAAAATTTGTTAATTTTGACGAAACTTTCGTAATTTTTAGTGTAAATGAACCATTTTTTTTCGTTAAAAACATCAGACTTAAGTGTATTTTTGTTACAGGAGACATAAAATGACACAATATATATATATATATATATATATATATATATATATATATATATATATATACATATAGATATATACATACATATAGATATATACATACTACATAAATAATATATAAATGTTGTATACCTTAAAAAAGATAGTTTAACGATATAAATTGTTTGATAAAGTTGTTGAAATAAACTCTATCGTTATTTGTGATTACTATTGTTTATTACGAATGTATAAAATATTATAACGTGGAATAAAATGTAGTATATAAGTTTAAAATGTTGCTGATATATTTTCATAGAACATGAGCGCAGTTTTCTTGTTCTATTTCAAATTAACTGACTTGTTTTAAATATTCGTCCTTTCATTTTGTCTTCAAAACCTGAAACGAAAGTTATATACAGTATTTACGTAGGCATACAGATTTTTACAAAATTATAGAAATCATCCCCAATGAATTTCAAATATTATATGGAAGACAGTAAGATAAAGATATTATTTAAAACCATTAAAAATCAAAGTAGTACAAAAAACACTTACTTACATTTTAATCCTTCAGTGAGGTTTTGCACTGGCTCTTGATCTCGAACGTAGGTAGCTCTTTACGGTCTTCCAGTCTGGCACGAATGAAACCATCTCTTTCGATCATCCCACACACTCGCTTTGAAGCTTCTGTGACTTCTTTCACAATTCGTTCCACAGCTTGATTGTGAGAAGGAATTGTAAATTCAACCCTTCCACTTTTTCCCGTTCCTGCAATTAACTGTAACTCTTCTAGGCTCATATCGGTAACAAGAGTGGGTTCGGTTACTGAAGTGGTTTGCTAGTCAATCATATCTATATAGTCTTTAGCATTAAAATTGATCTGAGGGTGTTTAAATATCCTTACCCCTTTCTTTTCTGTTTCACGAGCTTTCTGGATTCTCTTATATGTTTTCATGACTCTATCATGTTTTCGTTCATCAAACAACATAGCTATTAAAACATTCTCTGGGTGAGCCATGAATGCGTTTCTCTGTAACGTTGCATGGACGACATGTTTTGGCTCGTCTTCCAAGTAATTGCTGAAATGAATCATTTAAAAAAAATTAATGGAAGCCTGCGGGATTTCGGGATTGCACTTAATTGAGAACCATGATGGTATGTAGACTTTCATTATGAATTCTGCAAGCTTTCTCAGGTCAGGTGTCGGATCATCCATGGCTACATACAAACGAAGGATTCGATTTGCCAGGGTAAGCCACTTGACGTGCGAGATGTTTCCGGGGTTTCGTCTGGCCAACTCTTATGTACATGTACCTGTTGATACGGCTTTGGATATTTCGTACGGATACTTTTGGTCTGTGCTCAACTCTTTAAGATCAACTTCTGGTATATCGCTTTCAATTGCAACAAAATTGACAACATCCAGATTTTGGCAGCTTAGAAGTTGTTTACCAATAGGCCCGCTAAATGTGTTTGGTCCAGAAGTTGGCCCTTTCAAGAGCAACCATAATTTTTCTAAATGGTAATTCATTCAAATGTAGTAGACACACAACTGCCTGCAGTGGCTGTTGTATTTTATTTTCAAATAAGGTGATAACTCCATTTTTGCTGCCGTACCATCACAACCAATAGCTTTTAATTTTTTAAGATCGACAGTTTTTTTCTTCACAATACTTTACAAGTGATGTAACTATTTCCTTTCCTGTTCCATTTATGGGAGTTACATGACCGAAATACTTGGATCCAGGTTCTTCAACAATAGATATGTGTTCTTCCATTAAAGATTTTCGGACACTTTTACCAGCTACAATTTCTTTTGTTATGGTTTCATCTTTACGACCATCAAAGTAAATGGCCAACAGATCGGAGTTCGAGTTGAGCTTACTTCTTTACGAGACTTAAGTCTTTCACGTGCTACTTTTGATTTGTCGATTACTGCTTCTTGGTTCTCCGCAGTAACGACATTTAAGTCTCGCAAAAGTGCAGTAGCTAACTGAGCTCCAGCTCTACTAGAAATGCCCCTGCGGTCACAAGCTCGTGAAAACAAAGACAAGCGTTGTGGCAGTTCTTGTTTTACTTCTACACTTGAAACATTTTTTTGACTCGTATCAAGTACATTTATTTCAAAATCACTATCTTGACATGATGTGTGAGACATTGAACCATCTGTACTATCACCAGAATCAATGTTATCAACAGATTTTAAGTTTTCATCCTCGGTCTTTTTTACAACTACTTGCATTAAAAAGCTTGTGACCTAGATTTTCTTTCTAATCGCTTTTTGAGCTTTTTAGTCTCGTTTTTGTCACACTCTGCAATTGACATCAATCTAGGACCACGTTGGTCGATCAAAAACTCGTATTCTAGTGCCGGGACTTTTTTGTCAATAGAGCAAATACAGTTGCTGAGGTCACATTTGCAAGTACAAATATCAAACAATGCAGTTTCAGTTTTTGACTGAAAGCTAGTTACTGCATCTTTGTAGGAGTTAGGATACTTCCTTTTAGTCCCTGAACACTTTTTAATTTTCTCAAGCTGCTCATGCAGTTTTAAAACCATAAATATTGTGTTTTTGGTGCCACAAACAGGAATTGAAGCTCTTTTCCATATTTCCTCAAGTTTTAAAGCAACTCTTAACGCAATTACCTTCTTTGCAGGCTGATGTATTTCCTCTTGTTTCATTTCAATGCGTACCCACTCAAAATACTTCAAAACATCCATCTTGGTTGGCAGAACATTAAACTCACTCACATCAATAGGTTGCTCGATAACCGGCCTGTCAGTAGTTTGTCTAGTTAGATGCGGCTTTTTACTCATAATGAACAACAACAACACTCACTCAATTGATTCTTACAACAAGACTATCGCACTAAAACACAACCGTAATTCTCGCTCGCGGGCAGACGACTACTGACAAGTCTGCGCGGTGATTCATAGGTGTCGCGTCACCGCGGCGCGGCAGTCTGGCCTTCCCCCACCCCATCGCTTCAAGTTGACGCTTGACGTATTGAAATGTGATTTATTATTTCACTTATTTCATTAATTCCAATCAAGCCTAACGAGGCTGTTACATTTAATTTTTAAACCAGCAACAACACAAATATCAAAGCACTGAAAAATGTTCAAAAATTGGCTGAAATGTACGACTTTTAGCCCTTGTGCGGGAGACCTAAATGTTGTGCTAAGTTTTTGAAATATATTTTCTATCGTTTTTTGTGCTTATTGTTAGTGGAATTTTAACTTGCAATTTAGAAAAAAAGTGTTTTTTGTTTTTTTAAATTTTTGTAAAAATTTACTTTGTAAGTAAAATTTCTAAACTTTAGGCCTTGTGCGGGAGACCTAAACATTTTTTTAAAAATCCAAAATCTTTTGTGGTAAGTTGTGGTGTCTAGTAGCAACTTTTTATCAACTTGGAATTTGGAAACAAAAAAAAAAAAGTTAAAAATCGATACACCCTATTCTGCAGCATTTCAATAATCGAGTACCGAACTTCAATTTGGATAGAACCCCTAAAATACGGTCGTTTTAAAATAATTAATTTCTCTGAAACTAATCGTACGGATTTCATGAACATTTTTATTTATGCTAATTGAAGGGTGTAGAATTTATTTATGGTGTCACCTTGGGTATTTCTATTGAAAAAATCGAAGATTGGGTTCGTTTTGATATATGTAGATGGCCCCCGAAACAAAGTTTATATACATAATTAAAAATAGACTTTGTTTCTAATTGTTTGGTACCTGTAACTTTCTCGTACGATAATTTGTTGAAAAGTTAGCATGGGGTGTTTTTTAGTTTGGGTTCGTTTTTATATGCAAATGGCCCCCTAAAATAATTTTGTATACATCATTTCAAAGTAGATTTTATTTCCAATCCTTTGGTACCAGTGACTTTCTTCTACAATAATTTGTTGCAGATTTAGCATGGGGTATTCACCTGTTTTCCATGACTGTACATTAAAACCTATTCAGCTCTAGTTTGTGTCAAGATCTAATTAAATGTGAAGTTTTATTAAATTCCGTGCATTAGTTCTTAAGACAGATCATTCATACATCTGGTGTTACCATGGAACTATTAATAAGCAGGAACTGACATATCCTTAAAATGGTGAAGCTTCAAGTGCAACCACTTTTGCACAGGTTGACTACTGGGAGATTCTCAAAAGGTGGGATCATTAAACGTTAACTATATGTAATTTTTAAAATTTTCAAATTTAAGGCCAAATTTTTTTAATAGTATAGTATTTTGTCTATAAATATAACATATAAATATTTTAATAGTATGTCTACAAAATTATACACAATCATTAAAAGACAGCAACTATTCTGGAAAATTAATTATTAAAGCATTTAATTAGCAGTTGTGTACGTTACAAATTTTGGACATTTGCAGATTTTGGACTTAAAGATTTTGGACGTTGCTCTTAGTATTTAAAAAATTCTTAAGACTAAGAATGTAGTAAATGTGTCTGTATGCATATATATATATACAGGGCGTTACGTTAAAGGGGTCCAATATTAATAGGGGTAATAGAGGAGATCACATGGAGCATAAATCAGTATATAAAGCCTGGTCGGATCTCAATAGTTTTCAAGTTACAGCAAATAGAATGAAAATTCGGAAAATTGTAAAAGAACCCTCATTGCTAAACTATCGATAATGCTACATAAAAACGAAGCACATATTTAGAAAGAGCAGAAAAAAACCTACAAAATGACATCAATTGTATTAAAATAGCAATATTTATTGACGAGTTACAAGCCCTGAAACAGTGAAAAAAGTACGAAATCCAATATACATCAAAATAGTTAATCGTTAATTCCAAAAAGACAACTCTAGCTACAACAAGGAAAATGTAGTAAAATTTGGTCCATTCCGAAAACTTTCGAAAAAGCTTACAATGAACCATATCGGTTTAATTGTGTGAGAGAAATTAATCAGTTTCTTAGTTACAACTCCGTTTCTTTGACACTAGCAAAGGTTAAACTCCGCCCATCACGATTGGAAACACCGCCTTTTTAATTACTCTCAACTATACATTTTCGATCATGCTTCTTCTGAGATGCAACATTTTTAATTATTCAAGAGTTGAATGAACCAAAATAACTTTACAATAATAGTCTACATTTTAAAGTGGTCTTTTATTGATACAAAGCTTAAGTTAAATTCTTTAAAATTAAACTGGTGGTGAAAATTCGGAAATAATTAAAAATATTGCGATTTGTAACTATGCAAGAAGTTTCAGTACATGTTTTACATGGACAATTATTGTATGTATATGTGCATCATAATTTATGATAGGAAATAATAATAACAAATAGCATAATAATTTATTAATTATAAATTTAAAAAAGACACCAAATTTTAAATTAATTCATACAAACTTTGTAATTTACAATTTGAGTACCCCACAGTCTGTGACTTACAAAATACTGTGCCAAAAAGTGTTGAAAATAAAAGAAAAATGACAAATAAATAATTACATTCCACGTACTTTATGACATATGTGAAGCATAGTCTTCTGGCCTGCGCTGCACAGTTCAATGTCGGAAGGCAGACGAACGGACATTATTATAATAGGTGTTCGAGTTGCGCCCATTAACAGAATCGCACAGCCGACAGCGACGTCGTAAAGATTGGCGAACACGCCGAAAAACTCCGACGGAGTTGGGAATGTCTCCTGCAGCGACAACGATTCGCGCTAGTAAATCCTCCGGTGTATCCACAGGCGTTTCATACACCAGCGATTTAAGGTGTCCCCAAACAAAAAAGTCTAACGGATTGAGGTCTGGAGAGCGTGCAGGCCAAGCAACAGGTCCACTGCCTCCAATCCATTTCCCAGGATATGTTGAATTGAGGTGATTGCGAACACCTATGAAAAAATGTGCCGGTGCGCCATCGTGCATAAACCACATATTGTGGCGCAATGTTGCTGGCACATTTTGCAGTAACTGCGGTAAGATATCCCGTAGGAAAACCAAGTACGTACTGCCATTGAGTACATCTGGGAGTAAATATGGTCCTATGAGATAATCGCCGAGGACACCTGCCCATATGTTCACACTGAACTTTTGTTGTGCGTTCGACGGGAAAACAGTGTGCGGATTTGTATATGACCATGTGTGCATATTGTGCGTGTTTACCACGCCCTCTCTCGTAAATGTTGCTTCATCAGTAAATAAAATATTTTCCAGAAATTGTGGATTATTTTCTGTTACATTAAGCAACCAGCGTACGAATTCTGTCCGCTGAGCACAATCTGTTACTGATAACAGTTGTACCCGCTGCACATGAAAGGGGTGCAATTTTCTGCACGCAGAACACGCCACACACTTTGGTGAGAAACACCGACTTCAGACGCAGCAGCTCGTGTACTCGTGGAGGGGTTATCTTTAAAAATATTTAGTACATCTTCTTCCATTGCAGGAGTTCGTACATGTCGAGGTTTCCCTGCATCAATGCTTGCTGTATTAAACGATCCAGTCTCCCGTAATCGTCTATCGATTTTTTTGAAGAGTTTCGAACTTGGGCAACGTCTCCTTGGAAATTGCTCACGGTACATGCGCTGTGCTAGACATGCATTTCCATGAGCTTGCCCGTACATCAGATGCATGTCCGCATATTCTTCGTTAGAGTATTCCGGCATAATTATTATACATCAACTTACTACAATCCCACTTACAACAGCCTCCTTTTAACATAACGCCCATTGATGACTGCTGTTTTATTACACTTTTCTTCCTATACACATAGAAAATTTGCATAAAAAGTACTTCTTCTTCATCATCCTGAAAGTTAATGGAGGAAACGCAGCAGTCACGGAATTTGCTTTAAGACAAGGCGAGAGCTGCACAATATGTCATTCACTTGACCAGACTGAATAATGAAAGGGTATTGATAGAGGTTGATCAGAAATGTATAATTGAAACATATTAAAACAGGGTGTTTACAATCGTCATGGGCGGAGTTTCGCCCTTTCCGAGCGTGCAACAGTACAGAGTTGTAACTAGGGAACTGCTTGATTTCTCCCATACAATTAAACTGATATGGTTTATTGTCAGCTTCTTCGAAAGCTTTCGGAATGGACCAAATTTTATAACATTTTCCTTGATGTAGGTAGAGTTGCATTTTTGGAATTAACGATTAACTATTTTGCTAAATATTTGATTTTGTATTTTTTCACTGTTTCAGAGCTTGTAACTCGCCATTAATTCTCAATATTCTAAAACAACTTATGTCATTTCGTAGGATTTTTTCTGCTCTTTCTAAATATGTGCTTCGTTTTTATGTAGCATTATCGATAGTTTAGCAATGAGGGTTTTTTTTACAAATTTCCGATTTTTCATTCTATTTGCTGTAACTTGAAAATTATTGAGATCCGGCCAGGCATTATATAGTGATTTATGCTCCGTGTGATCTCCTCTATTACCCCTATTAATATTGGACCCCTTTAACGGAACACCCTGTATATGTGTAATTAACTTTTTGTTATCCAGTAATAATGATAATAAAATCAAATGCTTTGTTACGTACGTTACTTTCGGACATAACAAAATACAGAAAAATGCTTTATAGAAAAGTCCTATCTTCAAAAAAGCAATAAATCAGCCTGCCATCTCTTAACGAATTTATCAAAAAATCATCCGTATCCTTTATGCATTCGTTGTTTACCATTAGAACCACCTGGAAAAAAGTTAAAACTCTTTTTCTTGGTGGTACATTGGAGCAGTTAACGTTATGAATGTCCGAAATTGGCCTCTTTAGCATAAAATAATAAAATTTTAAGATATTTATACAAAGCTTTTACAATAAATTATGTCATTTTCTATCTCTGAATAGAATTGAAAACTCAATCAGTGTAAAAAAAAAAAAAAAAAAAAAAGTCAATGATAATTAAAGTTATGTTTGAAAGGCTTAAAGTTATGCCTTGTGTCCAGTGCCTACCTTTTGAGAATCGCCCTTGTGCCGGAGAAAACTTCCACCAGTACATTTAATAAAAAATTTTCTCTTTATTTAGATGGTTTGTTAATTCAAAATTTCAGTCATAAATAATGCCAGAAACAGCTATCCATTTTTACTGGTAGAAGTTTATTTTGGCGGTAGTTATAGGTCCTGCGTTTCCACCATATTGTGGCAACCTAGACAACCACCTGCAGTGTCAGTGAAAAATATTATACTGTCTTGGCAAACTTGAACCAGTAAAAACAACGAGAAATTTTAACCATATTTCTGAGAAAATATTTCCACGAATAAGACGCATAAATAAGGTTCAATTTTCTATTCCAATTTACTGGTGGGAAGTATCCGCCATCTTGTGACAACCTCCTCAGTTACTTCACTCGGAACTGCTAGTCAGTACATTATGTGTCTCCCCTTCTTTATTCATAACTCCATTGGTGTTACATGTAGACAAACACACGTACTAAAATGTGTAAATTCGTCGAAAAGCCGAAATAGGAAATTTCTTCCTGTAAAGATAGCAGAAAATAATAAACAATAAATTGAAGTTGGTTTTATTTTTTCTTACCAATTATGTGAGTTATGTCAAATCATGACAAAGTTATGTCAGTCTAAAAGTTATCTTCAAAGTTACGTCAGATCGTGACAAAATAAAGTCTCGTAAAAACAAGAGTTCATAACTGTAAAAACATTCAAGATACATGACTTTTTATAGATTTTTCCAGGCAGTGTAGCTTTATGCAATGGACGAAAATAGTCAGTCAGATTATGCTATGCAATTTACAAAAAGTCACATATAGAAAGAACAAAACAACTGAAGATATTTAAAGAAATATGGAAAGGCAATTTTAAGGGGACAAGGGACCTTTAAAACCTTAAAAATCAATTTTTTATTTTTTGTAAATTTCACTTTAAATATTATTGAAGGATACATTATATGCATTATAACAAGCATTTTTCACAAAAAAAAAAAAAAAAAAAAAAAAAAAAAAAAAAAAAAGAAAAAAAAAATACTTTTCAGAAAAAAGTGAAATTTTACGCGTCGTCTTAGAAATCTTCAGTCCATATCAATGAAAATCCCCAATATTTTTTATAAAAGTTTGTTTTATATATATAAATAAAACTGTGCATTGAATTTTATATATTTGAATATAAAGGTAAAAAAAAAGAAATGAATTTTTTTCGAAAAAATTTCAAAATTTTTCAATTTTTTTTTAGTTTTTATATTCAAATATATAAAATTCGATGCACAGTTTTATTTATGTACAGGGTGTTCCGTTAAAGGGGTCCAATATTAATAGGGGTAATAGAGGAGATCATACGGAGCATAAATCAGTATATAATGCCTGGCCGGATCTCAATAATTTTCAAGTTACAGCAAATAGAATGAAAAATCGGAAATTTGTAAAAAAACCCTCATTGCTAAACTATCGATAATGCTACATAAAAACGAAGCACATATTTAGAAAGAACAGAAAAAATCCTACGAAATGACATAAGTTGTTTTAGAATATTGAGAATTAATGGCGAGTTAAGAGCTCTGAAACAGTGAAAAAATACAAAATCAAATATTTAGCAAAATAGTTAATCGTTAATTCCAAAAATGCAACTCTACCTACATCAAGGGAAATGTTATAAAATTTGGTCCATTCCGAAAGCTTTCGAAGAAGCTGACAATAAACCATATCAGTTTAATTGTATGGGAGAAATCAAGCAGTTCCCTAGTTACAACTCTGTACTGTTGCACGCTCGGAAAGGGCGAAACTCCGCCCATGACGATTGTAAACACCCCGTTTTAATATCTTTCAATTATACATTTCTGATCAACCTCTATCAATACCCTTTCATTATTCAGTCTGGTCAAGTGAATGACATATTGTGCAGCTCTCGCCTTGTCTAAGCAAACTCCGTGACTGCTGCGTTTCCTCCATGAACTTTCAGGATGATGAAGAAGAAGTACTTTTTATGCAAATTTTCTATGTGTATAGGAAGAAAAGTGTAATAAAACAGCAGTCATCAGTGGGCGTTATGTTAAAGGGAGGCTGTTGTAAGTGGGATTGTAGTAAGTTGATGTATAATAATTATGCCGGAATACTCTAACGAAGAATATGCGGACATGCATCTGATGTACGGGCAAGCTCATGGAAATGCATGTCTAGCACAGCGCATGTACCGTGAGCAATTCCCAAGGAGACGTTGCCCAAGTTCAAAACTCTTCATAAAAATCGATAGACGATTACGGGAGACTGGATCGTTTAATACAGCAAGCATTGATGCAGGGAAACCTCGACATGTACGAACACCTGCAATGGAAGAAGATGTACTGAATATCTTTAAAGATAACCCCTCCACGAGTACACGAGCTGCTGCGTCTGAAGTCGGTGTTTCTCACCAAAGTGTGTGGCGTGTTCTGCGTGCAGAAAACATGCACCCCTTTCATGTGCAGCGGGTACAACTGTTATCAGTAACAGATTGTGCTCAGCGGACAGAATTCGTACGCTGGTTGCTTAATGTAACAGAAAATAATCCACAATTTCTGGAAAATATTTTATTTACTGATGAAGCAACATTTACGAGAGAGGGCGTGGTAAACACGCACAATATGCACACATGGTCATATACAAATCCGCACACTGTTTTCCCGTCGAACGCACAACAAAAGTTCAGTGTGAACATATGGGCAGGTGTCCTCGGCGATTATCTCATAGGACCATATTTACTCCCAGATGTACTCAATGGCAGTACGTACTTGGTTTTCCTACGGGATATCTTACCGCAGTTACTGCAAAATGTGCCAGCAACATTGCGCCACAATATGTGGTTTATGCACGATGGCGCATCGGCACATTTTTTCATAGGTGTTCGCAATCACCTCAATTCAACATATCCTGGGAAATGGATTGGACGCAGTGGACCTGTTGCTTGGCCTGCACGCTCTCCAGACCTCAATCCGTTAGACTTTTTTGTTTGGGGACACCTTAAATCGCTGGTGTATGAAACGCCTGTGGATACACCGGAGGATTTACTAGCGCGAATCGTTGTCGCTGCAGGAGACATTCCCAACTCCGTCGGAGTTTTTCGGCGTGTTCGCCAATCTTTACGACGTCGCTGTCGGCTGTGCGATTCTGTTAATGGGCGCAACTTCGAACACCTATTATAATAATGTCCGTTCGTCTGCCTTCCGACATTGAACTGTGCAGCGCAGGCCAGAAGACTATGCTTCACATATGTCATAAAGTACGTGGAATGTAATTCTTTATTTGTCATTTTTCTTTTATTTTCAACACTTTTTGGCACAGTATTTAGTAAGTCACAGACTGTGGTGTACTCAAATTGTAAATTACAAAGTTTGTATGAATTAATTTAAAATTTAGTGTCTTTTTTAAATTTATAATTAATAAAATTATTATGCTATTTGTTATTATTATTTCCTATCATAAATTATGATGCACATATACATACAATAATTGTCCATGTAAAACATGTACTGAAACTTCTTGCATAGTTACAAATCGCAATATTTTTAATTATTTCCGAATTTTCACCACCAGTTTAATTTTAAAGAATTTAACTTAAGCTTTATATCAATAAAAGACCACTTTAAAATGTAGACTATTATTGTAGAGTTATTTTGGTTCATTCAACTCTTGGATAATTAAAAATGTTGCATCTCAGAAGAAGCATGATCGAAAATGTATAGTTAAGAGTAATTAAAAAGGCGGTGTTTCCAATCGTGATGGGCGGAGTTTAACCTTTGCTAGTGTCAAAGAAAGCGGAGTTGTAACTAAGAAACTGATTAATTTCTCTCGCACAATTAAACCGATATGGTTCATTGTAAGCTTTTTCGAAAGTTTTCGGAATGGACCAAATTTTACTACATTTTCCTTGTTGTAGCTAGAGTTGTCTTTTTGGAATTAACGATTAACTATTTTGATGTATATTGGATTTCGTACTTTTTTCACTGTTTCAGGGCTTGTAACTCGTCAATAAATATTGCTATTTTAATACAATTGATGTCATTTTGTAGGTTTTTTCCTGTTCTTTCTAAATATGTGCTTCGTTTTTATGTAGCATTATCGATAGTTTAGCAATGAGGGTTCTTTTACAATTTTCCGAATTTTCATTCTATTTGCTGTAACTTGAAAACTATTGAGATCCGACCAGGCTTTATATACTGATTTATGCTCCATGTGATCTCCTCTATTACCCCTATTAATATTGGACCCCTTTAACGGAACACCCTGTATACAAACCAAACTTTTATAAAAAATATCGGGTATTTTCATTGTTATGGAACGCGAAGCCGCATTTCGAAGATTTTTAAGACGACGCGTAAAATTCCATTTTTTTTCTCAAAAGTAATTTATTTTTTATTTTTTTTGTGATAAATAGATGCCATAATGCATATAATGAACCCTTGAGTAATATTTAAAGTAAAATTTACAATTTTTTTTCTTTTTGAAAAATTTTGAAATTTTAAAATATTTTTAAAATGTCGAAAAATTTTGAATTTTTTTTAACCTTTACATTTAAATATGTAAAATTCGATGCACAGTTTTATTTATATATATAAACCAAACTTTTGTTAAAAATATTGGGGATTTTCATTGATATGGAACGCGCAGGGGTCATTTCGAAGATTTCTAAGACAACGCGTAAAATTCCATTTTTTTCTCAAAAAAAAAAAAAAAGTGATAAATCCTTGCCATAATGCATATAATGTACCCTTGAATATTATTCAAAGTGAAATTTACAAAAAATAAAAAACTGATTTTTAAGGTTTTAAAGGTCCCTTGTACCCTTAAAAATGACATTTTTTTCGACTTTCGGGTAGTCCTTTAATACCTAAAATATTTATTTAATTTCAATTTTATGTAACATAATATATATATATATATATATATTTTAACTCTATGAACATAACGAACAGATATTATAATTTATGATGAAATATCTTTGAATTTGTGTTTATTCATTTGTGATATTTTTACTTTGGAACTTTTTCAGAATTAAAATCTAATAATTCATTTTGCTACATGATAATGAAAATGTTTTTATAGAATTTGTTAATGTCTTGCGCTTTGTGACGTAGACAGCGTGCTTCATGATATCTGACTGATTTTTTAATCAAATATTCCGAATTCTCATCAGAAAGTTTTAACTCTTATTTTTGCTTTACAAAATGATAGATTATCCATAAAGTAAAAGAAAATTACCAATAAATTTTTTTTTGGAGTGAATTCAAAATTTCTAAAAAAAAAAAAAAAAAAAAAAAAAAAAAAAATCTGCTAGATGCCGGACACACTGGTGGCTAGTGACATATATCCGCTAAAAAAAGAAATTTATTACCGCTTTCCGCTCTGGGGCAAAGCTTTAATAAATTTCTTTCTTTTTTTTTTTTTTAAGTAGAATCCCTGCACTTAGGTTTCTTTAATTATTTTTTTTCTGTAGAAATTTAAAAATGTATTTATATATATATATATATATATATATATATTAAGAATTAATAGTAGTCAGTGTAATAATTATAATGTTTTCTTCAAATTCTTATATAAACATCTTATCATCGATAAGAAGTTCTGCAAAATAATTATTTATAGTCGCATTTTCGCCATCGACTAATGATGGAAATTTGATTGATAAAAGATTTTTTATATAATTCAATATAGAATAGGCGCCTTGAGGTAGTTTTGAGAGTTTAGAGCTGAAAAATAAAACCTATCTAGCGCTGAAAAATAAAACCTATCAACGATTCAGATTTTATGTTCGTATTTTCACTCTCTACTAGATGATAGAAATTAGATTGGTGGAGGGTTTTCCCCATGACTAAATATGAGAATCAGAAATGGAATTTCATTTTTTCTCACTAACATGATCAATGAGATAAAGAGTATTTTTATGTTCATTTATTGCTGTTTTGATACGTGAAATGTTTTCTTCGGATTATCACACAAACAAGCGATAATAATTTATGTGGTTCTTGCTATTTATCTTTGGTCTCGGGAGTAATTTTTGTTAAAGGACTTTTTAAAAGACAATTATGATGCTGAAGAACACATTATATTTTTAAAATTAGATTTTTGTTAATAATATATTATGAAGCAAAATGTAATTTACCATTAGAAGTTCTAAATTTTGATTGTTAATAATTCAAAAACTTTCAAAGAAACAAAGAGATTTCGTTGCTAGGCGTAGTATGAGCAGAAGATTCAAATATATTGTCAAAATTGGGTGTTGTAAATGAAAAATAAATAAATAAATAAATAAAGTTTGGCCAGGTTTTAATTTGTTGTGGCCCCTAAGAAATATTTTTATACATTGTTTAATAGTAGACTTTATTTCCAGTCGATTGCTACCAGTAGCTTTCTTCTATTATAATCAGTTGCACAGTTAGTAGGGGTGTTTACATTTTTAAAAGGGTTCCGTACTTAAAAAGTAAAAAAGGCCAACAATTATAAGATCACTCTTGTGTCTCTCTGTCACAGCCATTTTACTCGTTAACTCTACAACGTAGAAAGTTCAAATTGGGGGAAATAATAAAGACTATTGACGCACATATTTATAGATTATTAAACATTTACAAATATATTTAGGAAAAATGTAGAGGGGCTAATTAAGTTACTTGAAAAAAAACCTTTTCTTTGTTTATCATGTTGGGTATGGTGTGAAAATTTCTTAACGCTGAACTCAAAAATATATTTCTTTCAATTTTAAATATTATATTTTCAGAGATATCGTCGAAAATGTAGTTCAAAAAATATGCCCCCCCCCCTTCTCTATTTTTGAGCCTACTGAAACTAAAATTATGAAAAAATTAGAGGTAGTAGGGGTTAATTTAAACCTTGCAGGAAAACTATAGCGATTAACTTAGGTCACATAGTTGTTGAGAAAAATTCATTTTTCCGTTATACACAAATTTCGATTTCGAGTCATTTAGCAATCTTGTTGAGGAGCGCTGGAAGTACCTATCGTTGCAGAAGTATAAAAGAATTGTTGATAATGATTTTCGAAAAAAAAATCGTCGGTAATTGACCGATATATTAACCCTTAAAGGCACGGACGGTTTGGGCATACATATTGATAGGAGGTGCGTACTTTATGTATCATCGGCTTTTAAAGTCTAGATAACAACTTTTAATCATATGCTTGTGTAATGTAATGCCCAGTTGCAGTATAAAAGCGATAAACGTCAAAACGCTAAAACAGACTAATTTAATTAGAAATAATTAAACAAATAATATGGTATTCGTGACTAGGTTGCACTAAGTGGTCAATCAAGTGGTCAAGGAAGCAGTACACCTCCCATGTTTTAAAAAGTCAATTAAAAGCCTGTCTGGTAAAAACGCGGCACGTACCAAGCCGACGTTACAACTTTGCGATCTACTTTCGAAGCGCGCTTAGCACAATGGCAAGTTTAAACTTTGAACAAGTGTTTAGTTTTAGCCGTACTGTTAAAAGAAAACAATATTACTACGCTGAAATTAGTTTTATAAAATGCTAAATGAAGTTTAAATATGCACTACTTTTATTGTCAGTATGGAATAAGTTCATCATAAACTGATTAGGATAAGATTAAAAATAGATTTATACAGAATAGCAATATATGATATTACATATGCTTCATATCTTTTTGAACTTTTATTGTATAACCACTCACACTTTTCTCGTACATACAACTGTGCCCAACCCTCCGTTGCATAGTTTTGTACAAAGTCTATTACTTTTTTTGCAACGATTTTTTTTAACAATGCAGTTAGTAATTCATATATTTATTGTACTGAACCCGCTGAGCGGAAGTAATACTTGCACTTGGCCGTTTATTTTTTTCCACGACTGTACATTGTTCGTTTTTGAAGGCGTTTCATTTGGGTATTATGTGTTTAAATATTGTTTTTTTAGTGTTAAAAGTGCTTTGCTTTTAATTTAACACGGAATTAGTATAATCTTGATTTAAAAGAAGAACAGAACACATATTAATTTAAATAGCGATGTTTCATTGCAATTATTTGAATTTAACAAGGAGTTTTTGTAATTTGTGAT
Source organism: Maratus speciosus (assembly GCA_963932465.1). NCBI lineage: Eukaryota > Metazoa > Arthropoda > Arachnida > Araneae > Salticidae > Maratus > Maratus speciosus. Next base: position 196,313,908 of record OZ010794.1, read on the forward strand.
CGTTAAAACTCCCTGATCAGCCTTCAAATATAAAATTGATTTATTTTCTTTTAGAATTTAATTTTAATTAAATGAATTTTTTACTTTTTAAATTCATAACTTAATTATATTTGGTGAATTTTTACTTACTGGAAGCTGATATATGGTCTGTGATAATATCTATCAAAAAACAAATAGCGTATCAGCACCCTATGTTGATTGAACGAAGTCAAAATTAAACCAACATAGTTTCAATAAATAGGGTGCATATTAAAATTAGTGAAATCCCTTCCCATTGATACTGTCATATAGGCATCGAAAAATTCACGAAAGCACAGCAACGCCACCTGCTAAAAAACATACACCATACACCCAAATCTAAATCAGTACTTATTTATGTTAAAGGTCAAACAAAACACGAATTTTGATGAAATTCTAGCCTATATTTACCAGGATATTGCTACTACATAAAACATAAAAAAAAACATAGCACAGCTATCTGCCAGGCTATATACATCGAAACTTAAGTATCAGTATCCTATGTCAAAGTCTAACAGAATGCGAAGTTTTATGAAATTCTATTCTATAGATACCATAAAAGAAAATTGCTATCACGAAAATCGTGGTAAATATGACATACCATCGCCAAATGTTGGGCGGTATACACCCAAATCTGAATGACTTCAGCATATGTGAAGATCTAATTGATTTTAAAGTTTAATTAAATTCCAAACTTGGGATAGTGGGGACACAAAATTTGTGTCTTACACAATTACAGATAGACTAGCATTTTTCAAAAAAGGTCAAGTCGTATTAATAAAGTTTTAAAATGAAGAAATTTCTCAAAAAACAAACAAAAAACAACAACAACAAAAAAAAAACCGAAAGTCGAAATTTTCACGATTTTTTAGTACTTTTTATGCATAGGCAGTAAACTAAAAATAGAGTTACGAGTAACGGCAGCTAAGCAACTAATTCATATCGACGTGTGTGACCTATTTTTAACCTCAAGTTGTTAATAAATTGTTTTAACTCGGCAGTAGTCGCGTCTCGTTCTTTTTGCCGCCCATATCAATCATCTTCTCCTAATTGCTCTCTCCTTACAAATAGAAAAAATGAAATTCCATGTAGCGGACCTTAAATGCCTCTGAGCAACAATAGTCACGTAACAACAATCTCTGTTTCTTTTGTCAGTTAAATTTGTAAAATTATACTTGAACTTCTTGGAAAACACTGCGAAACGATCACTAATACCAGTTCATTTTTAAATTTCTAGTATACCAAATCTTGTAAGAAAAGTGTATACATTAAGTAAACTGCGAATTTTTAACTTAATCGGAATGTAATATTAAAATATTAAATGAAAATATTTTCTTGTGATCACTTTTCTGTATGCGGGGTCCAGCGACAAGAAGACCGAGCGCGACCAATAATAACGTTTTGAAAAAAGACGCGATTACTTTCGGGTTAATTAGATTAAAATCTAATAAACGCAAATTTTCATTTGAAAAATGCATTTAGTGCATATTTGATCTTTTCTTTTTATTTCTTTTTTCCTCTTAGTATTAAAGCATCAAAGTTTATTCACATATAAAATTCTTTAATATCATCTTCTTATCACTGTTTCGAACAGCATGTGTGATCAGATGAAAATTCAGCTAAAGAGGTCATGTGCTTGTTTTTCTCACGGAATATTGAGTAACTTTCTCACACTGCGGTAAGCGGTACTGATTTTAATTTATGGAATAAATAAAAACAATTTGGATTTAGTTTTGACGCGATAGTCGTGTAACTTTATTCCATCTGGTTGCGAGTCTGTGAAAACTAGCGGAACTTATTTGATTAACCTTTATCTGTTATTCATAATATATAACTTGAAGGAGGTCGATTGTGTGGAGGGATCTAAACTATATTAAATTTGCTTTCTATTATATTCATTTTACATCAAGCATGATTCCAATAAGTATAAAAATATGTATTTTTGTGGTATTAACTTCGAATCAAATGCTGAATATCAATGCTTCGGAGGACAAAGAGTATGACGAAGACGTTTTAATTTATTCCCAATATGATGTTGAAAAGATAAATTTGACTTGGATTATTCCTAACTATTCGCAAATATTTGATAAAGTGAAAACTCAGTTTTCGCAAAAACATAGTTCAACAACATGGATTCTAAGCCTGAAAAGTAAAAAAGTACATTTGATTAGAATTGATGCTGGAGAGCCTGTATTAGTTAGAACTAATTTTACTTTGACATCTAACCATAAAACAATTCAAGGAGAAAAAACTTACAAGTTTCACGGCTCCCAACAATCTGGTCGTCAGGTTGATGATTTTCAGCTATTAAAATTAGAAGAAGAAGGATCAAATATTCCAATAGTGTTTGAAAATGATGTTTTTGTGTTAAAAATCACGATGAAAATTTTAGGACCTGTAAGATCTAAAATTGAACGAACATTATCTACAGAAATATAACAATGAATTTAAAAAAATGTTAAAACAGACAGCAATGTTTTTATAAGAAACTACAAAATTACCAATAACATGATAAATTTCAGTTTACTAGATAAGAAGTATTACCCAAGAATATTTCAATATAATATGCTGGAAAATAACTATTAACTCCTTGAATTAGTAGATTTTTTATTTTGAAACTGTTGAGGTATTCCACTACGTTTAAAAAAAAGAATTTTAGACACATATTTTCATAATTGCTGTATATAGAAATGACCTTGTAGCTAAAAAAATTGAAAGTAAAATTTCTTAGATTTGGAAGGTGATGCAATTTTGTATTATTTGGTTTGAAAACTTATTTATCAGTTCTTTAAAAAGTTAGTTGTGCCTGTTTTATTTCAATATTCCAATCAGAAGTGCCTTTTTAATTAACTGGTAATTGTTGTTTAAAGGACTTTCACTTACATACTTTCAGAAATAAAAACTTTAAATGCTCTGTAAAATAGGATTTTAATGAAGAATAAGTTACTAATGTTCTATCTCCAAAAATTAAATTAATATTTACTTAAGACTTATCGCATATAATTTATGTATTTTTGTTTATGTAATGAATTATGGTTGAAATGTCTGAGGATTTTCTGAAATTCTACAGCAGCTATTATAAATTAACATACAGAAAATATACTAAAAATCACGATAGCGATATAATTTGAATGTGTATACCTATGGAAATTTGTATTTTATGATTTTTATTACAGTTCATTATATTCTTAGCAACTGAAAGAGCACATTTTTAATTAAAACTATCAAGATTTTTGCAGTGAAGATTTTGGTAAGTAATCAATATTACATTTTTTTTAATAATGCTAAAAATGAAAAAGTTCCGTATCTCAAATCACTTAATTTTTTAAAGAAATTTTAAAATTATTTTCAAGCATGAATTTTGCTTAGTCTTACCGATAACAGTAAGAACTGTACTGATTTTTTAATTAAAAAAGACTATATGACGTAATTTTTGCTCTTTTTTTTTTACTCTAATATGCTATTTATTTAGGCCAGCACTTAAAATGTCGTCTCTAAAAAATAAAGTTACGTTATATAAGCCAGCCTCAAAACAAAGCTGATGTATTATTGTACGCTTAAATACGGATAATCTCTACTGCAGAGTTGCCAAGCGTCCGACTTTTTGCACATCCCTATTATCTTAGAGAAAATGTTCTTCTTTTAAATAGCCCAAGTGTTCAAATGAAATAAAAGAACATTTTCTGTATTAAAATACTGGTATCCAAAAACCCGGAGAATTGGCAGCTCTGCTACTGCAATTTTTTAAACTTCTAAGCATTGCACATTTTCAATTTTTATACCATCGTATTAGCAAACAAGAAAGAAAAATAATGCGTTAAGCATAGATCATGAAACACTTTCAAACACTTCCTGAATGCTTTAACAAAACTTCGTTATTTAGGGAAATAAGGTATATAAGAAAACTAAGTAAACGTTTTAGAAAACGCATAAAACATTTTAAAACTGATTTCAGCAGTTACCGTCCATAGCAAATATGTATTCCAATTCTTTTGAACAGCCCTGTATTTGATCTGTAGATCGATATACAGTGTGTCCACGTATAACAGGCATGTCAAACTCGTCTACCGCTGCGGGCCAAATTAAGCGTTGCATACAAAGACGCGGGCCACATCAAACAAAGTAGATAATGTTATTAGACTTGCACACAGCACGTACAAAACATAGCCATATTAAACAAATATTCAAGTAACGTTCCAAAGTTATTATTATAATTTATAGTTTATTTTATCTTATTTTTCGAAAAAATACTTATCATTAATTTTTATCAACCAAATCTATTAATCGGATTTTCTAAATTGCATTACCTTAAAAAAATTATTTTACGCAAGCTATATTAATCTAGCAAAGATATAACTTTTAATCTTCCGGATTTTTTTCGAGGAAAAACTTAAAAAAAAACATATTTTGGAAAAAAAAATTATTTAATAAATTGTGTCTTGTATTTATGCGCTACGTATTTCATTTCATTTATGAAACACATTTTCTAGTTCAAATTATGTTGCTTTTACCAGAAAAATTTTGGTACCGAACATAGTTAATATATGTTTAATTGCTCACTTTGCCTCATTGCTAACTTTTTCACTCAGTTGGAAAATTGCAACTCGTAACTGAGTTAAACAAAAGTAAAATGCCAAAGGATTGGCGGGCCACAAAGAAGTTGTCGGCGGGCCAGTTGTGGCCCGCGGGCCGCGTGTTTGACATGCCTGACGTATAACCTGACCGACCTCTATTTTCGCAACCGTTGGTCCTAGATGCATACTTCCAATTACAAAAATGGTCAAAATTAGGTGCAGGGTTAAGATAAAAAAAGCTGGAAGCGAAAAAACAATTTAGTGAAGAATTACAGAATCTAAATTTTTATACGGTCCCCCCCGATCCTATAAGTTATATTTAGTAAAATTTCCCTGTTACACTGGCAAGTAAGGTAAAAGAAGTCCCGTTATTCTACTATTAAAATTGACCGAGTAATAGCTGTTTAAAGTTGGAGTATAATTTTTGCTTCATATTAGGTGTCATTCACAAATTTAGTAGAACTATTATTTCGTCAGATATATTAAAGAAATGGTTGAGAGTAAAATTAGCATTGCAATATAAATTTGAAATCTTTAATCATTCTGACATATTACTGTAAAATGTACAATTTGTACTGAATATTATAAAAGGATAAATATAAAAGATTTTTTATTAAATAAAAAGATGAACAACAACAGCCTCGATTATTTACAAAAAGATACATATTTTAAAATGCTGTTAGATTACACTTTCTTTCAAATTTTGGGTTGTGACATGTTTTTCAGCTTTTGAAAATTGATTCTTATGTATTTTTAGCACTGAATCCGAATATGACCTTCATTTTAAACCATCACGTCAGGATTTTTCTGGATCGCAAACTTGAAAGTTAAAAAGCTCAAAGTTAAAATAGATCCCCGCTCCTCTCCCAACCCCATCTATCCCCCGAGCTGTTTAGCTGTAAGAACCCCCAGTATAAGCCAAAAAAAAATCTAAAACTTATTGAATTAAATAAAATTAAACTGAATAAAAAAGTCTTACATCTATTTTATAGTATCGGATTTTTCGCTATTTTATAACCTTGAAATTTACGATTTGCGAAAAATCTTGACATGGTGGTTAAAAGTAAAGGTAATTTTTTTGATTCATAGTTAAAAAATACATAAAATGTAATTATAAAGGTTAAAAAACACAACCATCGCAGGTTTATGTTATCTAATCTAAAACTCCTTCTTAAACTTATTGACGGTAATCTATCCGAATTTTTTTGTGTTATCCTCTAATATAAGTATGTATTAGATGGTAAGATTCGAAAATCATAATAATATTGCATTGTCATCGGATTTAAGGGAAAGTAGGGGAATGGCGCTCACTTAAGAGAAAACATGAATAGCTAGTCAAATTTAGACAAATATATATATATATATATATATATATATATATATATTATTAACGGAGTATAACTCCAAAGCATAAGGAACAGTTTTCAATCAACTAATTTGCATAAAAATTTAAGGAATTTTTTTATCGTTTTATTTAAATAACCATCGATTGAGCAGTAATACCCGACATGATAGGGTAATTGCGCTCAGAGTTAGAATACAGCATTTAAGTAGGACAAACGTCCAATATGTAGTTGTGTGGGCTGTTTACACCACTGCAGACTTTTTGCGAGAACTTTACGCATATTGTGCACACATATTGTGTTACACATATAGTGGGCTACTTTTTTTAAATTTAGGTTTTTTGATTTTCACCACTTTTTTGAAATAGTAAAATTCTCCTTGTTTAATGACACATTAATTAAGGCGAAAACAGGGAAATTTTATCATTTCAAAAAAGTGGTGTTAATAAATAAATTTGAATTTAAAAAAAGTTGCCCACTGGCAACACTTCTTCTGGAATTCCACGTGAGCGCCATTACCCGTTATCTACATGTCGGGTTTTGATGCATTATAATTGGCGTAACAATGCACTACAGAAATAAATAAAATCATGAAAGTACAGCTAAATGTATATATTTTGTAGACAAAATGAATAAATTAATATTTGAAAATAAGAGTGTACACTTACCTTCAAGTTAGATGTTGTAGAATTTTATTATAAAACAATTGCAAACAAATAACGCGAGGACACAAAAATACTTTCCTTCCGACGGTCACTATATCCTTACTGGGACCTTACGATAAAGTTCGCTAAGTGTCAATACCGATCGCACGTTTTCAATTCTATTCTGTTTAGAGATATTGGGTGAGCGGGATTACCCTACTTTCCCCTAAGTCAGTATGTAATATTTAACTTAGATCGGACATTTGAATGTAAGTTAAGGTAAGCGAATTTTAAACTGGAAAGACGATCATTGCAAGTTAAATAAAATCTGATGAAAATAACATAATTTTAGTTAAAAGAAATCATAGCCTCAAATCCTTACAAAATGAAACATATGTTAAAATACAATTATTTTAACAAATCTGAAACTTAACTAATAAAAGTTAATCGTAATATTTGTACGATTTTTTTCAAAGCACAGATACCTTGAATTAAGTTTAAATACTTTATACACGAGCCCTGAAAGCATGGTCGAAATCATCTGTTTTGATATGCAAAAAAGTGGTATAAGTCATGCATTTCAAAGTTTCATAACTCGGTCAATTTTAATGTTAGGTGAATGGGACTTTTTTGTCTTACTTGTTAGTGCCACAGTAAATTTTTTGTAAATATCACTTACAGGACCGGGGGACCGTATACAAATATAAATTTCATAATTTTTTTTATGCTTTTCTTGACCCAAATCGCTTTAAAAATAATTCTTTACCTTATTTAAACCATTTTTGTAATTGGAAGTATACATCTAGGACCAACGGTTGCAAAAATAAAGGTCGGTCAGGTTATACGTGGACACACTGTATATTCGATATAATGGGGAAATTTAGTTTAGCAAGAAAATGCATAACAGGTTGAAATTTTCTTTCAGCAATTTATACGAATAGATGGAATCATACTTGTATACTGTTGTACAACCCTGTAGTTAACCTAGCACTTTTATTACACACTACTATTTAGCTAAAGTTTAATTCGAACTAAAACACTCTTAAAACTACTGAAATAACATTTCCAGAAATTATCATTTATGGACGGCCATGTGTCCAATTCTTTGCCTGACCCAGTATATCATTTTATCTATATTATCCAAACATTTCTTAGTAAACTAAATGCAGTTCAGCTTAAAAATGCATATCTCATTTAAAATCCACTTTTAAGCATTTTGAACGTCTATCCAGTAAGCATTACGAATTCTTTTGTGTAGTCCTGTATATGAATTATAGCATTTATACAAACCATATACTATGCATAAATATAGTTAAACATAAAAGCTCATAACATAATTAACAATGCACTTCAAACAATCATTGCAATTGTACAGTACTTCGGATACAATATAGTAATATTATCTGAAATCTATTGTGTGTCCCTGTAAATGCTATGCAGTTCGTATTATACATGAAACAAGTTATAGTAAACCTCAGAGACGTATATAAATTTCATTATGCATGAAATAATTTCACATAATTAAAATACGCCGCAAACAAATCCCTCCTCTCCTATATCATTATGTAAGGGAATACTCTTTTGTGTGGAACTGTAAATGAATAATAATTATTATTTGAACCGCATATTCTACAGAATGCATATTTTAGTAAACTTCATAAATGAATATAAATTTTCTCATGTTTGAAAGCGTGTAACATCATTAAAAATCCTTTTAAACGATTTCATCCCATAGGCCGTAATGTAACGGAAAACTTTTGACTGACACTGCAAAAGAACTGAAGATGCTACAAACTTCATTTGAAATAGAGAACGTGCTATGGTAAACGTCAATATCATCCAAAAATTTCAGGGTAATCCGAGTATATTTACGGAAGTTAGAACTAGGACAGACGTACTGTTGGACAGATGGACGGACGGCCATACGGACAGACAGCAAGACGGACAGACAAACCGTAGTCATAAACACTTTTCAACTTTGTTGGAAAGTGTTAAAAAGGTACCTTTAAATGCAATTTGTTTGAAAATTGCATCTCAATTTATTTTTGAGATATTAATTTTTTTGTAGTTTTTAGCGCCATTTGTTTAATGTGCACAACTGAAGTACACCGTTTCTGTAGAAAGTAAATGAAAAATAGTTGGAAAATAGTAATTATATTTTTTGTTGCCATTTTTTTCAAAACAACTGAAAAAAATGTAATTAAAATACGTGTTAGTTTGAAAGAATGTACATGGATGATTCCTGATAAAACATGGAGCTATTATAAACAATATTTAATTTGAAGTATCTATATTAATATTACAAAGAAATGAAGGCATAAGAATTATTAGGTAGCCGATATTTTTGGCGAGTTTCTTGAATGACGACGTTTATTTCTGGATTTGTGTATTATTCAGCGATGTGATATTATATGCATACTTTACTGTAGAATTTGTTTAAGACTGGATCGTAAATGTGGAATTCTTCAAGGGATACGAATTACATTATGTTGTATATAGTAAAAGCGCGTGTTTTAAGTCTTAAAACTGAAGTATGTTTTGTATTGTCTATATGTACATATTTACATTTTTTTTTTTCATCGGGGTCGACACTAAATTCTGAAAAAGCAGAATCCCCGTTTTCTAATGTTTAACTTATCCTGGTTTTTGTATGTAAAGATGGAATTTTGTATCTATTTTTAATATACTGCTTGATATGCTAAAGTTATAAAAATTACGTGCAAAGTTTTCCGGTGACAATACAATTTTCAACATTATTACAACTTAATTTTAAATTAACATACTTTTAGGCTAATGTCTGGCGAACGTCTTTTTTCACGCTTTTTTACTTACGTATTTCCCTTCACAATGCTAGCGGCATTGTGTAGGGATAATACGTAATTAAAAAAGCGTGCAAAAAGACGTATGTCTGACATTAGCCTAATTTTAATGCATTTTTCAATTAGTCCGCCACAGGTTTTAAATCTGCAAATATTCTCTGTAATTCGTATAATTGTATGGGAGTTGAATAAAACAGTGGATTTAATTACGCGCTAATAATCTCTAGCCAAAATATTACTAACCGCTTTGAAACTGGAAGAATGAAACATTTTAAAAAACAAAAATGAAAAGAAAATTATTAATATAAAATGAAGACTGTAATTATTTTAATACACTTTTATCCGTTAATAGTTTCATATTAATTTCTAAGTTAACTTGGAACTTAAATATAAATACAGTAGAGCGCCGATTATCCGAACAAGTCGAGATAAACCCTAGTTCGGATAAGCAAAAGTTCGGATAATATGACAGACAATTTAAGGGATGTTCCTGATTATACTAAAACCTTCTCACTTTATCCAGATTTAGGGCTGGCAGCACCAGTTAGTGCTGGCATGTTTAAAAATTCTTTTTTCGTTTATTTATTTTTCTTTTGACCTTTTTCTTTTCTTTTTTTTTTTTTTTTTTTTTTTTTACTTTTTTACCATATAAAATTTCCTTTTTCTCTTTTTATCATCTTCTGAACTACAGAGATTATAATTTAAGCAAAAAAGTTGTTCCTTGCATCAAAGAAGACATTCTTTTCAATACTGCCATATGTCGAATTTTCTTAAATACGTTAGTTGAATAGGATCAGCATTCTTCTACCGTTCAAGCCATTTCATATATTTCCAAACATTCAAAGGCTCTTTATGCGATCGACCTGGGTCATTTTCAAAGCATTCGTTTTCATTTTCTTCAATTTCTCTTTCGTTGTTAGTGCACCCAACGATACACTAATCGGGGATAAGATTTCCTATCTAAATCTGAAGAGGGGGCGGGGGAGGGGATGAGAGAAAACGGATGTTTGGATAATTCGAAGTTCTGTTTAAAAAAAAAATTGAGAGAAATTGACTGTTTGGATAATTGGAAGTTCGGTTTAAAAAAAATTTCGAGAGAAATAGGATGTTCAGATAATTGGAAGCTCGGTTTAAAAAAAAAAAAAAAAAATCGAGAGAAATAGGCTGTTCGGATAATTGGAAGTTCGGTTAATTAGAGTTCCGATAATCGGCGCTCTACTTTAATGAATTTTGTGATCGATTGTTCACCGACTTCGTGGTGTGGTAGAATTTTTCAAATTTTGTACAAAGGTGTACTTTCGATAGTCATACAATACATCATGTTAATATTTTTTTATTTTAATTACAGCCATTCCCCGACTTTCGTAAATTCGTAGTTACATTATAAATCTCAAAAATTATATTTGTGAACAAACTAGCGCGTCTGATTTGCAGCTGCATACTTTTGATATTTATTTTATAAACAAAATATATAGATATAAACCACAACCGTAATATAAGTTATATTTTTATTTGTATATACAATCAAATCTATAACAAAACAACTTAATCTTTATTGTTAATTATTCATAGTATTCATCTAATTCATAATAAATACAGTTTGCGCTTACCAATCATTAGTTTATTTTGTGAGTGCCATTCATTTGTCTTGGCATCAGAAATTTATGGAGAATTGGTTGAATTAGTCCCCTTTAGTTATTTCTTACTTTTATAGTCGTTGGATGTAGATTCAAAATTTTTATAAATCAATTGAACCATGTTAGATTTATAAATCTCGTATTCCTCAAGATATTTGAAAAGTGTTCTTTAAGTTTGTTTTTATATTTGTTCGTACTATTATAGTTTATATAAGAGTAAATACTGTCGTATAAGGCTTTATTAATAAAATGATACGGTTTAAATAATATATATATGTATATATATATATATATATATATACCAAAAAACACACACTACACATCCAATCCCAAAACTACTGAACTACAGAGAAAATTAACAAGATAACCATGTAAAAAACTTACTAACAAAACCATAAACGAAAAGATAACATTCAATGGAGACAGATTGCAAGGCTAAAGACTTGCATGCTGGGTTATACCGGCAATTACTCATGAAACTTCCCGCATATCTGTCGAGACCATACTGGCCAAAGAAAACTTTAAAACTGGCCATCCAAAGCAGTAACCGAATTCGAAAAGAACACTTTAAAACTGTCCATCCAAAGCAGCAACCCAATTCAAAAAGAACGACACATCCAGACAGAGCTCCTTATAAAGCCTACGATTATTTGGCGATGTTTTTAATCGCCAAAAGTAAAGCATCGCGGTAATCTTTATCCTTGGCGAAATTGTTTGCCAAACTATTTAACAAACTAATAGGAAAATTTTGATCCATTGCATCTTGATAGAGATTTATAATGTCATTTATTATACTATTATGATTAGAATTTAACTTTGCTATCCTTATTAAACTATTGATAATGATATTTCTGAAAATGGAAATATGTACATTGGAATTAAAATTTAATATCTTAATAGATTCAAAGTTGTAATCCTTTCTCTTATCATAAATGCAAGTCCGTAATCCACCCCTCTCAATGTCGATAGTGAGATCCAAATAATTTACATGCTTTTCGTCATATGAAGTTTATATATATATATATATATATATATATATATATATTACAAAAAAATAAATAAAATAAGAAAATGATTATAAAAAATTAAAAATTGTAAAATATTAATAAAAAATTATTATAGGATGGTCGGGTGGGTAGATGTTAGAGTACGGAGGAGGGTGGTGTTGCCTGAATAATACGCAATGGTTAATTAAAAAAAGAAAAATGGGCCATTTAATTTAAAATTACGTTGCTAATACACATTTTATAATGGATGTTGATTCAATACTTTTATATGTATAATGGTGTAGTTATATTTATACAGGGTGATTCAGCTCGTCGGTGACAAACTTTAAGGATCGATAGAGCACACCTAGACGAACATTTTTGAATAGGGAATGTAGGGTCCCTGACGCGATGGTAAGGCGCTAGGCGCTTTCGAAAATTTGGGTGCCGAAATTCGAAACGTCATAAAAACTAGGGAAATGGTTAGATTTTCTTGCTTGTTGCGTCGAAATGATTCTGTTTGTTTAGACTTTCTTCAGTACCAATTTGATAAGCGTATCTCTTAAAACATGGATAGGGGGCGCTGCAGACTTTGGAGAGCTAGACAACAACTTTAAGCCCGTTATTTTGATAATTTAACACATGCTCGCCAAAGTTTATACTCTAACTTAAAGTTTGAACCCAAAAGTAGAGCCCTGCAAAAAGCGTAAGAGCCGGAATAAAATGTCAAAGTACAGGGTGGTCGAAACTCGAAGGCTCCTAGGAGATAAACAAACAGATTTCTTGACTTATGGCATGCATTTTCATGATTCTGTTTGCTGGGGCTCTCTGAAACTCAGTTGAACGGTACAAAAAGAAACATCGATAGGGGGCGCTTTGGGCAAAAAACATAATTCGTTGACATTTCGGACGCTAACTGGAAACGGGGCGCTACGATCAGTTAGAAACAAAACAAGAGAGTAATTTACTTATCATAAGAAGCTATTAAAACTGCAGTTTGTTTGTTTTTTTTAACAAACATAGCTGGTTTCAATCATGCACAATGCGCGCAATAAAATTTACATAAGGTGCTTTTTGCTGATTTATGCAAAAGATATCGTACCATATCGATATGCAAAAGATACGTAATGCGTAGACGACAACGCGAGATGACGTAGTTGTATGCGCAGACACGTCTTTTGAACGTGCGGTACCTACTTAAGCTTCGGGTTACTTGTCTGCAGATCGGTAGTAGGATGGAACGGTACACAAATTCTGAATTGGCTGACATGCATTTGGCGTATGGCGCTGCTGGTTGTAATGGACGAGCCGCTCAGCGGTTGTACGCCGAGCGTTACCCCAACAGGCAAATCCCCTGCCATGCCTTCTTCGCTCGAGTACACCAGAGGTTGTCCACAACGGGATCTTTCGACGGAGGCAGGCCTGAACGGGAGCGATCAGTGAGCACCCCCGACAACGAAGAGGCTGTGCTTAACCTGGTTGAGGACAACCCAGGTCTTAGCACGAGAGATATCGCCAGACATGTTGGCATTTTGCAAGCAACTGCGTGGCGCATCTTACGTTCCCGGAATCTGCACCCCTACCACATCCAGCGGGTGCAGTTGCTCAGAGAGCAGGATTTTGGCCCTCGAGTGGAATTCTCAAGATGGTACTTGGCGATGAGATCCAGGGATCCCCGTTTTGTAAACAGCATTTTGTTTACGGACGAGTCCACCTTCAGCCGGGAGGGAATGTGGAACGCCCACAACAGTCATGTGTGGTGTGATGAAAATCCACATGAAACCAGAAGCCGAGCAGCCCAGGAGCGTTTCTCAGTAAATGTGTGGGCCGGCATTCTGGGGGATTGCCTCATTGGCCCTTATTTGTTACCTGAACGGCTGACAGGTGGAAATTACCTGATTTTCCTGGATCAAGTGCTGCCGCAGCTTCTGGATGAGGCGCACGTACCCGAAGGTTCGCGTCGCCAGATGTGGTTCCAGCACGATGGAGCTCCGGCCCATTACACGAAAGACGTGCGTCTCCATCTAAACGCAAGGTATGGCCAGCGGTGGATCGGGCGTGGGGGTCCAGTTCACTGGCCTGCCCGATCACCAGACCTCACCTGCTTGGATTTCTTCCTTTGGGGTTACCTGAAGGCCGAGGTATACCATACACCTGTCAGCAGTGCTGAAGAACTTGTGGCGCGCATTGTGGCAGCTGCAGGGCAGATCAGAGATACTCCTGGCATTGTTGGAAACACACACTCCTCAATGCGACGGAGGTGCGAAGCCTGCATCATGGCCCAAGGTCGAAATTTCGAGCATCTTCTGTAGTGTTATTTTTTGTAAATAAATTTCCAGTATCATTGATGTTTTTGGTCTAAATTTATTCAGAAGTGTTGAGCAGAGGTAGAAAATGTGTTTTCATTATTACTAACTGATCGTAGCGCCCCGTTTCCAGTTAGCGTCCGAAATGTCAACGAATTATGTTTTTTGCCCAAAGCGCCCCCTATCGATGTTTCTTTTTGTACCGTTCAACTGAGTTTCAGAGAGCCCCAGCAAACAGAATCATGAAAATGCATGCCATAAGTCAAGAAATCTGTTTGTTTATCTCTTAGGAGCCTTCGAGTTTCGACCACCCTGTACTTTGACATTTTATTCCGGCTCTTACGCTTTTTGCAGGGCTCTACTTTTGGGTTCAAACTTTAAGTTAGAGTATAAACTTTGGCGAGCATGTGTTAAATTATCAAAATAACGGGCTTAAAGTTGTTGTCTAGCTCTCCAAAGTCTGCAGCGCCCCCTATCCATGTTTTAAGAGATACGCTTATCAAATTGGTACTGAAGAAAGTCTAAACAAACAGAATCATTTCGACGCAACAAGCAAGAAAATCTAACCATTTCCCTAGTTTTTATGACGTTTCGAATTTCGGCACCCAAATTTTCGAAAGCGCCTAGCGCCTTACCATCGCGTCAGGGACCCTACATTCCCTATTCAAAAATGTTCGTCTAGGTGTGCTCTATCGATCCTTAAAGTTTGTCACCGACGAGCTGAATCACCCTGTATATTTATCAATTCATATTAAATTTATTCATATTCATTAATATTTAATAAAGTTAACGATTAATTTGTATTTAAATTTTAGCCTGCTCAAGACAATATCATATTAATTTCTAATAGTATACTATCTTAAATGAGAATAAAATGCATAATGGATGTATTTGTTATACTTAATGCTATGAAAGTATGGACTTAAATTTGGTAATTTTTTTTCCTCTATCCTTTTTAATCTTGTTTCATTTTGAACTTAATTGGTGTTCAATGGTTTATTTCTCGGTTTTCTGTGTGTGGTAGTCCCAAATTCATATTCTGTAGCTAATTTATGGCTAATATGAAGATGAAACGACACATTTTAGTTGTGGAACTTAAGGCATTTGGTATCCGATGATTCTGTCTAAGTTCTACAAATTTCCATCATTCCATTTCTGTTATTCAATTTCTGCTGTTTTTTTTACTATGTTTTTGGAATTATGTTAAGTGTGTTGGGGGGAACTGTTTGTTAATGTCATTTTTTTCAAAATTTCACAGTTTTTGTTGGTGGTAGGTCATGTTTATTTAATGGTTATATATATATATATATATATATATAATAAATATTGCAGTTTCTTACAAAATTTTACATAAGTAACTTAACGTAAGTTTCAAGTTATGTAAAACTTTACGAAACACATTACTTACGTAATTCGGGGTATGCCTGTATAATGAATTGAATTAAATATAAGGTGGATTTGCTTTTATTCGGTTGAAAAAAATCGATTTTTTTTTTTTACATTTTTTCTATTATCTATAGTTTGTAGATTAACAATGTAAACCGATTTTGACGAATTCGAAGTTCATTTGTGATTATTTAGTGATGTAGCGTAACGCCTCTGTAGGTCCCACAGTTTTGAGCACTATAAATGCATTTTACGCAAAATGACGTCCTTCAAATTGGGCTGGATCAGGGCGCAAAAAATATTAAACCGATCTTGCTATTTTTTTTTTAAATTAAAGATAATATAACTTATTTCAGCTTAGATTTCTCTCAGTCATATTTATAAAAAATAAATATTTTTAGAAGCACGCTGGAGTGCAAAAACAGCTGACAGTGTTTGACCCCAAAATACGCAAAAATTAAAATTTTCTCAACAATTGTAAAAAGCATATTTTCCCACCGGAATCTTTGAAAAATTCTATTTCAAAATAAGTAAAAGCAATTTTACGGCTTTTTTCCACCAGAGTTAGAAAAGTAAAATTTAATAAAATTTTTCTGGTGTAAAACTTCATTAACCGTAGGTGGTATATAATATATACCGGTGCCCCTCAAGGGGTTAAATGTATATTTAGGTTCTTCCTGAGTTTTTGAAGTCAATAGCATTATTTTTAATATAATAAATAAAAATAAAATTATGTTATTTTTAACTCTAAATTAGATATATAGACATATTGCTTTTTAAAAGTGCGCCGGCCCTTGCCGGATCATTTTTGAAGTATATTCTTATTGCTTATAATTTTAAAGGCCAATTTCTATTTTAAATCTTCGGTATATTGTTGCCATTTTTAAATAAGAATTGTTTTGATAATCTCTTAATAACACTCAAATACCAGAATCTCTATACAACCAGGGATGAGAGTGCTCCGACCCAAATGACCGATTACTACCACTAAAGTTTAATAGAATTTCTAACATTATTTAACGACAGAATTTCTGAGATTTAGTAAAGCAAACAATACTATTAAAATTTAGTGGTAGTAATCGGTCATTTGGGTCGGAGCGCTCTCATCCCTGACACAACTCAACTTTAACACTAGAACGTCCAGAAATTTTACCCAATGTTAATAAAAACATTTTAAGGCCAGAATTTTTATTTAGAACAATTTCAATTATTTATTCAACCGAGTTTTCTCTAGTTACAATTTAATTAATTTTACGAAAAAAATTCTGGCTCGAATCGATATTTTGTCATTTGGTGGACGTCGAATTGACACCAACTGGACGTTCTAGTGTTACGGACTCAACTTTGCTAAATACAAAATACAAATAATATATATATTAAAACATGGTTTACATAAATCATTAAAACTTCACATATAGTAAAATATACCGCATTTACGTGCAATTAAACATTACATATAAATAAAACAAATCTATCAATAATTACTTTCTTCGTTTAAACAGCAAAAAGTTAAGCAAACTTTGTATTATAGAAATATATGTATTTTTAATTAAATGCATAGTTTTATGTGTTGCTCTATCAAGAATTACTTTCTGCGTTTAAACAGTAAAAAGTTAACTAAACTTTGTATTATAGAAATATATATATTTTTAATTAAATACATACTTTTATGTGTTACTCTATCAACAGTTACTTTCTTCGTTTAAAGTGTAAAATGTTAAGTAAACTTTGTAGTATAGAAATATATATTTTTTAAATTAAATGGATACTTTTATGTGTAACTCTGTCAACAATTACTTTCTTCGTTTAAAGAGTAAAAAATTAATTAAACTTTGTATTATAGAAATATATAGATTTTTAATTAAATGCATACTTTTATGTGTTACTCTATCAACAATTCCTTTCTTCGTTTAAACAGTAAAAAGTTAAGCAAACTTTGTATTATAGAAATATATACATTTTTTATAAAATGCATACTTTTATGTGTAACTCCATCAACAATTACTTTCTTCGTTTAAACACTGAAAAGTTAAGTATACTTTGTATTATAGAAATATATATATATTTAATTAAATGTAAGGAAAAGTAGTAAACAGTGAGACGTAGTACACAGTCAGACAGTAGTCACTTTGACATATAGTTGTAACTTTTCCCCCAAGCTGGCACACACACATTACGACCTCATCTTAGGCAACACGTGGATGTAGTTTCTGCACTTCAGTTACTTGTCGAACAAAATAGTAAATAACTCTTTATTTTATAGTGGTTAAAGTTACATAAACGTATATTTTACAGTTTATTTCCTTCAATATGACGCATATTTACTTAACCAAACCTAGCTGAATCTATTAATAGACTGTTTAGACAAAAACATTTACAATTATTTTCTTCGTTTAAACAGTAAATAGTTAAGTAAACTTTGTATTATAGAAATATATATATTTTTAATTAAATGCAGACTTTTATGTGTAACTCTAACAACAATAACTTTCTTCGTTTAAACAGTAAAAAGTTAAGTAAACTTTGTGTTATAGAAAGATATATCTTTTTAATTAAATGCATACTTTTATATGTATATAACATTAATTAAATGTATTTGCTAATAGTAAGTCAACAGCAATGATTTTAACTGTAAAACAAATGAAAAATAATTTTGGACAGGATTTTGCTTCAAATACACCCATTGTGCAGCGATCAAAAAGAAATATTTTTCTCAAATGGCTGAACTTTGTTGATTTTCACCGTTTTAACATGAGAGTGCCTGAAGCTCCAGACAATATTACCTGCTTTCATAATCCTGAAGAAAAATTGATTGCAGACGACTCTGGCGATCTACCTGTTTCCGCCCGATTGGAAGTGCACTGTATGCCCTCTAGGACATCCATCCACGCAACTCGAACCACATTATCAATTTATTATTATTATTTTTTTTAAATGTTCTTCAAATGATAATAAATAGCATGCAAATAACCTGTAGCTAAAAGCTCTTTCCTTATTCCAGAAAATAATGCTACAAAGTACTCTTTTTAACACTTTCCAACAAAGTTGAAAAGTGTTTATGATTTCGGTTTGTCTGGTGGTCTGTACGTCTGTCTGTCCGTCTGTCCGCGCTCTAACTCTCGTAAATATATTCGGATTGCCCTGAAATTTTTGGATGTTATTAAGGTTCACTATAGCATGATCCCTATTTCAAAAGAAGTTTGTAGCATGTTTAGTTCATTTACAAGGACAGTCAAAATTATTCCGTTATATTATGGCCAATGCTACACGCTTTCAAGCATAAAATAATTGATATGCATTTATAAAGTGCACTAAAATAAGCATTCTGAAGAATATGCGATGCAAAGAATACTTTTTAATCGTTTACAGGTCCATACAAAAGAATTCCGTTACATAATGATATTTGGCGGGGGGGGGGGGGGGTTGTTTGCGGTGTATTTTAATTATGTTAAACTATTTCATATATAATGAAATTGGTATACGGCGTTGAGGTTTACTATATGTTATTTCATGCATAATAAGAAGTGCATAGCATTTACAGGGACACACAAAATATTTCAGATACTATATTGTGTCCGAAAGACCGTACATAAGCGATGATTGCGGAAAATGCATTCTTAATTATGATATGCCCTTTTATGTTTCACTATATTTATGTATACTATACGGTGTGTATGAATGCTATAGTTCATATACAGGGATACACAAAAGAATTCGTTGGGATTACTGAGTATGAGCTAAAATTGCTTAACGGTGATTTTTAAAGTACTTATGTAATTTTACGCTGAACTGCATTTAGTTTACTAAGAAATGTTTGTAGAATATAGATAAAATGATATACAGGGACATGCAAAGAATTGGATACATAAGCGTCTATGGATGATAATATCTGGAAATCTGATTTCAGTAATTTTAAGAGTGTTTTAGTTTAAATTAAATTTTAGCTAAATAGTGGCGTGTAAAAAAGGTACTATTGGCTATGGACGCTAACTGCTGAAATCAATTTTTAAAATGTTTTATGCGTTTTATAAAATGTATTTTTGTTATATTATTTACCTTATTTCCCAAAATAACGAAGTTTTGCTAACACTAGAACGCCCGGAAATTTTACTCAAGTTTCATAAAAATATTTAATACCAGAATTTTTATTTAAATTTATTTGACTGATTTATTTAACGTAAATCTGCGCTTTTAAAATGTAACTTATTTTGTGAAAGAATTTCTGGTTCCAATCGACATTTAATCATATGGTCGGAGTCGAATCGACTACTTCCGGGCGTTCTAGTGTTAAAGCATTCATGATGTGTCGGAAAGTGTTTCATAATCTATGCTTAACGCATGATTTTTCTTTATTTTTCGGACTTCTAGTGGGAAATCACGTTTCTTTAAACGAGATTAGAAAATAAATTGCCAAATAATCTTTAACACCTTCGAGACAAGCTATTTTTTAAAATTTTAATCTTTAATAATCGTTTTTTTTTAATATAGAAATCTTTGCATAGTAATTATAGAATTCCTTTAAATACTGTAAAATACGGCGATTTACGTGCATTTTTAATACCAAAAATAAGATCTAAATTTACAGGTACGCGTTATACGCCAAATATAAAAATGGTAGATTTAAAACTAAGGAAAAGATGTGTATAAAAAAATTAGATTTATACAATGTCCCGTGAATACTCTAATTTAAAAGAAAAGACATTACCTTTTCAACTTAAAAATTCTCATTATTTGGTAACGTAAAAATTTTATCATATACGTCTTCTATTATATCTTCTGGCATATCATCGAATTCTGTTTCATCTTGACCATCATTGCCACTCTGATCCATAAATATGTAAACATCTTTCATTCTATCTACATTGTTAGTTATACTACACCTTTTAAATGACTTCTGAATTTGGTCGGGTTTAGTCGCAGCCACCGAAATACACAAGGCCAGAGGACGCGGGTTGTGACGTCATCACTATTCGATCGACTTCTCAGTAGTGTTGGAATTCGCATCGGAAAATTTTGAATAGCAAATTTCTTTTCTTTTATTTGTGGAATATCTATCATCTTATAAAACAATAACAACTTTTTAAATTTACTGGTGAGAATGCGGAATCCCTAAGTACAAAATCAACTAGATGCGGAATGCCAAAGTGTTACCGCATCTGGCTGATTTTTTATTGGGGGATTCCGAATTCTCACCAGTAAGTTTAAATAGTTGTTATTGTTTTATTATATGACAGATATTCCACAACAAAAGAAAAGAAAATTGATATTCAAAATTTTTCGGAGTGAATTCCAACACTAGTGACAAGTCGGTTGATTAGGGATGACGTTACAACGTGAGTTCTCTGGCCTTGAGTATTTCGATGACAAGCTAATTCCATTAAAACTTGTCATGTCTGTCACACAGCTTAAAATCGCTATGCTCGTTGGCTACCTGTATTTTAGAACGGAAAAATGCGATTTATTTTATCGGCATCAATTGAATAACGCAAAGCAGACATTCCGAAAATAACGGTGGCCAATAAGCATAGCGGTTTTCAGCTGCGTGACAGACATGACAAGTTTTTATGGAATTAGCCTTTCAGCGGTTAGTTTCATTCCAAGCTTTTATTATCCACTCACACACTATTTCTGGACTGAAATGACGCGTTTGGCATCTTTTTGTAAATGTTTTGTCACTTTCTAACATTCACGCATTGCTTGTCACTTCAGTATACAATTGTTCGAAAGCCTATGATAAACCTTGGAATGAATGTCTTCAAAAGGTAAGAGCATCGCATATGTACAGTCGTGGAAAAAAAATAAACACCCCATACTAACTCTGTAACAAATTATTGAAGAAAGTTACTGGTACCAATCGATTGGACATAAAGTCCACTTTTAAATATAAAAATTTTAATACAAATATATATTATTTGCTTAGGGGGGCATCTACATATAAAAACGAACCCAAGCTTTTTTTAAATAGCAATGCCCAAGTTTGAGACCATAAATAGATTCTACACCCTTCAATTAGCCTAAATCTAAATTTTCACGAAAATCGTAGGATTAGTTTCCGAGGAATTATTTTTTTTTTAAATGAGCCTATTTTAGGGGCTGTATCCAAATTGAAATTCTGTACTTGATTGTTGAAATGCTACAGAATGACTACGTCACTTCTATTAATATATTATTTTTGCCAATATGACCCTTTCACTCGCTTAATATCTTTCGACTATTGCCATCCCAAATGTTTCAGTAAAATGAGTAATATATATATATATATATATATATATTCAAATTATGCTTTTCTGGACATCATAAACGACCCGTTAAACCGTCATTTTGATGTTTTTTGTTCATAATTCGAAAACTACTTGGAAGAAAAATCTCAAATTGCGAATTTGCATAAAGTAGGACGTAATAAGCATAAATCTATCATAAAAATTGTAGGTTGCAACACATATTGTTTTAGAATAATAATTTCATATTTCATAATTCATATTATAAAATTTTTAAAATTATAAATTCAATGTACTTATGTTTGGGTTTTTTAGTATTATAATTAAACAAAAAAATTATCGCATTATAATGATAATTTCAGTAGATATTAATAAAATATGAAAATGCAATTTAATATTAGAAGCTTTGAATTTTGTGTGTTTATAATTAAAACAATTATCATCCAAATGACTTGAAATTTCATTTCTAGACATAGATTGAACCGAAGATTTGAAATATATTGTCAGAATTGGTTCATGCCATTGAAAAAAACAAAGTATGGTTTGGTTTTGATTTGTAGACGATTCCCTAAGCAAATTTTACATACTTAATTAAAAAGTAGACTTTATAGCCACTCGTTTGGTACATAGCCATTTTTTCTATTGTAATTAGTCGCAGGATTATTAAGATAACTCAATAACATATGTTGTTAAAAAAATTTTGCCATTCGAAGTTTCAGATTTCAGATTTTTTTACACACTACTTCTGACTGCCAAAAAAACTTGCCTATCTGAAATAGTCCAGGCAATAGAGAATTTTACCTATCAAAAATAATGGTAGTTCTGGAAATTGGCTTACTTTATGTTTTTTGGGTCGCTGAATCCGAATTTGTAACTTCCCACCAAATTTTCCCCGCAACCCCCCCCCCCCCAAAAAAAAAAAAAAAAAAAAATCGTAAAAAGCCCCCCAGAAAAGATTTTTATTAAAAAAATCAATTTTTTAAAACTGTTTTAGGGGAAAAATATCTAGAAATTCAGAAAGTAGACAAAATTTGCAACAAATTAGATATATTACATTATGACTTAGGATGAAGGGGAAGGGGGAATCTGCCTCGGAACATGCGCGCGGTGCTGCGTGGACTAAGTTGTGCAATTCCACTTAACCACTCACACGTTTACATTCGCCCTCAAATCTCCCGTCCGAACTTTTCTTATAAGGTTTACTTTAAGTTTTTTGGGTCGCTGAATCCGAATTTTTAACTTACCCTCAAAATTTTGCACCCCGAACTCCCCCCCCCCCAAATAATTCTTATTAACTTAAATTTCTTATGTTTTAGGGGAAAAGCATTACGAAATTCAGAAACTAGACAAAATTTGCAACAAATATGATATATGACATTATGACGTTGGATAAACGGGGAGAGAGGGGGCTGCCTCGGAACATTCCCCGCGCGCTTTTCTCAAAAACCAAATTTTTTCAAAAAATCAATTTTTTGGGGTGTTGCCGGGTGAAATTTTGGTGGGTGGGAAGTTACAAATTCGGATTCAGCGACCCAAAAAACATAAAGTGAGTCGAAAACCAGAGCTAGTATTACATTGAGTAAAAAGTTTTCCGCCAATTTGTTTTTATTGTAAAATGATAAATACTTGCGAAATCATCAAAACTAATGATCAAAATAATCTCTGTTTAAATCTACAATCATCTGCCTACGATTTGGCAAATTTAAAATCCCTTCCTCGAAAAATTGGGGCGTGTAGGAGTCCAGAAAGAGATCGACCTCATTTATGACCACCACATTTGAATCGAAGATTGCGCCATCAAGATGCAGCTGCAGATGAGAATACAAATAAAAATCTGAAGGGGCCATGTCGGGGCCGTATGGTGGATGTTGCATTAAATCCCACTCTAGCTTGTAGTGCGTCCAGCCGGTCATCGTACTAACGTGTGGACGGGCATTATCCCGATGAAAGAGAACCACTTTCCTTCCTAACTCGTTTCCTCGTTTTTCGCGAAAGGTCTCACGAACTTTGATTCGGATGTTGCTGTAGTTTGCACTGTTTATAGTTTGTCTGTTTTTCAGGAACTATTTGTACAGAATTCTGCGACAATGCCACCAGATGCACAAAGGCACCTTCTTGTTAGTTAGGAAACGTCTTGCAACCGAGCCTGATGATTCTCCAGGTGCTGACCACCCTCCTTTACGGCTTGTATTGTTGTGGTAAGCCCATTTTTCCTCACAGGTCACAATTCCGTCCAGAATATTCTCTTTCCTTTGATCTCTGAGCAGAGCCAAACAACAGTTCTTTTTTCTTACGCTTGTCTTCAGCAGTCAATTTATGAGACACCCAGCGGTTGAAATTAAACGTTAGATTTATACGTTTCAGAGCGTTTATCGTTTTTTGGGAAACGTTAAGCTCTAACGCAATAGTCCGTGTTGAAATATTTCCTTCTTGATCAATAATTTGCTTTAACTGCTAACAATCAACTTTAATAGGGTGACCAGAACGTGGTTCACCTTCAATGTCGAAATTTCCAGGTTTAAATGTCCGAAAGCAAACTTTGACTGCATCATAAGACACAGTATTATTGCATAAACTTTCACACATTTTTCTGTGGCATTCAGTCTCACTGATTTTGTTATGGAATCCATAGTAAATAATCGTCCTGATCTGCTGACAAGATAGCTCCATTTTAAGCGTTTTTTTGAAGCACAAGATAATAAATTTTTAACAAACAATCTACATAGTCATGTAGTTCCTATGCTCTGCTTTCGAATGCAAAAATTGGTTGGTTGAAAAAACTAACAACCGCACAAATGGCAGCTGTTGGCGCGAAGGTATATCCCATTGGCGGAAAACTTTTTACTCAACGTAATAATAATTTTTCCAGGTAGAATCCCCTATTGCCTGGACTTCATAACTTAGTGCACGTAGCGCCGCAGTGCATGTTCAGAGGCAGCCCTCCCCCTCCCCGTTCATCCTACGTCATAATGTCATGTATCCTATTTGTTGCAAATTTTGTCTAGTTTCTGAATTTCATAATGCTTTTCCCCTAAAACAATAAGAAATTTAAGTTAAAAACAACTATTTGGGTGGGGATTTCCGGGGGGGGGGGAATTTTGAGGGGAAGTTAAAAATTTGCATTCAGCGACCCAAAAAACTTAAAGTAAACCTTATAGAGAAAGTTCGGACGGGAGATGGGAGGGCGAATGTAAACGTGTGAATGGTTAAGTGGAATTGCGCACCTTAGTTTACGCAGCACAGCGCGCATTTTCCGAGGCAGATCCCCCTTCCCCTTCATCCTAAGTCATAATGCCATATATCTAATTTGTTGCAAATTTTGTCTACTTTCTGAATTGCTAGATACTTTCCCCCTAAAACAATAAAAAAATGGATTTTTTTAATAAAAACCTTTTTTGGGGGCATTTTACAAAAATTTGGGGGGTTGCCGGGGGAAATTTTGGTGGGAAGTTAAAAATTCGGACTCAGCGACCCAAAAAGCATTTAGTAAG
This sequence comes from Maratus speciosus, assembly GCA_963932465.1. Classification (NCBI taxonomy): domain Eukaryota; kingdom Metazoa; phylum Arthropoda; class Arachnida; order Araneae; family Salticidae; genus Maratus; species Maratus speciosus. The sequence goes on from OZ010794.1 coordinate 196,339,330, forward strand.
CCTTTTTCTAGAACTACTATGAATTTTGCTAGGTAGAGCCCCTATACGGTCTTTATTGCCTGAACTAAAAGTCATAAAAATAACTTTTAAAATGTTTTAAAATTAGCTTGTGCACTAGAACAGATCTAAATTTTAAGTTTTCCTATACATGCGGAGAACGGTCGGTTACTCTCTGCTGTAGGCCGCGGGTACTCAAAAACGACTTTCTTGTAATGTTTAAAAACCTAAAGCGAAAAAAACAACAACAAAAAAGCGATAAGAAAACAAAACAACAACAAAAAAAAAAACAAAAAAAAAAAACAGAATGTAATCGTACGAGCCCTTTTATCACTAAATTTCAATATACTTTCGGGAATTTTTCATTTAAAAATGTAAATTAATCAGAGATTCACGGACAGTCACTTTCTAAAAACAATCAAATCGCATCCAGATCCTTCTAACACATGTAAATGCGGTGAAAAGCAGAAATCGGAAAATTTCAGGAATCCACTACTTTCTTCTTGTAAAGTAAACGAGTTGCAACCCGTCGAAATTCGACGTACTAAAATGTTTGAAAGGAACTGTCAGATCGAAATTATAATAAACCTACAAAAATAATTACAACAAAAAAATCATCTTACATTGGTTGTCTAACTCTTAAAACAAATAATATTTTAAATCCAAAATTACCAAAATATTATTTCTACAAACTTCAACTGCTTAAATTATTGAAAAATTAAACTGTATTAGATTACGTAATCAAGATGAGTAATTATGATGGAGTTATCGATGGAGCTCTTATGTTTGTTTTTACGTGATGAAAAATCAGTAAAAAGGATTTCGCTTTGTCACATCATAAAATTTTCCTCCATAAAATCTAAACTGTACGTTATTTTCACATTCTCGTAATTTACATACGCACCACTCAAATTCACAATTTGAAAGTATTTTAACGCGCAAAAGAATAGATTATTAATGAATGCATTTCCAAAGTTAAAGTCGCGTTTGTCCGATACAACTTTTCATGTGAACATTCGCACAAACCTTAAGTTCTAATCTTAGTACCCGCGAAAAAAAAATTCAGAAATTTGACTTTAGTTGTCATAGTATTCGCTATTTATAGTATTGGTCAAATATTTAGTTTTATCAACAAAAAAAAATGATCGTTTTGTTTTAAATATATCATTTTTACTCAATGAATCATTTTGCCGAACGCCTCAAACTCATTTATCAGCGTAATGTAAAAATATTAAAATGTAGCTGATTTATGAAGAAGAATGCGTGTTTTATTTAATGCCTGACATCATTTTCTGTTCAAAAATTATAAAAAAGTTACTTTTATTTGTAATATGAAAATGGCATCAATAAGGATATAATGAATAAAAATAATAAACCATGAATATTTTCCCTTTACTTTCAATATAAATGGAATATTTCAGTTGCCACAATTACAAAATTTGTATTAAAAACTACAAAAAAATTAATATCTCAAAAACAAATTGAGGTACAACTTTCAAACAAATAGTATTTAAAAGAGAATTTTTTTCCTTATACGACGGTGTAAAAAGTTAAAATGTGTGATGCATAGAAGTTTAAAAATTTGCAGTAGAGAAAATGCAAAACCAAAATTTTATTTCAAATTTCAAAGTGTTGCCATTCGCAAAATGACGTATGCGTTACGCACAGATATGTTTGTCCTTTATAATATAGATAGAAAGTAATAAAACATCTATTGTTAGAGGGTTTTTACCCTTGCAAATTATTAGTAAATATATCGTCGGTACCATGTCAATCTATCTAATATGAGAACAGTGTTGCCAGTGGGCTACTTTTTTGAAATTCACATTTATTGATTGGCACCACTTTTTTGAAATTATAATAATAAGTTAACCTTATTTAATGACATATTAATTAAGATGAAAACAAGAGGAATTTTAGCAGATCAGAATAGTGGTGCCAAACGAGAAATCTGAATTTTAAAAAAGCAGCCCACTGGCAACACTGTTCTCATATTGATTAGTTTGGCATGGTACCGACGATTATGTGAAGTGTTGACAAAATAAAGATCTCGTAAAAATTTCATGTTCATAGTTATTTGTAAAACCATTTAAGATACATGTGTTTTAGTGCATTTTCAATCAATTTTCCCGACAGTGTAGCTTTTATAAATGTAATGAAAGAAAACAATCAGGCACATTATGCTATGCAATTTGAGAAAAGTCACATATAAAAAAACAAGAACAAAGAATCATGCGTACAGCATAGATTATGAAACACTTTCCAACACATTCAGAATACCAAAACAAATCTTCACATTATACTAAGCAGAAAGATGACGTCTAAACGAAAAATTTGGAAAACACATCACACATTTTAAATCCGATTTCTGCTATTAACATCAACAGTCGTTAAAATATATGATTTTTTTGTTCAGTCCTGTGTATGATCTACAGATATGTACTAGATAATATGCTAAAATTTAATTCACTTAAACTCATATCACAGTTGAAAATTTCCACTCAGCAATTTCCACCTATAAAAGGATGTTGTCGAGAACTTTTCTGGGACCCTGTGTATGATCTATAGAATTTATACAAACCAAATAGTATTTGAAATATAGTTAAACTTAAAAACGCATACCACAACTGAAAACTTACTTCCATCAGTTATTCTTTGTAGGCTTCAATAGTTCAATTATTGTTCATTTTCTACAATTCATCTATAGACAAATTCATTTTTGTCTCCCTGTAAGTAAAAAAGTTCTATGCACACCATATTCTATAGTAAGAACCTATTAGTACACCTACAATGTATATCAATTTCAATATGTTTAAAATACTGCAATATCATTAAAATACGCCTCAAACGATTTTTCCACATAGACCGCAATGTAACAGAATTCGTTTGAGTGGCCCTGTGAAGGAACCGAAAATGCTACACACTTAATTTTCATTACCAAACATGCGATAGTAAGTACCAATAACATATATACATTTCATGACAATCGGACTATATTTACGCGAGTTAGAGCACGGACAGACAGACATGGAAACAGTCAGTCAGACCGACAGACATGCAAAGAGTTAGTCAGACGACAGACATGCAGTTAATCAGACCGACAGACGGATAGACAAACCTAATTCATTAACATTTTTCAACTATGTTGGAAAGTGTTATAAAACAACTGGAGACATTTAATGAAATATGGAAAGCCAGTTTGAAATGTGACTTTTATTCGACTTTCAGGTAGTCCTTTAAAACTTCTTGAGGAGCGGTGGGATATGTGTTATCGCATCTACGATTGATGAATATTTGCAGCAGAAAAAAATTATTAAATTCTATTTTTCTAATTTTGGTGGAAAAAAGTCGTAAAATTGCTTTTCCATATTTTGCAATAAATCTTTTTGCAGATTCCGGTGTGAATTCGACATTACTGAAACACAATTACTTGCCCCTTAAAGGGCACCCTTTCCGACACAGGAAAATTATGTTTGTGAAATAATGAAAAGATTGACTCACACCGGAATTTACAAACGACTTTTTCAGAAATTAGAAACTTGTTACTTTAAACTTGCATTGCAAAAACAAAATTTTATTAAAATATACTTGGAGCCGTTCGGAAATTGGGAATTAAAATTAGGTGGTCTGGCACTTTACTGGTAACTGGGCACTTAAGTCATAATGCGATGAACACTGCACAAAATAGAAATGTATATTATTTACTATGTTTTCAAGGTTAGTTTCATAGATACGAGGGTGTTTCAATAAGTTTTTGCCCTCTCATACAAATTATTGAGTAATGTATGAAATTGCTACATTGTATTTGTCATTTTTATATAGTCACCGTGCTCAGTAACACATTTCTGCAAACGGTATTTCATAAAGAGGGGGGGAGGGAGGATGTATTCCAGAAAGTGCGATAGTAGACCCAAAGTGGGGCATTTTTATTACTTTTGCCGACACCCACATGTGACATATTGTTGGAAAGGCCTGTGACCACTTATTCATGTTATAGCACCTCCGATCCCCTACCCCCAAATTTGTCCTTCGAGGGCATGAATGGTGTCCGCAAAAATTAGAAAAGTGCACCCCTCCGAAGGGAAATTTAGATAGATGTATTCAGGATGTGCATATCATGAATAAGTTGTCACAGTCTTTTCCAACAATATGTCACACGTGGGGACCGGTAAAGGTTACAAAAATGCAGCCCTTTGGGTCTACTATTGCGCGTACTGGAATAAATCTTCCGCCTCACCTTTTTGTGAAATACCGTTTGCGCAAATGTTACTGTTGACTATATAGAAAATCACTAATACAATGTAGCAATTTCATAAATTTTACTCAATTATTTTTATATGAGGGCAAAAACTTATTGATACCCCATCGTATCAATATTTTGGCATATAGATATCAATATTTGGTTTCTTTAAGAATATTAGTATACTGTGTCCATCACAAAACTTTAATTTATTAATTTAAAATAGCATCAACACTTACAAATACGACGCATAGTGATTTTGTGCTTATAATCCCATGTCAAAGAAGTTTGTCGTATAAAAGAAAAACTAAACGGCAACTCCGTTTTAGAATGAATGAACACATAAACTAGGTGAAGGGGACATATGGCCTTTAAATTTTCAGAAAAATCTGTTTTCGGTTTTTGTTTTATTCTGATTTTTTTTTTTTTAATATTTCAACAACATACAAAAAAACCTATTCAAAAATCTGCATTATTTCTTGAGTTATAATAATTTATGGACGATTAGTACAATTGAAGGTGCGTAGATTTTGAAACTTTAAAACGCGCTTTCTCACATTAGTAAAGTTGGAGTTTGCGAGCACAGTTATTTTCAAACTATACAAGCTAGAGCTCTAAGAAATTAACCAAATAGGCGTTTATTTATAGGCTTCACGCTGAAACCAAAAAAAAAAAAAAAATCACATATTTAGATTGTTCTTTTTTTTGCGCTTGGAAAAACTTGAAAAGAAATTTGAAATTTTAGAATTTTTTCTAATTTTGTTCTAAAATTAAATTAAAACAAAATTGTTTATGTGTATTTTGGTTCTTATTTAGAAGTAGGTGTGTTAGGAAATTTAAAGTTTTATCATGCGCGTAGCTGTTAATGATTTCATTTCACGCATTTGTGAGATGAATTTCTAAAGTTAAAATTTAAATATTAATTTTGTATATACAACATTTAATTTTCTGTATAATGTAGTTAAAATATATGAGGACATCAGAAGCCAAGAGGTACAAGTGACAAAATTTCGATTTGGAGTAAATTGAGTTCAAAGATAATTGACGTTAAAGTTGAACATCAATAATAATTGACTGAATTGAAATAGGAAATTGCTGCTTGTTTCAGAGCGATCTTTGAAGTCTTATTTCAATAAATGTGAAAAGAGTAAAGTGCAACTTTCTTTAAATTTATAATTAACCCTTAAATGCCTGATTTTTCAAAAATCATTGTAATAATGTTTTTCGGCTTTCATTTTTTAAATAAATCATGGGAAAAATACTTTAAAAAATCATATTTTGTTTTAAGTATGGTTTACGGCTAAAAAACAGTTTGTTTCTAATCGGCAATACTAGTCTTTAATTGAAAAAATAATTTTACTCGATAAAATTCTATAATATTAAACACACAAGAATTTTAGGAACTATAATAAGAAATAAATTTTACTTGCCCACTGCAGAACAAAATAGGGTAATTCGCAAGCTGCCAGACAAAACAAAAAGAACAAGCAGCAACAATTAAAACAATAAATCTAGCTTTATTTTTAAACAGCACAAGTGTTGCCATCGATTGAAAATCGATTTAATAATATTTTCAGAATGTATTTTATTAGCAACACATTATAAGCAAGCATTATAGCTTCAATATTATTCTAATAGCATTTTAGAGCCTAAATTGCGTATGTTGCCGAAAACCAACACTCAGCGTTTAAGGGTTAATCACTATTGATCATTATTCGGTCAAAGTGCTTGATCTCTAAAACACAACACACAGAAAATCACTTATATTTCTTTACCTGAACAGATAAAAACGTATTTCCAGGTCGTGTGTGCACTTTGTTCAATTTTTTCAATTTTGTCACTTATACTCTTTGGCTTCTGGGGTCCTCATATATTTTAGGTAGAAGGGAAAAAATGATCTTAGTATTTTCATATTACTTGTGCTTTGGTACTTTGAAAAAGTGATGTTTTTGATCATTTCGACAAATTCAAAGGTCCTGTCCCCCCTTAATAAAAAAGAACTAAAAAATTCCTCTATTGCTTGTCATTGTTGATGAGAGAGACGTAATTTCAACTTTGATTCGGACACTATTATTAAGAAAGGACATACTCCTTCAGATTTAGACTTTTTTGGAGCTGTATATGCTAGCCATTTATTTCACATTTTTTTTTTTTATTTTGGTTCGAGAAAATTATGTATGATTCTCAGAAAGGTTTATTACACAGGGAACATAATGAAAAAAATCACAGATACATTTTTCGTGTAATACGTCACCCTTTTCGTATATTGTGCATCTGCAGTGCAATTAAAAACTACTGTCATGACTAAAATATTGCAAATTAGTAAATATTTCAATAAGTATGAATTTAATGCCTTATATCAAATGAAAATCAAATTCCAAGTTAATTGCTTAAAAGGCGCAAAGGACAACCTAGTGAAAAAGATTCCATGCCGGAACTTGAACCCGGGGCATTAGTATAGCGCACTGACGTTCTACTGACAAAACCCCATGGAACGATACCGAGCCTGGAAATTCTCACTATTACAGGTTGGCAAGGCTACAAACGCAGCACAAGATGGAATATTTTCCGGTGAGCCACCAACATGGGGCAAACACAGACTTTTAATTAAATCCAGCATCGATTGAATCTATATTAATATTTGGAAATTTTTCCAGAGAGAAAACATTCGCCTTACATACAATATTTCAAATGAAAATCAAATTTCAAGTTAATTGCTTAAAAGGAGCAAAAAAAAAAAAAAAGGAGCGTCCAAAAAATCCTTACCAATTTTATTTTTAAAAATATTTTATTAGCTGTCCTATTTATAGGACAGAGGTCCAATATGGGTTAAATTCCAAACTTGCGATAGAGTGGACACAAAATTTGTGTCTTATACATACAGATAGACAAGCATTTTTCAAAAAAGGTCAAATCGTATCAATAAAACTAGCTGAAATACCAGGCGTTGCGCGTGGTTTTAAACATGTTTGATTAGAAAAATCTATTTTAACCCTCTGTCTACCAGAAGGGTCCAATGGACCCGACATGTACATTCAAAATATTTATTCAAACCAGAAATTTCTTCAAAACAAACGAAATGTATAAATCAGACAATAATAAGTTAAATAAACAAATTAAATAGTTTTAAGTAAAAATTCTGGTGTAGAATGTTTTTATAAAACTTGAGTAAAATTTCCGGTAGTTCTAGGGTTAAACACCGTACGGACTATGAATCTCGCGCAGATATGCTCTCTTTTTTAATATAGTGAAAGCCTTGAGAAATTTTGCTTTTATACCAGTATTTAAAAAAAGAGGTTCCCTTAGTCTAAAGTAATATAGTCTTGATTCTTGAAAAAAAAAAATGAAAAAGAAATGTTAATTCATGAAAAGCCCTTCGTGATATCACTGTCTCTTGCAAAAGCCTTGCATTAATCTTAAATTCGTTTTATATATGAAGTCATACGTGAATTAATCTATATTATTCACAACTAAAAAGAAATAACGCATCTAGTGTTTGTCAAGAATTAAATAAAAATCATGCACACATCATGACATCATAATTCACATTTATATTTTAACAGAATAATAAGGCTACTATAATCTCGTACTATAGCCAATATACACGTCAGGGAAAAGTACCGAACAATGGAACAATGTGAGCAGCTGAATGGATTACCTAGTTGCGTTGAAATTTTACATCCAGTGGATAGGTGATTGTGTTGCAAGGGCATTAGGGAGCCTTAAAAAATAATAATGTTTAGACGTGGCTGGTAGCCACGAAAGTTAAATTTACTTTTCAGAAAAAGAAAAGACTAAAAAAAAAAAAAAAAAAAAAAAAAAAAAAAAAAAAAAAAGTACATACGTACTAGTATAACATATGTGAAAAAGAAAAAAAAACAAAGAAAAGAAAAAAATTAATTAAAAAAGAAAGAAAATTCCATTAGTTCCAAAAAAAGAAAGAAAAGACGAAAAAGCTACCGGGGAGTGCCCCATAAAAAAAAGACTCTTTTCAGAGACCATACATTAGTTTAAAAATATATAATGCTAAAGTACTAGCAGAAAAACATTTTTTTTATACTATAGACAGGACAGAACAAACAGAAAGGTTAAGTATAGCAGAAGGTGAGGGAAACTCAGTCTTCATCGTTAAGCAAAAGCGAGTATTTAGGGCGTTTTCTGTTTATGGGGTCGGATACCTCGTAGTCGGGTAGTTCCGCTATAATTTGGTTAGGGAGGTTGTATACAGATTTATAAAAATTTTTAGCAAGTTTATTAATGCGCTGTTTTAAGGAAGTGGTTTTCAAATCCCTGCGGATAGTGGTGTTACGAAGAAAATGATGACCATTACGGATATAGCGTAAGTTTTTGTTATGAGCACCGTAAAGATACTCCATACTGGTTTTGCAAGCGAATCCCCATATCGGACAAGTATAAGTTAAGATTGATCTAATACATGCATTATACAAGATTAGTTTATTATGAATAGAAAGAGTATTGCTTTTGAGAAAAGGAGAGAGGGCCTGGGAGATGGAAAAGTACCGTTATCATTATCTTTTTACGTGTGAAGGTTTTCGCTATGATATTCTGCTGTGAAATTTGGTAATATTGGAAATTCAATATTTGGAAAACGGCATAATCATTAGATGTGAAATTTATACATAAAAAAAATACAATTTTTTACATTTTCATATGTGCCAACATCTTACGATTTTTTAGACCACAAAAATGTTACAGTAAATTTTACCTTTTTAAATTGTTATAATCTGCCGATTAAATAAGGCAATCATTTCTATTAATTTTTTCTTGTGTAAAAAAGCGGAAGAGTTGGCAGCTATGCCTTTCTAACACAGTTTGTCTAACTATTTTCTGACAAATACTTTTTGAGCTATTAATTTTTTCAGTAACTTCAAATGTTTCAATTTCCGTAATTAATCTGTGGCAACGATTAGTGAAAAAACCAGTCGCCAGCAACGCGTTGCTCTTTAATAAAGATGATTTTAAAACGTGTAAATTCCTCAAAAGAAAAAAATAGAACGTCGAAAATTTCACGATTTTTAACCATTTGGAAAAATTGTTATTGTTTTCTGTCAGGGTAGGAAATCAAAAACATATCTGAGGCGTTTTATTGGTTGAATCCGCATTTTATTCGTTTTCTGATTGGTCTATACAGTAATCTGTATTTTCCCTTTACTTTCAACAGAGATGGATACTTCTGTTGCCACTATGACAAAAAAGTAATAAAAACTAAAAAAAAAAATAATAATAATAATAACTCAGAAACAAATTGAGATACAGCTTTCAAACAAATTGCATTTAAAAGTACATTTTTTTTTCTCTATATGACGGTGTAAAAAGTAATATTGTGGGATGTTTAGAAGTTTAAGAATGAAATTTCATTTAAAATTGGTCCAGGTATATTAATGTTTAATCCATGGCGTACGTAATGAATGACCAGCTCCGTAGAAGTTTAAAAATTTACAGTACCGAAAAATGTAATCCATGGCGTACGTAATGTATGATCAACTACATGCAACTTTTTATGTCTTAAATTTTAGTCTTTGAAAAAATCATTTTCCAAATGGTCGTTGTAATTTGTTAAATTGCAATTTTTTTTAGTACTGTTTTATGCATAGACAGTAAACTAAAAATAGAGTTACGAGATACGGCAACTAAGCAACTAATTCATATCGACGTTTGTGTCCTGTTTTTGAACCGCAAGTTGTTAATAAATCTTTTTAACGCCGCAGTCGTCGCGTCTCGTTTTCTTTTCCGCCCATATCAATCATCCTTTTCTAATATCTCTCCCCTTACAAATACAACAATGAAATTTCATGTAGCTGACCTTAAATGCTTCTGCATCCCCGTAGTCAAGTAACAACAATCTCTATTTCTTTTCTCAAGTGAAATTGCAAAAGTCAACTTGAAATTCTTGGAAAACTCTGCGAATAGATCACTAATGTCAGTTCATTTTTAGCTTTTCTAGTATATCAAAACTTGTAAGGAAAGTGCATACTTGCGAATACTTAAAGTGCCAATTTTAACTTAATCGAAATATAATATTAAAATATTAAATGAAACTAGCACTTTCCTCAGAGGGATTAGTCTGAGCGATGTTAGTGAGAACATAGATTTAATAATAATCCATGACAAGAATAGAAAATGTGATGCTATATTTAATTGAGAGTACGCAGCGGGTCTGAAAAATATTCAACGTTTGTCCGAAAAAAATACATGTTACTTGACAGGATTGGTACCCTTATTCCTTTCGAGGTAGGCCCCTTGCATCTCCACACAACAAATCGGCTTTGACTGTAACATAACATATGACACGAGATCAGGACTATTTCTTCTGCATAACCTTTGAGCTGTGTCATTTGTCAAAATGTCATTTCGAGTAATTTACAAATCATGCAAGGTTAAATACGCCAATATTAACCCGATTAAAAAAATACCTGAATAAGTTACTATATAAAAAATCGTTTAATGACAATTGAGAAAATGGCCTGATGATTAAATCTCTTGATTAGTGAAGTTTTAAAAAAAATTGCATATCAAATTTAAACAGACAATTTTCGGCACTTTTGTCCAGAGAAGTAACATTTTGACAAGTACATTTGTGCAAACTATTCGCTGTTTCATACGGACATTTATTGAATGTTAACACAATTTATTCAATGCTAGGTAAGTAGCTACCGGTTTTGTTGCATTTAACCCCCTCACGGACGAGCCCGTGTTAATACGTTCACTAAGCTCCTGGTTTCACTGCAATACAAGCAATATTTAAAGTAATATAATTCTATTGATTTAATGTATTTTTAATACATTGAACAATGATTAATACTTCCAAGGATTAAATTCATATTCGTTATTAAGTTTTTTTTATAAAATGTTCAAAGAATCACTTTTTTAGTATTCAAATTTAAAACAAAATGCAGAGAAAACAACATTACAATTTTGCCCTTTTCCAAGACAGTCGGAGAGTTTAAGTTGCATGTTTTTTTTTTTTTTTGGGGGGGGGGGGCGTGGGGTGGGGGGGGGAGATGTAGTTTTATTAAACATTTAAATTTTCTATACCTAACAATGCATATGAATGCTAATTTAGAACGTTTTCCGTTAATCTTTTTAAATTTTGTATTTTTTAGAAGCTTTTCTTAGAAATCATTTACACCTTAAAACTGTCTCGTCCAAAAGTTTCAACGCGATAAAAAGTTTTTACGTCAGCAGTAGCAAAAAAAAAAAAAAAATAAATAAATAAATAAAAAATAAAATAAAAATAAATAAATAAAAAAAAATCGAAAGATTTCTATTGTTGCATTATTTTACATAGCGAAACATTTAGAAATTGTTCTATTGCGAGTATTTACGTCTTAAAAGCAACATTCATGAAGATTTTCATCTTTATATTCTTAATAATTCCATATACTTCGTTATTTAGATCATCTTTAGAACTTTGTCCGCTTTATTTAGTCTTCTTAACTTAGATTTTTTTAGAATTCGTTCTAATGCATGCATTGCAATTTGAATTCTTTCTGTAACGAGCATTTAGATCTTATAAGTTACTACCATGCCAAATTTTAAGTTTCTGGACCCAACAGTATCACAGAAATTGCAGATTAGGTTTTTTTTATGGTGACACCTTTTATTTATTTATTTATTTATTTATTTTTGACTGACCGGCATTAACGACTTAAAAGTAATAGCCATGTGAAATATCAAAATTTCTTTGTCTAACAATTCCAAATAAATCGTAATTTACAAACTTTCGAGACGTTTTACGTTTATTTCCAACTTTAAAATTTCGAACCTTGTAAAAAGCGTTCATAACGAGTATTTACATCTTAAAAGTAACCACAGCACAAGATTTCAAATTTCTAGCCCAAACAATATCTCAGAAACCTCAGTTTTAGAACTTTTTTGATGCTGCACTCATGCAGGTTGTTGCACTGTTATAAAATATAGTCTTTGTTGGAAGAGAGGTGGCCACCAGCACTTTCAAACCATTATTTATTAAATCGGCTAGGTAGTTTCAGAGATTACATTCCACAAACACACAAACGTTACTACTTTATTATATTAGCATACACGTAGATAAAAGATCTGTTTAACTTTTGTTACATAAAAACATAAATAATTTATTTAATACGTATTAGCAGATGTATTTATTAAAATACATACATGGATCAGTTTAATTCTTCTTCAATTTTGTTTTCATAGTCGTTTATATCATTTGGCAAAAACATCCCACTTTTTTAGACCCGAATTGGGTCAAACTTTTAAAAAAAGTACCATGACCCATATAACAGCAAAGTATCATGAAGGTTTATTAGACACATGGTAATAATCATTTGGCCTGATACAGGTGATAAATCTCTAACTTTCGTAATAGACCGTGAGTCGGGAGCACAGACAATCACCTAATAGAGTTCACGGATGAAATTCTAGGATTAGTAAAATCTTGATTCGCTTATTAAAGCGCAATGGGTCTTCCAAGTCATATCTTGGTGGAAAACACCTAAAACCCGATTTTAGCAGCTGACTCGTAAGTTTACCTATGTGTTTTCCTGCTCCCAGTCCTCCATTTTTTCATACCTTTTGGTGCAGGAAAACACAACGGTAAACCTACGAGTCAGCCTCTAAAATCGGGTTTTCAAGTGTTTTCTACCAAGATATGACTTGGCAGACAGATTGCGTTTAAATATGCGAATCAAGATTTAACTAATCCTAGAATTTTATACGTGAACTCGATGAGATGATTGTCTGTGCTGCCGGCTCCATGTTTATAATGCATTATTTTCACTTGAAATACATAATTTAACTATATTTAAAAAACACGACTTTGACTCATTTCTTTTATAATACAAATAAATAAAAATAATAATAAGAGATAATGTGTCAAAACATTTTCTTTCTATATGAAAGAATTGTTTCTAAATTACTTATACGAAAAAAAAGTTGCATTTGGCGAAAAAAAAAAAGTCTAAATTTTAACCCGGCTAAAAATAAAATACCGTGATTACTTTAAATGTTATAGGAATGTTCCGTAACCTGGTCTGCAACCAATGTCGTATATTAAAAAGAGTCGCTTAAAGCCAAGTTAATTTCACTGCGGTAACATTTTTTTGTGAGGTGGAGGGGGGGGGGGGGCAAGGTTTCAAATATTTACATTTGAATTTAAACTTTTGTTTATATATCTGTTGCTTGTATAATTAATTAGTACCTTGATGATCGAGCTTCACTCGAAACGTATTTAAAATATTCGTTCTGTGGTTTTTTGCATAAAGCCAATTTTATATCACTCTTATAAATCTCATACAGTTATAACAATGTTGTTGTTAGTAGTATTCTCGTTTGACGGCAATCCTGCCTATATATCTGAATGTTTATTATTGGCCTTTTTTTTTTGTACGAAGAGTGGCTATAACATATTCATTTCATTTCACATTCCATGAACCCATTGCTCACAGATGTCATATACGCACTACATTGGCACGGTTTTTTCTGACGCTAGCGTCATATACGCACCGGGGTACTTAACTGGCGCCAAAGTGTCATTATTTTGATTGATATGGTAACACGGATGTTGTTGTTTATTTATTAATAAAATTTTTATTTACTTTTATTTTATTTTCTAAAATTCTATAAATTCTTTTGTTCTATAGCTATTAATTAAACTTTTTTTTTTATTTATTCTTATTCCCTTTTTAAAAATACATATGTAACTGGTATTCGAAAACGAGGTTTTCGCAAAATTGGCGTTAGAAAAAAATCGCGCCAGCGTGGTGCGTATATGACATCTGTGCCCTAATGGAAATACTGATACCTTTATGTTAGTCGAGCGCAGGTGATACATTAGTAAAAAATTTTCCCATACCATATTCATATTGCATTCATTTCATTTAAAACGTAATCATTTGATTTAAAACGTGACAGCAACATAATATATAACCTATGTTAGAGTAACGACTTTCACCATCAATTTTCAACCATTACTTTTGAAATCGGTTTGATATTTTCTGAGATTGTGTAGAAATCGCAATTTAGAATGTTTAGAACGCATTTCACGCATTTTCAGCCCTTTTAAATTCCCAATTTTTTCTAAACTGTCCTTAAATATTTATATCTAATAAATATGTACCATGCATAATTTCAAGTTGCTACCCCTAACCGATCACAAAAATCGCAATTTAAAACATTTTTTGCTTCTGCAACTCCCAGGTGGTAGAGACACCGACATGAAATAGCGTCTATGTTAGAGCAGAGGCTGTCAGCATCAATTTCCTACCATTACTTTTGAAAGCAGTTTGATTCTTTCTCTGATTATTCACAAATTGACATTTAGAGCGTTTATAGAACGCTTTTCGCGCATTTTCACCCCTTTTAAATTTCAAATTTTTAAAGAAATTTCCTTAAAGATCATTTATACCTAATAATTATATACCTTTGCCAAATTTCGTGTATCTAGGTTCTTTTGTAACACAAATATAGCATTTTTAGTACGTTTTTTGCTCCACTACCCCCCTTTGGGGTAGTGGAAACAGACATAAAATATAGATTATATTGGAGAAAGATCTGCCACCATCATTTTTACACCATTATGTTTGAAATCGGTTCAGTACTTTCTGAGATTGCCTAGAAATCGCAATTTAGAACGTTTTTTAGAACGTTTTTCGAGCATTTCCACCCCTTTTAAATTTCGATTTTTTTAGGAAATGTTCTTAGACATCATTGATATCTTATAATTAACTACCATTCCAAATTTAATGATTCTTGGCCCTTCCATAACACAAAAACCGCAATTTAGAACGTTTTTTGCTCCTGCAAGCACCAGGTGGTAGTGACACAAAAATAAAATAGAGCCTATGTTAGAGCAAGGGCTGTCAACATCAATTTACAACAATTAATTTTCAAACTGTTTTGATACTTCCTAAAATTGCGTAGAAATCGCCATTTAGAACGTTTTTTAGAAAATTCTTCGCGCATTACTACCCCTTTTTAATTTTGGTTTTTTAAAGAAATGTCCTTCGAAATATTTTATTCCTAATAAGTTACTAATATTCCACATTTCGTATTTCTAGGCCCTTCAGTAGCATAAAAATCGTATTTTTAGAACTTTTTTTTCCTACACCCCTTTGGCGCAGTGGCATCGACTTCAGATATAGCGCCTATGTTTGAACGCGGACAAACATAAACATGAATACATTAAAATGATTCTCAGTTTTTATTTCTAAAATAGGTGCTAAAAATACAATTAACAGGTTTTAAAACATTAAAACCAATAATCAGATGGTAAAAAACTTCCCGAGCGCTTTCGACCAAGCCCTGGTCATCATCAATGGGGTGAAAAATGAGAATAAGACCTTCAGAATGCATACTGATATAAATAACGCTGGGCGATTCCAAAAACTGTAAAAAGGGGGGGGGGGGGAGGGGGACGGATGAGTTCATGCAGCTACATTGATCATTCCAATCCAAAGATTCCATTGACACCAAGTAGACCAAACCAAATGCTCGGTATATGACAGGACAATGTATCATTACAAGTGTTTCTGCCTCTGGTTAAAATTTCAATAGACTCTCTCAAAATACATGTGTTAAATTGATTTGTATGTGTGATGATCTTTGCTTTACTAAAAAGGATGTCAATATCAGCTTCTAAATTTAACCGAGCTAAAGCTGTAGATGGTTTCCCCTTTCCTATATCAGTCATTTCTTTCAGCCTTTCCTGTAGGCTTCTGGTTGTCATTCCAATGTATGTATAAGTTCTATTGTTATTTTTATATCTGAATGGGATCATATAAATTCCTGCTTTGTCATATGAATTAACTGGATCAACTTTTCTGTGAACTAGATTTTGTAGTTTAGCTGGAGGTTTAGCTATTATTGCTATATCATATTTTTTTAATGCATACCTAATTCTCTCATAAAGTTGTGGAACGTAATCAACACTACAAAATTTTGAAAAATGCGTACTCTTTTTTATAGAATTCCTGCTTTTAAACTCATTATTATTAATGGTTTGGTCTACTTGGTGTCAATGGAATCTTTGGATTGGAATGATCAATGTAGCTGCATGAACTCATCCGTCCCCCTCCCTCCCCCTCCCCCCCCTTTTTTACAGTTTTTGGAATCGCCCAGCGTTATTTATACCAGTATGCATTCTGAAGGTCTTATTCTCATTTTTCACCCCATTGATGATGACCAGGGCTGGTCGAAAGCGCTCGGGAAGTTTTTTACCATCTGATTATTGGTTTTAATGTTTTAAAACCTGTTAATTGTATTTTTAGCCCCTATTTTAGAAATAAAAACTGAGAATCATTTTAATGTATTCATGTTTTAACTTAAAGTAATAAGGTGAATGTGTCGTTTCTCTTACATATAGTTTTCTATATATATTTAAACATAAACATTTTGATACCATTACTTTTGTAATCGGTTCGGTAGGTTCAGAGATTACCTCCTACAAACAAACAAATATTACTTCTTAATGATGTTAGTATAAACTAAGGTATTTTGGCTTTTTTCTTTTAAATAGAAAAAAAAAATCCATATTTATTTTTCTGTTTAAATAGGTTTTATTATGTTTTAATATTAATGCGTGCATATTTAGTTTGCTCCATGTGCTGTAATGCGATTTTCTACGAAAACATCCAGCCAGTGAAAATAACGTAAACTATATTTCCGTGACGTATGTAGATAAATTGTGCTTTTTTATCAGTTTTATTAATATAATTTTTAAAGGGTTTGGAACTTATTTTGATAGTAGGTGCATTCAGTAGGTTACTCTCACAGGTACCTTCTGGTGCAATCAGAAACTAAATCTGACAAATATTTTTTGAGTTATGCTTGACGAAAGGTTTTTATTAGGCATTCTATCAGTAGACCGTGGCTTTAATATTCATCGTATCTGTATGTGATCTGAAAGTAATATTGTGCTTTGTATTAGACAACTAGTTTCTTCTGATCAATTTTCTGTATGCGCGGACGGGCGGCAAAATGACCAAGCGTGACCAATAACGTTTTGAAAAAGGACGGGACTACTCTCGGGTTAATTAGATTAAAATCTAGTAAATGAAAATTTGCTTTTGAAAAATGCATATATTGCATTTTTTACCTTTTCTTTTCTTTTTTCTTTTTTTCTTTCTATTTTTTTAATTTTTAGGTGCGTTCGTAATTATATAAATACGTAGCACCTATAGTCGTCGTTCAGTCCGTCCGTCTGTCTGTCCGCATGTAATAGAGCAAAAACTACCCAACCGAATGGTCTGAAATTTCAAATATATGATTGTTGCAAAATTTTGTCGAGCCATTTCAATTTTTTTGAAAATCGGATGTATAGTTTAATTACAGGGACAGTCAAAAGTTTTTCTTTACATTACGGCCAATGGGAAAAATTATTGCAAGTGCATTTTAATGATATTACAGCCTTCCGAATGGTCTGAAATTTTAAAGATATAATTGTTGCAAAATTTTGTTGAGCCATTTTAAATTTTAGGAAAATCGGATGCATAGTTTAATTACAGGGACAGTCAAAAGTTTTTCTTTACATTACGGCCAATGGGAAAAATTATTGCAAGTGCATTTTATTGATATTACAGCCTTCCGAATGGTCTGAAATTTTAAAGATATAATTGTTGCAAAATTTTGTTGAGCTATTTCAAATTTTATGAAAATCGGATGTATAGTTTAATTACAGGGACAGTCAAAAGTGTTCTGTTACATTATGGGGAATGGGAAAAAATTATTGGAAGTGCATTTTAATGATGTAGCAAACTATGCGCTTTATGAAGTGCAAAAAATTATACATTCAGTACAATATGGGGTGCAAAAAATAATTATAAAACTAGTTATAGTACGAACGCACCTCATTTGCCACGTTTGACGAGCAATTTCCAACTTGTTATTATTATTACTTTTTTTTGGCATTAAAGCATCAAACTAACGTTACATTTTATCCATATACAAAATACTTTAATATCATCTTCTTATCACTATTCCGAACAGGAACAGGATACAGGATACAGGAACATAAGTTGAAAATTAGCTAAAGAGATCAGGTGTATGCTTTTCTCACGAAATATTGAGTAACTTCCTCAGACTGCGGTAAGCGGAATAGATTTCGATCGATGGAATAATAAAAATAAACGGAGTTTACTTTTGATGCGATCGTCGTGTAACCTTTTCCTATCTGGTTGCGTGTCTGCGAAAACTAGCGGAACATATTTTATTAACCTTTATCTATCATTCGTAATATATTACTTGAAGGAGGTCGATTGTGTGAAGGAATATAAACTATATTAAATCTGCTTTTTATCATATCCATTTTACATCAAGCATGATTCCAATAAGTACAAAAATATGTATTGTTGGGGTATTAATTTTGAATCAACTGCTGAATATCAATGCTTCGGATGACCAAGAGTATGACGAAGAAGTTTCAATTTATTCCCGATATGATATTGAAAAGATAAAAGTGACTTGGACTTTTCCTAACTATTCGCAAATATTTTCTAATGTGAGAACTAAGTTTTCACAAGAACATAGTTCAACAACATGGCTGCTGAGTCTTCAAAGTAAAAGAATATATTTGAAAAGAATTGATGCTGGAGAACCTGTATTAGTTAAAACTAATTTTACTTTGATGTCTAACCCTAAAATAATTCGAGGAGAAAAAACTTACAGGTTTCACGGTCGTGTGGTTGATGATGTTGAGCTATTAAATTTAGAAAAAGAAGGATCAAATATTCCAATAGTGTTTGAAAATGATGTTTTTGTGCTAAAAATCGCGATGAAAATTTTAGGTCCTGTAAGATCTAAAATTGAACGAATTGAACTTAAAGAAGTACAACAATGATTTAAAAAAATGTTAAAACAGACAGCAATGTTTTTATAAGAAACTGCAAAATTACCAATAATATGAAATATTCCAGTTTGCAAGATAATAAGTATCACACAAGAATATTTAAATATAATATACTGGAAAATAACTATTAGCTCCTTGAATTAGCAGATTTTTATTTTGAAACTGTTAAGGTATTCCACTAAGTTAAAAAAATAATTTTAGACAAATATTATCTTAATTGCTGCATATAGAAATGATCATGCAGTTCAAAAATTGAAAGTAATATTTCTTAGATTTGGAAGGTGATGCAATTTTTTATTGTTTTATTTGAACGTTTATTTAACAGTTCTTTAAAAAGTTAGTTATGCCTGTTTTTATTTCAACTCCTCCAATCGGAAGTGTGTTTTTAATTAACTGGTAATTGTTGTTTAAAGGATTTTAAAAAAGAAAGTAATTCCTAATGTTAAGATTAAAGAAAGTGCAATATATACATCAGGTGAATTTTGAGAAACTTAAGTAAGTATTTCTCCATACTTTCAGAAATAAGAACTTTAAATTTTCTGTAAAATGTGATTTTAATGAAGAATAAGTGACGAGATATGTTCTACCTCCAAAAATTATAGTTATATTTACATTATATCCTACAATTTATGTACTTTTTTTAATGTAATGAATTGTGGCTGAAATGTCTGAAAAATTCTACAGCTATTATTATAAATTAACATACAGAAAATATACTAAAAATCGCAATAATAAAAACTTTAAATGTTCTGTAAAATGTGATTTTAACCCATTAACCGCCAAAACTATTACGATAGAAATTTTCAAATTTCCTGTTGAAAGTAGTTTCCCACCACAAATTCAGTAAGGTAAATTTCGCTTTACTAAAATAGCAAAATTCCTGCCAATAAATAAGACATTTTTTTAAATTCTAAAATAGTGGTGCCAATGTAATTAATCCATTGCATGAGCAATTATTTTGACTGTTGCGTGAACGCAACGTCAGCGGTTAATGGGTTAATGAAGAATAAGTTACTAATGTTCTATCTCCAAAAATTATAGTTATATTTGCATAAGACTTATCTTCTAAAATATATGTATTTTTGTTAATGTAATGAATTGTGGTTGAAATGTCTGAGAATTTTCTGAAATTCTACAGCTATTATTATAAATTAACATACAGAAAATATATTAAAAATCACGATAGCGAATTTGAATGTGTATAACTATGGAAATTTTATTTCATGATTTTTATTATAGTTTACTATATTCATAGCAACTTAAAGAGTATATTTTTTAATAAAATATTAAACTATCAAGATTTTTGCAGTGAAGATTCTGAGGAGTAATGAATATTGCATATTTTTTTTCATAATTGTAAAAATAAAAATGACCTGTATCTCAATTCACTTAATTTAAAAAAAAATTAAATTATTTTCAAGTATGAATTTTATTAATTCTTTCCGATAACAGTGAGAACTGTAGTGATTTTTTAGTTAAAAAGACTACAATCGTAATATTTACACTATTTTTAGATCCAATATGCTATTTCTTTGGGTCAGCAGTTAAAATGTCGGCTCTAAAAAATAAAGTTACGTTATATAAGCCAGCAGCAAAACAAAGCAGATGTATTATTGTACGGTTAAATACAGATAATCTCTACTGCAGAGTTGCCAAGTATCCGGCTTTTGCACACCCCTATTATCTTAGAGAAAATGTTCTTCTTTTAAATAGCCCAAATGTTCAAATTAAATAAAAGAAGATTTTCTGTATTAAGATACTGGCATCCAAAAAGCCTGAGACTTGGCAGCTCTGCTACTGTAATTTTTTTTTTTTAACTTCTAATCATCGCACATTTTCAGTTTTTATACCATCATATAGTATAGCTGCCAACTTGCACGGATTATTCATATCACAAAATTTTTATAGAGAATTTTTGCTAATTGAATCTCCGAAATTCAAGCAAATTTAACGTTTAAGTAAGTTAAAACTTTCTGTTAAATTTTAGTGGTACAAAAAATCCGTACATGATGGCAGCTATGATATAGGGAAAAAGTGTACTTTTAACTACAATTTGTTTGAAAACTGCATTTCAATATATTTTTGAAATATTAATTTTTGTTTGTAGTTTTTAGCGCCATTTGCTTAATGTTGGAAACTGAAGTACACCATTGCTGTGGAAAATAAATGAAAAATAGTTGGAAAATAGTAATTATATCGTTTAATTGTCATTTTCTAGTAACAACCGATAAAAATGTGATTAAAATACGTGCTAATTTGAAAGAATATACATGAAATATTTCTGATAAAACATGGAGCTATTATAAACTATATTTAATTTTAATTACCTATATTAATAAAAGAAACAAATGAAGGCATAAGAATAATTAGACAGCCGATTATTATTATTATTTTTTTTTTTGGAAGTTTCTTGAATAACGACGTCGCTTTTTTCTGGATTTGTGTATCATTCAGTGATATTTGTCATCATATGCATACTTTACTCTAGTTGTTGTTTGAGATTGGATCGTAAATGTGGAATTCTTCAGCGGATACGAATGACTTCATTTTATATATTTTAAAAGCGTGTGTTTTAAGTCTTAATTCTGATTTGTATTATTTATATTTATATACATATATATTTTTTTCTCATCGAGGCGACACAAAATTCTGAAAAAGCAGAATTCCTGTTTTCTTGTGTTTAATTTAACCTGATTTTTGTATATAAAGATAGGATTTTGTATCTATTTTTAACCTACTTCTTGATTTGCTAGAGTTATACAAATTATGTGCAAAGTTTTCGATGACAATATAATTTTTCAACATTTTTACAACTTAATTGTAAGTTAACATACTTTAATTTTAAGGCATTTTTTAATTAGTAGGCCACAGGTGTTAAACTGCAAATATTCTCTGTAATTCGTATAATTGTATGGAAGTTGAATAAAACAGCGGATTTAATTACGCGCCAATAAATTCTAGCAAAAATATTACAAATCGCTTTGAAACTGAAATAATGAAACATTTTTAAAAACCAAAAAGTGAAAAAAAAAATTATATATATTAAATGAAGACTCTATATATTTTTCTAATACGCTTTTATCCGTTAATAGTTTCATGCCAATTTCTAAGTTATTTTGGTACTTAAATATAAATACAGTAAAACCTCTATTATCCGAAACTCTTTTAACCGAAACTTTCGGTTAAACGAAATCCGTTTTTAAAGCTTTTATTTTTTTCTATCTAATTTCTTGTGTGCAAGCGGTCCTTTCCGAGCTACGAGTACATATAAATATTTCCGATCCCCTTTCTTAGAGTTCCTTTGAATTTAACTTGAGCTCCCGTAAGCAGCGGTGTGGAACGAAGAAAACGAACAAATTTGCTAGTCTGAAGCTTTTGAAAGTTTTGCAAAAGGCTTGGCATGGCTAGAGCAGCCTGAAGACTGCTATACGGGTGAACTAATAATATTAATACTAGAACGCTCGGAAGGAGCCAATTCGACTCCGACCACATGATTAAATATCGATTGGAACCAGATTTTTTTTCATAAAATAAGCTACATTTAAGCTGCTTGTAATTATGTTAAATAAATCAGTAAACTAATTTTAAATAAAAATTCTGGAGTGAAATATTTTTTATGAAACTTGAGTAAAATTTCCCGGCGTTCTAGTGTTAAAAAACTCCGTGAAAGATCTTCAAAGCAAAGACAATAGAAACTGCGACAAACAAATTTTTTTCAAACCCTTGTGATATATGTAAAAGGTACTTAATTTCAAAATTAAAATTCAGGTAGTGCTTCTATTTTGCTATTGCTTTATTTTTATTAAGCATTTGTTATCATGATAAGAAATAATGCTCCCTAATCTTAAAATGGAAGCATTCTCGATTATCCGAAAATTTCGATTTTCCGATATAGGGTCGGTTCCCATTACTTTGAATAATCGAGGTTCTACTGTGATTAATTTTGTGATCGATTGTTCACCGACTTCTTCGTGTGGTAGAATTTTTCAGATTTTCTACACAAGTGTGCTTCCGATAGTGATACATTATTTTAATATTTTTAGATTTTAAATATAAATAGTTGAATTAAATATAAGTGAGATTTTCTTTTATTCTATTGATTTTTACTTCTTTTTACATTTTTTTTTTATTTTTTTATACTCTGTAAATTAAAACTGTAAAACGATTTTGCCGAATTCGAAGTTCATTTGTTGTTATCTAGTAATTTACCGCTATATACCGGGAACCGGCAGTACAGACATATGGTTCTTACGAATACCGTTATTTCTCCAGGAAAACTACCTGTATCTTTTTACAGAAAAAGAAATAAATTAAACGCGCAAAATTTCACCTTCTTTTAAGAAATTATTTTTTATAAGCTATTACTGGTGCCGAAACATTTTCTGGCCTGCAAAATTCAAGGAGGCGCAAGAACCATGAGACAACCGCCTCATCGAGTTGGAAGCTGAAATTCCATAATTAGCTAAAACTCGATTCCCATAGTAAAACGCAATCAGTCTGCCAAGTCACATCTTGGTGGAAAATACCTAAAAACCCCATTTTACTGGTTGATTCATAGATTTACCATTGTGTTTTCTCCCATTCCGCCATGTTTCCATACCTTTGGGTGCAGGAAAACGCAATGCTAAACCTACGAGACGACCGCTAAAATCGGGTTTTTAAGTGTTTTCCACCAAGATATGACTTGGCAGACCGATTGCGTTTTAATATGGGAAATGAATTTTAGCTAATTCTGGGATTTCAGCCTCCAACTCGATGAGGTGGTTGTCTCTGCTGCCGGTATACAATGCCTCCGTAGGCTCACACTGTTTTGGAGCACTGTAAATGTATTTTATGAAAAATGACTTATTTCAAACTGGGCGGGATCAGGACTCAAAAAATATTAAACTGATCTTGTTAGTTTTTATTAATTAAAGAAAAAATAATTTATTTCAGCTTAGGCTCCTCTCAGTCATTTTTGTCAAAAATAAATACTTTTAGAAACATGCTAGAATACGAAAACAGCGCACAGTGGGGTATTTCACCCTAAAACCTGGGTAAAAAAGCAAAAATTAATATTTTCTCAACATTTGTAAAAAGCATATTTTTAATAGCTGACTAACTGGTGCATCTATCTATGTCTATTTTAGGAGCAGGAGTCATATCTAGAAGCTCTTATAGCCCTATTTGAAGTAGAGGTTTCTTTGCGAGAAGATATGCTTTAATGTTCTGTTTCACATTTCTCACATTTAAATGTATATTTTTTGTGGTTCATGAATTTTTGACGTCAATAGCTTTATTTTTAACATAATAAATAAATATAAGACGTGTGTTCTTTTTAACTCTAAATTAGATATATTGATTTAAACATGCTTTTTAAAGGTGTGCTGGGGCTTGCCGGACCATTTTTGAAGTATATTCGTATTGCTTCTAATTTCAAATGCCAATTTGTTTTTTAAATATTCCGCATGTCATTGCCATTTTTAATATAAATTGCTTTGGTAATATGTTAATAAAACTCAAAAACCAGAAAGTCTATACTACAACTCAACTTTAGGGACTCAACTTTACTAAATACAAAATAAAATAATATATATATTAAAACATTGGTTTGCATAAATAATTAAAGTTCCACATATAGTAAAAATTAACTACATTTACGTGTAATTAAACATTACTTGTAAGTAAAACAACTCTATGAACAATTACTTTCTTCGTTTAAACAGTAAAATGTTAAGTAAATTTTGTATTATAGAAATATATATATTTTTAATTAAGTGCATACTTTTATGTGTAATTCTATCAACAATTACTTTCTTCTTTTAAACAGTAAAATGTTAAGTAAACTTTGTATTATAGAAATATGTATATATATTTAATTAAATGCATACTTTTATGTGTAACTCTATCAACAATTACTTTCTTCGTTTAAACAGCAAAAAGTTAAGTAAACTTTGTATCATAGAAATATATATTTTTTTAATCAAATTCATACTTTTGTGTGTAACTCTATCAACAATTACTTTCTTCGTTTAAACAGTAAAAAGTTAAGTAAACTTTGTATTATAGAAATATGTATACATATTTAATTAAATGCATACTTTTATGTGTAACTCTATCAACAATTACTTTCTTCGTTTAAACAGTAAAAAAGTTAAGTAAACTTTGTATCATAGAAATATATATATATTTAATTAAATGCATATTTTTGTGCGTAACTCTATCAACAATTACTTTCTTCGTTTAAACAGTAAAAAGTTAGGTAAACTTTGTATCATAGAAATATATATTTTTTTAATTAAATTAATACTTTTGTGTGTAACTCTATCAACAATTACTTTCTTCGTTTAAACAGTAAAAAGTTAAGTAAACTTTGTATTACAGAAATATATACATATATAATTAAATGCATACTTTTATGTGCCTATAATATTAATTAAATGTATTTAATAATAGTAAGTCAACAGCATTGATTTTGCACAGGATTTTGCTTCAAATACTCCACTGTGCAGCGGTCAAAAATACATATTTTTTTCATATGGCGGAACTTTGTTGATTTTCAACTGGCCGTCTGTACGTCTGTCTGTCTATCTGGCCGACTGTCCGACTGTCTTCGTTCTAACTCCCGTAAATATATTCGGATTGCCCTGAAATCTTTGGATGTTATTAAGGTTCACCATAGCGCGATTTCTATTTCAAATGAAGTTTGTAGCATGTTTAGTTATGTTTTTACAGGGGCAGTCAAAATTATTCCATTACATTATGGCCAATGGTAAAAAATCGTTACAAATGGTTTTTAATGATGTTACACGCTTTCAAGCATAAAATAATTGACTTGAATTTATAAAGTGCACTAAAATAAGCATTCTTAAGAATATGCGGTGCAAAGAATAATTATTATTCATTTACAGGCCCACACAAAAAAATTCCGTTACATAATGATATGTGTGTGGGTGGGGAAGGGGGGGTGCGGTGTATTTTAATTATGTTAAACTATTTCATATATAATGGATTTGATATACGTCTCTGAGGTTTACTATATGTTATTTCATGCATAATAAGAAGTGCATAGCATTTGCATGGACACGCAAAATATTTCAGATACTATATTGTGACCGAAATACTGTACATAAGCGATGATTGCTGATAATGCTTTTTTAATTATGATATGCGCTTTTATGTTTCACTATATTTATGCATATTATACGGTCTGTAGAAATGTTATTGTTCATATACAGGGCTGCACAAAAGAATTCTTAAGGATTACTGATTATGAGCGTAAATTGCTTAAAGTTTTTTTTTTAAAGTAGTTATTCATTTTTACGCTGAACTGCATTTAGTTTACTAAGAAATTTGTGTAGAATATAGATACAATGATATGCAGGTTCATGCAAAGAATGGGACACAAAACCGTCTATGGATGATAATATTTGGATATCTGATTTCAGTAGTTTTAATAGTGATTTAGCTTAAATTAAATTTTAGCTAAATAATGGCGTGTAATAAAGATACTATTGGCTATGGCCCGTAACTGCTGAAATCAATTTTTAAAATGTTTCATGCTCTTTATAAAATGTTTTGTAGTTATATCATTTACCTTATTTCCCTAAATAACGAAGTTTTGTTAAAGCATTCATGAAGTGTTGGAAAGTTTTTCATAATCTATGCTTAACACATGATTTTTCTTTCATGCTCGGACTTCTAGTGGGAAATCCCATTTCTTCAACCGAGATTAGAAAATAAATTGCCAAATAGTCTTTAACACCTACGAGAGAAGCTTTTTTTTAATAATAGTTTTTTTTTTTTCAAAATAGAAATATTTGCATAAACTAATTGCTGAATTCTTTTAATTACCGTAAAATGCGACGAATAACGCGCATTTTTAATACCAAAAATAAGATCTAAATTGACAGTTGCGCGTTATATGCCAAATATAAAAATGCTAGATTTAAATATAAGGAAAAGATGAGCATAAAAAATTAGATTTATACAAGTACCGTAAATACCGTTTATTTAAAAGAAATGACATTACCTTATGAACTAAATAATTTTCATTATTTGGTAACATAAAAATTTCCTAGTATACTTCTTCTGTTACATCTTCTGGCACATCATCGAATTTTGTTTCATCTTCACCATCACTGTCAATCTGATACATAAATAAGTAATCATCTTCCGTTCTATATACATTGTTAGATATACTGCAACCTTTTAAATGACTTTTGAATTAGGTCGGGAATAACACTAAAACTATCGCGATCGTTCAAATGACCCTTTTTGAATTTTTTTTTTCGGAATTTCTCAAACTAAAATATTACGGAATTTCTTTATACTTAAATATATGAGCATATTATTTCTTAAAATGCCTCATTCCCGAGCTACATTTTTGCATAGAAAAAAATATTTTAGTCTTGACTACCGCAAGGGTCATTTGACCCCTGAATAAATTCGGCCTCGCGGCATTTCAGGATTAGGCTTCCTATGCAGAAATCGGTAACAGCTTCAACAATGAGTAATTGTTGAAAAGTACTAATTGCAGGGTTGACATAATAGTATCAAATTTTGACCAACTTGGCAGTATTTCGCAAAATTTGGCGACAAAAATAAGTTGCCATTATGATAGCTGGCTAATTTGACGAAATTCCCATTGAAACTCCATTGAATCCTTTCATAATAGAGCTCATCGCTATTTTATTTAAACTCCGTGCATATAAGTTTTTTTCAAAATCTATGGATCAGAATTTAAAGTGTAATGTACAAAAATGTACGTCTTTGTATCTTAATCCTGATGGTACTAATAAAATAATCGCCACTAGACGGCGCTGTGCTATCTGAGCTCCTAACTGCCCGATTTAAAAGTGCTTTAAAATGTCAAGAATTTAGAGAATTTAATTTCTGTATCCAGCTCTGTAAACTTTACATAGCCGGAGACGGAAATTAAATTCTCAGTATTTTTTCAGTATAGGGGCCTTGGAGAAATAGAGAAAGCATCCTTGGCGAAGAAGAAAATTAGGCAACATATTTCCACATTGCGAAATGTGTTCATCTATCATTGTGCAACAATTTATAAAAACGCTCATAGTCTTGCGCAGGTGTCTTTATATCTCATTTTCCATCATTTTTGACGGGCTATTATTCTAGTACACAGGATGTCCCAGAAGTAATGGGACAAACTGTAAGGAGAGGTAGGGGACATCACAAGGATTCAGATTTGCATAGCAACCCAGTGTCGGAAACGCTTTCCTGTCGCGGTAGTGTCGACACAAAACACACGAAAGAAAGGTCACGAACAGGGAGAGTAAACATGTTTATTATTCTTAGTACTGAAAAAATACCGGGACAATGCTGGAAAGTGTTGAGGAACTTGTTGCACGCATCGTGGCAGCTACAGGGGAAGTCCAGGGCACTCCCAGTATTTTCGAGAACATTAGATCTTTCATACGCCGGAGATGCGCTTCCATGCATCACGGCCCGGGGTCGTAATTTCGAACACCTACTTTGATGACGATCGTTGTCCCTTTAATGTTCTTTCTTCTTAGTTTTTGATGTACTAAGGATAATAAACAGGTTTTTTCCTCTTATTCGTATCCTGTCTTTCTTGTGTTTTGTGTCGTCACTCCCGCGCCAGGAAAGCGTTTCCGACCCTGGGTTGCTATGCAAATCTGAATACTTGTGATGTCCCCTACCTCTCCTTAAAGTTTGTCCCATTACTTTTGGGAGACCCTGTATATAATAACTCATTTCAAAATACTACATTTTAAAATTATTTTTTCAATATTTGGAGTTTTATAAAATATGGATCAACTTTTAGACGTTATAAAGAAAAAAATCTATTTTCACAATGTATTTATAGAATAACACGCATTTGAAATGAAAAAGAACAAATTTTTAGTGAATTAACTACTTCGTTCTTTAACCCTTCTGGACGGGAGCCTTTTACGAATTTTTTAATATTTTGTCACCGTTTTTTAAAAACAGAAATTTGTGTCTTACTGAATCGAGAAAATGCGCTGATTAAATAAGGCAAATTTTACAGTAAAATTTTACTGGTGAGGAAAAACAAGGATTCTGAGTGCTTTATGCGGCACGTATACGTGCCGCTCGTCCCCAAGGGGTTAAGGAAAGAGTGAATTTAACATAGTATTTTCCATAATTGAAGCCAGCGCCAAATTAACGCGTTGTAATGAAAATTTGTTGGAACAACATGAAATGCAGTTATGAAATTAGGTGTGATAGGAAAGATAAACATTGATAGCTTATAAAAGAGTTTTTCTAAATATTTTTGCTTTCATTATCGTTTGCTTTTAATGCATTATTCCAATTGTTTAAGTACAATGGTTAATATCTGACAACTGGATGAAGGCAATCTTTAGTAAAAAAAAATCTTTTTTATGCATCAGTTGCATTACATAATTGATAAACAGAATTGTTATAAAAGTTCCCTCATTTATCAAAAAACTAATAATCTTCGACAAAATTCATACTTTCGAATTTTCGAGCGATGTCCAAGTTTCGTAATCCTTTTGTGAAGTACTTTGAACCATTAGACATTTTATCGATCATTAGGTTTCTATACCCAAAAAATGTTCTACTTCTGACTCAAAGATTTTCAAACAAGAAAAGAATTTTGTTCTATTTTGCTACATCAGACAAAAGAAATATAACATGAAATTTAGCCTATAAAGTTATAAGTAATAAGAAGCATTTTCTTGTATAAATAAGTTATATATTTAATGGTTAAAAAGTTTTTGAGTATTTAAATCATTTCAAAATATAACTTTTTAAATATTTGGAGCTTCATAAAATATAGTTGAACATTTAGGCGTTATAAGGAAAAAGATATGTTTCCACAATATATTTATAGAATAACACATTAAGGTGGTCACCAGGGATGAGATTTCCGCGTTTTTGCACACCAGTATATTCTTAGAGAAAATGTAGTTCTCTTAAATCGCAAAAATGTTCCGATTAAATGAAACATCATTTTCTCTAACAAAATACTGGTGTGCAAAAAACGCGGAAATCTCATCCCTGGTGGTCACAATCTATATGGGAAAAATTTATTTTAACATTTTCTTATGGGGGACCCCTCTGAAAGTTGCCAATTAGTTAGAAATTGTGATTGGAAAAGTTTCAGCCCAATTGAATAATAATAACCCGTGCCTCATCGAGGTTGAAATCATGAAAAATCGTGATTTTTGGCGAAAAATTGTAGTTTTTCTTTCATTGAGTGAAAACTATTTGTTTTAAAAATCTGATTCTTGTTTTATTTCATAGAAGATGTTGTTGCCTTGAACTTTCACTCTCATCAAAACTTATATTTGATGACATTTACTATTTTTCAGGTCAGCTCGTGAACCATACTCTCAAACTCTGTATTTTTGAAAAAAAAATTGAAAAATGACACATGAATAATTTTGATTACTTTTGATAACTTTTTTGTATTATTTGAATTAAAAAGCAAATGAAATTCAACAATTTTTGTAACTTTAAAAATATTTGATGAATTTTAGTTAATTATTTATTTTCTAGTTCTGTGCCTGGAAAGAAAGATCTCTACAATTTCCTCTCATGTATTGCAGTTGAAGCGTATTTAAACGGAACATTTGAATTTCTATTCTTATTACAAGGCTGTTTTTGTTACCTACTAGAGATATTTATTTTCATTCATTCCGGCAGCCCCCCCCCCCTCTTTTCGGTATGATGGCAGAAATGCAAGATTTTTTTTAAATTGGCCACATGTCTCATCAAATCACGGACAGTAAGTTACCAAGTAGTTGTAAAGTTTTACGTGTTTTATTTTATAATATTCGCCAAGCGAAACGGAAGATCAGAGAAGCAATTAGAATTACAGTATACCCACCAGTTAACCACAGACATTAATTTTAAGGTGAACTGTAATACGACTCCGCAAACAACTATTTCGAAAACAAAGAAATGAGCTCATCAAAAACATATTTATAAATTCCAAATTAGAGGGAGCTGTTGTTCACAGTGATGATGGAAAACTACGTCCTCATTTGTTGAATAAAGAAAATGTAGAGAGGATAGCAGTTTTAATTAGTTGTGAGGATGAAGAACAGTTAATACAAGTTCCTCAGTTTGAAAATAGTATCGAAATAACTCAGGCAAAAGCTGTGTTTTCAGCAGTTGACGATGGGAGGAAGTTGATAAAATCCAGGCAGTGTGTTTTGATACCGCTGCAGTAAACGCTGGTCGCCTCAGACGAACCTGCATTTTGCTATAACAATTATTAAAGAAAATATTTTCTGATTGACCCTGTCGCCATCATAATTTAGAAATTATCCTAAAAGCTGTTTTTTTATAATGTGCACACAATTACTGCCCTCAGCTAGATATTTAAAAATAATTTTCAGATTGAGTGGTCTAAGTTAGTTTAGACTAAGTATAAAAATGCTATTGAAGATGAAATATTGGATATAAAATACTTAATTCAGAAGAAATTTCCAGTTTTTTGGCAGAACATTTAAAAAATTAACTGTGCAGGGATTATTATAAATAAATTATCCAATTTTGTGTAATTTTTATAAGATGTCTTCCCCCAAAAGACATTTTTTCAGAGAACCTGGTACTATTCATCATGCCAGATGGACGGCACAGACCATTTAGAAAAAAAAAAGGATAGAGCTTATTTTGCTTTACAGTATACCCATCACAATGCTCTCACTCCAACTTTGCCCCCAATCAAGTCTTGAAATTAATAAAATGACTTGTTGACTACAGAAAAATTGATAAATAGATTACAGACAAAGCACTCGCTATGTAATGATTAAGCACTCATTATATAATGATAAACCACCTTTGTATCTTAACTAGGATCAAGTTGCATTTTCATTGTCAGATGATACTTTGGAAAAAAAGTTAAAAAAAGCACAGCAGTAAAATTAATGTTATTAATGACGCTAATTAATGTCATTTGAATGTAAGAACAACAAAAGGTTTCGATGAAGTGGATTATTTTTTGGACAAAGAAGTTGACGTTTTTGTTTCATCTCAAACTGTAAATTTTAAGAGATTTTATATTAATATGCAATTTTTAAATAGGGATCCCAATGTATGTTGTGAAAATAAACATTATTTAGAAACAAAAAAATTTGTGAATGGTTTTAAGGTTGTTAATGACACAGATGAAAGGATAATAAAATTAATCTGAGATTTCAATTCTTGTTTAACAAAAGACGGTGAATAGAAAGAGTTTCTGCTAAAAGTTGTATCTGAATGTAGAAAAACTTTTCAAGACTCTTCAAAAGCCACCTTATCTAAGCCATTACCATCTTATTGTGTCAATTGTAAGGGATAATAATTTATTTTCTTTATAATGCTTCCTTTCTTGTAACACAACTTTAATAATAAAATGCATTTGCACATTATTTATTCTCATTTTTATACTTTCTTTACCCTTTTTTTCATTTAATTCTTTAAGTTTAGATTTCGATTTTTTTCATTTACGTTGGAATTGTTTTAAATTAAACTTTTATTATGTACAAAATGAAAACAAAAAGGTGAAAAGCAGATGAAATGGAATGCTACAATTTTTTTTTTCGCATTTTCATAAAAAGTCAATTTTTATTATTCATATAGAGTCTGGTCCTGAAAAATGCGCATATATTTAAATCTATAAATCTTTACAAAAAATGGTGTATGGTTCTTTAAGACAAAAACATTTTTTTATGAAATGAGACGAGTATTATGTTTTTAGGTTTAATTGTATGTATTTTATGAAGTAAAAACAGCATTTTTTGGTGAAAAATCACGTTTTTTTCAAATTTTGACCTCAATGAGGCACGGGTTAACATTATCCAAATGAGTTGAAACTTTGCCAATCTCATTTTCTAGACAATTAGCAACTTTCTGGGGGGTCCCCCGGAAAAAATTCGAAAATTGATTTCTTGTGACCACCCTAATAACACATATTTCAAAGAAAAAGAATGAATTTTCAATGACCTCACTTGTTTTCGTTTTAAAACAAGAGTGAATTTAACGATAAATTTTCCATTATTTTGGACCAAGCTAAATTAACTTATTGTAGCAGAAAGAAAACAAAATGATAGACAAAACAAGACAGACAGAATTGATACTATAACGTTTTTAGAAAACGCCAAAGTTTCATAATCCTTTTGTAAAGTATTTTGAATGATTATAGTTATTTCATCGATCATTAGGTCTCTATTCTCAAAAAAATCTCCTATTTCTAAGTCAAATGCTTTCAAACAAGAAAATAATTTTGTTCTTTTTATGCTGTATCATATAAAATGAATGTAACATCATATGTTGTTTATAAAACACAAAATAAGTAATAATAAGAATTTTCTTGTATAACTAATTTCTCTATTTAAAGGTTCACACATTTTTGAGTATGTAACTTATTTCAAGACATAATTTTTTAATTATTTTTTCAATATTGAAATTTTTAAAAATATATCTCAACTTTTATAGACGCGATAAAAAAAAAAAACTGTCTTTACAAAATATTTATAGAATAATACACATTTAAAAAGAAAAAGAACGAATTTTTAGCGAATTAACTTATTCGTTCTTTAAGGAAATGGTGAGTTTAACGGCTTATTTCCATAATTTTCCAAATTAACGCATTGTAATGGAAATTTGTTGGAACAACCTTAAATGCAGAAATGAAATTAGGTCTGGTGTGAAAGATAAACACTGGATGCTTATAAAACAGTTTTTTAATTATTTTTGATTTCATCATCTTGTATTTTTAATGTATTATTCCAGTTTTTAAGTATGATAGTTGATATTTTTGAAACTGAATGAAGAAACTTTTTCTTAAAAAAAAACTTTTAATCTATCAATTGCATTGGACAGTTAATGATCAGAACTGTTATAAAAGCCTCCTCATTTTTCATAAAACTAATAATCTTTGACAAATTTCATACTTCAGAATTTCCGAACAATGTCAAAGTTTTGTAATCCTTTTGTGAAGTATTTTGAATTATTAGACATTTCATAGATCATTAGGTCCCTACTCTCAAAGAAGGTTTTATTTCTGAGTCAAAGGCTTTTATAAAAGAAAAGATTTTTTCTTTTTTGCTACATCAGATGAAAGAAATATAACATGAAATGTAGCTTATAAAGGACAAAATTAGTAAAAAGAAGAATTTTCTTGTATAACTAATTTCTCTATTTACTAGTTGAAACATTTTTTAGTATGAATGTAACTTATTTCAAAGTATAAATTTATTAAATTATTTTTTGAAACATTGGAATTTTATAAAATAGAGCTCAACTTTTAGACTTGATAAGAAAAAGAAACTGTTTTCACAATTTATTTATAAAATAACATTCATATTCACTCAATAATACTGAACGAAAGAAAATTGAACGAATTTTCAATGAATTCACTTCTTCGAGTTATAAAACAAGAGTAAATTTAAGTTATAAACCAAGAGTAAATTTAAGTTATAAACCAATAGTAAATTTAAGTTATATACCAAGAGAAAATTTAACCGCGAATTATCCATATTCGGAACCCACGCTAAATTAACGTATTATAATCGAAATTTGTTCAAACAACATGAAATCAGGTCTTCTATGAAATATAAACACTGATAGTTTATAAAAGAGGATTTTTTTTAAAACTATTTCCGCTTTCATTGTCTTGTATTCATTGTCTTCATTGTCTTGTATGAACCGAACCGTTATGAAAGTTTCCTCATTTTTCAAAAAAACTAATAATCTTCGATAAAACTCATGCTTTCAAATTTATGAACGATGTCAAAGTTTCGCAATCTTTTTATGAATTACTTTGAATCATTAGACATTTTATGATCATTAAGTCTCTATTCTCAAAGAATGTTCTATTTCTGAGTCAAAGATTTTCAAACAAGAAAAGAATTTCGTTCTTTTTTGCTGCATCAGACAAAAGAAATATAACATGAAATGTAGCCTATAAAAGGCGAAATAAGTAATAATAAGAATTTCTTTGTATAACAAATTCCCCTATTTACCGGTTCAAGCATTTTTGAGTGTGTAACCCTTTATAATATTCAGACCTTTATAATTCTTCTTGCAATATCGGAGTGGCATTTAATGAAATTCATAATATATTCTCTAAATTCTCGACAAGAAAAAAGCAAGAAATGAATATCATGCATCCAGCATAGATTATGGAAATACTTTCCAAAAACAGTAAAGATACATTAAAGTTTTTTAAGGTAAACGATGGTTTCTAAATAAACAATTTAGAAAACGTATAACAGATTTGAAATCACAATCTCTGCAATTACCATCAATAATTGGAAAAATAATCTAATTATTTTGTGAAGCCGTGTATATGATCTATAAATTGGTATGTATATTACATGGTATGTTAACAGTTAGTGCAATTAAACACATAACACAGTTCAAAATTTCTATTCAACTACTTCCATCAAGAAATGGAAATATACGTGAGATCTTTTTGCTGCCCTGTATATCCTCTATGGAATTTAGGCACAGGAAGCAATATTTAAAAAAAAAACAGATAAATATTAAAACATGTACCACACGCGTGCTTGCACCAGTTATTGTTCATAATCAATACAATAGCCAAATGTTTTTATGTGTCCCTGTAAATGAACGATAAATTATACAGACACCAGATTCTACAGTAAGCACATTGTATAGCACCTTACTGATATATATAAATTTTGATATGTTTAAAATAGTATAATATCATTTATATACACAGTAAATGTATTTTACCATAAACCGTAATGTATCGGAATCTTTTGAGAGTATCTGTACATGAGCTGAAACGCTACACACTTCACTTTCAATCCAGAACATGCCACAGTAAATCACAATAACATATTCTAATTTCATTGTCATCTGACTATATTTATGTGATGTAGAGCACGGAGCAAAAGACAAGCATAAAGCATAAAAACACTTTCCAACTATGTTGGGATGCTGAAACGGCACCGAAAAACTTGCGATAAATCACAATAAAACTTTCTATGAATCATAAAAGCAAAAGAAAATACAGGATACGTTTCTGCCTGGAAATTTTAACAGCCTGTTATTAGCCATTGTAAGCATGTGTCTATAAATGAACAAGATCACAAATGAACAGAAGGTCAGAGAGTGGAGGTTACAAAGAATGCGAAATGTGGCGTTACCTGAAATGTAAACACCAATCACAAAGGAAGTGGATATCATTCCAAAAATGGTAGAAAAAATTAACAATTTCCTTTACAATTTTTTTCAATCATTTTGGCAACACTTTCCTCTTTTGCTGTAGTCCTCTATGACAGGTGTTTACCTTTTAGCTAGTGCCACCTGTTGCATTATTTCTAAGCTCTCCTCTCTCATGTCTGCCCTTCTATTCATTTTGACCTTGTCACCTCACGTACACGTGTTTACGTTGGCTCATGACGGGCTGTTAAAATTTCCCTTCCGAAACTCGCCCTGTGTGGTTCTTTTATTTTTATTGTGTTTCTTACAAAGTTTTATAATTTAATTATGTTGAAATGTTAAAAACTACTTCCACAAGATAATTATTGAGTAACAGACGTTTGAAAGAAAAGTAAAATCCTGAGATTGCTCTTTTTAATTTTTCTGATTTAGTACTTTTGCTATCACTCATTGTACCCTTATATTTAACTCAACCTGGTTTTTGCATATAAAGATTGAATTTCGCAATCGATTTTTAATCCACTTACTGATATGGATATCAGTATAGAATTATACTGAAACACATTTAAAACATTTTTCGTGAATTGTTTAAACTACATTCGAAGATTTACATAATCATTTAATAAATTTAGAAGGATTGAAGGATTTGGAAGAAATAGTTAAATTTGAATTTATAGTGATTTTGTTCAATATTTATAATCCCACTCAAATATTTTATTTTGAATATTTTTCTTAGTATTTTGTTAAATTAGGAAATGTACAAATATGTTCTTACAATAGAAATATAGAAATATTTTCAAATTGAAGAATTCCCCACTCTCTCCTCCCCCAAGCCAAGAAATTTGAAAAGATGCAAAGGCAAAATAAATCATCCTTTCAAAAATATGTTTGTTTTGTGTAACCAATAATGGTTTTGGAACAAGATAAAGTAATGTATCATATATATATAACTCATTTTAAACTGTATTACAACCAGGGATGCAAGCGCTGCGCCACAAATGGCTGATTTTAACCACTAAAGTTTAATAGTATTCTTTGGTTTATTAAATCTCAGAGATCTTGCCAATAAATAGGGCGGGAAAAACTATTAAAATTTAGTGGTACAAATAGTTCATTTTTGGCGCAACGCTTGCATGCCTGATTACAACTAATCGATGTATTAACACTAGAATGACGGAACGGTCCAATTTGGCATCTATCGCTGTTTGCGACTTTGTATTTTCTATATTAATGAAGTATATATTTTGATATTTCATGACTTTTATTTATTTGGCTTACTGTCACTATATTTGAAATAAATTCTTCCCAACTTCAATAGAATCACCGATTTCAAACAATATACCTAGAATGAAGGTAAGGGCATAATCGGCCCCTAATAACATTCCTCTCTTTTCGCATTCGCATCTCACTGTTTCATTCTTGGAATGACCTTGTAAATCGCATTCCCAGTAGTTCAAGTTCATTTTCCTTGTTCACATCCTGTTTACATTCTCCTTCCCTTCGTAAAATGGGTTTTACCGGCAGATGAACTCGACTGAGTGTTGCCCCTGAAGATCCACCTGACCAATAGAATGAGGACATATTGTTAGTTACTGAAGTGACAAAGAATATAAAAGATGGCTTGTAAACGTGAACTCACTCACGAAGAGATTTTGAAGGAATTGAGAAGATTATATGAAATGGAGTCATGTGACAGTGATGAGAGCAGTTTAGATGGTGATAAAGAATATAATCCTCCAATAGAAGGCACAGAAAGTAGCAGTTCCACTGATAATGAAATTGAAAAAATTTCTCGAAGTACTGTTTCTGTGCAAAGTTCTCAAGAATGCAGAAATAAGATTACGATAGTAGAATCTAGTAAAAAATACAGAAAAAAAAATCCGCATGGCTGATAATTTTTTATCATCTAAATTGCAGTGAGCAGAAAGCAAAGTTATTTATGAAAGTGATTCCGATGGTGATTATTCTAAAAATACTTCCCAGCCTATTACATCCACGGCACGAGGACGAGCGCAATCTCAAACGCGTGGTCAAAACCTTCCTAGGAAAGGAAAACATCTATTGGTCTCCCTAGTCCACCTTTAATTGGGCACGTAGAAATTGCCGTGAACAGTTTGGAAAGTGAACTACTAAACTTCTGCTACTAAAGGACGTCGTGCTACACAGAACATATTGCGGGAATCGCAAGTGCCGACCTTAGATGCAAAAAAGGAATATAAATGCAGATTAAGTAATTAGTACGTGGCGACTAATGTTCAGTCATGAATTGGTGCACCATATAAAACAATGTACCAAAGCAGAAACGCGCCGTCAACTTGGAAATTACACTTGGACAGTAACATTAGATGGATTGGACGCTGTTTTTTCCATCATGTATGCAAGTGGAGTATACGGAGCAAAGAACTTTACAGTAAATACATTATGGTCATCAGTTTAGGGACCGCCATTTGTTTCAATAAATATGCCAAGAGATCGTTTCAAAGAAATTATTCAATTTTTGTGTTTCGATTTGAAAACAGAAAGATCAGAGAGATTGCAAACAGATAAGCTCGTAATGGCGTCGACGCTGTGGGATTCGTTCACTGAAAACAGTCCATCATGCTACAAACCAGGAGAAAACCTCACGGTTGATGAACAATTGCTGCCGTCAAAAGCCAGGAGTTGTTTTACTCCGTACATTCAAAATAAACCGGACAAGTTTGGTATAAATTTTGGCTACTTCTCTGTGTATATTCGAAATATATCCTCAACAGATTTCCGTATACTGGCCAGGATATCAATAGACCCGCAGATCAAGCTGCATGAACATGCAGTGATGGGACTTACTCAAGGATATTTAGGGACAGGTAGAAATGAAACTACTGAGAATTATTTTACATCGGTAAAACTGTGTGAAAAATTGAGAGCCAACAAAACAAGCTTAGTTGCGATCTCAAAGAAGTGCCACCAATGGCCAAGACAGGGAAGCAAGTATACTCTAAAACTTTATTAAAAAAGGACCATGATATAACTTTCACGTCATATCAGGTAAAGACGAAAGAACATGTTCTGTTACTAAGTTCATCTAACCCCAATATTACCATCAACAATAACGAAAAAAAAAACATCCAAGACAGTCCAGTTTTATAACCAGACAAGTATGGAGTGGACGTTGTAGAACAAATGTTACGCCTGTATTCCACTATATATGGAATACGTCGTTAGCCTATGCACATCTTTTATAATGTTTTAGATATGTAAGCACTAAATGCTTGGATTTTATATAAAGAAGAGACGGGGAGGGAGAAACTCAGTCGGAGAAATTTTATTCTGTAATTGTGTGAAGAGCTACGCGCTCCATATACAGCATCCAGATGCGGTACATCCTCTAATGAGTCTCCAACCAATGACATAAAAGACAGCAGCGGAACGAAAATGCAAAGTCCAAACAAGCTTTGCCCAAATGCAAAGTCCAAACAAGCTGCAAAGGAAATCATACAAGGAACACTTGCTCGAATGAAAAGACCAGTTTGCGGCAAATACGGATCTACAGAAGTTTGATGTACCAATTGCTTAACCCCTTCGGGACGGGAGCCTTTTACGAAATTTTTAATCTTTTATCACATTTTTTTAAAAACAGAAATTTGTGACTTCATGAATCGAGAAAATGCGCTAATTAAATAAGGGAAATTTTACAGTAAAATTTTACTGGTGAGGAAAAACAAGGATTCTGAGCGCTTCATGCGGCACATATACGTGTCGCTCGTCCCCAAGGGGTTAAGAATGCATAAAGTGTAAAGTTTAAAGAAATAAAGCTCAGTATAAAGGTTATTTGCCTCTTTCGTTAATTTTCCTCATTTTTTTTATTACTTAGCTACCCTACTCAAGAGATCAAGAAACATCGAGGGGTCAAATTGGCTCCTTCCGTCTTTCTAGATATAAAGCAAGTTGCCGTCTTTCTAGTGTTAAATGAATTTTATAACAAGTTATTTTAATGGTACTGATAAGTACCATTAGTAGATAAAGGGTTCAGATGTGGAAGCCACCGAATTTTGACAAAAGAAAATGTTTAAAAAGGAACTGTTGCTTTGAATTTATAATAAACCTACAAAAATAATTACAATAAAAAAATCATCTTACATTGGATTGTATAATTCTTAAAACAAGTATTATTTTTAACCTGAATTTAACAAAATACTATTTCTATAAAATTTTACTGCTCAAATTATTAAAAACGTAAACTATATTAATATTCATCTGTTGACTGTTCGGCACTTTGTGATAACACTTTGTGAAGAATGGTACAGAATTTCCAAAACTCTTATCGAAAACCTCATCGTATACATGGAAAACAGATGTGTATCAGTCTTAATTATTCGAGGGGAGAACACATAAAAAACATGTATCATTCTCTTCAAACAATATATTTTTTCGTCATTATTAGGTACACGAATTGGTGCGGAGCATCTCTTTATGTTATTTATATCATTTCAACCAGCTGAATTTGCGATAAGTGATGTTTTAGAGTCTTATATTTTGTATTAACCTAAGTATGTGTACTTCTAATTTTATACCCATGCATGGATGTTTTGCATTGTTTTCTTTGTTAGGTAGCTTTCATTACAAAAAGCTACCTATTGCAGCCGTTCGGAGGAAGCGATTTCAAAACATTTTGGTATATTTTCATCGATCATGACCCCCAGACCACGAAACCACCCTCCATTCAAAATTGATATATATATATATATATAATATAAGTTTTCTTTTTAAAAATAAGGAATATGAAAGCTACCTCTTCCTTCCGGCACTGGCCGGAAAGATGGGTCGATTGTAATGAAAATTTAGAATATATGTTTATAAATTTTTTGAAGTTGCTTGTATTCAGTATTTATTATAAGTTTAGAAAAGATGTTACGATGTCGTAAACTTAGAGTTAAAGTCGCCTTGGAATAATTGCAACAATTATCTAAAAATGATTCAGAAAGTGACAATAATGATGTTTTTCGATTTTTAATAGCGAGGATGAAACTCTGCCTGTAAATGAAGGAAATTTGAATTCTAATGAAAAAAAAAATGATAGTGACGATCACTCGGCCAGTGTCCTAAACTCACAAGGCCTTCTCATCGCAATGATGTGTATACTATTAACAATTTGTACACAACATTGGGGCTGTCAGAAGCATTGGAATCCCAAAACACCAGCCTTGAAGGTGTAAAACATTCAAGAAGAAAAATATCAGTCTCCATAAAAATGTCAAAATCGGAATTGCATGCAATTACTGTACTAGCACGTAAAAAAATCAGTCTAGCTGTTTACCAGGGGAGTAAATATAAAACTGTTTTGATGCTCAGTATAGTCTACATCCTGCTATTAAAGTGTTAAATAATTCTAAAAAAAAAAAAAAAAAAAAAAAAACTGATGCACTTGCATATTACAACGCAACTAAATTCGGTGTAGATTTGATTGACCATAATACAAGGAAGTATATTCTCAAATATGCTTCACGTAAGTGTCAAGGGCATGTATTTTATAATATTTTGGATCTTGCCGCTATCAATGCTTGAGTTTCATGTAAAGCCTTTACTGGAAAACCTCATAGAAAAAGTAAATTTATTCAAGACTTAGTTGAAGAATTGCGAGCAAAGTTTGTTTTCTCAATGGAAAAAAAAAAAAAAAAAAAAAAAAAAAAAAAAAAAAAAAGGTGTCATTTGGCTGCGAAGCAAGCACTGAAAACGATGGAAAACCATAAACTAAGCATAACCGAAACTGATGTCGCACTTTAAAATTTGAAAAAAATGCTCAGGATGTTTTTTTTTTTTTTTTTTTTTCACAAATTTACGGTATATGTACGGGTTTATTACCCAGTTTTCGATGCATACAATAACATGGATTAAACAAATATGTAAAACTAGTAAATAACTAGTATTTGTTTTATGTACTTCTTTAAATTATTCTTAGAAATTATGTCTAAACTTATTCAAATGAGATAATCTATTTTATATTAAAAGTATGAATTTATTTTTGTTTGAAATATATGTTATTATACTTAAGGGAATACAATTATGAATAATATCATTTTCTAAAGTGTTAGGTAATTTCTGGTGACTTATACATAAAATGCAATGTAAACAGTGAGAAATATTGATTATTATATAAAAATATAATGTCTTAGTTAACTAAATTAAACATTTGTGCCTATTTGTACATTTTCTCTACTAGGGTCAAAATGACCCGCTACGCGGTTCTAGGTATATCGAAAGTCCCGCGGTTCTAGTGTTAAAATTTTTAATTTGTAACATTATTTA
This sequence comes from Maratus speciosus, assembly GCA_963932465.1. Classification (NCBI taxonomy): domain Eukaryota; kingdom Metazoa; phylum Arthropoda; class Arachnida; order Araneae; family Salticidae; genus Maratus; species Maratus speciosus. Next base: position 196,381,827 of record OZ010794.1, read on the forward strand.
TTTACATAAAGATTGCAACTCAGTTTTATTATTTATCAGACGTTATTGTTAAATATATGTTTGCAGCTATGTCGGTCAGACTAATCCATTTAATGGAAGCCCCAGTTAAAATGAAGCTATCATTTGAGATTCTTATGCTTAGTATTACGGAATGAACTAGTATGTTGTGGCCATCACAAAACTTTCTTCTATATAAATCACGTCAATTAAATCATTTAAATAATACAAGAAATTACATTAATTTTCCACCAATTCATATCAAAGTATATCTGAATTTGAAGTTTCGTGAAAATTCGTGCATTAGTTCTTGAGATAGAGCTATAGAAAAATTCTGAAAAATGTAGCATAGCAATGCCCCGTATTGAGCGATTTGCACCAAAACATAAACAGCTCTACCTGATATCAAGGTATACCTGAATCTGAAGTTTGATAAAAATTCGTGCATTAGTTATTGAGATAGAGCTATAATGGAAATTCTGAAAAATGCAGCATTGCAGCGCCACCTGTTGAGCGATTTTCACCAAAACATAAAGACCAGTAATTCATATCAAGATATTCCTGAATCTAGAGTTTGTTGAAAATCCAAACCTTAGTTCTTGAGATAGAGCTATTGCGGTAATAGCAACAAATGCAGCATAGCAGCCCCACCTGTTGAGCGATTTACACCAAAATACATAAAACGTCAATTTCTGTCAAGGGCTAACGGAATCTGAAGTTTGATGAAATTCCGTGCATTAGTGCTGGAGATTGAGCTATTGTGAAAATCGTGAAAAATGCTGCATAGCAGCGCCACAATTTCAGCGATTTACACCAAAAACTAATCAGCACCAATATTTATCAGAGACTAACTGAATATATATTTTTATTAAATTCCGTTCAATAGTTCTTGAGATAGAGTGCCCACAAGATTTGTGTCACACACAGACAGACAGACTCACAAAAACAGACATTTTGTAGAAGCATGTTTTTCGGGTTTTCAGACCTCTAAAACGTGTAAATCCGTCTAAAACCGGAATTTGAAAATTGTTATGAATCCAATAGTTTATTCTTGTAAAGATAGAAGAAAGTAACGAGTTAAGATAAAGCTATTAATTGAGGTTCTTATGCTTAGTATTACGGAATGAAAAATCAACAAAAATGATTTCACTTTGACGCAATCGTATAGTATTGATTGCGTACCTATTGCTCCCCTGAGCCTAGGAAAAAATTTCAAAATTTCCTTCTCAAAATTTACATCTCTCATATCAATATTCACCTTTTAAAAACATTGTAACGCGAATATGTTATAAATAAGTATGGGGCATTCTCACAATCTTTTGACTTTCGGGAATAAAAATCTGGTGAAATTAAATTTGCTAAAATAACATTTTAATCTGATAGACGAATTCCTTAATGATTCAAAATAAAGAAAAAATTGTAAGCAGCGAATTTTTTTAATTTAACTTAGGTTTAAGTTAAACTTGCGAGTTTAATTTTCCTTACCATTTTACCACTATAACTTTATATTTTCTTCTAAATTTTTACTTATAATGAATTTGCATAGAACCCACAGGACATTCAAATAAGAAATAATAACAATGTAGTATTTTTTGTACAAACTTTTTGTATAATGTTGTCTTAAAGGGGTGTTAAAGAAGGGACCGAAGGAAAACTAGACGGATGTACCAATCCCAAAACTTTCTTCTATCTCACACATGTTAATACTTCAAAATTCGCTATCACACAGCCAAAATTAAATGGCAATCTATGCATCTCATGATGATTCTAAAGATATGAAATTCCTTGCATTAGTTCTTGAGATATGACTATTGCTGAAATTGTCTAAATCCAGCAAAATGCTGCCTAGCAGCGCCACCAATTGGGTGATTGATACAAAATCCTAGTCAGCAATAATTTATGTCAATATCTGACTGAATCTGAAGTTTGGAGAAAATCCATGCATTAGTTTTTGAGATAGAGCTATTGCGAAAATAGTGAAATTTCCTGCATAGCAGCACCACCTATTGAGTGATTAACACCAAAACCTAATTAACAAAAACTTGTGTCAACATATAACTAAATCTGAAGTTAGATGAAAATTCGTCCATTACTTCTATAGATAGAGCTATTGAGGCAATCGTGAAAAAGGCAGCACAGAAGCGCCACCTGTTAGGCGATTTACATCAACACATAATCAGGAGCAAGACATATCAAGGACTAACTTAATCTGAAGTTCGTTGAAAATCCGTGCGTTAGTTCTTAAGATAGAGCTATTAGGGAAATCGTGTAAATCTTGCAAAATTCATAATAACAGCGCCACCTCTTGGGCGATTTACACCAAAACGTAATCAGCATCAACTCATATCAAGGACTAACTCAATCTGAAGTTTCATCAAAATCCGTGCATTAGTTATTGAGATAGAGCTATTGCGAAAATCGTGAAAAATGCAGCATAGCAGCGCCACCTGTTGAGCGATTTACATCAAAAACTAATCAGCCTCAATTTGTATTAGGGACTAACGGAATATAAATTTTTATTAAATTCCGTGCATTGGTTCTTGAGATAGAGCGCCCAAAAAATTTGTGTCACATACACACAGACAGACAGACAGACTCATAGACTCACAGACAGACATTTTGCAAAAACATGTTTTTTGGAATCTCAGACCCCTAAAAAGTGTAAATCCGTCGAAAACCGGAATTCGAAAATTTTCATGAATTCAATACTTTCTTCTTGTAAAGATAGAAGTAAGTAATAAACAAGTTGGAAATTGCTCGTCAAACGTGGCAAATGAGGTGCGTTCGTACTATAACTAGTTTTTGCCGAAACGTCAGTGAAGGCTTACTGTGGAGACACGAAAAGTTTTGATTTCCGTTTGTCTGTCTGTCTGTCGGTCTGTCTGTCTGTCCGTCTGTTCCGCGATAACTGCCGCAAAAAGCACCCGATCAGCTTGAAATTAATTGGGCATATTCGTGAGATACCCGGACGTAGCTGTATAGTTTTTCGTTAAATTTGGTTCATTCGTTCGGAAAATATGGAAGATTTTATTTTTCTTTATAATGCTTTTCTACGGCAAGTCAGACGATTTTCAAATTTCCATTTGTTGAAAGAAAATGGCACGTTTGATTAATGGATTTAAATGTCAAATTACGGATACTAAAATTCCAAATAAGGGTTTTAAATTATTCCTATTATATTGAAGTTTTATCAATATATCTATCAGATTTTTTTATTTACGTGTATAATGTTTTGAGAACATTTATACATGTATTCCAATAATATAAAGAATTTTTAAATTAATTTTCTTGTTTTACATGATACATATTTCTTTTTTTTTTTTCCTTTCTTCGTTGCCTAGCGACTGTTATTCGTAGCCTATCATTGCGTCAAATAAGAATGAAGTTAGTAAATTACGTTAATTTTGTTGCAGGTACTATTAAAAGGCTATCACAAAAAATATTTTATCGCGCCAAATCGATGCAATTTATGCAATTAACAGTGGGCACGATAATGAATTATTTTCCAGTAGATTTATAGATCTCCAGATATGCATATTTTGGGGGTCTTTTAATATGTTATTGCTATCGTATGGATTAGGGTGTTTAAACTAATGTTTAACCATGCTATAAGTGAAAAAAAAAGTACAGTTAAAGGCATGTAAATCCTTTTTAACACTTTCCAACATGGATGAAAAGTATTTATGACTTCAGTTTTTCTATCTGTCGCCTGCCGTGTTTCTCTACGTGCTCTAACTCGCGTAAATATAGTCGGGATTACATGTAATTGATATACGTTATTGAGGTTTGCCAAAGTATGTTTGGTATTAAAAATGAAGAGTGTAGCATTCATAGCTTAATTACAGGGGCACTCAAAACTATTCCGTTACATTATAGTTTTGGGGAAAAATCGTCTGCGGTGTATTTTAATAATGTTACACAATTTTAAACGTAATGAAATTTATATACTTTATTAAGGTGCACTAGAACCTGGTTACTATAAAATATGTTATGTGTAGCACTTACAGCATGCGTACAGGGAACTCAAAAGTATTCATAATATTACAATCTTTGAAGAAAATCCTTTTGTGGCGTTTTTTAATGATGTTACTCTGTAACAAAATAATAAAATTGATATGTATTTTTGAAACATTTTTGTAGTATATGGGGTGCAAAGCATATATTTTTTTTCAGGGTCACACAAAAGTGGTCGATTAAAATGTGGTCTACGGGGGAAAAAAACTCTTCACAGCTTATTTTAACACATTAGCGACGGGAAACGAGAATTCTCGTTTTTATTCAGAATACATCATTGGCTAAGGGAGTGACTTCTACCTTACAGAAAAGACATTTATATTGTGTTGTCCATATTTTTTATAGATTGTAAGACATTATATATTACATCCGTACATTGAAAGATATTTACTGCTGCATAAACATGAAAAACATATCTCAGAAACCAATTTCCGAGACACTTTCAGAAGAGGGAGGAGCTTCTACTGTTTTTAAACCCAGATTTAATTAAATTGCCTGTCGTCAGTGTGTTAATTGTGTTGCACTAATTCAAACATTATGAAATTAAATTACATTACTGTGGTTGACTACAAGAAGCTTGAATATGATTTGTATCGTATTTATCGTTCATTTATAGGGTCACATAAAAAATTTCGGATACAGTTCTGGTCTATTAGGGATGATTGCTGAAGAGCATTTTCGATTATGGTGTGCATTTTAACGTTAAGTAAATTTGTGCTTAATAAGTAGTGCTTAAATATTGTATAGACCATGTACAGGGATACACAAATGAATTCGTAAGTATAAATGAAAATGAGCGCAAATTGCTTCAGTGTGTTTTTTTTTTTTTTTTTTTTTTTTTTTTTTGAGTTATGTATTTCCCAGCCCAATTACATTTAGTATACTAACAAATGTTTGCAGAATTTAAATAGAACCATATACAGGACTCCGCAGAAACTGGATATATGGTGCACACTATGCATACTAATCCCCGGAAATGTGATATGAGCAGTTTTAAGAGGGTTTTTTGTCTGCATTAAATTTAAATGTTATAGACGACGCGTAAAAATCTTCACGTAATATACAGGGCTGTAGAAAAGAATTCATGTACGTTTCCGTCTATTGGTAGAATTTACTAAAGGACATTAACACAATTAATTGATAATTACAAATGTAAATTAAATTACACTACGAAGGGGTTCAGGGGGGCTCTGCCCCCCTGAAGAAATCTACTTTATTATCTAAAAATTACCAGAATAAGTAGCTCATGAGATTTTCAGAATACCATTACATAACAAGGGGTTTAATTTAACGCTTCTAATGTCAGAAACCTTCGAAATATTTTTTCGTTTTATAAATGTTTATGTAATTTCAAAACTTTAAATTTCGTTTTTTGTAGAAAGATTAATATTACTCAAAGGTTGCTAAACACAATGAATTGTAGAGCTGACGTTGAGGCTCCTGATCTGCAGATTTACTAGTTTTATAATTATTTTTTATACCCCATATTGTACTGAATGTATAATTTTTTGCACTTCATAAAGTTCATAGTCTGTAGCATCATTAAAATGCACTTGCAATAACTTTTTTTCCCATTCCCCGTAATGTAACGGAACACTTTTGACTGTCCCTGTAATTAAACTATACATTCGATTTTCCTAAAATTGTAAATGGCTCGACAAAATTTTGCAACAATTATATATTTAAAATTTAAGACCATTCGGAAGGCTGTAACATCATTAAAATGCACTTGTAATAATTTTTTCATTGGCCGTAATGTACAGAAAAACTTTTGACTGTCCCTGTAATTAAACTATACATCCAATTTTCATAAAATTTGAAATGGCTCGACAAAATTTTGAAACAATCATATATTTAAAATTTCAGACCATTCGGTTGGGTAGTTTTTGCTCTGTTATATGCGGACAGGCAGGCAGACAGACAGACAGACAGACGGACGGATGGACTAAACGACGACTATAGGTGCTACGTATTTATATAACTACGAACGCACCTAAAAAGGGGGATGGTATAGGAAAAAAGGGACGGTAATGGGAAAAAAAGGGATGGTAAGGATGGGAGGGTAAGGAAAATTGCCACTATTTTTATGCAAATCATGTTAAGATTAAATGATAGCCACAATATTCATTGATTTTTAGAAACAATTATTTACATTGGATTAAATTAAAAAAATGATAATAATAATTTACCCCGAAAAGTGCAAGAATAAACCTTGGGGACCTTAAGTCTACCAATAAAGATACGATGCTTGAAATCGATTTTTAAATGCTGATTTAAATTCTGCAGTAAATTTCCTGTCAAAGAATTTTAGACTTTCTTTCTCTAGCATACTTCTGCATGAGAAAAAACTTGAAAAAAATTCTGTGGCTGCATCTGCAGTGATTTTCTGTATTAGTTTAGAAGAGGGACGGTAAGGAATCTAAAACCCAGGGAGATATTTCGAAAAATAATATCAACCGTAAAAATGTATGCAGGTTAATTTCTTGCTACATATTTATATAAAAAAAATGTCCTAGTTTTGGTAAAAAAATTACATCGAATTACTTTTATTGAGACAATTTTATATAGACAGCTTCAAACTTAAAAATCAGCATCTGGGACACTGGGCGGTATAGGTGATTTCCTGGTATTTGGGCCCCCAACATCGTCCAAAACCTATTTATCTCGTTAATATTGTTATGCAATCATGCAATTGGATGTTCCCCAGCATATGAAAAAAAAAACCCGCAAGAATATGCACTAAAATAAAAATTATTATTCAGGCACATAAAAGTCAAAAGATTGTGAGAATGCCCCATAGATTTCCCAAGTTGATTTCCATTTGTCAGCTACAACTTTGCATGTGGACATTCGCAGTCTTGACTTGAGATTCTAACGGTATGACCAGTGATCAAAAATTCCAGAAAAATTTTAGAAACATTCGTAGCAAAATATCCTGATTTATCAAATATAATGATAGTTTTCATTTAAAAATTACGTCATTTTCACTCACTGAAATATTTCGGCAAGCATCTCGAATTCAATATTAGCGGAATGAAAAAACATTGATTTGAAACAGTTTTACGAGAAAAATGAGTGTTTATTAAAGCATGACGTTATATTCGGACAAAAAAAAAATTAAGAGTTATTTTGAACTAGCAGACCCGCCCGGCGTTGCCCGGTGTTTGTTAATAATAACCTTTAACAAAACTTAAGTTTGTATGATTTTTTATCGTTGGAAATTCTTTTAAGTGAACCTAATTTCGGAGGCCCCATTGCCTTTCGCAGCGTTTAGTGTGTTCCCATCAAACTTATTTCCGAAAGAACCTGTAATCTAGATCCCCACTACCTATGGCAGAATTTACCGGAAGTGCCCGCATGTGCCGGAGACAATCGAAAACCAAGTTGAGTGAGCCAGACCTCGTAAGAATCAAGCTCACAGAATCAAAAAAAAAAAAAAAAGCATTATTAATGTTAGAAAATGTTGGTAACTAAAGTCTAAGATAAAATTTCATAATACAGAATGTAGCTGAATTGTAATCTAAGTTGAAGGAAGCAAATCCCGTTGAAATTGGGCCCTTAAACCACAGGAAATAACGCGCCACCAAGGGGTGGAAGATGCCTCCTCACCTTGTAAATTTCATGAATTAGTGTTAGCATTAACATAATTTTTAATAAACGGGTGAAATCCCTTATCTAAAGTTACCTTTAAAGTAACGCGGTTTTTAATTTACGGCTGTAATGAGTAGATGTAAGTTGATGGTGAAAGGAGATTAATGTTCGAAAAAGGTGATAGCTGAGGCATAAAGACCGGACTCTTGGGACAGGGACTTAACTGGAATGTAGTTGTGTATAACAGAACGTTTTAGGGGTTTTAAAGTATCTAGAAGCGGCTAAAACTATGTTAAAGAAAATTGCAATGGAATAAGACAGTTTTTAAAGAAGCTGCAACAAAGGCTCCCAGAAGACGATTACTATTCAAAATTGGTGGTAGCTGAAGTCTGCAATTTTTTTTTGTCTTTCATGTAGTAGATGGAGAACCTAAGATGTTGTTCGTGAATTGGAGCATTTTTAAGGGAGCTATAACAAGGGGCCCAAAAGGGCATAACTGATAGTTGAGAGCAAGGCCCTAAAATGAAAACATGTTTAAATGTTTTAGTACTTAGCGTTTTAGACCTTCAATTAGTCAAAATAAATCACAGGGTATGAAATAATCATTAGAAAAATATTTTAAAGTGTGGTAAATGCTTAAAAAGGGGTCCTAGAGCCCCAATAAAAATATTAGGGTGCTGGTCTAGGGGGAAGAGTCCAAGACTCAATTTTTAAATTATGCAATGACAAGCTGAGAAAAATAGGGTGTAAAAAATGCATAGAAACTAGAAAATAATTAAATGGAAAATTGGTTCCAAAAATGAATATCTGATTAAGAGAGGCAATTTATTAATAATTTATGGTGCTAAAGCTTGAAGGGGCCTTGTACCGGGCCCCAAGGGGGGAGGGACTTAAGTGGCATGTAGTTTGGTATAAATACACTTTTTAGTAGTTGTTAATGTAATCTGAGGACGCTAGAGCTATGGTAAAGGAAACTGCAAGGAATTCGGATCATTTTTAAAGAAGATGCACAAAGGGCCTCAAGACGATTTATATTCATAATTGGTGGTAGTTGAAGTCTGAAATATTTTTTTGTCGTTCATGTAATAGCTGGAGAACCTATAAGAAGTTGTTAGAAAAAAAAAAGCTAGTGAATCGGACTATTTTTAAGTGAGCTATAATAGGGGACCCAAAAGGGGCCAACTGATAGTTGAGAACAGGGCCCTAGCATGAAAACATGTTACAACGTTTTATTACTTAGCGTGTTAGATCTTCAATTAGTCAAGATTAAGCATAGGGTATGAATTAATCATTAGAATATAATTTGAAAGAAAATTGAGGAAATGTTTAAAAAAGGGCCCTAGGGCCCCAATAAAAATATGTGAGTGTTGGTCGAAGGAGGAGAGTTCAAGATTCAACTTTAAAATTACGCACTACGAAGGTGAGAAAATTGGGGTGTGAAAAACGCATCGCACACAAAAAATTTAAGGGGCCCTGGATCGGACCCTATGGTACCCTAGACGGTTCCATGGTCTTAACTGGAATTTAGAAACGGGAGAATAACTACATGGAGAAAGTATCCCAAAAATGAAGATCGGATAAAAACGAAGCAATTTCTTAACAACTTAGCGCACTAAAACTTCAAGGGGCCCTGTACCGGGCCCCTTGGTAGGGTGACAGGGTCTTAACTGAAATGTACAAATGGAATAGAAACTAAAAGGAGAATTCACCCCAAAACCGACTTAGATCGGATTGAAAAGAGGCATGTTATTAACAATTTAGTGCACCAAAACTTCAAGAGGCCCTGTACTGGGCCCCTTGCAAGGGTGGCAGGGTCTTAACTGAAATGTAGAAATGCGGCAGAAACTGAAAGGACAATTCACTCCAAAAACGATGAAGATCGGATAGAAAAGGGGCATGTTATTAACAATTTAATGCACTAAAACTCCAAGGAGCCCTGTACCGGGCACCTTGAAGGATGCCAGGGTTTTAACTGAAATGTAGAAATGGGGCAGAAGCTGAAAGGAGAATTCACACCAAAAACGATGAAGATCGGATAGAAAAGGGGCATGCTATTAACAATTTAGTGCACTAAAACTTCAAGGGGCCCTGTACTGGGCCCCTTGCAAGGGTGCCAGGGTCTTAACTTAGATGTAGAAATGGGGCAGAAACTGAAAGGGGAATTCACCCCAAAAACGATGAAGATCGGATAGAAAAGAAGCATGTTATTAACAATTTAGTGCACTAACACTTCAAGGGGCCCTGTACTGGGCACCTTGCAAGGCTGCCAGGGTCTTAACTGAGATGTAGAAATGGGGTAGAAACTGAAAGGGGATTTAACCCCAAAAACGATGAAGATCGGATAGAAAAGAGGCATGTTATTAACAATTTGGTGCACTAAAACTTCAAGGGGCCCTGTACCGGGCCCCTTGCAAGGGTGCCAAGGTCTTAACTGAAATGTAGAAAGGAGCAGAAACTGAAAGGAGAATTCACTCCAAAAAGACGAAGTTCGGATAGAAAAAAGGCATGTTATTAACACTTTAGTGCATAAAAACTGAAATTTATTTAGTGCATAAAGACTTAAAGGGGCCCAGGGGCACCGGCCCTTAAAAAATTAAAAAACTGAGCCTCAGGTGCATCAGGACCTGTCTTGGGCTATTCACATCTAAAATTTCAGACTTCTACGTGCAGTAGTTTTCTCTAGCCATAGCACACACACAGAGCGATCTGTTCTTTTATTTGTATAGATTGCTTGAGAAAATGGCATCAATAAAAATATAATCAATATAAAGATCAAGACACACTTATCGTAATAGCTTTATTATGATAAGGGATTCCTGATAAATATAAATAAATCTCATTACTTTTCTTTTATCTGCAATAAAGAAAGTAATGGATTTGCCACCGTTTTGAAGAAATTTCATAGATAAAATTTAAAATATATAATTGGGAATATTTAAAATATAATAATGAACATATTTCTGTAAATATATATATATATATATATATATATATATATTAAATATGGTCTAGTTATTAAATAAATCTAGAAAACACAGGGCAAATGACTAACAAGAAAGAAAAATCATGCGTTAAGCATAGATTATGAAACACTTTCTAACACTTCCTGAATGCTTTAACAAAACTTCGTTATTTAGGGAAATAAGGTAAATAAGATCTAACAAAAACATAGCTGTGAAAAAAGGGAGCCAAGTTCTGTAAAGACAATGGCAAGAAAAGAAGTGATATCTAAGTGGGTGCCAAGTTCAAATAAAATTCACTCAAACTTACCTACTGAAGTATTATAGCATTTTTTAAATTGTTTAGAAATAAAAATTATTGATAGCATATTAATAATAAATCTACAACTTGGCAAGTTTTTACCTACAAGTCATTTATTTTTATTAATGACATTATTATATCTAAACTTGTTATTTCATGTTTGAAAGACTTCATTTGAGTGAGCTCCTTCCCCTTGAAGGATGGTGTGATAAAATATATCCCACCTAATTTTAACTGCAAAATGCCACATTGACACTAGAATTCAGGTCTAAAAAGTTTAATTTTATTAAATACGTGAAAAGAAGCTTTTACCCATTTTGAAATAAATTTGTTTTTAAATTCTGGTGTGATTGAATCATTTCAGCATGTCACGAATAAAAGCTCTTTGCCCCTGAAGGGTTAAAAAGGGGTGCAGTCTCTAGAGGGATGACCAAGAACAAGCGTAAAGGTAACTGTCTCTTTCTCAGGCCTTGCCTGAGGCCCTCAGGCTTTGCATTCTCAGGCCTCTTTCTCAGGCCTAGTCTGTTTGCATTGAGGTTTCCGAAGGGTGGGTGCTAGAATGATAACCAAAGACGAGCGGGAATGTATTTGTGTATTTATTGGTTTATCAAATCTTTAACATGAGTCATTTGTTTATAATAATAACTATATAATTTTTTTTATAATGACATTGTTGTTAATCATCATCATTTTATTAAGACATGAAATTGATAGGCATAGTATTTATCAAAAACTTGCCAAGTTCTAGATTTATTATTAATATGCTATCAATAATTTTTATTTCTAAACAATTTAAAAAATGCTATAATACTTCAGTAGGTAAGTTTGAGTGAATTTTATTTGAACTTGGCACCCACTTAGATATCACTTCTTTTCTTGCCATTGTCTTTACAGAACTTGGCTCCCTTTTTTCACAGCTATGTTTTTGTTAGATATCATTACTTTTTGTAAAGTTACAATATATTTAGACACTTTACTTAATGTTTTTTAATGTGTTTACATGAGACTATTTTATTCACCAAGCAACATTCAATTTTAATTTAAATTTTCTACAACAAACTATTTGGCTGTCAATTTGCGGCAGAAATCTATATTTTAATACTGCTACACTGAATGCATGTTTTGAAACGAAATGTATTGAATCGAAATTTTTATTGTTTCTGAAACAACAATTCCTATTAAATTCCTATATTAAATTCTCCTATTAAATTTTCCAATTAAATATCCTATAGCTGGGCCTGCTTTTTTGTACTGGAAGTGAAAAATAAAGTTATGTGCTTATGCCACACTATGTATCATTCATCCATGGGTGCGGGCAAAGAGGCAGTGCAGAGGAAGGACATTGCTCCTCCCTGTATTTTTAAATTTAATTAACTAAATAAACTTTTCTCTGATGATTTTGAAAATAACAAGTGGGTAAGTGGGATCACAGATCGCACAGAGGGTTTTGTTTAATATTCCTTTCAAAACACTTTATCCTTTTGAAAAATCTGTTAGTTCCACATTTCGCAACCAGGGGCGCACTCCATTCTAAACAAACCTCTATCCGAACGAAACTCCGTTTTACCCGTAGATATATTAGTCGAGTGGATTGAGCCCATAGTACCCGAGATAAGTAGGTGCACCTGGCGATAAAAAGTGGAACTAAAATATGTAAGACTATGGTGCACAATATGAAAGAATGGTCAAAGGGGTGTCAGCAAAAGTTGGAAAAGTGCTCCCCGGGTGAAAAGGGCGGATGTTAGAAAAATTGCTTAAAATACACAAGTTAGAGCCCGGAGGAGTAAATAATATAAGACTTTTTGAAAGTTTTATGATTTGTCGTGTGCTCTGACGTATTCAGCTATACGTATGCAAAAAGTCATGTCTCCAACTTAATTAGGGACTCCCTTAGAAAGAATTGCTTAAAATACGCATGTGGAAGCCCAAAGGGTTAAATGTACGACTTTTTCAAAATTTTATGATTTCCCGTTTGATGTGAGGTGTTCAGCTATAAGTATGCAAAATTTCACGCCTCCAACCTAATTAGGGTTCACTTAGAAAGTATTGTTAAAATACACATGTGGGAGCGCAAAGGGTTAAATGTACAACTTTTTCAAAATTTTATGATTTGTCGTTGATGTGAGGTGTTCAGCTATAATTATGTACAATTTCACGCCACCAACCTAATTAGGGGCTCACTTAGAAAGGATTGTTTAAAATACACATGTGAGACCCCAAAGGGTTAAATTTACAACTTTTTCAAAATTTTATGATTTGTCATTTGATGTGAAGTGTTCAGCTGTAAATATGCAAAATTTCACGCTTCCAACATGTATAGTTTCTGAGAACGGGCTCTGTGACGGACAGAATATCTCAATTTGTTGATTTTCTGTAAGCAAGTAAACCCAGATAAACCCCAGTAAGTAGATAGGTTTACAATGGAAGTATATGGGAATTTGGCGAAATATCAGAGATATCGCCAAGGTGGCGTCACTTTTGGCGACTAATTTTGGTCGCCAAATTTGGCGACATATTGCCATGTTGGCGAGAAACATGGCGGTATTTGGCGACAGAACAGCGTCCCCTCCTACGGCAAATTAAAATTTCGCCTAATAGACGCAATGGTAAAGTAAAAATGGGCACCCCCAGGTGGGTAATTAATCGATTTTCACAATTTTTTTATTTTTTTCCTTAGTTTTATAGTGTAAACGAACTTCACACCAAATTTGAAGTCTGTAGCTGCAGTAGATATACGAGATCTTTTTGATGAGTGAGTCAGTCAGTCAGTCAGTCAGTGGTAAAATTATCGGATATCAGACATTTTCAAATGTCATTATCTCGGAAACTAATCATGCGTTATTTATAAAATTTTGGATTTTAGGTAATTAGGGTGACCTTACTACACATTTCGTATAACAAGTACGTAGGTCTCATAGATTTTCAGTTGTAGAGCATTGAAATTAGATGAAAACAGCTCGAAATGGTTCGTGTAAATAACACACGGCTATGTCAGGCGAACTTGGCTGACACACTGCCGTGTGTCTAGATAACTAAGTAAACATTTTAGAAAATGCATATAACTTTTTAAAAACTTATTTCAGCAGCTACCGTCTATAGCCAATAGTACATTTATTACATGCCATTATTTAGCTAAAATTTAATTTAATCTAAAACTCTTAAAACTACTGAAATCACATTTCCAGTTATTATCATCCATAGTCGGTTATGTATCCAATTCCTTTCGTAACCCTGCGTATCATTTTATCTAAATTCTACTAACATTTCTTAGTATACTAAATGCCGGTTCAGCGTAAAAGTGCACAATTTCTTTAAAACCACCTTTAAGGACTTTACGCTCATACTCAGTAACCTTTACGAATTCTTTGTATAGCCCTGCATATTAACTATAGCATTTCTACACACTGTACTGTATGCATAAATATAGTGAAACATAAAAGCGCATATCATAATTAAAAATGCATTTCCAGCAATCATCGGTTACGTACAGTACTTCGGACACAATATAGTATCTGAAATATTTTGTGTGTCCCCGTAAATGCTATGCACGCCTCTTATTATGCATGATACAAATTTCATTATTTATGAAATTTTTTAACATAATTAAAATACGCCGCAACTCCCCCTCCCCCCGCCACACACACATGTCATTATGTAACGGAATTCTTTTGTGTGGGCCTGTAAATGAATAATAATTATTCTTTGCACCGCATATTTTTAGTGCACTTAATAAATGTATATCAATTATTTTTATGCTTGAAAGAGTGTACAATCATTAAAAATCATTTGAAACGATTTTTTCCCATTGGGCGTAATGTAACGGAATACTTTTGACTGTCCCTGTACATGAACTAAAGATGCTAGAAACTTCATATGAAATAGGGATCGTGCTATAGGGAACCTTAATGACACCCAAAAATTTCAGGGCAATCCGAAAATATTTACGAGAGTTAGATCCCGGACAGACGGCCAGACGGAAAGACAAACCGAAATCATAAACAATTTTCAACTTTGTTAGAAAGTGTTAAAAATAAGAAACCTTGTCCTTTAAATATACTAGGGCATCGTACCCGGGCTTCCCGGGTTAAAGAATATAGGTGAAAACATTTTTTTTAATTGAAAAGTAATAATTTTTTGGCACTTTTCGGTTAGCCGGGCGCCAGTGTTATATATACATATTTATATACATACATATATGTAAATATACATATATATACATATACATATATTGTATATAAACACATATAGATATATGCAAATATATATGTATATATACATACATTTATATATACATATATATGTATATATAACACTGGCGCCCGGCTAACCGAAAAGTACCTATTTTTTTATATGCAATAATTTTTTTAGATTACCCACTTACATTAAAAAAGCATTTTTCATATGGAAAATGCGAATTATACAATCAAATAAATTTTTGAAATTTATCAAAAGCAACATTTTCTTAATAGCCGTATACTAAGAGTTACTTGACCAAGATTTTGCTGCTTATGACATCCTTTTATATTCTGATAATTTCAAAGCTTATACATGTCTGTTAAATTTCTATTTTATTTATATTGTTTTATTTATTTATTCATAGGCAATTTTTTTTTATGCATATTAGTCGTAAGAAAATAATGAACTCTTTATTTTGTTTTAGGGCAAACGGATTAATCTTTCGTAATCTAAATAATCAGCTGTAATCTAAATCGTTATTATTTGCATGCCACCTCTCTTTTATAAATACACTCAAAATTTTCGTAAAAGCGTTTTATCAGAGTGTGATTTCGATTACATTACATTACATTCAAAAGTGAAGCATTTTCACCTGTGAAGAATTTCAAAGCGGCTGGGTTGTGAAAATGACGCACTTCTACAAAACATAATTCAGCTTTAAGAATTAAAATACCTGCTTTTTTATAAAATGACGTCATTTGCATCCGCTAAAGCAATGCACTTTTACAATCCAGTCTTAATATAAACTTCGTCTATAGAAAAAGATGCATATGACGCCGTTATCACGGAATAACAGACAATATTCTTGATATAGCCGATATTTTAATTTCAACTTTTTTTTTCAGGTTTTATGAGAAAATGACGTAAAAAAGATACAGTATCTCCTATTTTCGACTGTTTTCCGTTTACTTTCAATGACTTTCAATAGAAATGGGGTAGTTTTGTTGCCATGATAAGAAAAATGGTATTAAAAGCTAAAAAAAAATTAATATCTCAAAAGTAAATTGAGATACAGTTTTCAAACAAATTGCATTTAAAAGAACATTTTTTTCCTCATACGACGGTGTACAAATTTAAAATGTGCGATGTTTAGAAGTTTAAAAATTTGCAGTAGAGAAAATTGCAAAACCAAAATTTTATTTCAAATAACAAAGTGTTGCCATTCGCAAAATGACGTATGCATTACGCACAGATATGTTTGTCCTTTATAATATAGATAGATAGATAAGCTACTGGCTTTCAAAGTAATGTTATTGTTTGCCTACATCGAGTTGAGACATATTTCTTTAATTGGATGCTGCTGCTTCGTGACGTCAAGTTATATGATCAGGGAGTCTTGATCTTGACAAACAATTTATCTGTTATCCTAACACAACTGATTTATCCTAACTCTTTAATTTTCAAATTGAGTGGTTAATCTCGCTCTCTCAGTTTTTTAAATTGAACATTGAAATCAGATAATGGCATCAATTATATTTTCGTCTAAAAAACAATTGTTGGCAAAACTTTCAAATAGAATCTGTTTGAATACTTTATGCGTGTGAAAACTCACATACTTTTAAATGTTCTATTAGAATTTCAAGACAAATTTGCATTTAAACTTGATATTGTGAACTTCAATCGACAAACTTGATAATAATATTTATAAAATGAATGAAGAACAAGAAAAGGAATTGTGTGATATGCTTTATAAGTACCTACAAAACGCCGTTGATATTGATCCTCAAAATTTGATAAGCCATGCTGCAGATTATTTTACAAAACTTCGCGATGAAAAATATGGAAATAATGTAATAGCTACTGAAGGGTCGAAGGAAAACATAGCAATATTTCTCGGCAGCAGAGCTGAACGAAGATCTTCAGTAATGGGAGAAAACTATAATCCGGAAGAAGATGACGATGATGGCGATATAAAAATTATTCCCAAAACTGAAGAAGAGAGAAAGAGGATTATAAGAGAATGCGAAGATCTTTTTATTTTTCGTAATTTGGAAAAAACGGATTTAAATGCCGTCATCGACGCAATGACGCCAAAAACTGTTTCAAAGGGGCAAATCATAATTAAACAGGGTGATGACGGTGACTTCTTTTATTTAATAGACACAGGAATCTTCAATGTTTACATTAAAGACGAGGAAGGTGAAGATAAGTTAGTTAAAACCTATGATAACGAAGGATATTTTGGCGAGTTGGCTTTACTCCATAACCAGCCAAGAGCCGCTACTGTTAAAGCTGCCATTGCAGGTTTTTTATGGGCTGTTTCTCGAAAAGTATTTAATAAGCTTATAGTTAAAAGAGCCTTTGAAAAGCGACAACTATATATGGAGTTACTTAATGAAGTTCCGCAGTTAAAACCTTTGACGGAATATGAGAAACTGCAAGTCGCTGATGCTTTAATTGGAAAATATTACTGTACAGACGAGACTATCTTTAAAGAAGGGGATAAAGGTGATGGTTTGTATTTCATTGTTGAAGGAAAAGTGAGTGTGAGACAGAAAAAGGCTACTGGTGATGGTATTCAAGATGTAGAAATAGTACAGTTAGGAAAAGGTTATTATTTTGGAGGTAAGGTTTGACGATACTTCCTTTTTATAGCAGCCTTGGTGCTTTTAAAACTCTCATAGGAGAAGTTCAAGCATTGCTATTGGACACGAAATTTACATTTGTCTCAAAATAACATGAAAACAAAGTTATCGAAATAATATGGTTGTTTATGAAGGTATTAACAAAATTGCATCTGATTACACGTATTAGATAAATTGCATTCGTTGAAATACTTTCCCAATATAGGGTTCTTGACGGAGTTTTTATGTTTTGCAAGCTTGACGCAATTTCGGCTTTAGAAAGTAAAAATTGCTGCCAAATGATATAAACAGTTATGAAAACAAACCTAAAGAACTTTATGTTCGTTTATGTATAAATAATATATATGTATATATATATATATATATATATACAATTATTATTTTTATATACAATGCATTTCTGTTTCTGTATAAATATTGATAAATGGCTTTTTTATAAATAAATTGGGTACAGATGTCATAGTCGCCCCATATTGGCGCGATATTTTTCCGACGCCGATTTGGCGAAAACATCAACAGCATAAACAACAACATCCGGATTATCATATCAAGCAAAATAACGACACTTTGGCGCCGGTTAAGTATACATTGCATAATGACATTGGCGTCAGAAAAAAATCGCGCCAATATGGGGCGAATATGACATCTGTGCCATAAATTGATAAGACAAAATGCAATATTTCACCTTGACCGTTTTACTTAAAAGGTGACAAAAATAATAAAATGCATGTTACAAGTTAAAAATATACATTTTATTTAAAATTTCGGTACTACTTGATTATCCCGTCGGCCAGAAAACTATCGCCAAACTATAAGATTAACAAAATGCCATTTTTGAAAAAGATCGCCAATCTGAAACTCTGAGATAAACAAACCAACATAGCGGTTACTTTTAAAACTAAAGTGTTTTTGGCACAGATGTCATAATACACGCGATATATTGGCGCGATTTTTTTCTGACGCCAATGTAATATACGCACCGGGTACTTAACTGGCGCCGAAGTGTCGTTATTTTGCTTGATATGGTAACCCGGATGTTGTTGCTTATTTATTAATAAATTGTTTATTTACATTTATTTTCTTTTTTAAAATTACATAAATGTTTTGTTCTATATTTATTAATAATTTTTTTTAATTAATGTTGTTCCCCTTTTTAAAAATATATATGTAAATGGCATTCAAAAACGAGGTTTTCGCCAAATTGCCATCGGAAAAAAATCGCGCCAATATGTATATGACATCTGTGCCGAGTAATTTATCATTATTTAATACATAGCATTTTTACAAAGGGTAAATAATATCAAATAAATTAATTAATAAAATATAATAAATGAAAAGTAATAAATAAATATATAAACACAGATGTCATATACACACCGGGGTACATAATTCGCTCCAATATAGCGTTATTTTGCCTGACATGGTAACCGGACTATTGTTGTTTACTTACATTTATTTTCTTTATTAAAAATATATAAACTGTTTTGTTCTGCAGATATTTATTAAGCTTTTTTATTTATTCTTATTTTCTTAAAATAATAGAAAATAATTAATATATATATATATATATATATATATATATATATATATATATAACTGATATTCAAAAATGAGGTTTTCGCCAAATTGGCTTAAAATAAATTAAGCCAAACCCGGTGCGTATATGACATCTGTGTCAATAAATAAACCGCTAAGATAATATATATTCCCACGGCCGCCATCTTGAATTTCTTGGCGATTTTTTGTTGCTGTTTATCGATGAGGCAACGCCGAAGAGTGACATACTCTGGCAACCCCGTTAAGCCTAACATGCGCATAAATCGGTGCTTGGCGAACATCACATTTACTACTTGGCGGAAAAGGGGTTTTCACGCCAAGAAAAAAATGCAAGATTACGGCCACGGGAATATATAACATCTGTTCCAAATAAACAATAAAAAAATAATAAAAAAACATAAGTAATAAACTATATTACGTATTAATATATTATAGCTCTTACTGAGTATGATACGCTATAGAGTTATCAAAAAGGAAGGGTTGCTGTAATTAGTAAAATTAGCGTCTTGCTTGGAGCAGTTGTATCTGTCATGGACCGGATAATACATAAGTACCTTACTTTTTGTTAAAATTGGAAATAACTGTGACGAAGACTCATGCAATGTTAGCACAAGTGCACGGAAGAAGAGTCGACGAAGTCCTCGCGATTTGCCTTAGCGTGGAGTAAGTACTGACGAACATCCTACGCACTCTCTGGACATGGCGCTTGCGGACATTTTTTTTTGTGGCTTCTGCATTTAAAAGAAACACTGAAAGCACACACTTTGCTTATGTACATGTAAGTGTTAAATACCAACATGTAACATCTACATTTCTACGGATACCAAATAAAGCATTTACGACAGTTTTCAGGAGCTTTACGTAGATTCGAATTTCTGCAGGTGTTTTAGGAAATGAACTTGTTTCTGAATAGTAATATTCACATTATTTAAACTCAGAATTTCAGTCATAAATGAAAAGTTGATTGCTATTAGGAAATAATGGTGACTGCCTTTCATGGTTTCCAGAAATTGCCAGCCAGGCATTGGTTTTATGCACGTTGTCGAAATTGTATTGTGGCGTATCGATTCGAATTTAATGATTAACCTTTTACATACTGAATTATGAATACAAGAAAATTTTATCTTCTAAAGCAGTTTTTGTGAATTGTTTAAACTACATTAGAAGATTTACATAATTATTTAATAAATTTTAGAAGGATTGATTAATTTTGAATTTGTATGGATTTTGTGCAATATTTATACACATATCAAATTTTTTATTTTAAATATTTGTCTTGGAATTTTGTTGAATTAGGAAATGTAAAAATATAATTTTCTTACAATAGTAATATAGAAATATTTCCGAATTGAAAAATCCTCCCCCCCCCCCCCCCCCCAACGCCAAAAAAGATGAAAAGATGCAAAGGTAAAAAACAATCCTTTTAAAAATATTTTTGTTTTGTGTAACCAATAATGCTTTTGGAACAAAATAAAGTAATGCATCTGCAACTCAGTATATAAACTGTGTTACAACTAATCGATGTATTAAGGGAATTTTGAAACTAAAGAACAGGAATTCTGCTTTTCCAGAATTTAGTGTCGCCTCGGATGAAAAAAAAAGTATATATGTATATAAATATAGATACAGTAGAGTCCCGATTATCCAAGTTATTCGAACTTATACCTTTGGAATGGATCCTTTTCTTCTGATGGACTAATGGCTTCTATTATTATGAAACAGCCATTATAAATGAAGTGTTAGGTGAAGATGAAAGAGCAGTCGTAAAAAGTTAGAACTCTGTTTTTCTGGTCAGAAATGGGGGGGGGGGGATGGCCAATTTTTTGAAAAAAAATTATGGCAATTTTTTTATGGCCATTTAAAATATGTAGGTTAGCGGTAACTCGGTTAAGTGAGACTCGGATAATCCGGGCTCTACTGTATCCCAGTTTGAAGACTTAAAACACGCGATTTTATTTATATAAAACGACGTCATCTGATTCTGCTGAAGAATTCTACATTTACGATCCAATCATAAACATCTACAATAAAGTTTGGGTAGAACGTCACTATCTCAGAATATAACACAAATGCAGCAAACAGAAATCAATTCATTTATATTTTCTCAAAGTAGCACGCCTTTTAATTACTTTTCTTTCAGTTTTTATGAGAAAGTGGCAACAAAAAGATATAATTGCTATTTTCCAACAATTGTTTCTTTACTTTCTACAAAAATGGACTACTTGAGTTGCTAAAATTAAACAAATGTCGCTAAAAACTGCAAAAAAAATTAATATTTCAAGAATAAATGGAGATACAGTTTTCAAACAAATTGCATTTAAAAGAACTTTTTTTTCCCAATACGACGGTCTAAAAATTGAAAATGTGCGACGCGTAGAAATTAAAAAAATTGCTATAGAGCATTTAATTGTACAATGCTACATCTGCTTTGTTTATTGCTGGCTTCTGTAAGGTAACGTTATTTTTTGGACACAAAATAAGCTGGGAGAAAGAAATAGCATACCGTATAACCGGGGGCTGACAAGTTAGTTTAATGGTACTTATAAGTACCGTCAATAGATAAAGGGTGAAAGATTGTTTGTTTGTCCTTTTTCTTTTTGGTTTTCTTATACCATTTATCGTAATGTTTATACGCTGCTTGTATAGGAATAGATAACGCAGACACACCGCTGTGGGCGCAGTTTATTTTACGCCATTTTGAAAAAAAGAACCTCGTTTATAAACACTTGTTATGCATAGCATCCATGTTAGTTTTAACAATTTATTTTAATTTAAACACACACAATACTCTTATAAAACACACATATTTATGTTATTAAAAACACACAAATTATTTTATTATAGATCAAACAGAATGTCAAAAATACAACGGACTGAGATGTATTACTTGAGGGCTTAAAATTACCGGGTTTCCACGCCATTAAATAAATTGCCATTTTGGCACCAATAAGAAACCACGGTCCTTCTGCGACATCTGTACTTATGTATACTCTATTCCTATATTAATGTATTTTTATTAGCTCCCGATATGCTATTTCTTTCGTCCAGCTATTAAAATGTCGTCTCCAAAAAAAAAAGCGTTCCGTTGTATAGGCCAGCCGTAAAACAAAGCAGATGTATCATTGTACTGTTAAATACCCTACTGATTTTTTTTTAACTTGTAAGCACCGCACATTTTCAATTTTTAGACCGTCGTATAGGGAAAAAAATACTTTTAAATGCAACGTGTTTGAAAATTGCATCTCAATTTATTTTTGAGATATTAATTTTTTTTTTTAGTCTTTAACGTCATTTTTTTAATTTGATAATTCAAGTACTCGATTTACGTCGAACGTCAAAGAAAAATAGTTGGAAAATAGTAATTTTATCTTTTTGTTGCCATTTTCCCATAACAACTGAAAAGAAGTACGTGCTATTATGAAAACAAAATGTATGATTTCTGATATAATATGGAGCGATTATAAACAAAGTTTAATTTTAAGTATCTATATTAATGTTACAAACAAATAAAGGCATATGAATCATTAGCTAGTCGATTTTTTTTGGTCAAGTTTTTTAAATAACGACGTCGCTTTTTGTTGGATTTGTGTATTATTGAACGATAATTACGTCCTATAACTACTTTACTGCAGATGTTGTTCAAGAGTAGATCGTAAATGTGGAATTCTTCAGTGGATGCGAATGATGTTATTTTATATAAAATAAAAGCGTGTGTTTTAAGTCTTAAAACTGAAATATGTATTGTACTATCTATATTTATACACACACACACATACACACACACACATATATATATATACAGTATAACTTCAAAAATCCGGCATCATCGGGTGCGAGATTATGCCGGATTTTTGAAGGAATATCAACAGTAGTACTATATTTTTAAGGGTGCCTTTAGCCATAATTTAATTCCTTATTTGGTGATAATTATTTAAAAAATAATTGAAAATTAAATATAAAAAAACTTACTTAAATTGGTATTTTCTATGTTACAGGAAAAAAAAAAATCTAATAAAAAGTGAAATTATTTCTTCTCGTGTAATTTCGGGAATTTCGATAATAATTCAGTTTGCTTCAATTTTCTTGGCCGTTCATTAACAAGTTTTTCTTCTATTTCATACAAATGAAGAATGTCTATTTCGGAAATAAAGTTTTGTTTCTCTAAAGAAGATATTAATTTTCCAGTCAAATTTATACATTTTTCTAGAGACACCATATTTTCTGCCGGTTGTTCTTCCTCGTCTTCTGAACTGCTACTACCGTTTTCGGCGCTTCGATTTAGCACAGCGTCAGCGATCTCGCTGTCCGTTAAATTGTTCGTCGTCAGTGCATTTTCGTCAATGCATAGCCAATCATCTATATCCTTTTTTTCGACACTTAATGCATTTTCAGATTTTGCGTGTTCAATCAGCTCATAAACGGCGGTCTTTTCGCTGGAAATGTCAAAGCCTGAAAATTCTTCCCCATCATGGATGTCACCGTTGCCGAAATTTTGTTCCCGCCATATATAATGTGCCATGCATTCGCCAAAGTCTTTGACGTTGGAAAAAAGTCAAAAAATCCTTTTTTGCATTTTTACTTTCGATCTTGGAAGTTTTTAATTCATAAACAATTGCTATTTTCCTTCTTCCATAATTTGGAAGTGTAGAAGAAAAAGGAAGGGAAAAGACGGTTTTGATGCCGGATTTTTGAAGTTGCCGGATTTCTGAATGCCGGATTTTTGAATTTATACTGTATACATATATGCATATTTTCATCAGGGGCGACACTAAATTCTGAAAAAGGCAGAATTCTTGTTTTCTAGTTATTGGATATTTATTGTATCTCTCAATAAATTCAATTATTGCATTTAAAATACTTTCTCTTTTATTTTTCAGAACTGGCTTTAGTAAAACATCAGCCTCGAGCCGCCACTATTGTTGCAATAGAAGACACTAAAGCTGCTTTTCTCAAAGTAACAGCCTTCGAACGACTATTGGGACCTTGCATGGATATAATGAAGCGTCACACTGAAACATACAAAAAGAAGAAGAAAAAGAAGAAGAAGAAGAAATAAAATGTATTCCTTCTTGGAATTGTTAATATGTTATACTGAAAATTATGACACTTTTATATGCTGTTCGACTTTTACAGCTTTACGTTTAGTTATTTCTATTTATGAAAATTTTTATAAATTACGGAAAAAATATAAAGAAAGCTTGGAAATTATATGTAGATATTTTATTTCCCAAGTTACGATATATTTTAATATAATTTACGGCACTTCTACATTATCCCGTCGAATAATTTCCGTAAAAGAAACTATTCGCTAAACTATTTGCCAAACTATTCAAAAAGCTATAATCCAATAAAAAATGAACAAATGCTGCCATTCTGCTCTTACAGACAGAAAAATTATTGAATTTAGGGTTAAAAATGTCACAGAAGAATAGGGCTCACTTGTAAGTAATAGCATACCGGATATAAAATTTTATTTATTCTGACTATTTTGGACAAAAGAATGCTTTTAAATGCTTGTAAAAAACAATTACAAGATTAATTTAAATAATTATAAGAATTTATATATTTAACAAGAAAATATTTAAGAATTTAAGCGCAGAATAATTAAACTAAATGATAAACAAATTCTGAAAAAATTGTAATGTTTTAACCACTTAAAAGGCAGTTGTTCATATTCGGACTCCTTAATTGTAATTACTACATTGCACCAGAATTTTGGAATGAAAATGTTTTTTTATTAAGCACGTGAATAAAAACTTTTTTTATTCTCAAATAAATTAGTTTGTAAATTATAGTTTCCTTAAATCATTTCAGCATTTTACGGATAGAAGCACTTTGCCCTTGAATGGGTTATGTGGAAGTGCAAATGGATTAGTCTTTCGTAATCCAAGATTTGTTGACATAAATATACTAAAAAAAAAAACATAATAAAGCTTTGAAATTTTTTAAACCATAAAAAATCATTAAATTCAGGGTACTTGTTAGTTATCCCTTCGACCAATTTCGCCAAATTATATAAATCGCCAAATCATACAAATTGACATAATTTTTATTTTAAATAACGAAAAAACAAATAAATTAGTATAACATTAATAAAAATACAAATAAAACGTCGAAATAAAAGTCATTTGATGACGTAAACACGTGTTGTCAAGTGAATGTGACATTTACGATCAACTATTATTGGCATTTAATCTTACAATTTGGCGACAGTAATTTGGTCGACGGGATAACTAACAAGTACCAAATTGAGATACAGTTTCCAACCAAATTGAATTTCAAATTACATTTTTTTCTTTGTTCGACATTGCAAAAGTTGAAGTTGTACAATCTCTATAAAAGTTAAACAAATTGCAGTAAATGTGAAATTTATTAGTCAATTCGTTCCCTCCATCTACATGACTTCAGCATTACTAATGGACATATATTTGCTTT
Organism: Maratus speciosus; assembly: GCA_963932465.1. NCBI lineage: Eukaryota > Metazoa > Arthropoda > Arachnida > Araneae > Salticidae > Maratus > Maratus speciosus. The sequence continues at coordinate 196,407,503 of OZ010794.1, forward strand.
GTAATATAAAGTAACCGTATTGGTACTTTTCGGTTAGCCGGGCGCCAGTGTTTTATATATATACATATTTATATACATACATATATATAAATATACATATATTTACATATACAAATATTGTATATATACACACATATATATATATGTGAATATATGTGTATATTTACATATATATGTATGTATATAAATATGTATATAAAACACTGGCGCCCGGCTAACCGAAAAGTACCAAAGTATTTTAATAATTATCTTTTTTTTTCAATTCCTACTATTAGCTCACACTCTACCTATATTTATTTATTTATTTATATATTTATCTTGTTCAAATTTTCAATCTTTAATAAAATATTCATTATTCATCCTATCAAGTTGAAATAATTTTTTTAAACTTGTACTGTATGACAATTGATGTTAATACAGTTTTTCAAATATTAATTAATTAATTAAATTTTAATTAATTGATTTTAGTTTTGCATGGGAAACAAAAGGGCGGCCATTGGTTGTTGGAGGTCAATGAAAGTATTTTCAATAAGGGGTTACCGTAGGGGGAACTTGTTCTGTCGCCAAATACCGCCAAACTTGTCGCCAACTTGGCGATATATCGCCAAATTTGGCGGCCAAAATGAGTCGCTAAAAGTGACGCCAACTTGGCGATATCTCTAATATTTCGCCATATTCCCATAGAGTTCCATTGTAAACCTACTTGCTTATAGAAAATCAACAAATTGAGATATTTTAATGCAACAAAAACTAATATTAGCTTAAGGGATTATATTAAATTTTTCTTTGATGACCTAAGTAGGAATTGGCTTTAAAAACAAAATTTTTATATTACTTGTTTTAAAAATAACCTGCCGTGTAAACAAGTAATATATATATATATATATATATATATATATATTTTTTTAAAGTCAATTACTTAGGTCATCAAAGAAAAATTTAATATAATCCCTTAAGATAATATTAGTTTTTCTTACATTAAAATATCTCAATATATTGATTTTCTATAAGCAAGTAGGTTTACAATGGAAGTCTATGGGAATTTGGCGAAATATTAGAGATATCGCCAAGTTGTCGTCCCATTTGGCGACTCATTTTGGTCGCCAAATTTGGCGATATATCGCAAAGTAGGCGACAAACTTGGCGGTATTTGGCGACAAAACTATGTCCTCCCTATGGTAACCCCCCTTATAGATATGAAGATGCATTAAATGCTTCAATAACCAATGGCCGCCATTTTGTCTCCCATGAAAAAATAAAATTAATTAATTAAAATCTAATTAATGAATTAAAATTTGAAAAAACTGTATTAACATCAGTTGTCATCCAGTACAAGTTAAAATTATTTCAACTTGATAGGATGAATAATATGTATTTTATTAACGATTGAAAATTTGAACAAGATATATATATAAATAAATAAATAAATAAATATAGGGAGAGTGTGAACTAATAGTAGGAATTGAATAAAGTATAACTATATTGTTTTTTTTTTTTAAATCACATCGTTTACTGATAAACTTTCTTGCCTAATTAGATTAAATCATGTTTGAAGTACAAATTTAAAATATAATCTACTTTTCCTAACTTTCGAATAAAGAACGAACGTCAAAGTATAATTTTTAGGAATATTTCTTTTTCGGTTTATATTAGTAAGGGAAATATGAAGATTTCTCCTACTTTTACAGGCTTCGAAATTTAGGCTTGAATGAATCCAGGAATGCCGTGGAAGAAATTCTAAATACTCAGAATTCTGCACATGCATGACTGAAAGTTTGGTAAATTCAAGGATGTTTTTGACTTCTTAACACGATATTTAGTTAAAAATAGTGTTGCACAAAATTTCAGGGTACACGAGAGCATTCTGAGTTAAATTACACGGTTCAACACATTCTAAAATTTAATAAAGTGATACATTGTAAAGCGAATTATTTTATGGAAACAAGACAAATTTAAGAAACAAATTTTCATTCACTTTTCGACTATGTTGGAAAGTGTTAAAAAAGAATTTAAAGGATTTCTAACGATTTCTGCTATTTTAGTAAATTAGCCGCATCTTCATTTTAATATGGTATTAGACCGGGCGGCGGCGACACGAATGACTACGTCATCGAGTTACGGGATGAAATCATGATGCAGTACACGATTTTTAGAAGTAGATTAAGAAATGACTGGTCTGCCTCGACATTTCTTGGTACGATAGGCGCAGCAGCGGGCGCCAACTCGTGTACAAATGAAAACCCTATAAACATTGTATTTTACATTACATTGCCATATATACTACTTCGTATCGACTTTCAAGATGAATTAAGTGTTTAGAAAAAGATTATTAAGAGTACTTGAGGAAAAGACTCATTCGGCATAACTTGGTACAAAGCGCGAAGAACGGGGGGCGCCAATTCGTTATTTTCACAGTGTTATTACGTCATCGAGTTACGGCTTGAAATTTTGGCAAATGAAACATACCGATTATTACAATACGAACATTTCAGTCTGCCTCGTCATATCTTGGTAGGAGATGAGCAGAGCGGGGCGCCAATTTTTAATTTTGGCGGTATAATCACCTCATCGAGCTACGACTATAAAATTTTGCACATTAAAGGAACATATCAGTACAATAAGAATATTTCAAACTGCCTCGTCATATCTTGATAGGAGACGAGCAGAGCGGGGCGCCAATTTTTAATTTTTGCGGTATAATCACGTCATCGAGTTACGGGATGAAATCATGATGCAGGACAAGATTTTTAGGCGTACATTAAGGAATGACTAGTCTGCCTCGACATTTCTTGGTACGTTAGGCACAGCAGCGGGCGCCAACTCGTCATTTTGGCGTCACTATCACGTCATCGAGTTACGGGATGAAACCGGTGCCAAATTAAAGGTGAAAAAAGTCTTTTAAGAATATTTTGATCTGCCTGCGAATATCCTGGTAGAAACCCCCGGCACACTAAAATCTATAACAAAAAAAAATTCATCATAATGTACAAATAAAAACCCTATAAACACAGTATTTTACATTAAACATTCCGATTAGTACGATACGAATATTTCAGTCTGCCTCGTCATATCTTGGTAGGAGATGAGCAGAGCGGGGCGCCAATTTTTAATTTTGGCGGTATAATCACCTCATCGAGCTACGACTTTAAAATTTTGCACATTAAAGGAACATATCAGTACAATAACAATATTTCAGTCTGCCTCGTCATATCTTGATAGGAGACGGATAATTTTAATATTTTTGAATGTGATTATTTATAATATTTATTTTTTGTATTATGAATATATAGAATTATTATATATAGATATATCGTATTTAAATAAAGATAGATTATAATATATAGAATTATTAATATATAGAATTATGATTATTTATAATATTTATGAATATTTTTTCAATATTTTTAATCTGATATACAAAAATTAAATTTAATCACGAAGTGAATTCACAATGAAAAAAACATATTTTCCTCTAAATAAAATTTTTAAGATAAGTGTCTAAATAGAATAAACTAATTCCTCGCTGATTCTTTATTCATATATATCTTTATTTTTTATTATTATTATTATTATTTGTTAAAAAGAATTTTTTTTACATGAAACAATAGTTTTTGTCAAGGTCTAGGTTTTTGTCTTAATAAACTTTTCCTAAACCCTTAATTCATCTTAAAAGTCGATACGAAGTAATATATATGGCAATGAAATGTAAAATACTGTGTTTATAGGGTTTTCATTTGTACATTATGATGTATTTTTTTGTTATAGATTTTAGTCTGCCGGAGGTTTCTACCAGGATATGCGCAGGCAGACCAAAATATTCTTAAAAGACTTTTTTTCATCTTTAATTTGGCACCGGTTTCATCCCGTAACTCGATGACGTGATAGTGACGCCAAAATGACGAGTTTGCGCGCGCTGCTGCGCCTAACGTACCAAGAAATGTCGAGGCAGACCAGTAATTCCTTAATGTACGCCTAAAAATCTTGTCCTGCATCATGATTTCATCCCGTAACTCGATGACGTGATTATACCGCAAAAATTAAAAATTGGCGCCCCGCTCTTCTCGTCTCCTATCAAGATATGACGAGGCAGACTGAAATATTCTTATTGTATTGATATGTTCCTTTAATGTGCAAAATTTTATAGTCGTAGCTCCATGAGGTGATTATACCGCCAAAATTAAAAATTGGCGCCCCGCTCTGCTCATCTCCTACCAAGATATGACGAGGCAGACTGAAATATTCGTATCGTACAAATCGGAATGTTTAATGTTTAATGTAAAATACTATGTTTATAGGGTTTTCATTTGTACATCATGACGTATTTGTTTGTTATAGATTTTAGTCTGCCGGGGTTTCTACCAGGACATGCGCAGGCAGACCAAAATATTCTTAAAAGACTTTTTTCACCTTTAATTTGGCCCCTGTTTCATCCCGTAACTCGATGACGTGATAGTGACGCCAAAATGACGAGTTGGCGCCCGCTGTTGCGCCTAACGTACCAAGAAATGTCGAGGCAAACCAGTCATTCTTTAATGTACGCCTAAAAATCTTACCCTGCATCACGATTTTATCCCGTAACTCGATGACGTGATTATACCGCAAAAATTAAAAATTGGCGCCCCGCTCTGCTCGTCTCGTACCAAGATATGACGAGGCAGACTGAAATATTCTTATTGTACTGATATGTTCCTTTAATGTGCAAAATTTTAAAGTCGTAGCTCGATGAGGTGATTATACTGCCAAAATTAAGAATTGGCGCCCCGCTCTGCTTATCTCCTACCAAGGTATGGCGAGGCAGACTGAAATATTTGTATTGTAATAATCGGTATGTTTCATTTGCCAAAATTTCAAGCCGTAACTCGAAGACGTAATAACACTGTGAAAATAACGAATTGGCGCCCCGTTCTTCGCGCTTTGTACCAAGTTATGCCGAATCAGTCTTTTCCTCACGTACTCTTAATAAACTTTTCCTAAACCCTTAATTCATCTTGAAAGTCGATACGAAGTAGTATATATGGCAATGTAATGTAAAATACTACGTTTATAGGGTTTTCATTTGTACACGAGTTGGCGCCCGCTGCTGCGCCTATCGTACCAAGAAATGTCGAGGCAGACCAGTTATTCCTTAATCTACTCCTAAAATTCTTGTCCTGCATCATTATTTCATCCCGTAACTCGATGACGTAGTCATTCGTGTCGCCGCCGCCCGCTCTATATGTATTTTTTCCAGAAAACAAGAAATTCTATCGCTGAAATTTCTAAATTGAAAAAAAAAAAAGCTGAAATGTTTTCCGTCTATCTGCTAGGCGCAAGACTAGGACTATGTAAAATGCCGTAATTTTCACAAACATTTCATTTCTAAAGTACTGACATAAAGTCGGTGTTATTTTGCTCTATGAAAACGGATAAATCAATTAGGTTTTCTGGATGGGTCTGACTTCAATCAATCCAAAACTCAATGAAAATTACGTCATTCTGATACATTCTACAAAATTATTTTTTTTTAATATAGTGGTGTGCATTTAGAATAGAGAAATAGTCGCCTGTAGTAGCCTTGCCACAGAGTTCAGTATATATTAGAGACGCACTTTACCGTGAAAACGGCTTGCAGTGTGAAACAATTATCGCCCTAATAAGATAAACACGTGGAAAAAGGGCTGAACGTATCGGACGGGAATAGGTTTTCAAAGGCATCCGCAAGTTTTGGGCTGAATTGTGACATGTTTTAACCAGTTTCAGGTATACATTTTAGCTTGATACTAAACTAACGCAATTCCTCTCTATCTATCTCTGAACTCTGTGGTTTGTGCTCATCCAATTAGCGTTTGATACGCGGAGATATGTTGCATGAGACTTCACCACTAATAGGATCGAGACTAACGAAAAAGGAAGGCTATCGCGGTAAATACGAAGTGTCTTTTTTTACAGGCAGTTAGAGTGACATGATGCTCTTTTCGTACATCTACATTGGTGCATTCGAACATCACGCTATTCCAGTGGTCTGTAAAAAAAAAAAAAAGATGCGTGGCAGTAGCCTGTCTTTTTCGTTAGCCTCGTGACAGGGACCATTGTACGTTTATGGCGTTTCTTTTCCACGTTTATAGTCATTTTTTCAACCTAAATATAATCGAGGTTCCGGTTGAACTAAATAGATCACGAGTAGTGCTGCGTATTCATGACACCGTGGAGCCGGTCGCTGGCAAAACTAGACATTGAGCAGCTTCGCGTTTTCAAAAATACCCGACACTGCTCGTGAGCTAGTTTTTACCTTGATAATGTAAATACATAAATAAAAATATTAAAACGTGATTTTTAAATTTAAACATACGAGATCAACATTTGAAAAATATAACTTAAGAATTGTTTTGTTATCATTTGAATAAAATTAAAGTGTTACGTTAAACGTTTTCTACTGATAACTGTATAAAATTTAGCTTTGTGAGAGTTATTACAGGTAATATTTTCAGTTATTTGAACATTTCCATTCTTCTAAATGTACATTTGCTTCGTAATAAAGTATTAATGTATTGATTCATTTGTCAGTATAACTGAATACATACGCATTCATTGAATCAAATAAATTCACATTGATTAGATTCATTAAATTAATTATATTTAAATCAAGTTTCGGAAAATTTCACAGATTTATCAACCCTTTTTTAGCGTGACAGAATTTATATTTACTATTTTGTCTAATAAAAATAAATTGTAAATTTCCTGAATTATCCTATTTTTTTATTTCCTTTCGGGCTTAGATGCTGTATATTTCAGCGGCCGCCATCTTGGATTTCTTGGCAATATTTTGTTGACGAGTTTTATTAGGATGAGCGAAGCGAATCCTCTACTAGTCTACGCAAATTACATTTTGTCGTACACTTTACAAAAAAAAAACTATTCAGTATTTTAACTTGAAATTAAACTTAGAAATACATTATGACCTGTAGATTTGCACAATGCTATTTTTTTTACAGAATAATCTTAAAAAATTTATTATTTTAATTAATTTATTTTATATGTTTTTCCATTACGGATGCATTTTTGCAAAAAAAAAAAAAAAAAAAAAAAAAAAAAAAAAGGAAACAAGTATATTTTCAGAAGAAAAACTAATAAATAATGGAGTCAGTACTTATAGATAGAATCATGATTAATTAAATAAATAAAATATATTTTTATTATTCCGCCAAAATATCTCAAAAACTGTTTTTTAAATTTAACTAGCTGTTTAACACGTTCTATACACAGGAGTTCATGAATTGAATTCTAAAACCAAAATTAAAAATAACTATTCGATTTAGTAAAATATTTTTCTACTACTGCTCATTTTTTTAATAAAATTTAATTTATCATGTTACTAAGGCAGCAGACGATAAAGGTGTATCTTTGGAATAAGGAATAAATAGAATAAAAAGTTGTTGGAGCTTGTGATAAAATGTTTGCGTTTATCTAAAAAAAATTGTAATAATTAAGCGGAATCAAATAATCTCTAGTTATTTGCATGTGAGGTAAAAGAATTATCGTAATACCCGCTGGAGCATTTTAATATTGTAGCGTGGCATGCATAATATGTATAACTCTAATTATTTGCATGTGAGGCAAAAGAGTTATCGTAATACCGGCTACAGCTTTTTAATATTGCAGCGTGGCATACGTAATATGTAAGGTAAAAGAATTATCGTAATACCGGCTACAGCTTAAAACTTTACTTACATTAAACTTTCTTATATTAAAAATGTATGTTATTTGAGAGGAAAAAATATATTTTAATAGAATACTGTATTAAGATTGGTTGGAGATGGCGCATATTTTGGCTCTCATTCCTTTTAATCATATAATAGTTTCACGATTTCTTTTGTGAAATTTTTAAAATACTTTTTTTTGGGAAAATTATAGCATATTTTTAATGAATTAAAATTTGTGAAAATTCAATTATTTAATTAAATTAAGTATTTTTTAGTGTTAAGAAATCAAATATACAACTTATTCTTATTATGTGAAATAATTTACGAAGACGAAATTTCGCATTTTAAAAGAATTATATTATGATTTTTTTTGTAAAGTGGCAACAAAAAAATTGTAAACAAATAAAATTAAATGTTAAATTTGTTATATAAAGGGTTATTCGAACTAGAAGGTTGAAAATTTAACCAAATGAAGCATATTTACTATTAAGAAGTAATTACTATTAGTATTATTTTTAATATGTTGGCCGTTTAAAAACAATTTATGAAAAGTATTAGTTCTATTATAAAGAAGGACGAGAAAACGTACACTTACTGGTCGAAAAGAACGCGAACATGATTTAGCTTTAAGGCAAGAGACTAGATACCAGCGCAAAAAATGACGACATGAAGAATCTCTTCTGACAGAGAATGCATGTGCTCGGAAGTATGCTTTAAATTTCGAAGATGCGCAAAATATTAAAATTATATTTTTGTAAAATTTGTCATCGGCGTTGGTTTGACATGCATATTCAATCTGACGGATCTTGTAAGACTTGCCGTAAATGTATAGTAAATAATGAGCTAAATATTTTTTCTGTAGCTAATAATATGGATCCAAGTTCCAAGTAAAATTAAGTTCCTTACTAATGAACCCGAATACATTTCAAAACGAAATAGTAATTATTTAAACAGCCATAGCCCACAAATTTTAAAAATTTGGCAAGCAAACATGGATTCCCAAGCAGTCATTTCCATTCACGCAGTTCAAAAATATATTGCTAAATATGCTAGCAAAGGTGCTACCATATCAGAAGGGATGAAAGATTTCATCAGACAAACAGTTCGAGAATCACGCGATAATATCAATATTCAGTAGATAATTCAGAAGATTTTAATACAAATGTGTGCTGAACGTGATTATTCTGCCCAGGAAATATTTTGGGTGTTAATGGGATGGCCTTTGTATGAGTCATCTCATCAGTTTTCCACCATTAATTTAACAAGGAACGCATGGGAACAATTAGATATGAATAAGGAGGATGGAAGCATATCCGTTTCAAATATTTTAGAAAAGTACGAGCAACGCCCAGTGAGATTTGAAAATATGTCCTTGCAGAATTACTTCACAAGCGTTTATATACGCGGTGAAAATTTCAGTATCAGAAAAAAACATTTATCCACAGAATTATACCGAAATTGAAATATGATCCCAATAATGTAAATAATGAAGATTTCTATAAGCAACAAGTTATGTTGCATATTCCTTGGCGTGATTTTCAAATTATGAATCCAAATAATACTTCATGGAAAGTTATATATGAACACCATTTTAAGACTAATGAAATTCAGAGATTGGATTTGGAATATCTGTTGCAAAATTTAGAAGATGAGGAAGAATTTGAAGAAATTGAATCTACTGAAGTAGATCAACCATTTGACTGGATGAATGTCGCTTCAAGACAAAATAATGCACAGGATGAATTAGATTTGGGCAGAAGGGACATTGATATAAGGTATAACTGGCATAACATTCGAAGTCAAGATTTTCTTAATAAATTACAGTATTTTATTGAAAATGAAAAGATGAAAGAGAGTGAAAAAGTGGTTGTGTCACTGTTCCTTCTAATTTGCCAAATTTCGTCTTTTCCCATGAACAGAAAAAAATAATATATATTTTTGAAGAACAGCTCAATTTCTTGCAAGGTCATACGCGAGAAATGCCAATAAAAAGAATTGTTGTCCAAGGAAAAGCAGGTTCTGGAAATAGTATTTTAATACATTACTTCACTGCTCGATTAAAAGAAATATTTGGTCGATCTTTTTTTCAATTGCTTGCACCAACTGGTGTTACCGCAGTCAATATAAGTGGATCAGCGATTCATTCAAAACTTTTATTGGGACTAAATCAAAAGCTAAGAAATCTTAGTCCATATTCGATTGGTCAACTTCAGGAGGAGTTTCGAAATTGTAAATTCATAATTATAGATGAAATGAGTATGATTGGATGCAGTCTTTTGCGAAAAATAGATTTACGATTACGTAGTGCTGTGGAATCGAAACAAGATGAACCCTTTAGTGGAATGGTCTTATATCTATTTGGAGATATCAAACAACTACCTCCAGAAAACGACAGGCCTCTTTACAGTGACAAAAATCAAGGAAGTGAGTTTCTTTTGGAAGGGCAATTGTTATTTTCTTCGACAATTCAAAAATATTTTTTTTATCATCATCCTTCCGGCAAGATGAAACTCAAAAAATATTTTGTAGCATACTTGATCGAATTAACAGTGGATAATACACTACTGAAGACTATGAAATATTAATGAATAGAAGCTGACAGTCTCTTTCAAAAAGCGAACAGCATTTATTTAAAGATGCAGTTAGGCTGTTTTCAACGAATAAAGACGTAAAAGAATATAATAATGAAAAATTAAAAGAACTGCATCAACCTGTTGCCTTGATTCAAGCTCTTCATAATTGTACTAAAGCAAAGTTGGCCGATTCTGAAATGACAAACGGACTTGAATCATATCTTACTTTAGCAATTGGGTCTAAAGTAATGTTAACTTCTAATTTGTGGGCCGAAAAAGATTTAGTAAACGGGGCTTTAGGCTATGTTGCAGATTTTATTTATGAAGAAAATCACGGTCCACCAGACCAGATGCCGCGAATAATCATGGTTAAATTTGAAAACTACAGTCATTCAACTTATGAGAATGGCTGCGTTCCGATTCCACCAATAACTAAATTCTGGAAAAATGGAAATATAAATTGCTCAAGAAAACAATTTCCTCTGCAGTTAACTTTTGCAGTTACAATTCATAAATCCCAAGGTTTAACATTAGATAAAGCTGTCGTAGATGTTGGGGATAAATAGATATCAGTTGGCTTAACGTACGTAGCGTTGTCGAGAGTGAAAACCCTTCAATGTTTAGCATTCAGTAGAAAATTTCCTTACGTGAGATTCTACAATATCAAAAATTCTCATATGTTAACATGCAGAAAAAAAGAAGAAATTAGAATGAAAAGTTTTACAGTTAATAATTCTTAGTATCAACCAGGGCAGATTTCAAATGTTTTTCTAGAAAATAGGATTTTGAAGAAATAGCTTTCTTCAAGCTCTCTTCGAATATATTATTCTAAGATTGCTATCAAAGATTATTTGATGTGAATTACAAAGATTGGAAACATACCTATTTCAAACTATTTGAGAAACCACCAGAGGTTATTGTAAAATGTAAAAGCATCTTTAAAAGAGATTTTAGTTAAAAATTAAAAAATATTTTGTAAAATTTTGCTTCGAAAATATTTTTATTTATACCAGTCTTATATCATAAATAAAAAATTCCGAGGAAATTCTTAGTTATTTGGCTGAATTTACATTTCTAAAATTAAAATGCGCCGAAACATAAAATAACGTTCTTGCTTAATAAAGACGCAAAAATAATATAATAAAATATTATTACCTTCAAATATTTATCTTATTAAATAATGCTTCGCGAATCCAAACAAAGCATGGCTTTTGCGATATGGCAACCCCGACGAGTCTCTTCGTTAAGCCTAACATGCGCATAAATCGCTGTTTGGCGACATTTACTACTTGGCGGAAAAGGGGTTTTCATGCTAAGAAAAAATTCAAGATGGCGGTCGCGGGAATGTATGATATTTGTTCCGAATTCCGTGTACTACTTGATTATCCCGTCGACCAAAGGCAATCGCCAAACTATAAGATCAAATGACAATAAATGATGATCATAAATGTCACATTCACTTGACATTACATGCGTTACACATGTTTGTTACATCCTCAGGTGATTCTTAATTCGAGGTTTTGTTTGTATTTGTATTAATTTTTTATTAATATATTTGTTCTTTCATTGTTTAAAATAAAAATTACGTCATTTTCTATAATCTGGCAAATAGTTTGGCGATTCGTATAATTTGGCGAAATTAGTCGACGGGATATTCAAGTAGTACCAAAAAAATATTAAATGATCGTTAGATCATTTAATATTTTTGTTACATTTACAACATTTAATATGTTGTTAAAATGGTCGTATACAGATGATATTAAGATAGGTTACTATAGTCGACACAGGTAAGCTTCCTATTTTTAAAGAGAATTCTAGCATTTACGGTTCGTTTACAGGGTCGCTCAAAAGATCTTTTGATAGGGCTAAAGAGTTGTGTCATGACCGGATTTTTACGCGGTTTGCAACATTAAGATAGGTTAAGATATTAAGATAGGTTACTATAGTCGACACAGGTAAGCTTCCTATTTTTAAAGAGAATTCTAGCATTTACGGTTCGTTTACAGGGTTGCTCAAAAGATCTTTTGATAGGGCTAAAGAGTTGTGTCATGACCGGATTTTTACGCGGTTTGCAACATTTGAATTTTTTCTATGAGTGTGACTTTTTTCTATGAGTGAGTTTGAACTTTTTCTATGAAAGGGCAAAGTCAGGCGAAAATATTCTAAAAACGTTCTAATTTACCATTGTTTGGAACTACTAAAGTTAGAAATGTAAATTTCGAAATTTTAGTGATTTTTAAGATTTACATTCTTTTTAAGAACTTTTTTTTCTACTTTTAAAACGATGAAAATATCAGATGTTCTAAAATGACGATTAATTTCAAATTGGTGAATTGACTTCAAACCCTCATTCTGGATAATAATGATGTCAGTCTCTGCATAAAAATAGGCTATATTAGTACTCTTTACAAACAATCCTTAGAATGGAGCAAAAAATAAAAATAAAAATCACTAAAATTCTGATTTCTTTGATTTTGTTGAGGCTAAAAACATAAATCTAGGTATGATAGTTGCTTTCAAGGTACTTCAAAACTTCCTAAGTATGTTTCTTAACCCTTTAGTACGCAGCTCTGCATTCATGCAAACAACAGTGTTTTGAATTTAATAGAGTTTTTATTCGTATACACAAAATTCACACCAGAAAATTAAAATAGCAAGATTTGAGAGACTTTCCATATTTAAGCAAAGCGAAATTAACCATTGAAACTTACTGGTGTAAATTCCAATCTCTGGACTACGCAGTTTCTGGAACGTATTCAATCATGGGAATTATAGGGTTAAAGGTCAAGCTTTATAAAATAAATAATTATATACAATAAGGAATTTGGAGACATAATTACTAAAATATTTACTAATTTGCGACATTTTAGCGAAAAACAGCCACACGACAGTAGTTTTTACTTTTATTGCAAATGTGCAACAGAAGAAAAGATTGACGTATTGTATGAAAAATGTATCTCTGATTTTTTTCATTATTTTTCCTTTATAATAAACCTTTCAGAGAATCATATATATTTTTTTTTGAAACAAAATAAAAAATCGCGCATTTAAGGGTTAATAAATTCTAGTTTTAAAAAGATGAGATGATTAGAAAACTCTTTATCTTGATTACTCGGGAATTATTGGGGTTGAAAATTTTAAATTGCATTTGAAGTTTTTTAGGGGACGTCTTCCACTAAAGAGAGTTGGGGGAAAAAATCAAATATCAAATGAGTGGAATGGGAGGCAAAGAGTGATATTTTAATTATGATATCTCTGAAATTGTCACCATAGAAATTTTAAATTTGACACAGAGTACGTACACAGATAAGATCAAACAACATTTTTCTTTAAAAATTTGAAAAAAAAAATTAGTTTTTTGTCATGCCAGTATTACATACAACTGTTTTGCGCAATTGCATAAATCACTGTACAAGCTATATTTCATAAAAATGAAAATAATAAAAAATGTAATTCCGAACTAGTTAAGGAAGTGCTTTATTTTTAGCCTTTCGCAGTAGAAAATTGGTCTTTAAATATACCAAACCAAAGTTTTTTCACTTATTGCGTAAAGGTATTTTATTTTTTAAGGGGATTCTAGTTATATTAATTCTGTGAAAAAAAATAAACAATCGTTTGTTTGCAGGAAATAGATCCTAAAATGTCTGAAACGATTAAAAAAAATCTTTCACCGCACCATAGTAGATAAACAAAGTTCACAAGTAGAGTGTTTGTATCTTTTTTTAAAAGATTTTTTCTTATTAAATCAAGTCTCATGCTCATTAAGGCTGTTCTCAAATCCAAAGGATCAACTTTCTGACATAAGTTTTAATTCATTTTTGTTTGGAGACGCATGAAACTAGTAGGTATTGTTATTCAGAAAGTAAGTGATCCAACTGTTTTTTCCGTTTTCTTGTAAACGCAATAGATCTTTCAGAAAATACTGTCAAAGTTGGCATTTTGAACTGAACTTTCGAACGAAAGAAGAAAATACAGACAGTAAGGGGAGAAAAATGCCATGTCAAGTGATCAAAATTGCTTATCAATCAATCAATAGAGAATTGATTGATCAAAAAATGGAAAAAACAGTTCAATACCAAATCGCTTCCATGGTTAGGCTTTCTAATTTTACACCTTTCCGTTAAAAAATGAATTTATAAATGTCTCAAAATGTTTTGCGCTTGTTGAGCAGAGCAGTTGAGAACAGCCTTAAATGTATTACAAGAATGAATTCTCCTAAAAATGTTATTTAATAAGTAATATTTAAACTATCCGCAGTAGTATAAGTTTTCCGAAAGTAAACAGTCACACAAATGCCATTTGGTGTGTTTCAATAACATTCAATGAACTCTTTGCTAGTATTATCTATTTTGATTAAAAACGTGTTACTTAACCCTTAAATGCGCGATTTTTTATTTTGTTTCAATAAATTTATGTATGATTCTCTGAAAGATTTATTTCACAGGAAAAATAATGAAAAAAAAATCAGAGATACATTTTTCATATAATACGTCAATCTTTTCTTCTTTTGCAAATCTGTAATACTAGTAAAAACTACTGTCATGTGGATGTTTTACGCTAAAATAATTCAAATTAGTAAATATTTTAATAAGTATGTCTTCAAATACCTTATTTTATATTATTATTTATTTTAAAAACTTAACCATTTAATTCCCATGATAGGATACGTTCTAGAAATTACGTAGTTCAGAAAATACGACTTTACACCAGTAAGTTTCAATGGTTAATTTCGATTTATTAAAAAAAAAAAAAAAAAAAAAAAAAAAAAAAAAAAAAAAAAAAAAACGGAATGTCTGTTATTAATTAAAACACATATTGTTATTTTAATTTTCTGGTGTGAATTAAGTATGTACGAATAAAAAAATCTATTGAATTCTAAACACTGTTGTTTGCATGTATTTGCATTTTTACTCTACTCCTCATTTTTTTTTTATCCAGGTTTACGAAGGCGAGAATGGGAGTACTGTTTTTTGAACACTTAGGAGGAAAGAAATATTACGTGTGCTACGTTTGCGGTGTGTATTTGACAAAACAAGAAGAGATAATTAATACCCGCTTCTATAGTAGCTCTGGACCCGCAGCTCTATTCGACAAGGTGGTGAATGTCGTGCACGGCGACAGGCACACACGAAATATGGTGACCGGTCCACACATTGTGAGGGACGTGTTCTGCAAGAAATTCGGCGTTAGACTTGGCTGGTTCTACGAATTCGCTACAAGAAGTCGACAAGAGTACAAAGAAGGGAAAACCATCTTAGAAGATGCCTTGATTCGGCAGGAGACAAGTGACTTTGATTAAATACATCTGTTTGGCCATTACAACTTAAATAACTGCATCATATACGCTCAAAATTAATTATTAAAAAGAATGGAAACATTTTATGTTTTCATATTTCTATACGTTTATATTTTTAAACCTGTAACATTTTGATTAAAACACTGTAGAAAAGTACTTATGTTCTTTTACTCCTAGTATTGAATTCTAACATTTGATCTCTAGTGTTATGCTTTTCAAAATAGGATATGCGTTCTTCTCAGGGTAAAAAGTTCTAAGGGGTAGCGAAAGGTAAATGCAGGGAAATGCGGAGTTTAACATGGCTTGTTCTACGAATTCGCTACAAGAAGGCGACATGAGTACAAACAAGGGAAAACCATCTTAGAAGATGCCTTGATACGCCAGGAGACAAGTGACTTTGATTAAATACATCCGTTTGGCCATTACAACATAAATGACTGCATCATAAACGCTCAAAATTAATTATTAAAAAGAATTGGAACATTTTATATTAACATTTTCATTAAAACACTGTAAAAAAGTACTTATAATCTTTTACTCCGAGTAGCGGATTCTAACATATTCTAACATTTCATCTCTAGTGTTGTGTTTTTCAAAATAGGGTATGCGTTCTTCTTATTCGAAAAAGTTCTAAGGTGTAGGCAAAAGGTAAATGCAGAGAAATGCGGAGTTTAACTCTGCTGGTTCTACGAATTCGTTACAAGAATGCGACAAGAGTACAAACAAGGGAAATCTATATTAGAAGATGCTTTGATTCGCCAGGACAATTAAGAATATCCGTTCGGCCAATTACAATCTAAATGACCGTATAATATACTGTGAAAATTAATTGGTTTAAATAATGAGAACATTTTAAACTCTCATACATATTTGAAATTTTTATACGCTTATATTTTGAAACATTTCAAATTTACACAAACACTGTGAAAAGTTATAAAATTGTTATATTCATTTACTCCGTGAATTTAATTCTAACACACTTTTCTTCTCTAGAGCGGTGTTTCTCAAAGTTAAAAAAATAAATAAATAAAACAGACAATAATGATAATTCCTTTTCATTTATTCTTGAATTCCACAAAGTCGGATGTTGGTCCTTGAACTGACTCCTTGCGTACTCCTTAGAACCTCTTAACCTAAGATGTACCTTATTTGAAGGATCACTTATGGCGCTGTTATACTAAAGTTTTCCACGAATTTTGCGATGCCTATATATCAAAATTTCTCTAGAGCGGTGTTTCTCAAAGTTTAAAAAAAAATTAAAACAGACAATAATGATAATTCCTTTTCATTTATTCTTGAATTCCACAAAGTCGGATGTTGGTCCTTGAACTGACTCCTTGCGTACTCCTTAGAACCTCTTCACCTAAGATGTACCTTATTTGAAGGATCACTTATGGCGCTGTTATACTAAAGTTTTCCACGAATTTTGCGATGCCTATATCTCAAAATTTCTCTAGAGCGGTGTTTCTCAAAGTTTAAAAAAAAATTAAAACAGACAATAATGATAATTCCTTTTCATTTATTCTTGAATTCCACAAAGTCGGATGTTGGTCCTTGAACTGACTCCTTGCGTACTCCTTAGAACCTCTTCACCTAAGATGTACCTTATTTGAAGGATCACTTATGGCGCTGTTATACTAAAATTTTCCACGAATTTTGCGATGCCTATATCTCAAATTTCTCTAGAGCGGTGTTTCTCAAAGTTTAAAAAAAATTAAAACAGACAATAATGATAATTCCTTTTCATTTATTCTTGAATTCCACAAAGTCGGATGTTGGTCCTTGAACTGACTCCTTGCGTACTCCTTAGAACCTCTTCACCTAAGATGTACCTTATTTGAAGGATCACTTATGGCGCTGTTATACGAAAATTTTTCACGAATTTTGCGATGACTATATCTCAAAATTTCTCTAGAGCGGTGTTTCTCAAAGTTAAAAAAATAAATAAATAAAACAGACAATAATGATAATTCCTTTTCATTTATTCTTGAATTCCACAAAGTCGGATGTTGGTCCTTGAACTGACTCCTTGCGTACTCCTTAGAACCTCTTCACCTAAGACGTACCTTATTTGAAGGATCACTTATGGCGCCGTTATGCTAAAATTTTCACGAATTTTGCGATGCCTATATCTCAAAATTTATTGCACCGTATTTAATCGAACTTCATATTATGTTACATTTTCCCATTAGGTTTGGGTGTATAATTCCCAACAGGTGTCGCTTTTATGCTAATGGGTGGGTAACGAAGTGAAATGTTTTTTTTGAGAAATGCGATGCTTATATCTCCGTTTGAAATGCACGCAGTTCAACGAAAATATACCATTTGAATCTTCGATAGGCATAGATTGATTGTTATTTAAGTTTGGCACTGCAATAACCAAATTTGGAGTATTACCATGCATGAGATAGAAGAAATCGTTTGCGATGTATTTAAGCATATTACACTATTTGAAACGCATTTTTTATATCATTAGTGTTTTGTATTAAAAGGCGCTTACGGTAGAATCTGGTTTGCATATAATTTATCGTTGATTTACAGGAAAAATCGTTTGCGGTGTGTTTTAACACTTTCGAGGGCGGTGTTTGTAAAAAAGGACACCTAATTTTAATTCCAAAACTGACAAACGGCACTAAGAATATTTAATTAAAATTATCCTTTTATAATGTACGTGCCTTAACAGTGTTTGTACTTTGAGGGCTTCCGAATTGTCAGCAACTTTAAGCCCAATCTATGGATGATTGTCTTATAATGAATGAGCCATTGGGATTAAAAGTCCAACTGTAGTAAAAACTACTATAAAATTTTAATAAAAATAAAGATAATAGAGATAAAAACATTACTTTTAAAGAAAAGTGGTATTATAAAGTTAAATAGTAAGAAGTCTTAGTGGTTAAGAAAAGATAAAATAAAATAAAATAAATCTCTCTATTCTAAAAAAAAGTAACTACCGCTGTCACCGCCGCCGCCGCTGCCGGTTTTGAAATTTTTGTGACCGGAGGTCTTTCTTCGTCAATATTAAAAAAACTGTTGCATACAAAAATATGAAAATCGGTAGTATTATAGAAAAATGTTTGATAAACACGTTGATGCAGACAGTTTTCAAATCGAAGGATTATTTTAAGAGATATTTAATGTCAAAGTTGGACAAAATCGTTCCATTAAAAAAGTTTTATAGGAGCAAAAACTGTACATAGGAATTTAAAAAATTTTAGATCATTTTATGCGTCAGAATTTCCCGGTGTGCAGATTGCAGTTAGTTTTTTAATTTGAATAATTTTTCGAGGTTTTATTTCTATTTTAAATTGAAATTTTCAGCATTTCGAGAGATATTTTTTACAAACTAGGGGGCTCTGCCCCCTACGAGCTACGCTCGTCAACCCCTGTTCAGACACCGCAGACTCTAACAGCACGCTAATTTGACCGCCTTTAAAAAGATTTCGGAAGATTGAATTATAATTTGAATCTGACAATTATAATCTGACGTAATTTTCACCAAACTTTTGTTTCTCTTTTTAATATTCACGTCAAAATACTTTTGTTAGAAATGAAATATTATGATCATCTTAAAATGTCAAGTAAATGTCTCGCGCAATTTTTAAATTAAAACTGTTTTGCAATATTATTTTTTGTTCATTTTACGTAATAAGTGTAATATGACGTAAATTCTCCTATTTAGGACTTCTAACGCATGTTACTGAATTTATTATTTTACAATATTCTTTCTCATTTAAAATTCACGTGTAACTATAGTTTTTATGACATAATTTTTAATGAGTTCCTGCTTTTTATATTTTTTGTTTATAATAGTCACGTGTAAAATAAATTTTTAATTTGAAGCAAACATTATTGGTTGCGCTTTTTATACAGTTTTCAACAGTTTAAATTAATACAATTTTCTAAAATTTGTAAAAAATATCTCTCGAAATGCTGAAAATTTGAATTTAAAATAGAAATAAAACCTCGAAAAATTATTCAAATTAAAAAACTAACTGCAATCTGCACACCGGGAAATTCTGACGCATAAAATGATCTAAAAATGATTAAATTCCTATGTATAGTTTTTGCTCCTATAAAACTTTTTTAATGGAACGATTTTGTCCAACTTTGGCATTAAATATCTCTTAAAATAATTCTTCGATTTGAAAACTGTCTGCATCAGCGTGTTTATCAAACATTTTTCTATAATACTGCCGATTTTTATATTTTTTTATGCAACAGTTTTTTTAATATTAACGAAGAAAGACCTCCGGTCACAAAAAATTCAAAACCGGCGGCGGCGGCGGTGACAGCGGTAGTTACTTTTTTTTAGAATAGAGAGATTTTAGAAAATTGTATTAATTTAAACTGTTGCCAGCTCTATAAACAGCGCAAACAGTAATGTTTGCTTCAAATTAAATATTTATTTTACACGTGACTATTATAAACAAAAAATATAAAAAGCAGGAACTCGTTGAAAATTAAGTCATATAAACTATAGTTACACGTGAATTTTAAATGAGAAAGAATATTGTAAAATAATAAATTCAGTAACATGCGTTAGAAGTCCTAAATAGGAGAATTTACGTCATATTACACTTATTACGTAAAATGAACAAAAAATAATATTGCAAAACAGTTTTAATTTAAAAATTGCGAGAGACATTTAGTTGACATTTTAAGATGATCATAATATTTCATTTCTAACAAAAGTATTTTGACGTGAATATTAAAAAGAGAAAGAAAAGTTTGGTGAAAATTACGTCAGATTATAATTGTCAGATTCAAATTATAATTCAATCTTCCGAAATCTTTTTAAAGGCGATCAAATTAGCGTGCTGTTAGTCTGCGGTGTCTGAACGGGGGTTGACGAGCGTAGCTCGTAGGGGGCAGAGCCCCCTAGTGTAATAAAAATAAGTTAAAAATATTATTATTAGCACAGTTAAGACAGATACGCTAACAAACTGTCGGATAAAGCTGAAGGGTAGTCGGCAATGGGTCTGACAGATGTTAATGTCACTGGAAAACAAAAAAAGGTACTTTTCAGAGTCCATACAATTTTTTTTTTCAATTTTTTGTTACTAGGTAACAGTATAGCGATCTAAAAGATCGTAAATGCAAAATATAAGCAGTATTTTCTTTTTCAATTTTTTTTTTGCAAAACGTACGTGAAAAGATGCAATTTTGTATTTCATAATAAATTCGTTTATATATTGTGGTGTCAGTCCATTATTTCATCAGTTTATAAGCAGAATTACTTCCCGCCGGCAAGGGTTAAGGATATTACATTATTTTAAATACATTTACATTTATATATATCACAAAGGTGTAATACAAAGCGCTTACTGTAGAATCTGGTTTGCATTTAATTTATCGCTAATTTACAGGGAAAATCGTTTGCGGTGTATTTTAAGGATATTATATTATTTTCAATACATTTACATTTATATACATTTTAACTTCAGAAATCCGGCAACTTCAAAAATCCGGTATTAAAACCATTTTTCCCTTGCTTTTTCTTTTACACTGTCAAGTTATGGGAGAAGAAAAATAGCAATTCTTTAGGGGTTAAAAACTTCAAGATCGAAAGTAAAAATGCAAAATAAGGATATTTCACTTTTTTTTTTTTTTTTTTTTTTTTTTTTTTTTTTTTTTTTGTCGGAGACGATTATTTTCTGAACAAATTTTCTGGGAGCTGCACCTTTGCTTAGCAAAAGTAACAACTTTGGGGACAACTTTCTCGAATGCATAGCACAATAGTGCATGGCAATACGGATTTCGGCGACATCAATGATGAGGAAGAATTTCAGACTTTCACATTTCCTGTGAAAAGGACACAATTTATGAGCCGATTGAGCACGCAAATTCTTGAAATGCAATAAGTGTCAAAAAAGTGATATAGATGATTGGCTAAGCATGAAGAAAATGCATTTAAAACGAACAATTTAACGGACTGCGAGATCGCTGACGCTGTGCTAAATAGAACCGGCGATAGTGCTAGTAGCAACTCAGAAGATGAGAATGAACAACCGGCCGAAGAAAAGGTGTCCCTAGAAAAATGCACAAATTTGGCTGGAGAATTAATATGTGCTTTAGAAAACAATAATTGTATTTCCGAAACAGACATTTTTAATTTGTATCAAATACAAAAAACAAAAAAAAAAATGTTTAAGAGCTGCCAAAAAAAAAAATTGAAGCAAACAAAGTTGACATCGAGGTTTCCGAAATTACAACAGAAGAAATAATTTCACTCTTTATTAGATTTTTTTTTTCTGTAACATTGAAAATATTAATTAAAGTAACACAATTTGCATAACTACAGGCATACACACATTAAAATTTTATTAAAAACAATTAAAATATAGTTTATATATATATATATATATATATTTATTTATTTATTTATATCTATATATATATTTAACTATATTTTAATTGTTTTTAATAAAATTTTAATGTGTGTATGTCTGTAGTTATGCAAATTGTGTAAATTATTAACTAATCCAGACGAATTATGTATGTATTTTTAATTAAAGTAGTAAGTTTTTTTTAAATATTTAATTCTCTTTTTCTTACATAATTATCACTTATAATGAATTAAATTATGGCTAAAGGCAACATTAAGAATACAGCATTAATTTTGATATTCCTAGTTACTACTTTTAATATTCCTTCAAAAATCCGGCACAGTCTCGGTCCCGTTGATGCCTGATTTTTGAAGTCGTACTGTATATCACAGAGGTGTACTACAATATGCTTACTGTAGAATGTGGAAACGCACAAAAAAGTTTCGATATTTTTCCGACTATTGATAGTAATTGCAGAAATTGGGTTTTCAAATGCGTTATGTGGTTTCGAAATTGTTCATTTAGGCATCATATTTCAACTGAATAAACTCTAGTGTTCTGAATATGTTGAAAAGTGTCCCATAATCTATGCTGGACAAATGATTTTTCGTTCTAGTTTGTATTGTAATGATAATACGTCATGCATAAGAATCGTTCAGTTTTGTAAACAGAAAATTTATTTAATAACCCTATATTTACATTTAATTAAATACACAGAATAATACAAACACATAGACATGCATACATTGGCGGTCAAAAGTTTCCGGCCAGCATAAAATTTTTGGTTAATTTGTAAGTATAGCCATATGAAGAGGAATCTCAAAGTGATACTTATACACTTTATTGACATAACAGTTAAGAACTTATTTATGGAATAAAAATTAAATATTAATAAATTTAATTGACAAAATTAATTGCAAAAGAAAATGCATGTTCTCAAAAGTTTCCGGCCCCCTTGGCAAGTTTGGAAAAAAATGGTATTATAACAGAAAATAACAGTGATCAACAACATTTACAATTAGTATTTTGTATTCATACATTTAGCAATAAGTACTGCGGCGCAGCAACGTGGCATCGATTCATGAACAGTTGTAGATCATCAATGTTAAATTTTGTTCACGGTTCTTGCAATTTTTGTGAAAATGCTGCTAAATTGGAATATTTATAATTCCACACACGTTTTCAAGTTAGTTTCAACGATTTTCTATTGTATTCAGATAGGATGATTGGGCTGTCCATTTCAAAAGCGAAGTTTTTTGTGCGAAAGCCACTGCTTGACGAGCTTGCATGTATGCTTTTGAAAGTTATCATGATGAAACAAATAGTTGCGACCACAATTTTTCCTCCAATAAGGCAGCAAATGATCTTGCAAGATATCCTTATGCATTGCACTATTCATCTTGCTGCGTATTTCAAATAATAGACAGGCGCATTTTCCGGAAAATGCTCCCCACAACATAACGTGTCCTCCTCCATGCTTCATTGTAGGAATAATATATCTCGCACCTTATCGTTTGTTTTTAGGTCGTCGGTTGTAATGTTTTTTATCACTCACAAAAAGATTGAACGTCGATTCATCTGAAAATAGTACTTTTTTACAGTTTTCACTTGTCCAGTCTTTGTATTCCTTGGAAAACGCCAGTCGGGCCCTCTGAATTTTTTTACTTATGAAAGGTTTTTTAACACCTACCGTTCCATAATGTTCTACGTCACATAAGCGTCTTGACAATGTAGATAGACTTGTTTCCACAATAACCATAACACCATAAATGGCGTGGAATTGCAGCTACATTTTTACGCGGGTCATCAACTACTTTTCTTCTGGTAATTCTGTCCACAATAATAGTAGTTTTTCGGGGTCCCCCGGACCGTGGCAAGTTCCGAAGGCCATGATCATCTTTATATATTTTTAAAATATCGTTTACAGTGAATTTTCCGATCGACAACTTTGCCACAATCTCACGAAAGGATTGTCCCTTTAGCGACCAACAAATCACACATTTAGGAACAATAAATTGTTAAACTTTTCATTTTTGAATTTCAAATACATTATTCATCTTGATTAATTAACAAACATGGCCTAAAAAACACTTTAGCGATAGCAAAAACTAATGATTGACGAATGGGCGGAAACTTTTGCACGCACAAATTTTGAATTCTTTCCTTTTGCATCAAGTATCTTACGTAACCAATCAAAATGATCACGTGGTCAGAGGTAATTTGTTTATTCCTAACTTTTGGAGCAATTGAACTTCTTCTTTGCTAAAACGTTCTGTCAAACAAATAAAAAAAAAATCTAACTGGCCGGAAACTTTTGACCGCCACTGTATATTCTAAAAATATACTTCAACTAGCCGGCCTTGGCAACCAGTTTGGCCTCCCTTAAAATTTATGTTTGGGAAAGCATGCTAAACATTGTATCATGTTACTTTTATTCATATATTAATTTACTTGGACTTCCTTAAATATAACTAATATTCTCCTTAAGTTCATATTAGTGCTTGTTGCATTAAAATATCTCAATTTGGTGATTTTCTGTAAGCAAGTAAACCCAATTGGTTTACAATCAAAGTCTATGGGAATTTGGCGAAATATTAGAGCTATCGCCCTGTTGGCGTCACTTTTCTCGATTAATTTTGATCACTAAATTTGGCAATATATCGCCAAGTTGGCGACAAACTTGGCGGCATTTGGCGACAGAGCACTGTTGCCGCTATGATAATCACCTTATAGACGTTGTCCTAATTTATGTTTGGGAAAGCATGCTAAGCATTATATCATGTTACTTTTATTCATATATTAATTTACTTGGACTCCCTTAAATATAACTAATATTCTCCCTTAAGTTAATATTAGTGCTTGTTGCATTAAAATATCTCAATTTGGTGATTTTCTGTAAGCAAGTAATCCCAATTGGTTTACAATCGAAGTCTATGGGAATATGGCGAAATATTAGAGCTATCGCCAAGTTGGCGTCACTTTGGCGACTAATTTTGATCACTAAATTTGGCAATATATCGCCAGGTTGGCGACAAACATGGCGGCATTTGGCGACAGAACAGTGTCGCCGCTATAATAATCACCTTATAGGTATGGATATGCATTAAATGCTGCTCAGTAACCAATGAGATGCGTTTCATTCCGGCGTTGTCATTAAACAATTAACAAATAATCGCGATTTCTGTGCCACCTACGATAACATAATATATATATAGATTCTTCGACTTTATTTTTATTTTAAAAAATAAGGCATGGAAATATTTTTCAGAATTTGTTGGTATTAAAACTCAATGTAAAAATGTTCAACAAATGGTATTAAAACTCAATGTTCACTCAGTGTACAAATGCTGACAAAAAAATCCGCATATTACAACCTCTATTTTTCTCTCTGCGCCTAGTTCTAATATAAGTCATGACGTTTCGGTTGGAATCTTAAGTCCAAGCAAACGGTTGCTATTTTTCATTTCTTATTAAATATAAATCGAAGAAATTGTTACCATTGCATATAAAACATTAAAACACTTATCTGTGAGATTACAACAAAATAAAAAATACAGGATAGCAACATTTTTTTAACCATTTGGAAATGGTTGTTGTTTTCGTTCGAGGATGGGCCCAAATGATGCTCGCATTTTAGTTTTTTTAACGAAATTCAACGATGTTCTTTACTTTTAGAAGAGTTTTTATTTGAATAGGTAATAGAAAGGCATAAAATCGTTAAAATTGGTTTGAATAGGTAATTAAAAAGCATAAAATCGTTAAAAATTGAAAAAGTTACAAAATGGGTAGGCGCAAATTATCAGATATGGGAAAATCCAAAGCCTAAGAGCAACGAACGAAATGAAAATCGTCTTACAAAGCAAAAATCGAGGTCTTCAACTCATTATGTAGGCCATGAAAATCGAGGTCTTCAATTGATTATGTAGCCCATGAAAATCGAGGTCTTCAACTTATTACGTAGCCCATGAAAATCGATTACAGAATAAAAGACGAACACGAAGAAGGAAGCAATCTAATGTTTAATAGATTGATAGTAAAAACCCATGTCTCGAGGGGCTCCAATCCACTAGCTACGGCGTTTTACAATCGGTCGATTCTAACCGGGAAAAATTGAGCTCAACGTAGGTAATTTGTCGCAATCTGTGGATGATTCGGTGGAACTGCTTTCGATTTGTAAACTATTTTTCTTCTCGAAACGGGACTTGGAGAGTTTATCGATGAAGGTTTTGGTTGTTTGAAGTCTGATCTTTGCGATTTGTTGTTGAAGAGGATGCGACGGAATTTGGTGAACGAAATTTAGATTTTTTGGTTAAATTTTGTTACGAAGGTGATTTGTCGCGATCTGTGGATGATTCGGTGGAACTGCTTTCGATTTTTATTTATTCGATTATTAAAAAAATTCCAAATGGTCATTGTAATCTATTATTATTATTTTTTTTGGAGTCAAATTCCAACCAAAACGTCGTGACTAACGTCAAAACTAAAAGGGTTTATATCATAGCAGCCAACATCTTACGCTTTTTTGTACCAAAAAAATTTTATAGTAAATTATACTTTTTTAAATCGCCGAAATCTGCCGATTAAAAAAGGCAGAAATTTCTATTAAATTTTTGTGGTACAAAAAAGCTAAAGAGTTGGCAGCTATTGTTTATATGATTAAGGGTATCAGGCCCATCAGCCGTTATTTTGGCATATAAGTGCAGCTTTTCATTCAAAGGCCGATCTATATCACGAGTATCACTGCCCATTTATAATTCCTTGACGCCGCTAGATGGCTAAACAAGTTCACGAGCGGAGATGGTATTCATAAATACGCGGCACCGCTCGCGATCTAATTTAATATTGGTAGGTAATGTAAGTAAATAAATAAAAATAACAAAACGCGAGTTAAGAAAAAATAGTTCAACGTGATTTTTAAATTTAAATGCAGGAGGTTCACATAAAAAAATATCATAATTTGTTTTATTATCATAATAAACACACATATATACCTTTAATTGTTTTATTATCATTTGAATCAAAGTTGGAACACTGATTATAAATTTAATTTCCTGAGATTTTGATTGTGGTAAAGTTTTCTAATTTTTGATCTTTTCAGTTATCCTAAACTATCTTTTACATCATTAATAATGTGTAAATTTAAGTTGAAAAATAACTCATTCCATAAGCATTCGTTGTATATAGATATATTCACATTGATTAGATTCATAAATGTAATTATATTTAATCCTTATTTCTGAATTTTTAAAAGATTTTTTAATCTGCTAATTTTTCTTTAGCTTGACAGACTTTATGTTTTCCCTTTTATCCAACATGAATGGTCGAATTTCGTACATTTTTTTTTTTTAATTTCTAATATCAGCGACTACCATGTTACATGCATCTACAATAACGGAATTTTCGGTACTTACATATTATACGTGTTCTGAAGATAAAACTGGGCCAACAATGGCGCCAATAATAATTATTACAGTAACCTCGATTTTTAATAAAGTTACGTTTTCTTCGTGGTTGCAGGAAAAAGAAAACATTTGGTAACAAATAAATTCAGTCTTTTCTACGCGAAAAATGCAATTATAATGGTATACTTAAAAAAAAAAAAATGTAAGTTCATAAAGGAATTTTTCAACTTTTTAGTCAATGTTTTATTCTTATTAAATCTTAATTTGTATTTTAATGTAATTAAAAAATCTGCTTGCTAAGTGGTTTTAAAAATTTGTACTTTCTAAAGTTATGCTCAAACCTATTATCCAGGTATACCATGTATATTAAAACCAGTAAATACCATTTGGCACAGATGTCATATTCGGTCAATTTGGCGAAAACATCAACAGCATAAACAACAACATCTGGCTTACCATATCAAGCAAAATAACGACACTTTGGTGCCAGTTAAGTACCCGGTGCGTATATGACATTGGCGTCAGGAAACATTCGCGCCAATAATAGTATATGACATCTGTGCCTACCATTTTTCCAGACAAATTTTATCGGTCGTGATACTTTGGCCTATAACACTATAATATGGTACCATGTTTCAATGCTTTGTGCGAACATCACGAACGGTGGTTCTTTCCTTTGTGAGTACATCGGCGAGTTTTAATATTAACTATTTAGATTAAAAGCATTTCACTTAAAATTTTAAGCTGTATTTCTCCTTTACTTATGCAGGATAATTAAAGACAGGATGGGAGTTCTGTTTTTTGAACACTTAGGAGGAAAGAGATATTATGTATGCAAAGTTTGCGGTGTGTATTTGACCAGGGAAGAAGAGTTCATCAGTTCAGGTTTCTCTACAATCTTCGGCTCAGCTAAATTGTTCGACAAGGTGGTAAATGTTGAGCACGGCGACAGAGAATGACGACACATGGTGACCGGTCCGCACATTGTGAGGGACGTGTTCTGCAAGAAATGCGGCGTAAAACTTGGCTGGTTCTATGAATTTTCTTCAAGAAGACGACAAGAGTACAAAGAAGGGAAAACTGTCTTAGAAGATGCCCTGATTCGACCAGAGAAAAGTGACTTTGATTAAATACATCCAATTGGCCAATTATTATCTGAATGACTGTATCATATACGTTGAAATTCAATTGTTTTAAAGAATGTTAAAAATTAATATTTTCATATTTTCATACGTTTATATACATACAAACTTTTAACCTTTTGATAAAATCTCTGTAAAAATGTGTAAAATTGATAAATACTTTTACTCTGCGTATTAATTCTAATATTTTATTAGTTTTCTTCCTTAGTAGATGTTTCTCACAAATAGAATAAGCGAACCTATTATGTGATGAGGTTTTAACCAGGAAACTTCCCCAATAGTGTAATAATGAAAGAATCTAAATAAGTAGCATTTAAAAGGGTATATTGAAACGCGTTTTTAGAAGCATAAATTATTTGCCATCGTATACCCGTTATCGAGATATGAAGATTTAAAATTTGCAAAATAAAACATCTAGCTTTAAGGCTCCCCGCCAACCAGCCTGCGAAACAGTTCATGGCGTAAAGCAATAGTAACTTCCTTTCTTATAAATTAGAAGTTCTTTGAGTACATTATTTGTTACATGTGACTTAATTCAGTTTCGAAACCAGATTTTGAATATAGAACCCAGTAAAACATCTCATTCTCGTTTTAGGCTCTGCGTGAAGCGCGTGTTATATTGAAAAGATGTTCTTAATTCAGCACTGATGAATTTAAACACTAAATAACGCAGCACTCATGCACCATTTAGCATTATTTTGTAATGCATTTTATAGTGTTTTCATTCATTAGTGCTGCATTAAGAATCGCTGACTGTGGAAAACTGCCAAATGTGTTTAACGAACTTGATTTGGTGTAAGTAGTGTTACGAAAGGTTCGCAAACCAAACATTTGCCACTGAAAAAAAACTTGGATTGATCCTCTTTATTTTAATATACCACTTATTATAATATATGTAATAATTTTGAAAATATAAATTTTCAAAATCCGGTCATTCATTTATACTAATAATGTATATCTCGATAACGCGCAGACGAGGGCAAATAATTTATGAGTGAGCAAATGTGTTTCAATATACCCTTTCGACTGCGCTTACTTAGGTTTTTTCATTTTTACACTATAGTGTAGTTTCCTGGTAATGGTGTTATTACACGAGAAGTCAAAGTCACTTGAAATTCCAGGGATCTCTATGTTATTCCTATGACTCCAGGGAAGTCGCTTCGAAAGCAAGTAACTTTTTTCTGTACGCCTGAAACGAAGCGAGTCGCCAGTAACAGCAAATCAAATGCTTGGAAATCTGACGATGGAAAAGCCTTTTCCTGAACAGCCAATGAAATGCTTGGATAATACGTAAGTTTCAGATGGATAATACGTAAGTTTCAGGAAATCTGGCGAGTTGCAGGCGATTTTTGTCGCAATTTTTACGTGTAATAACACTATAAAGGGGAAATGAGGAGTCTGCCTAAATATCAACATACGGCGTTGTGCAAGGAAATGATAAATTAAAGGGCGATTTTCATTGGGGATTTTTTTCAAGAGGATGCTTTCTTTTTAGGAACCGGTTCTGAAAATGAAAGTATCCTGATTAAAAATACTTGTAAAGGAAATTGAAAAAGTAGAAAACGTCCTGCATACAGATCGATCTCAGCTAGCCACTGCAAAAAATATCATCTAAAAATAGTGAAATGCGACCGAGATAAATTTATAAATTTCTTCCATAGGAATAGCATTACCGAACGGGTCTTTTCGCGTGACTGAAGTAGGGCCTTAAAAACACATCCGCGACACACGGTGAAATCAGCACATTTTAGGGGACTTTCTCTGCAAGAAATGCGGCGTTAAATTTGGCTGGTTCCACGAATTCGCTACAAGAAGGCAACAAGAGTACAAGGAAGGGAAAACTAACTTAAAAGATGTCTTGAATCGCCAGGAAAGCAGCAAATTTCAATAAATATATCCGTTTGGCCAATTACAACCTAAATGACTGCATCATATACGCTCAAAATTAATTGTTCTTAAGATTGGGAACATTTTATAATTTAATATTTTTGTAAGTTTCTGTTTTTAAACATTTAACATTTTGATTAAAAATTTTTAAAAAAAGTATAAAAATGTTATATTCTTTTTTACTCCGCGTGTAGAATTCTAAATTTTTATAAGTTTTCTTCTCGAATCTTATGTGTTTACTTTCTTCTATCATTACAAGAAGAAAGTATTGGATTCGTGAAAATTTTCGAATGCCGGTTTCCGAAGGATTTATACGTTTTAGGAGTCAGAGATCACGAAAAACATGTTTTTACAAAATGACTGTCTGTGCGTGTCACAAACTTTGTGGGCGCTCTATCTCAAGAATTATTAAGGAATTATTACGGATTCAACAGAATTTATTGAAACTTTAGCTCCAGTTAGTCCCTGGTATAAATTGGTGCTGATTTCTTTTTGGTGTAAATCGCCCAGCAAGAGGCTCTGTTATGCTGCATTATTCATGATTTCCACAGAAGCTATATCTCAAAAAGTAAAGCATGGATTTTCAGAAAACTCCAGATTCAGTTAGTACTTTATATAATTTGGTGCTGCTAACTTTTTGGTGTAAATCACTCATTAGGTGGTGCTGTTTTATTCATTATTATCGCAATAGCTCTATCTCAGGAACTAATGCACGGATTTTCATCAAACTTCAGATTCAGTTCGTTCTTGACCTAAGTTAGTGCTGTTTTGTTTTTGGAGCAAATCGCCCAAAAGGTGGTGATACTATGCTGCATTTTTCACGATTTCCGCAATAACTGTATCTCAAGAATTAATGCATGAATTTTCATCAAACTTTAGATTCAGTTATCAGATTTGATCAGTTAATATCAAGTTAGCCCCTGATATAGATTGATAATTTTTCGTGCAAATTGCCCAATAGATGCAATTGCTATGCAGAACTTTTCACGATTTCCGCATAGCTCTATCTGAAAAACTAATACACGGATTTTCTTCAAACTTCAAATTCAATTAGAAGTCACGTAAGTACCTAACTGGTGGCGCTGCTGTGCTCCATTTATAAGGAAGTATTAACATGTATGAGATAGAAGAAAATTTTGGGATTGACACCTTCGATTACTTCAAAGTAGGATATGCGTTCAATTTAAGTGCAAATGGATTTCCCTTTAGCAATCATCTGCACGCAATGAAGATAGATTAAAAAAAAATCATACTTGAAAATTAATTGAAAAACAATAAAAATTGAATAAATCGCGATACAGATTTCAAATAAATTGGGATATAGTTTTCAAACAAATTGAATTTTTAAGTACATTTTTCTCTCTATTCGAAGATATATCATTTGAAAATGTGAGGTATTTGGAAATTAAAAAATTGCAATAAATGATAAATTAAATCGTTTGCGTTTGCAACGGTAAAAATGACGTTAGCATTACGCACGGACGCCTTTGTCCTTTATAATACAGATAAGTAACAAGTGGGTGGCGTGATCACAGATCACACTTAGGGTTTCGTTTAATATTCCTTTGAAAACACTTTATCCTTTTGCAAAATCTGTTAGTTCCATATTTCGCAACTAGGGGGGGGGGCTCTATTCTGAACAAACCTCTATCCGAACGAAACTCCGCTTTACAACCTATCCGTAGATATATTAGTCGAGCGGATCCGTCCCATTTCACAGGAGATATTTAGGCGACCTCTGGCGGTAAAAAATGGAACTAAAATACGTAAGGCTATGGTGCATAATATGAAAGTGTGGTCAAAGGGGTGTTGGCAAAAGTTAGAAAAGTGCCAGCGGGTGAAAAGAGTGGAGATTAGAAAAGTTGTGATCGCAAGTGTTCAGATATAAGTATGCAAAATTTCAAGTCTCCAACTTAATTAGGGGCTCAGTTAGAAACAAAAATGCTTAAAACACACAAGTTAGATACCAGAGGGCTAAATATAAGACTTTTTGAGATTTTTATGTTTTGTTGTGTGATCGAAATGTTCAGCTATAAGTCAAAATTTTAAGTATTCAACTTAATTAAGGGCTCAGTTTGAAAAAAAGCTTAAAATACACCAGTTAGAGCCCAGACGGGTAAATATAAGACTTTTTCAAAATTATATGATTTGTAGCTTGATGTGATGTGTTCAGCTATAAGTATCCAAAACTTCAAGTCTCCAACATATATAGTTTCTGAGAATAGGCTCAGTGACAGACAGAGGATTGAGACGAATAGGGTTTCGTCCGATGAACGAAACCTTAAAAATGAGTAATGGGTAACACATTAAATATTGTATTAAGAAAAATAATTATTTAGTTATTATACTTGACAGCATTGACAAAGCATCATATTTGTGTATGAAAATAAAAACACATGTTAAATATAGCTTATGTTGGAACGGAGACTGCCATCATAATTCTGTAAACATTATTTTTGAAATCGGCTCAATCTAATTATTACACTCAAACAGGGTTCAAAACTCAAACTCTTGTTCTCGTCAGAGTAGGAAATCAAAAGCATATCTGAAAGTTTTTATTGGTTTAATGCGCATTTTATTCGTTTTCTTATTGGTCTATACAGTAATCTGTATTTCCCTTTACTTTCAACAGAGATGGATACCTTCAATTGCCACTATGACAAAAAAGTAATAAAAACAAAACAAAAAAAAATTAATAACTCAGAAACAAATTGAGATACAGCTTTCAAACAAATTGCATTTAAAAGTACATTTCTTTTCTCTATACGACGGTGTAAAAAGTAATATTGTGGGATGTTTAGAAGTTTAAGAATGAAATTTCACTTAAAATTGGTTGTCAGATTTCTTGGAAATCTGACGATGGAAAAGTATTTTCTCGAACAGCCAATGAAATGCTTGGATAAACGTAAGTTTCAGGTGGATAATACGTACGAGTAGCAGGCGATTTTTGTCGCTTAGAATTTTTACGTGTAATAACACTATCAATGTTTAATTCATGGCGTACGTAATGTAGAATCAATTCCGTGCGAATTTTTATGTCTTAAATTTTAGTCTTTGAAAAAATCTTTTTCGAAATAGTCGTTGTAATTTGTTAAATTGCTTTTTTTATAATACTAGAGGGCTCTGCCCCCTACGAGCTACGCCCACCAACCCCCGTCCAGGCACACCAAAATCCAAAAAGCACGCTAATTTGATCGGCTTTAAAAATATTAAATTAAACGGGTTTCCATTCGTTTTCCTTGGATTGGGGATTTTTAAGACCAAATCTGCTGCTGTTAAGAGATACAATGGCTGTTTTCGTATTTAGTTAAAAAAAATTAGTTAAACATTTGAAAATAAGCTAATGTAAAATGAATTAAGTATACAGTGTCATTGCCTCCCGGTATTTTTTAACAGCGCTATAAGATAGTTCTTTTAAATAATTCATTTTAAATGTATCGTTTCAAATCTGACGTAATTTACACCAAAGTTTTATTTCTCTTATTAATATTCACGTGAAAATATTTTAGTTGTTAGAAGGAAATATTATTTGCGCTGTCTTCGAATTCACGATAATAGTTGAAAAGATTATCTCAAAATATCTCGCACAAATATATTTTTCAATTCAAATTGTTTTGCCATATTTTTTGGCCATTTTAAATATGACGTAATTTCCTCCAATTGCAAGTTTGAACGCATAATAATGAATTTTTTACTATAAGATTTTGTTTCTCTTTTAAAATTCAAGCGTA
Organism: Maratus speciosus; assembly: GCA_963932465.1. Lineage (NCBI taxonomy): Eukaryota > Metazoa > Arthropoda > Arachnida > Araneae > Salticidae > Maratus > Maratus speciosus. The sequence goes on from OZ010794.1 coordinate 196,441,539, forward strand.
AATATGGTTCTTATGACGTAATTTTCCTGCTTTTAACATGCAAACATTTAATTATAATTTTAAAGTTTTTTTTGTGTTTGTAATAGTCACGTGTAAATAAATTTTTAATTTGAAGTAAACATTTTTGTTTACGCTGTTTATACAATTGGCAACAGTTTAAATTAATAACATTTTCAAAAATTTGTAAAAAATATCTTTCGAAATGCTGAAAATTTGAATTTAAAATAGAAATAAAACCTCAAAAAATGAGTCAAATAAGAAAAATAAATGCAATCTGCACACTGGGAACTTATAACGTATAAAATGATCTAAAAATGATTAATTTCTCATGTATAGCTTTTGCTCCAATAAAACTTTTTTAATGGAACGGAATGGAAGTTTTGTCCAAATTTAGCATTAAATATCTCTTAAAATAATGCTTCGATTTGAAAACTGCCTGCATCAGCGTATTTATCAAAGATTTCTCTATAATACCACCGATTTTCATATTTTTGTATGCAACAGTTTTTTTAATATTAACGATAAAAGGCCATGCTTAAGCATTCAAATTGGATGGCGATCTACCCGGAATATCTACGCAGATTTTCATTGGTCCATTTTTAAATCAAAACTTTTTTTTTTATATATAGAAGGATTGGTATAGATTAAAAAATCCTTTAAAGAAAATCTAATGGTGTTATTACACGAGGAGTCAAAGTCGCTTCAAATTCCAGGCGTCTCAATGTTATTCTATGGCTCCAGGAGAGACGCGCAGAAAGCAAGCGATTCTTTTCTGTCGGAGCGTTTTTGACGCCTGAAACGAGGCGAGTCGCCAGTAACAACCTATCAAATGCTTGTAAATCTGTCGATAGAAAAGCCTTTTCTCCAACAGCCAAAGAAATGCTTAGAAAATGAAAAAAAGGGTACGGTTGCTATGGGAAACCTGACGAGTCGCAAGCGATTTTTGTCGCTTCGAATTGTACGTGTAATAACACTACAATGATTCCTGTTATTGTAGTAAACTGCTCGCATCATCTACTTAATATGGTTTGTACCAGGTGTGGTTTTTTTCAAGAATAAAAATAAATTTTATCCTTGATATTTCAATTGTCTGAAATGTGTGAAGTGTTGTCCGTCAGTTCGTAGACGCTACTCTACGTATATGAAAAATGACGTAATTTTCATCGCCTTTTCATTCCTTAATTATTCGCATTATGTAAATGTTATTTTGCTTTGGATTCGATACTACTTCAATCAATAAAAATGTCAGTAAAAATTACGTCATTCTGACAAATTGCTGTAACCTTGGTGGTGATGTCAAAGACAATTTATCTCCGCGAATGAACCGCAAATTAGATGAACACAAACCACAAAGTTCAGAGAATGACGGAAATGAATTGTGTTAGCGTGAAGCTAAAAATGTAACCCTGAAACTGGTTAAAACAGCTAGCAATTCGGCCCAAAACTTGCAGATCCCTTTTGAAAATCTCTTCTTGTCCGATGAATTCAGGCCTTTTTCCACATGCTTATCTTATTTGGGATGAACGATTTGGGTGATAACTGATTCATATTACAAGCCATTTTCACGGGATAGTGCATCTGTAATGTACTCTGAAATGTGTGGATTTGTATACATACAATTTTTAATCGATGCGCGAAGATGAGTTGCCTGGGACTTCACACTGAAGGGGTTCTCAATTCTTTTAAATATGATCCCATTCTCACAGGCAGCATACTTTTTTTTAATAAAAACTTCAGACCGTATGCTCTTTTCTATCAGAAAATTTACATGATTCGTTATAATTAAGATAAAACTTGCTGAAAGGGATAAAAATACATATAAAAATGCACATAAGTACCTGTATTCTGATCCACATGTTTCACCGCTCTAACCGCGACATTCTCAAGATGTATAATCATACAAATATTTTCCCAATTTCCGAGGAATAAAACATGCAGATCAGACTAAAGGTACTTATATGCTTTTTTTAAAGTTTTCTTTTTTATCACACTTAGCATGTTTTTGCATGTTTGTATGATTTAATGTTATTTTGTCATGTAATTTTATATGATTCATTATACAGTGGCGGTCACAAGTTTCCGGCCAGCATAAAATTTTTGGTTAATTAGTAAGTTACCCATATGAAGAGGAATCTCAAAGTGATACTTATACACTTTCTTGACATAACAGTTAAGAACTTATTTATCGAATAAAAATTAAATATTAATAAATTTAATTGACAAAATTAATTGCAAAAGAAAACGACTGTTATCAGAAGTTTTCGGCCACCTTGGCAAGTTTTTTTTAAAAAAAATGGTGTTATAACAGAAAATAACGTTGATCAACAATATTTACAATTAGTATTTTGTATTGATACATTTAGCAATATGTACTGCGCCGCTGCAACGTGACATCGATTCAATGAACGGTTGTAGATCATCAATGTGAAGTTTTGTCCACGGTTCTTGCAATTTTTGTGAAAATGATGCTGAATTGGCATACGTTTCACGCACGTTTAAAAGGTAGTTTCTAAGATTTTCTATTGGGTTCAGATCAGATGATTGGCCTGTTATTTCAATAGCGCTATTTTTTTGTGCGAAAGTCACTGCTTGATGAGCTTGTATGTATGCTTTTGGTCGTTATCATGATGAAACAAATAGTTGCGACCAAAATTTTCCCTCCAATAAGGCAGAAAATGATCGTGCAAGATAGCCTTATGCATTGCACTATTCATCTTGCCTCGGATTTCAATTAACGGACAGGCACATTTTCCAGAAAATGCTCCCCACCGCATAACGTGTCTTCCTCCATGCTTCATTTTAGGAATATTATATCTCGCAAATTAATTTTTGTTTTTAGATCGTCGGTAGTAATGTTTTTTATCACTCCCAAAAATTGAACGTCAATTCATCGGAAAATAGTTCTTTTTTATAGTTTTCGCTTGACCACTCTTTGTATTCCTTGGCAAACGCCTGTCGGGCCCTCTGAATTTTTTTACTTATGAAAGGTTTTTTAACACCGACTGTTCTATAATGTTCTACGTCACATAAGCGTGTTGACACTGTAGACAAACTTGTTCCAGCAATATTTTAACGCCATAAATCGCGTGGAATTGCAACGGCATTTTTACGCGGGTCATCAACTGCTTTTCTTCTGATAATTTTGTCCACAAGAATAGTCATTTTCCGGGGTCCTCCAGACCGTGGCAAGTTCCGAAGGCTATGACCATCTTTATAGATTTTTAAAATATCGTTTACAGCAAATTTTCCGATCGACAACTTTGCCGCAATCTCACAAGAGGATTGTCCCTTTAGCGACAAACAAATCACTCGTTTAGGAATAATAAATTGTTAAATTTTTCATTTTTGAATTTCAAATACGTTATTCACGTTGATTAATTAATAAACATGGTCAAAAAAACAGTTTAGCGATAACAAGTACTAATGGACGACGAATGGCCGGAAACTTTTGCACTCGCGAATTTCGAATTCCTCCCCTTTGTATCAAGTATCTTAAGTATCCAATCAAAACGATCACGTGGTCAGAAGTAATTTGCTTATTCCTAACTTTTGGAGCAATTGTGCTTCTTCTTCGCAGAAACTTTCTGTCAAACAAATCAAAGAAACTAACTGGCCGGAAACTTTTGACCGCCACTGTATATTAGACCTTGAGGTAGCAGCACAGACAATGACCTCATCGAGTTCACGGCTGAAATTCCAGAGCTAGTTAAAACTCAATTCGCATATTAAAACGCAATCGATCTGCCAAGTCATAACTTGGTGGGAAACACCTGAAAACCCGATTTTAGTGGTTGACTCGTAGGTTTACTATTGTGCTTTCCAGCACCCAAAAGTATAAAAACATTGAAGACTGGGAGGAGGAAAACATAATGGTAAACCTACCATTCAACTGCTAAAATCAGGTTTTAGGTGTTTCCCATCAAGTTAGGACTTGGCAGACCGATTGTGTTTTAATATGCGTATCGAGTTTTTACTAATTCTGGAATTTCAGCCGTGAACTCGATGAGGTGATTGTCTGTGCTGCCTTTTCCCGGTCTATATTGTTTCTGCTTTTTATTCAAGATCACTTCTATTTCTCTTGATGCCTTAATGCCGGAAGTGAATAAATAAAAACTATGTGAAAAGTATGTCATTTTAATGAAATCGGGATATATATGTATATATATATATTTTTTTCAAATAAAGTTGTACGTTTATAGAATCGTTTTTCATATTGCATATATTTTCAATTGTGCTAAAGAGCTAAAGTGACGGTGAATATTCCAGCCCTTTTCCCTTTGCGTATGGATAAATCAAAACACGTACTCTGTTCTTTCATCTGCGCAGGGAATTCGTTCTTGATATTCTTTTTCTTTACCAGTTTAGCGTGTGATACTCGATGATTGTGTGATCCCTAAGCGGATATTTTATTTGTGAATTTATGAATAAGTCAATTAAATAGTGGGAAAAAAGTTAGTATTTACAGTCTACTGCTTCATTCAAAAATCCTTTACGGTACAGACACATCTGTTTTAGTAAAAGCGTGCCTCGATTGTGCATAAGAATAGCCAGTCCACACAAAAGCCAATTTTCAAAATCCCAACGTGTTTTAAAATCAGATGCATTACTTCATATTCGACTTGAATGCTATATGGATATCTCTTGAAAATGATCTTAAGAGTTCTCTATACACTTCAATAAGCAATTTCAACTCGACGTGAAATTGCACATCCACAATACTCAACATGTGCTGACGATATCGATTGTGTGTCGGGATTGTTTTCTACATTGTTCACGATTTAAAAACACGTTTGGTGTAGCTTAAGATTTCTCGCTTCTTGGACTGTCTTCCAATGAGCGTTTTTTCAAGTATTGATTTATCATATCATTCAATGTTGTAACAATTATCGATCCTTTTCCACTTTTAACTCCCCGAATTATAGTACAGGAACGCAAATACAAACCTGTTGATTCTTACAAAGAATTTAAGTATTAAGACTTGGAAGTTTCCACAGTGATAATTTGGCCCTGTGTAAAAGTTCGCTAAGAGCAGTTTTAAAAACATCGACAAATTTAAAGTGGAAAGTGAACCGAAAATATTTTTAGGAACAGATAGGGATAGAAACATTAAATTCGAAATGGTAGTTACTTTTAAGATGTACTCCTGTGATCAAAGAGTATTCGGAATGGTAAAATAATACAAAAGGTATCAATTTATTGGTCAAACTTTATTGCATCGTCAACAAAATAATCTACACCGACTGCAATGTACTTCGGCCAACGTTAATTTCCAGTCATCGAAACTTACCTTAAAGCTCTTTTTTGTGAAACCCCTTCAAAGTTTGTAGAGAATTTTCTATTATCGAATTAATGGACTCAAAACATTGACCACAAAGAGAATATATCAACCATAGAAATAAAAAAAATCTTACTGTGCCATATCAGGTAAATAAGGAGCCATATTTGTTGAACGTTTGGTAAAAAACTCACGAATAATAATTGTACAGTGAGAAGTTGCATTATCGTGGTGCAATACCGATGAGTCTTCTCGTGACATTTCAGGCCATTTTCGAAGACTTGCTTCACGCAAACGGCGCAAAACACATAAATAATATTTTTACAGTCTGTTTAGCCAGTTGGAAGGAATTGTGTAATGCAGAACACCACTACAATAATAAATAAAGTCAACATTACCTTGATGATAAAGCGACTTTGATGTGGCTTTTCGGTCTTGATTTACCTTTCGAGAGCCATTCACTTGATTGTTGAACTGTTCCTATATACCAAAAGCATAAATCTAAGTTTCATCAGCGGTAATAATGCGTTTTAGAAAGGAATCGCATTGAGAAAGTATCTCTCGGTTCACTTGATCATGTTGTTGTTTTTGGCACAAATTCAAAGTTATTGGAACAACTCGAGAAGCGACTCTTCGAAAACCTAAATGATATTTAAAATTGCTTGACAGAAATCAAACTCTACAGGAACTTGTTCAATAACGTATATTATTGCCAAACGACGATCACCAAGCACCAATTTTTTGACATTATCGATATTTTGGTTATAAATCGAATTGGATGATCTACCAGATAGCGTTTCATCAAGACCATCAAAATCATCAAGACTCTACTATCTTTAAACTTTTTATACCTATCAAATACCGTTGTTTTTGGTCTTTAAATGCTTTTTCAATATTTTCAATACTTTTGTAGCAGAAATTGAGTTGTGTATACAAAATTTAATGCATGTTCTTTGCTGAATAACATTCGCCATTTCGGAAAAACGACAGAGTGAAAATTCCTATTAAAAACAAATTTATTTTCAGACGATAAAACGCAATAAAATCGTGACTATTTCCAGATGTTTATAGAAGTCGTAAAAATGTTTGACAAAAGTTTGTAGACGATATCTACTATAAATGCATTTTAAATTAAAGATTCCGCATAATTTTTGATCCCAATAGTACATGGTCACTAAAAAACAATTTGTTTAATTTCGAAATTTAAAACGTTGACAAGAGCAGAAAACGTTACAGTGCTAAAATAACGATTACTTTTAAATTCCTGAACTGATTTCAAATCACTTATTAAAAAAAAAAAAAAAAAAAAAAAAAAAAGATAAATTCTGGCTTCTTTATGTTAAATAAATTGTATATATATCGTAAAAAAAATTACTTCTATATAAAATGGAACAGTGATTAGGTTTCCAGAAAATATGTTGCCAAATTTTTTTCTTCGCCAACGCCTCTAAAGTGGAACAGTACCGATAATTTAACTTTTGTATCCAGCTATATCAAATGCGGTACTTTTCACTAGGTGCCTTGATGTACTTTTTTAAAGTTTGTCATAATTTGGGCTTCAGAAGTGCAATTTTTTGCCAAATGATATAAACAGTTATGAAAAAAAAATTAATGAACTTTTAGGGTTATTTATATAATCTATAAGCATTTTATTTATATCTATATTATTGTTGTTTTTTATATACAATTTACTTCTGTTGTTATACAAAAATAGTTAAATGGCTTCTTTATATTAAACAAATTGTGTAAATATTGGAAAATTACATGTGACAAATTGGAAAATTGGAAAAATACATTGGAAAATTATATGAAACAGTGAATAAGTTGCTAGAAAATATGTTGCCACATTTCATTTTCTCTATCTCGCTAATGCCTCTATAGTGGGAAAGTAACTTAATCACATTAAAATCAGGTAATTAGGAGATCAGACAGTACAGCGCTGCCTATTGGCTTTTATGATATGACTAGCAGCGGGATTGCAGGGATGACCGCCCCTGGAGCCCAGCTTTCGCTTTAACCCTTTCTGGGGCAGAGCATTTCTGTTCCTAAAATGTTAAAATGATTAATTAACACCGGTGTTTATGAGCAACTTTATATGAAACTAGAAAAGAGCTTTTCTTCGCGTGCATTATATGAAACAAAATTTAGTTTCTAAATTCTGGTGTGAATGTAATATTTGAGAATTAAAAGTAAGTGGCATATAACATCCCTTCAAGGGGTTAACCCTTTCAGGGGCAAAGCATTTTCATTAATAAAATGTTGAAATAAATGATTGACACCGGAATTTACACGCAAATTTATTTATAAATGCAAAAGAGCTACATTTCATATTATTCATAAACCTAAAATTTTTTCATTAAAATTCTGGTGCCATTGTGGCGTTTGGGAATTAAAATTATGTGGTTTCATAAACATACCACTACCTCTCAAAGGGTTAAAGCATAAATGCAATCCCAGGGGATGCTATTAATAGCATCGGGAAGAAGATGTAAATACTACATTTTGGTATATTACACATTAAATTCTCATCCCTAGATCTTAAAAGAGCGGAGTTTAAATTAAATTGCGGTGACCTTGATTATGAATGATTAGTGGTTTTAAATGGGAATTTTGCCAAATTAGCCAGTTATTACCAAGTTGGCTTAATATATGCCAACTTATTTTTGTCGCCAAATTTGGCAATATTTCATCATATTTGGCAATATTTCGCGAAGTTGTTCGGCAGTTGGCGCTACTGTGGTAACTCTACAGTAGTATTTTCAACAAATACTCATTACAATGAGGCGGTCCTACCGGAAATGTGAGGGACACACAGAGTTGGATTTTATATAAATAGATTAACTATGCACTTCAAATTAAGATAGCAATAAAAATAAATAAATAAAAATTTTACTGCAATTGATATTTTTGGCGTCATTGTTGGCACAGTGAATATGACCTGGCCTGGATAATACGTAAGTACCGTACTTAAAAAAAAGCCTGATTTAATAGTCTTATAAGTGGTCTCAAAAATTACATTTTCAGATTGTTACGCACATGTAAAATCAATAAATATGATTTTAGCATGAAAGTTTTATCGGTTTTCAACCTTTGGCATTTGGTTGATAATAAGACGCAGACTCTATAAGACGCAGTCTCAATGCAACAACGTGTGAGCTTCAACAAATGTGGTTGGTTTCCTTTTGAGTACATCTGCGAGTTTTAATATTACTTTATATTTGGATTAAAAGCATGCTACATAAATTTTTAAATTGTATTTCTCGTTTACTTATGCAGGATAACCAAAACAATGATGGGAGTACTGTCTTTTAAACACTTAGGAGGAAAGATATATTATGTATGCAACGGTTGCGGTGTGTATTTGACAAGGGAAGAAGAATTCATCAGTTCCTGTTTCTCTACTAGCTCCGGCTCCGCAGCTCTGTTCGACAAAGTAGTGAATGTTGATCACGGCGTTATCCAAGAGCGAAACATGGTGCCTGGTAGACACATTGTGAGGGACGTCTTCTGCAAGAAATGCGGCCTGAATCTTGGATGGTATTATGAATTCGCTACAAGAAGGTGACAAGAGTACAAAAGAGGGAGAACTGTCATAGCAGATGCCCTGATTCGTCCAGTGGAAAGTGACTTTCATTAAATATATTCGCTTGGCAAATTACTATAGAAATGACTTTATCATATACGCTCAAATTTGTTTGTTTCAAAGAATGGAAAAAATTTATACATTCATATTTTCATGCGTTTATACTTACAAACTTTTAATCTTTTGGTACAGAATTAGTAAATAATATAAAATTGTTAAATAATTTTACCCTGGGTATTAGTTTTTTATGTATTATTAGATTTATTGCTTAGAGTGAAGTTACTCAAAGTTGGACAAGCGTATTTTTTTTTTTGTGAAGAGGTTCAAAGGGGGACGCGAGGAGTCTATCAAATAAAAAATATGGTGTTGTGCAATAAAATCATATATTATAATGCGAGCAAATCTTGTGTATATGTGTATGTGTGAGTGTGTGTGCATGTGTGCATATATACAAAATTTATCTAAATAACGGCTATAACTATTTTACCAAAATACTTTATCCTACTGATTTGTGGTAGAACACCATTGCGCTAGGTCACATGTTCGAGAAAATTCGATTAGTTGGTTATTTTAGGGTCACCACGGGTAAATGCATTTCAATGGGAATTAACCTGAAACTGTTATTAAGTTGTTGAACGGCTAGTGGTAAAGTTGGTGACATTTTGCCAAATATGATAATATGTAGCGCATCATTGACGACATCGGCGAAATTTTGCGGGAAAATCGGCTTTCAACATTACCAGTGCCAAATGCTTGGCGCCAAACGGAATAATTTTGCCAAATTTGGTGACATTTGGGAAATTAGGCAAGAAAGTTTGCTTTCAGAATCTGAAAGAATATTCTATAAATTTCCAATAGAAGTCGAGATATATGATTCAATCTGTTAGGTTCCACACAACGTTCTCTAAAGCATAATTTAAACAATCATGGTATCCAGAACTTTCTCCGAGCGTAGCTCGGTCTTCGCGCTGGTGATATATTAAAGGGATTTATTGACACTGAGTGTTTTAAAAATCATATATAATAAGTCTGTTGTCAACATCCCTTTTTCTTTACTTATATACAGCGTACAATAATGATTCAGGTATGGATGGATATGATATTTTGCCAACATTTGACATTGGATACTGATATAATTATAATTGATTATCAGCAGCTATTCCTTCTTGTGCTGCATTTGCAGTCTTACAAACATATGTGAGTGAGAGATTCTAAGATGTGTACCGTTCTAGCAGCTTTAATCCTCTCGCTGCGTAATTGCTTTATCAAAATAGATTCAAAAATTGCGTAATTTTATTCTTCTGGCACCGGTTTTTCAAAACACAAATTTTTATCTTATTTAATCAGGAAATTTCTCCGATTAAATGAGGCAAAATTTATAATAAAAAAGTAATTGGTGGGAATAATGAAGGAGGGTTAATTAGGAGGAAAAAATGCATTCCCGATTTGTGGCGGAACACTCACATTCCTGATTTTCCATTAACACAAAAATTAATATTAATTGGTTTGTCTTGTTTATAAGAATTATTTTACTTGGCGGAAAATTAGTAGCACGCTGTCAAATTTAGCCACGTCAGCCACGTCAAAATTAGCCACGTCAGTCACCTGTGGCTGACACTGAAATTTCCGTTTATGCCGCGTCAGTCATCGGTGACTGATCCTTATCGATTGTGTAACGGGAATCTTATTCAATGGCCCAAACGGAAAGACAGAATAAATAGACTTGGCATTCAACGTGTTAAATGAGATTTGATAGCATCCAAAAAAGTATATACAGTAATCCCTTAACATTCGCGAAATATAAAATGAAAACCATTTCAACATTCGCGAATACTTAATTTGGTTATTCGCGAATTTTTTTTCATTAAGAATATTATTTACAAAGCCAACTCGCTTTGTTTTATCAATTTTATAAAACTATTTAACACTAGACAGTTGCATTGTACTGTATAACATAAGTTCCGAGAACTTCAACAATTATATTGAGGTTAAACATGGGTTAGTAATTCCGAAAAACCCAAAACATAAATTGATGCTAAAACTGAAAAAATTCTAAATTTTCTAAAACACAAATTTTTTTTATTGCAACTGAAAATTTTCTGCAAAAATTGTATAGAAAATTTTAAAACTTCGACAACAAGTTGTCGAGAAAACAATAGAATTTGATCCTTAACTGGCGAGGAGCCTGAAATTTAAAAGAAAAATCAAGACCGCAACTTTCCTTATATTAAAATTCATAAGCAAAAAATTTCTTACAAACAATCGTATATCAATAAATATTTTCAGCCGTCAACAAATAGCTAAACTTTGTAGAATATGTTTATAATTATTCAAATTTATTTATAGCTTATATTTTTTAATGCTTAATAAATATATTTTTACGTTTCAATTATTTGTTTTCATTAAAACAATATCTTAAAAACTAAAACCTTTTTGTGCAAGGGAAGATAGCCTTAACATTCACGATTTAGACATTCGCAGAGACTTCCGCGAACCTCCCTGGAGAATGTTAGGGGAATACTGTACTGGCTTGAAAAAGAGATTTATGCAACTGATTTATACTGATGTATAAAACTATTCGGAAATGTTACCGAAAATATGTGGTAACAAAAGAAATTTTGTTTATATAAAGATTTCTTTAACTCTAAAAAATATAGAGAATTTCGGAATTTTCAAAGATAAAGAAATATTTTCGGAATTATGAGTAACTCAGAAGTGATTACAATAGAGCGCCGATTATCGGAACTCCAATTAACCGATCTTCCAATTATCCGAACAGCCTGTTTCTCTCAAAAAAGTTCATTTAATCGAACTTCCATTTATCCGAACAGCCTATTTTTCTCAAAAATTTTTTGTAAGGGTGATGAGATTGCGGATGAGATTTAAGATGAAAAAGAAATTGAAGGAATGAAAACGAATGCTCTGAAAATGCCCCAGGTCCATCACATAAGGAAGGCTTTGAATGTTTGGAAACAGCTATGAAATGGTTCGAACGGCAGAAGAACTCTGATCCTATTCAACTAACGTATTTAAGAAGAATTCGAGATATCAGATATGGCAGCATTGGAAATAACGTCTTCTTTGAAGCAAGCAACACTCGAAAGCTTTTTTGCTTAAATTATAATCTTTGGAATGAATTTTGGAAGAAAATGATAAAAAGAGAAAAAGACAATTTTAAATGGTAGAAAAGTAAACAAAAATTTTATAATAAAACACGCTAGCACTAACTGGTGCTGCCAGTCCTAAGCCTCGATAAAGTCTGAAGGTTTTAGTTTAGTCAGGAACAACCCTTAAACTGTCTGTCCATTTATCCGAACTTTTGCTTATCAGAACTAGGGTCGGTCCCGACTTGTTCGGATAATCGACGCTCTACTGTATTCTACATTTTCTTATGTGGATTTATCATCGTGCTTAGAGATTAAGTAACTACTGTCCTTCTTAGCAGTTTACATTTTTTTGTACTACTAGGGGGCTCGTCCCCTACGAGCTACGCTCGTCAACCCCCGTTCAGACACCGAAGTTTCTAAAAGCACGCTAATTTGATCGGCTTTAAAAAGATTTTGAAAGATTGAATTATAATTTAAAAAACAGTGGCGATCTCCCTATAAACGGGTTTCTGTTAATTTTTCTTTGATTGGGGAATTTTAAGGAAAAATCAGCTGCTGTTAAAAGATACTATAGCTGTTTTCCTCTTTGATTAAATAAAACCAGTTAAACATTTCAAAATAAGCTAATATAAAATTAATTAAGTAAACAGAGTCGCTGTCTCCCGGTATTTTTTAACAAAGCGAAAAGAAAGTTCTTTTAAATAAGACATTTTAAGCGGGATCTCATGTCAAGCACACAAGTCGTATGTTTGTTGTCCAATAAATAAATAAATGAAAGTCATTTTAAATGTATCGTTTTTAATCTCACGGAATTTTCACCAAACTTTTATTTCTCTTTTTAATAATCACGTGAAAATACTTTTGTTAGAAATGAAATATTATTTGCGCTGTCCCAACAAAAGTAGTTGAAAAGTTCCTCTCGAAATATCAAATAAACGTCTCGCGCAGTTTTTAAATTTAAACTGTTCTGCAATATTATTTTTTGTTCATTTTACGTAATAAGTGTAATGTGACGTAAATGTGACGTAATTTCTTCTATTTAAGACTTCTAACGCATGTTAATGATTTTATTATTTTACAATATCCTTTCTCTGTTAAAATTCACGTGTAAATATAGTTTTTATGAAGTAATTTTCAATAAGTTCCTGCTTTTTTATGCGTAATTATTTAATTCTAATTTGAAAGTTTTTTTCTGTTTATAATAGTCACGTGTAAATAAATTTTTAATTTGAAGCAAACATTATTGTTTGCGCTGTTTGTACAGTTGGCAACCGGTTAATTTAGTACAATTTTCTAAAATAAGTAAAAAATATCTCTCGAAATGCTGAAAATTTGAATTTAAATTAGAAATAAAAGCTCAAAAAATGAGTCAAATTTAAAAATTAAATGCATTCTGCACACCAGGAAATTATAACGTATAAAATTATCTAAAAATGATTAAATTCTGATGTATAGCTTTTGCTCCTATAAAACTTTTTTAACGGAACTACTTTGTCCAAATTTAGTATTAAATATCTCTTAAAATAATTCTTCGATTTGAAAACTCTCTACATCAGCGTGTTTATCAAACATTTCTCTATAACACCGCCGATTTTCATGTTTTTGTATGCAGTATTTTTCTTAATATTAACGGAGAAAGACCTCCGGTCACAAAAAATTCAAAACCGGCGGCGGCGGTGACAGCGTAAGTTACTTTTTTTTAGAATAGAGAGATAATAGGAAAATTTTAGCTAAATAATCTTGGTGCTTTCTGTCAGTTTTGGAATAAAAATTATGTGTCCCTTTTTAAGGACACCGCGCCGGAAAGGGTTAAATCATTTGATTTTTTTTTTTTTTTGGTAGACTAGGGGGCTCGGCCCCCTACGAGCTACGCTCGCCAACCCCCGTCCAGACACCGCAGACTCTAAATGCACGCTAATTTGATCGGCTTTAAAAAGATTTCGAAAGATTGAATTATAATTTATAAAACAGTGGCGATCTCCCTATAAACGAATTTCTATTCATTTCTCTTTGATTGGGGAATTTTAACGCCAAATCCGCTGCGGTACTACTTGATTGTCCTGTCGACCAATTTCGCCAAATTATATAAATCGCCAAACCACTCGCCAAATTATACAAATTGATATAATTTTTATTTTAAATAAATAAAGAACAAATAAATTCGTACAACGTTAATAAAAACACAAATAAAACGTCGAAATAAAAATAACTTGATGACGTATACACGTGTAACAACATTTCAAGATAAGCTAATATAAAAGGAATTAAGTAAAGAGAATCTTTGTCTCCTCGTATTTTTTAACAAAGCGAAAAGCAAGTTCTTTTAAATGAGACATTTTAAATTAATTCTCAAAATATCAAATAAATGTCTAGCGCAATTTCTAAATTTAAACTTTTTTGCAATATTATTTTGTGTTCATTTTATGTAATAACTATAATGTGACGTAAATATGACGTAATTTCTCCTAAGACTTCTAACGCATGTTAATGAATTTATTATTTTACAATATCCTTTCTCTTTTAAAATTCACGTGTATACTTTTTATGACGTAATTTTTAATAAGTTCCTGCTTTTTATACGTAATTATTTAATTCTAATTTGAAAGTTTTTTTCCTGTTTATAATAGTCACGTGTAAATAAATTTTTAATTTGAAGCAAACATTATTGCTTGCGCTTTTTATACAGTTGGCAACAGTTTAAATTAGTACAATTTTCTGAAATCTGTAAAAAATATCTCTAGAAATGCTGAAAATTTGAATTAAAAATAGAAATAAAACCTGAAAAAATGAGTCAAAATAAAAAAATTAATGCAATCTGCACTCCGGCAAATTCTAACGCATAAAATGATCTAAAAATGATTACACTGCCATGTATAGTTTTTGCTGCTATAAAACTTTTTTAGTGGAACGATTTTGTCCAACTTTAGCACTAAATAACTCTTAAAATAATTCTTCGATTGGAAAACTGTCTGCATCAGCGTGTTTATCAAACATTTCTGTATAAAACCACCGATTTTCATATTTTTGTATGCATTCTTTTTGTTAATATTAACGAAGAAACGCCTCCGGTCACAAAAAAATCAAAACCGGCGGCGGCGGCGGCGGCGGTGACAGCGGTAGTTACTTTTTTTTAGAATAGAGATATTTGTGAATGGCGCCTTTATTATCTTTCAAGACAACATTTGCACTTAGCGCAGCGTGGTTGAAGTCTAACGGAAAAGTGCCAAAATCTTAATACGTATCAATTTATGTTTCATTATTTTACTCTGTTCTGGAGCGGTTGGATATATTTTATCACATGTAATTTAATCGAAATTGGCACCAGAATTTTTAAATAAATTTTACTATTGTAAATTTGGTTAAACAGGGCTGAAAATAGTACTTTTTACTTTATTCTATCTTTACAAGAAGAAAGTATTGGATTCGGAAAAATTTCGACTTCCGGATTTCGATGGAATAATACGTCTTAGAAGGTGTACACTATTTGATTGTTTTTAGAAAATGTCTATGAGTCTGTCTGTCACTTTGTCACTTTATGAGTCTGTATGTAACAAAAATTTTGTGGGCGCTCAATCTCAAACAATAATGCACGGAATTTTACAAAACTTTAGATTCAGTTAGACCTTGAACTGGCCTAAGAACTTTTGGTGTAAATCGTCCAACAGGTGGCGCTTCTATGCTGCATTATTCCTGATTATCGCAATAGCTCTATCTCAAGAACTAATGTGAGAATTTTCATCAAACTTCAGATTCAGTTAGTCTCCGGTATGAATTAGTGCTGTTTAGTTTTTGGTGTAAATCTCCAAACAGGTGGTGCTGCTATGCTGTATTTTTCACAATTTCCGCAATAGCTGTATCTGCATCCCCAGAACTAATCCATGAATATTCATCAAGCTTCAGATTCAGTTAGTCCCTCGCATAAATTGGTCCTGTTGAAATAATTTGTTTAGTTTTTGATGTAAATCGTCCAACAGGTGGCGCTTCTATGTAGAATTTGTTACGATTTCCACAATAGCTCTGTCTCACTAATGCACGGAACTAATGCACTAAACTATACACTGAACTAATGCACGGATTTTTATCAAACATCAGATTTGATTAGAAGTTGACATAAGTTGTTAATGATAAAGTTTTGGTGTAAATCACCTAACAGATGGCGCTGATATGCTGAATTTTTTGGGAATTATTAACATGTATAATATAGAAGAAAGTTTTGGGATTGCCACATCCGACTACTTTATATTCAAAATAATTTTTTTCAAAGATGCTGGTCCGCAAAAATTTAGACATACGAACAAACAGACAGGCATGCTATAAAAATAGTCAAATCTCAATCAGAACAATGTGGAAATCGATCAAAATATAAAAGTAGGACATTTTCTAGAATCACGCAATTTTTTTCTTGCGATTAAAATACTGAAATTCTCCGTCTCAACATTGTTGCGTTATCAATTAAAAAAAAAAACTACATGGAAAAGCAATTAATTATATAGCCCAGAAGCTTTAAGCTATTGTATATACTTCAGAGTAATTTAATTTTGCTTCAATCACTTTTGTAATTTTTTCCAGTTTTTCCAAGGTATTTGAAAAGTGCTTATGAATTCGGTTTGTCTGTCCATCTGTCTCTCCGTGCTCTAACTTGCGTAAATGTAATCCAATTGTCATGAAATCGATTTATGTTATTGCGATTTACTATGGCATGTCCGGTATTGAAAATGAATTGTGTGCATTTTCAGTTCATTTACAGGGCCACCGAAAAGTTACATTACGGACTATGGGGAAAACTCGTTTGCCGTGCATTTTAATGATATTACAGTATTTTAAACATATTGAAATTGATATACATCACTGAGATGTACTAAAAAGTTCTTTCTATAGAATATGGCGCGCATAGATTTATCGTTCATTTTCTGGGACACACAAAAGAATCGGGCTACAGAAGAAATATAACAATAATTGAACTATTGAAGCATGCCAACAGAAATTGCTGGGAGTGCGTTATCAGTTGTGGTATGCGTTTTTAAATTAAACTTTTTTTAAAAAATAATACTTGGTGTGTGCAAATTCTATAGATCCTTTACAGGGCTGCAAAAAAGTTCTCAAGAACATCGGTTTATTGGCGGAAATTGCTGAGTGGAACTTTTCAACTGTGCTATACGTTTAACTAAACCAACTTCTAGCATACTAGGTAGCATGCACACATATCTGTAGATCATATACAGGGCTGCACAAAAAAAATCGTATATTTTAATGACTATTCATAGTAATAACAAAAATCGGATTTTCAAATGCGTCAATGGCTTTTCGATTGCCAGTGCAATTTCCGTGTTTTAACGGAAATGTTTTTACAGCGCATTATTAGCACTCAATTTTGAAAATCAGGTATAATTTTTTAACTGTACTTCACGTTTTTCTCAAAACATTTCTGCTACAATGCGTTACTTTAGGGTGAACATCGAACTCGATTAAGAAAAATTCATTACCTTTTTTATTATTCTTGGTAGACACCGCTAAATGTTTATTAAAAAAATTATAGTTTTTGCTTTGTTTCTTTTTTAAGATAAGGTAAAATTGTAATTTAAAAGTATAAGGCAACGGGAAAAAAATGAAAGATTATTCAAACTATCCTTTTGGAATTTCTAAATTAATTTTAAAACCCTCACTGAACATGTTTCGATTACAAATGTCGTACAAACATACCACATTTTTTTTTCCTTGCGGAAAACTGGTATTAAATAAAGAACAATTTGGGAGTCCTGTTACTTTTGTCTGCCGTTTAAAAAACAATAAGAATATTTTTTATCCAATGAGAATTTACTAATCGCTATATTATTCAAAAATGTTTTAAAATAACATAATAAGTAGTTTTATAAAGGGAGATTTCTTAGATGGATTTTAAGGTTGGTTAAAGTCATCAGAACGAAGCGAAAAGTATTCAGACCAACCCTCCAATCTAAGAGCTCAAAGAAGCTTGCCAAAACTAAGCAAACAGAGCTACTTAGACGATTGACGGTCTGATACACTTCACTCACATATAGGCTGCACCTATTTTGAAAACCTTCAGCATTTTACCAATGAAAATGCTTCATACAAAATCTCCTTCTTTGATGAATGCTTTTTATTATAATGAAAACATTTCTCAAAATAGTGGAAAATATCCAGGCCACGAATTTAAGAAGGTGCTTACATCAATGCCCGTACACAGCAAACTGACATAACCAGATGATTCACGCCCTCACAAAAATCACTCACATATAGCTATCATCAAACATGCGATCTCGCAGCATTTTACACTGGGAATATGTCATATGAAATCTCCATCGCATATGGACACATTTTACCATGCTGAACAATTTCTTAACGAAGTCAGGAGCATCCAGGCCATGAATTTAAGAAAGGGCTTGGCTTCGAGCCCGTACTCTGGGAACTAACTTACCCACATGATTCATGTCTTAACATAATTCACTCACATATAGCTATCATCAGTCCTGCGATCGCGCAGCATTTCACCAATGCGAATATGTCATATGGGATCTCCGTCCTTATGGATACTGTTTACTAAGTTGAAAAAATTCACTACAAAGTGGGAAATGTCAAGGCTATGAATTTAACCAGACACCTTGGCTGAGTGTGAAAATTCTCAGCGATCTGAGTTACCCGGATGATTCACAATCCGACACAATTCACTCAGATATGAGTATCATCCGTCCTGGGATCCCGTAGAATTTAACTATTGAAATTACGTCATACGGAATGTACATCACTTATGGATACCTTTTATTATTTTGAAAAAAATCTCAACCATGTGAAAAGTATTCAGGCCATCAGTGTAACATATAAGGGAGGTTAAAAAAGAAACGAGCCGGAGTCTGGAATGTGCAAACCGGTGACAGAACGGTAATATTGTTGCGTCAGTATCAAACAGGGTTTTCAACAAGAGCACGGAAGTCCACATGCCAGCCGCTAGAGGGTCACGAGTGCAAGTCACGTGACTGCAAAGCTAGCAGAAGCATGAATAAGTCGTCCAACGCTCATTCTTGTTGTAAGCGACTGGAGATCAGTGTTCGTGTCATCACTTCGAACCCGAATCGAAACGACAAAGTGTCCAGTGGAAACATCGAGGGTCACCACCACCCAGAAAATCCAAGGCCATCCACACAAGTGCAGGAAAGGTTATGCTGACGTTCTTCTTTGACCAAGACGGTCCCCTTCTGATAGACTTCCTGCAGCACGGGACAACAGTGAATGCCCAGCATTACTCGCAAACCTTGACCACCCTTCGCTAAGCGATCAAATCAAACCGACCGGGCAAGATCACCCGTGGGATCATTCTGCTCTACGACAATGCAATGCCTCATACGGCTAACACGATTACAGCACTCGAGCAGAAATTCAAGTAGGAGGTTCTCGGTCACCCTCCATAGAGTCCACACCTCTCATCCTACAATTAAGCAATTTTTGATCCACTAAAAAAGGCTCTGAGGAGCAAATGATTCACCTCGGACGACGACGTCAAGAACACGTGCGGAACTGGTTCACATCACAGCCCCAGGAATTTTACGAGACAGCCATTCCCCGCCTTGTGTCTCAGTGGGACAAGTGCCTCAACAGCCAGGGCAAAAACTACTGAAATACATCTACTAGTTTCTGTTCCTAGGCCTCCGGCTCGTTACTTTTTGAACGCTCCTGATAGGATCTTGGCTCAGCGCGTCAGTACAAAGCAAACTGAGTTAGTCAGACGATTCACAACCTGATACACTTCACTCACATATAGGCATCATCAGTACTGCGAACTTTTAATCATTTACCAATGAAAATACGTCATAAGGAAATCTTCATCACTTATCCATACTTGTTATTATGTTGAAAAAAATTCTCAAAAAATTGGAATGTATCCAGGCCATGAATTTAACAAAGGACATTGGCTCGTTGCCAATACTCAGCGAACTTACCTACCAAGATGGTTCAGAACCTCACAAAATTTACTCAAATATAGCTATTATCAGTCCTGCTGGCCCGCAGCATTTTACCAATGAGAATATGTCATATGAAATCCCCATCACTGATGGATACTTCTCATTATGTTGAAAAAATTCTGAACAAAATGAAAAGTAATGCCATGAATTTAGCAAGTCCCCTTGACTCAGCGAGGTAATTCTCAGCGAATTCAGCTACTCAGATAGTTTACGACGTGACAAAATTCACTCACATATAGTTATCATCTGTCCTAAGTTCCCGCAGCATTTTACCAATGAAAATAAGTTATATGGAATTTTCATCACTTACTTTCTATTATGTTGCAACAAATTCTCAACAAATTGATAAGTATCCAGTCAAACAATGTAAAAAAAGACTTTGTCTCAGCACGCAAACACTCAGAGATCTGAATTGCTCAGATGATTCACGACCTGACACAATTCACTGACATACAGGTGTCATTAGTCCTGATCCCGCAACATTTTAGCACTGAAGTTACGCCATATAGATTCTCTATTATTTATGGATATTTTCATTGTCTTGAAAAAAAATTCTCAACAATGTAGAAACTATCCAGGATAAGAATTTAACCAGAGACTTGTTTCAGACCTTTTCTCATCGCACCAATACTCGGCAAACGGAGGTACCCACATGATTCATCACCTGAGATAATTCACGCACATATAGGAATCATCAGTCTTGCGACCCTGCAGCGATTTAACAATTAAATGCTATGAAATCTGTATCACTTATGGATACATTTTTAGGTAGCTTTCATTACAAAAAGCTACCTATTGCAGCCGTTCGGATGAAAGCGATTTCAAAAAATTTTGGTATATTTTCATCGATCATGACCCCCAGACTCCGAAACCACCCTCCGTTCAAAAGTTGATATATATATATATATATATATATATATATATATATATATATATATATATATATATATCCATATATATATATATATATATATATCCATATATATATATATATATATATATATATATATATATATATCCATATATATATATATATATATCTGACATTTGTCATACTGTAACTCTCGAATTTAGGAGCCGATTTGGATGTAATTCGGTATGTATATAGTACATACAAATGTCTCGACCGAGTTCGTTGGCCAGCTTCATCCGAGATTTTGTTTCAAAATGGCGGACATTTAAAAAAATTTTAAAAATTTGAAATTTGAAATGTGGTACCAAAGAATTGAAAATGAAAAAATATTTTTTTCTTATGTATTTGACCTTTATACAAAGATTCCGGAGCAGTTTTTGTTTCGTCTATATCTTTAAAAATGGCTGAGTTATAGCATTTTGAATTTCTAGCGTGGCTGACATTTTGAAACGTCCTGAATTTTGTCACGCGATAAAAGGCATATTTATGAACCGATTTGGATGTAATTTCGTTTGTACATAGTACATACCAATGTCTCGACCGAGTTCGTTGGCCAGCTTCATCCGCCATCTTGTTTAAAAATGGCAGCCATTTAAATTATTAAGAAAAATTTAAATTTGAAATGTGGTACCAAAAAATTGAAAATTGAAAAAATATTTTTTTCTTATGTATTTGACCTTGATACAAAGATTCGGGGGCAGTTTTTGTTTCGTCTATATCTTAAAAAATGGCTGAGTTATAGCATTTTGAATTTCTAGCGTGGCTGATATTTTGAAACGTCCTGATATTTGTTACGTGATAACAGGCGTATTTATGAACCGATTTGGATGTACCTTGGTGTGTACATAGTACATACAAGTATCTCGACCGAGTTCGTTGACCAGCTTCATCCGCCATATTGTTTCAAAATGGCGGCCATTTAAACAAATTTAAAAAATTTAAAATTTAAAATGAGATACCAAAAAATTGGAAAATGAAAAAGATTTTTTTGTATGTGTTTGACCTTAATACAAAGATTCCAGAACAGTTTTTGTTTCGTCTAAATCTAAAAAAATGGCTGAGTTATAGCATTTTGAATTTCTATTGTGGCTGACATTTTAAAACGACCTGATTTTTGTCACGCGATAACAAGCGTATTTATGAACCGATTTGGATGTTACTTGGTCTGTACATGGTACATACCAATGTCTCGACCGAGTTCTTTGGTCAGCTTCATTCGCCATCTTGTTTCAAAAGGCTTGCCATTTAAAAAAAAATTAAATTTAAAATTTAAAATGAGGTATTAAAAAATTGGAAAATGAAAAAGATTTTTTTATGTGTTTGGCCTTGATACAAAGATTCCGGAGCAGATTTTGTTTCTGAAAATCTGTTCTTTTGTTTATATCTTAAAAAAATGTTTGAATTATAGCACTTTGAATTTCTAGTATGGCTAACATTTTGAAACGATCTTGTATTTGTCACGCGATAACATATGTATTCGCCTATTTCCATGTAAGAAGGCATGTGGATAGTATACATCAACATCTCAGCGAAATATACGTTACTTTAAATAAAAGATGCTTGGATAAATCTGACTAATTTCGCGAAATTCTCATTCATAATGATTTAGTATTGATAAAAATTAGTATTGAATCTCCTATATTCGGTTTCCACTAAATTGAGCTTCGTGTGTTTGAATAATATAAGTTGGCTTTTTTTAAAATAAGGAATTTGAAATCTACCTCTTCCTCCCGGCACTGGACGGAAGGACTTTATTATGTTGGGATATTTTCGCAACAAAGTGAAAATATCCAGACTATGAACCAGGGAATTTGGCTCATCCCGACAATATTCAACGAAATGAGCTACCAGACGGTTCAGGACCTGACACAAACTGACATTTAGGTATATCATTCATGTGAACGCACAGCATTTTAACGATGAAAAAATGTTACAGGGAATCTGCGTCAATCATAGATACTTTCCAATGTTTTGGGGAAATTTTGTTCAGTCTTCACCTAAGAAATCTTACTCACTTGTGGTTGAAATTCAATGGTTTCGCATATATTTTTTATTAAACAAATTTATTATCTTACTAATATTTAACAAAATTATTAGGGTAATGCTAATACTTCATGAAAAATAGTCGTTCGAGTTTTTAAATAGAAGGTTTATACGAAAATATTGTCGTCGTAACCACATATTTATTATCGGCTATTTGTATGAGTACTTGTAGTGTAAGTCACAGGCTACGATTATTGGCTACTAGTATTTTAGAACTGAAAAATTGATTTAATTTATCAGAGATATCCGATTAATTGAATAAGGCGATGCAAAATTTTTGAAAATAAAGGTGGTCAATAAGCATAGCTGTTATCAGATATGTGAGTTACTCTACAAAACTTGTGACTTACTCTACTTTCCAAATCCTCAGAATTGAATATTACTCATTCAAAATTCAATCCTTTTTAATGAGTAAATTAAAATATAAATCCATTTAATATGCATTATATCAATAGCTACTTTTTTTTAATAGCTCTTTATTGTAGTGTATAAAGATTCACTTAAAATAAAGGTGCTTATATTATACTAGTTTAAGTATTCAATAAGCGAAGATTTCTAGCTATCCACTCTAATATGTGTAAGAAATTAACATGATTTTTTAACACTCAAATTCTTTCTTTCTGCCTAAAATATCGCAATATTAAAAAAAAAAAAAGGATTAACAACTGGAAGGTATTAAATACTGGCTGGGTAACCCTATTATACTAGTTGAGTTTTTTAACAAAAGAAGCTTTCTATCCATCCACTCTAATCTGAAAAAGAAATTAAAAAGATTTCTTCGCACTGGCTCAACGAATTAGAATGAAATGCATCACACATATTAAAGAAATGGGAAGAAAAGAACCCTTGACCTTATTTTTGAAATTCTATTTTTGTCTTAAGGAATTCAAGGGCAGATTTCTAGTTAAAATCGTAAGGAATATTTCGATTAAAAAAAGGGAGGGGGGGGTAGCGAAATTGTAATTTAAAATTAAGTTTCCAAAAATGCTCACAAAACTATTTGGCACTCAACACAAACGGGGAAATCCACAGAAGATATGTAACAATGAAACATTCTTAGTTTTAATAATGTAAAACAACAATTGAATTAAGCCTTAATTTATACATAAACATAGATTTCAACAATGAAATCAAATGATTTCCAATGTTAAAGAAATATTTGTGTTGAATCTTTCATCGATTTTCATATTGAAGGTTGGTTTTTTACAACTTCTGCGAATTGTTAATGGTTATTAATCAAAATGAGCAAAAGTTCACTTTTTAAAGAAATTGGGATGCCTCCCTTTGAGGTAATTCAAATATACTATTATTATACTAGCTTTTATTTTCATTTTTTTTATTTATGATTTCGAAGTTTTTCTCTGTTCACCTGTAGATTTCAAGTGGTCTGTTGATCTATTTATTTCTTTTTTTAATTATAGAATGACTATAAGAAAGTCTTTTGCAAGAGGAATTGATGTGCGTTTATTAACTTATTCCTGAGAATCTGTCTAAATTTTACTCCTTTTTTCGCAAAGACCTGAGACAGTTTTGGACTATCTTTATCGCTACTCCACTGCGACGAGTATCCGACTTTTCAGATTATCAGAACATATATATTTATTCTAAATTCAGTACATTCTACAGAGAAAATTAAAATGTCGACAACAGTTTCAAAATTAGCCTTATCCAAAAAACCAAATTTTTGAAAATCGCTGAAGTCGTTTAAATGCGTCCATTAGTTTTAATTGTTAACCATGCTTTTACAAAGGCAGAAAAGCAGGATAAAACGAATAGCAAATTGTAGTTTTTTATCGGTACAAATTTACCAGAAGAATCGATTGACTGACGAAATTTTAAAGGCGATTTTTTAAAGTTTGGAAAAACCAATTTTGAAACTGACATCATCAAATGTAAATGCGTAATGAGCATTATATTAATAGCAACTTTATTTTTCAATCTACCTTTGTTGTGAAAAAAAAAAAAAACACTGCAAATAAAGATACAAATGAGGGTGTCACAACCCTAATAGACAAATTTCATTTTGAAAAAAAAAAAAAAAAAAAAAAAAAAGAAATGAGATAGCCATTTAGAAGTTGCATAAAATATGTTCTATCCACTCCGACAGTAAAACAAGTCTGTAAATCGATGACATACAGTCAAATACGTTTAACACGAAACTGAATGGATAGAACATTTTATTTCGTGTTAAGGGGGATCAGGGCTTGATCCATACCAAAAAACATGTAAACAGAGTTTTCGCTTCGAATCCATATAAAAACAAAAGTATTCAATGTAACTAATTTAAATTTTCTGATACTTTTAAGTTGTGTTTGTAGTCTTATAAAATTATAAAATGAAGTACTTCAATGTAATAAAATTAAAAAATGTAGCAAGATTTATATAACACAATTTTCGAAAAGAAATCTACGTGCCATATCACCATGCGTAAGATATCTTAACGTTGAATTGACCTAAAAATCTAGTTTTTGCTTTAAAATGATCAGGAAAAAATACTCTGTAGAATGAATTAAGGTTATAACTATCATTCAGAGGAAACCTTATAAAAAAAACTCTCAAATTTGAAAATTTTAAAAACCCTTTTTTCTCTTAAAAATATTCAAAATATTAATCAATTTAAAATATATTAATTCATTCTATATATAATGATGTTATATGCATGAAAAAAAAAAAAAAATAGGCCATTCCATCAAATATTTTATTATTTTTTTTAATTTTACGGATAGTCGTCAAAAATCAAGTTTTGAGAAAACACGACTTACAGTTGTAATTAAATGGGTGCGGCTATGAAAGCGATTGTTACAAAAATGCTTATAACTCCGTTAAAAATGCAAATATTCTTATGCGGTTTTTTGCACTACGTACGGAAGTAATTGAATAATCAAAATAGTTACTGAAAAAAAAAACCAATTTTTTTGAAAAGTTTTCAAACCCTGAGCCCCCTTAAAAGAATTTCGCGTTAAAAGATTCGTAAAAAAAGGAACAAAACTCACAAATACTTTCGACATCGTCAAATTTTATTTATATTTCCTCTTAAAGTATTAGTAAGTTGCATTCATTGGGATAAAAAGTAAGTAAAATATATATATATATATTTTTTGCTTTGTTTGTTTGTTTGTTTGTTTGTTTGTTTTTGTGGGGGGGGGGGAATCAGATATATATATATATATTTTTTTTAAGTGACTTTTTCGGCATTCTGAGATCTAGCTTGTTTGAAATTTTAAGCAAAGATGTCTCTGAATCTTCGTGCTTAGCAGTTCTCATACGTTTTCTAACGGGCTTAAACATACTGCGCTCAAACATAACGTAATGGGATGCCTATTTTTACTTTCTTCTATCTTGACAAGAAGAAAGTATTGGTTTCATGAAAATTTTCGAATTCCAGTTTTCGACGGATTTACACGTTTTATGGGTCAGAGATTCCAAAAAACATGTTTTTACAAAATGTCTGTCTGTGAGTCTGTCTGTCTGTCTGTCTGTCCGTCTGTCTGTCTGCCTGTCTGTCCGTCTGTCTGTCTGTCCGTCCGTCTGTCTGTCTGTATGTGACACAAATTTTGTGGGCGCTCTATCTCAAGAACTCATGCACGGAATTTAATAAAAATTCATATTCAGGTAGTCCCTGATATAGATTGGTGCTGATTAGTTTTTGGTGTAAATCGCCTTGCAGGTGGCGCTGCTATGTAGCATTTTGCAGGATTTCCGCAAAAGCTCTATCTCAAGAACTAATGCACGGATTTTTATAAAACTTCAGATTCCGTTAATCCTTGATATGGGTTGGTGCTGGTAACGTTTTGGTGCAAATCGCCCAACAGATGGCGCTGCTATGCTGCATTTTGCAGCATTTACACGATTTTCGTAATAGCTCAATCTCAATAAATAATGCACGGATTTCTATCAAACTTCAGATTCAGTTAGTGCTTGACATGAATTGACGTTTTGCCCCTTGTGGTGTAAATCGCTCAACAGGTGGCGCTGCTATGCTGTATTTTTTAAGATTTCCGCAATAGCTCTATCTCAAGAACTAATGCTTGGGTTTTCAACAAACTTCAGATTCAGGTATACCTGGATATGAATTAGTGCTGTTTATGTTTTGGTGTAAATCGTGCAACAGGTGGCGCTGCTATGCAGCATTTTTCACGATTTCCACAATAGCTCAATGTCCAGAACTAATGCACGGATTTTCATCAAACTTCAGATTCAGTTAGTCCTTGACATGAATTGATGTTTTGTACCTTTTCGTGTAAATCGCTCAACAGGTGGCGCTGCTGTGCTGCATTTTTTGTGATTTCCACAATAGCTCTAGCTCCAGAACTAATGCACCCATTTTCATCAAACTTCAGATTCCGGTATACCATAATATGAATTAGTGCTGTTTGTGTTTGGGTTCAAATCACTCAACAGGTGGCGCTGCTATGCTGCATTTTTCAGAATTTCCCCTACAGCTCTATCTCAATAATTAATGGACGAATTTTCATCAAACTTCAAATTCAGGTATACTTTGATACGAATTGGTTCTAAATTGATCTAATTTCTTTTGCTGTTTAAATGATTTAATTGACGTGATTTATATAGAAGACAGTTTTGTGATGGCCACAACATACTAGTTTATTATTGTTGATAAGTAGAATTGGTAATGCAAAACTCTTTGCAAATTTCTGTTTTCTTCCTTCTTTTTTATCAACTGCATTAAGCAGCTTCATCTTCATTTGAAGCGAAATAGCAGTTTGTTTTCGCACCAATGTCTCATCCATTGTGTTCATAAAACATAAGCTAATTTACAAAAAACACGAAACTCACTGGTTTTCACCCAAAATTCAGTGATTTTAACACAAAATTTACCAATTTCAACAGCTAGATCGAAAGCGATTTTTTTTCGTGTTAAATGATTTTTGTTTCGTGTTAAAAGAAAAAAAATGTATTAAATTTCATAGCATGCTGTCCGGACTGTTATATCATTTCGTGCTAACCGATTTTTTATGTTAAGCGTTTTCGTGTTAAACGTATTTCACTGTATATTAGAAATTATGTGAAAACAGACTTGGTTTTCTGTGGGAGTGGATAAAACAGATTTTATGTACTATGATTGTGAACGCCTCATACATTATTACTAGTTTTATTAATTAGCAAGCAAGGCATTCTATCTATCCACTCTAACCTGAAAATGAAATAAACCAGATTTCTTCGCACTGGCTCGATTAATTAGAATGAAATTTATCACACATGTGGAAGACAACCTAAAAAATATCTTTTCCTGATTCGATTTGTGTCTTAAATAATTCAATAGCAAAGTTTTATTAAAAACCTTACAGAATCTAATATATAAAAATGAAAATTTGTCTGTCTTTAATTCTATACAAATCTACAATTTGGAAGCCATAATTGTGAAATATTACATACATGTGTATTAAAACACGGCCGAGGTAATTAAAGTAATCCGGAATCGCAATAACTTATAGTTATTTTTTAATTAATAAAAAACCACACATTTAACAGCAATTTCCAAACAAATTTAAACATTTTTCGCTATAGCTTTTGCCAACAATTAAAAATCCACAATAAAATTCCTACCTTAACAATTATTTTTCTACTGCAAGATTTCCACGTGAAAAAATGAAATAAATCGTTTGACGAATTTATAAAACGAATAAAACGGGAATATCACTTCATAACTTTTCTACTGCAAGATTTTCACGTGAAATATTAAAATAAAATAAATAGTTTGACGAATTAAAAACAAAAGTAAATGTTACGTCATAAATTTTCTGTTTTATGATTTCCATGTGAAAATTTACAATTATTTAATTAACTTGAAGAATTAAAAATATGGAATATTACGTCATATTGGAAATATAAAGGACGTGGTGAATATATAACGTCATATTGGAAATATAAAGGATGTGGTGAATATATAACGTCATATAAATGTGAAAAAATGTGTTGAAGCATGATAAAAACTCGATTATGGAAATATTGGCGTATTATACATTTTTACATTGGGTTTTCTTTTGATTCATGTGTACAACATTTCGAATATTTTTTTTTATTATGTTGTATGTTAAATTTTGAAATTGGCTTTTTAAAACAAACATTCTTAAAATTCCAGGCAACGCGGTACTTTAGCTAGTATTTCGATAAAAAAAGTGGGGGTGGTGGTCGAAATTTTTTTTAATTAAAGTTTCCACAATGTTGACTTAACAATGTAACAATTTACACAAATGAGAAAAACCACGATTTCCCCGTAACAATAAAAAATTCTTAGTTTTAATAATGTAAAGCAACAATTGAATTAATCAATTATTTATTTTATAAACACAGATTTCAACAATGAAATCCGATGACTTTCAATGTTAAAGAAAATCACTTGTTGAATCTTTCATCGATTTTCATATTGAAGGTTGGTTTTTTGCAACTATAGAGAATTTCTATTGCTAATTAATCAAAATGAGCAAAAGTTCACTTTTTGAAGAAGTTGGGATGTCTCCGTTTGAGGTAATTCAAATATACTATTATTATGTTATATTTTATTTCTATTTTTTTATTTATGATTTTATAGTTTTGTTCTGTTCACCTGCAGATTTAAAGTTATTTCCCGTGTTTATGAGTATGGCTTTTGCAAGGGGAAATTAAATGCTTTTATTAACTTTTTCCTGAGAATTTGTCCCAGTTTTCCTTCTTTTTGCACGGAAACCTCATATCATATATTGAAATAGCGTTATCGATACTCCACCGTGACGAGTATCCAAATTTTCAGATCCTTAGAACGGATATGTTGTTTGTAAATTTAGCAAATTTTACTAAATAACTTAAAACGTAAATCTTTAATATGCGTTATATTCATAGCTGTTTCATTTTTTAATCTATCTTTGTTGCGATAAAGATAACTAAAAATAAAGATACGTATATTAAAC
Source organism: Maratus speciosus (assembly GCA_963932465.1). Classification (NCBI taxonomy): domain Eukaryota; kingdom Metazoa; phylum Arthropoda; class Arachnida; order Araneae; family Salticidae; genus Maratus; species Maratus speciosus. The sequence continues at coordinate 196,471,344 of OZ010794.1, forward strand.
TAATTGCATTATTTAGCATGCGATGCATTCTATCTAAGCACTCTAATCTGCAAATCAATTTAACATAAATTTCTTCGTACTCGCTGTATCAATTAGAATGAAATTTATCACGCATATTAATCTTTATCTACTAACGGTACTTATAAGTACCATTAAAAAAACTTGTTATAAAATTTATATACATCGAATTGTTGTAATGAAGTTTAGAATGAATTATAGTTACATCACTTTATCTTTTTCCAAAAGCATTATTGGTTACACAAAACAAAAATATTTTTTTAAGGATGATTTGTTTTGTTTTTGCATTTTTTCAGCTTTCTTACCGTTGAAATGAGGGCGGGGGGGAGGGATTTTTCAATTCCGAAATATTTCTATATTTCTGTTGTAAGAACATTATATTTTTACATTTCCTAATTCTACAAAATATTCTGTAAAACATTAAAAATAAAATATTTGAGAGGGGTTATAAATATTGCACTAAATCCCTATAAATCCAAATTTAATTAAACCTTCTAAATAGTTTAGTCCTTCTAAAATCCTTCTAAAATTTATTAAAGAATTATATAAATCTTCTAATAGAGTTTAAACAATTCTCGAAAAATGATTTAGAAGATAAAATTTTCGTGACTTCATAATTCAGTAGATAATGGGTTAAAAAAAGCGAAAAAAAAATGCTTTGATCAGATTTTTTAAATTCGATTTGATTCTTAATGAATTAAATCACAATGTTTTATTTAAAAATTTATGGAATAATTCGTTTTATATTAAAGCATTATGCGTTATATCAATATCTACTTCATATTTTAACCTCTCTTTGATGTTCATAAAAACACACTAAAAATAATGGTATACATATATTAGGTGCGACTAGATAATTAACTACTGCTAGGTACGTTTTGGAAAAATCGCCAAATTTTAATAATTAAATATATTTAACAGATCAAAAAATATTATGGTTTTTATTTGAGATGTACATTTATCGAATAATTTCTGTATTTTATATTTTCTCTGATTATCTCTTTGCAGGAGAATATTTATGAAAAATGCTATGATAAGGACGAGAGGTAAGAAATATTTAATTAAATTTATATTATAATCATGCGACTTCAATTTGAAATTCAAAGAAATGTAGGGTGTACGTTTCCGATAATACATACTCTTAAATCACATCTTTATAATATTTTTAGGTGCGTTCATAATTATATAAATACGTAGCACCTCAAATTTTATGAAAATCAAATCAAAACTTAAAAAGATAATATTAGAAGTTTCCTTTATTCTATTAAATCCTACCATACGTAATTAATTAAACGATATATCATGATAGGCAATGATTATATTATATGATCATACTATTTAAGATGGAGTTCCATTATTTCAGTACTACTTAATTTAATATGTAAAGCGTAATAAATTCTGTATTCATGCATTTTTTAATAAGAGTGCAACAGTTATTGCACCAAAATCTGAATATTTATTAAACTAAATATAGTACGAACACATCTCATTTACAACATTTGACGTATAGTTTCCCACTTGTTTAATTGTTAATTTTATATCTCACTTTATCAGTAATGGACACCCAAGAGAAAGCAACAGATAATTGTTTTTAGGATTGAATTTATGGTAGGAGATTAAAATGCTGAATTTTAGGATATTGCTGTTAGTAAATTATTGTAACATTGGACAGTTTAAGGCAATTAGTAAACCAATAAGTAGAAAAAATTGTCTTGAAGTTTCAGTGCATGGAATCACATTTCCCGTTACAATTCTTAAGTGTTAAATGGACTGAAAGTTCTTGATATATTTTTTGTTCTAATTAAATACAATTATTAAAGAAATGGAAATATGTGATCAGTGTTTTAAAAACTAAATAAGATGATTTCATAATAAAACTGCAGAACTGACGTTTGAGGCTTCTGATCGGATCCGAACGGATTTATTCGTTTCCTAACTGCAATAAGTGTAATTAAAATTTAAAGTATTCTAACATGTTAAAATAAATCAAGCATTTCTAATAAAACATTGGACACAGACTATCTTAACAAATCGTATGACTAAAAAAATGAGTTTTATGTTGATGGGGAGCACCGTTAGCCACTAAATTTCCTATGACACTTGATTAGTTTGATTACCAGATTATAAAATATACAAAGCATAGTTCTAAAAAATCAATCTGTTTTGATATGGAACATTTTATTAACCATATGAAATAAAAAACAAACAAACAAACAAAATTACCTGTTTTTTTATTATTATTCTTATTACATTGTAGTAAGTGCAATTTCATGATCCTTTTAGTAACGGTCACATAAGGTGTTCATTGCTGGAAATTATCTAATTAAGCATTCGAATAATGAACTTATATCCTTAACTTATAAAAATATATGATAATTTGTAAATTACTAATTATTTATAAAATTTTCAGTTTCCTATTACTGTTTAAAAAAAAAACCATTTTTTGCAAGAAAATATTGCTGAGGAAAATTTTCACACAAAGACAGTAGCATGGCTACCAACTCTAATGCTTTTTTGTACCAGAAAAATTTTAAAATAAATGTTACCATTTTAAATCGCCATAAGCTTCCAATTAAATATGTCAAAAACTTAAATTTTTGTGGTACAAAACGCGGAAGAGATGGCAGCTATGCAACAGAGCTATGAAATATTATTTTCTGCTTCTTGACTGGTTTTATTAAGATTGTCATCACAAAAACATTTCATAAAATTCAGGATAGTTTTGAAATACTTTTCTAAAAACTTTAGAGGGCAGTTTATAGTAGCAGTAATTGCAGTAATTTCATTACTGCACATTTACCTTTTAAACTAATTGATCTGTAATTATCGGAAATGTGTTGAATTATCGGAAAAGTTATTGTCGGATAATAACATTTTACTAACTAACATTTTAATAAATAAACTAATTGATCTGTAATTATCGGAAATGTGTTTTTCTGTATTCTGTATATCAGTAATTAACAGCATTATTATCGCTCGGAGCGTAAATTCTTAAACTGTGGATGGAAATTTCATGTGGGTGCCCGATTATGAACGGTATTTGGAAAATTTGGAAGCAAAAATCCGCTGTAAATCATATTAAACTAATTCTTGTGCGTTCTCTAAACATAAATTTGACAATTTATTCAAACGGAAATCACCGTTAAATTCGAAGAACTTTAAACAAGATTTTCCATAATATTAGATCTTTTGTAAAGTGAGAACAAGAAATTTATTAGTCGTCTCAAACACAAGACTGTTTCGATTGGTGGGCAGAGATCCCTAAGAAAAGTCATTTTAAAAACATGCTTACAATGATTTAAAACTTTTGAGCTGAATGTAGAAGTTTCAGGGAAAAATTCATTTTTACATTAAAATACATTATTGTTAAGTTTCTAATTGAAACTTTAAAAAAAAATCCGCAATTATTACTTTAGGCGACATGTATGAAAAAAAAATGGAATTTATAATGACGAATTGAGTTGTTCAACAGATATTTAGATATATCATGTAGCCTTATTTCTGGTAAAAATTTCATTGTCTAATTAAAAACTTTCTCCTAATGTGCACCGATTACATAAGCACCATTTTGAAGTAGAAAATCAATCCAAAATTTATGAAGATATATATTAGTGTTTCAGCATACGATGACTGGCCTGCAAAATCTCGATTTATTTATACTATTATTTCCCATTTTCTAAAGAAGGAAATATTGTAATGGGAATTTTTTTCGACTTTCGATTTTCGACGGATTTATCGATTTTATGTGTCAGAGATACTGAAAAGCATGTTTAATCAAGTTAAGCATAAAACTGAACCTAATATCTTACATAAGGTTTTGGCTATGGCTAGCAAGTCCCACTGGAATTTGGGAATACTTCACCGGAAGGGGCCGCTGTAATAACGATGTTTGTGCAATTTTCTCCATTCTTTCATATTTCTATTGTATGCCAATTTCCTGTGCAGCGACGGTCACTTCGAATCCAGATAACTCCGTGATTCCCATGCAGCTAGCGTACAAGAGAATTAAAAAATATATATTGATTTCATTAAGTATTACGATGGAAATCAACTCATTTTTACTCCGATTAATAAAATGAAACAAAAATATAAGATGAAAAACTAAGTTGGTGTACTATTAAAGTAATAATATTGAAATATTAGCATGTGTGACAACTTTTTGAAATATTAACATGTATGAGAAAGAAGGAAGTACTGGGGTAAGCTAATCCGCTTGGTCTTTTTTGTTAAACCTGAAAAAAGGTGACATTGGAAATGAAAATGAACATGTAACATATTAGGCTAAAAATGCAAATTTTGAAAGGATTTACAACAGCATTCCATCCTTAAGAATTTTCGTAACACTAAACAAATTTAAACTAATTCAAAATAAAACACGATATGAAAGTTCTGATGCTTTTACCAGTTATTTTTTCTTCATACGCAAAGCAAAGTTTTGCTGCTTTTTTTCAACGGTCACCGGCTATTTTATAAAAATAACAGATAGTTTAGCGCAAAATGAGCACTAAAGAAATATACAATTTAATAGTACGTAATATAAGGTACTTACAAAATCAAATTTTGTGAAAAAACTTGTTAATGATGACTGCTTGAAGGAACTTTTTTGTCTTTCACTGGTTAGAAAGCCGCTCACATTTTGTAAACAAAGGAAAAGAGAATCGTCCACATTGTATCTACTTTCGAGATATTGCTGCAGTGTCGTCATTGCCAAATGTGCTTCTTGATTATTTGGTGTTGAAACGCAATTTATTTCCTCGTCATCTTCTTCAGATTCAGTATCGTTCTCCCCCTTTTTTTATTGCTTCAATTATATCTGAATCATCAAGATCTCCGCAAACTGCAACTTTTTCGTTAATATTTAAAAACTCATTATCTTCATCTTCAACAATAACTTGATCTTGCAGATTTTCATTCACAACATATGAGTCCGCGTTGCTTGCAAAGAAGCCACATCTACTGAAGCAATTTTTGATAGTGATTTGTTTCGCATCGTTGTTCCAGGCACTCGAAATTTGTCTTAATTGCTTCTAACACATCACACTTTTGATTTATTCCATTTTCGTCATCCTCGATTGTCTTCCGCACTAGACGTTTTCTGTAGGAATGTGTTCAACATTTAATTATTACTTGGTCGCTGGTTGTTGCTTAGATGTTGTGTTAGAAGGGAGAAATTCTAACTTGATAGATTTCAAGTTCAGAAGTTGACTATGAGCTGTGCAGTGATCAACGAAGATCAACACTTTACGCTTTTTTGCATGAAACACTACATCCAAATTTCTGATGTATTCCTCGAACAATATTAGCGTTATCCAAGCTTTGTGATTAGATCTGTATTGTACGGGAAATGACTTTTTGTATTTGAAACAGCGAGGATTTTTGTATTTACCGATGACCAGTAAAGGTAACTTTTCTGTTCCAGAAGCATTTGCTCCGTCAAGGACAGTTAAACGTTCCCTACTTAGCTTTCCACGAGAACATGATGCCCCCTTAAACATCATCGTCTTGTTAGGAAGACATTTGTAAAAAAGTCCCATTTCATACATATTGAAAACGTCGCCCGCACAATAACCTGCAAGGAGGTCACTTAGCCATCTGCTCTGTTTCGAAAGGATAGATGTTGAGTAAAGGGAATGCTTAAAAGATAAATGCATGGGGTGTGGGGGGGGGGGTGATTTCAACTGAAAATTCCAAACTCACAGAGGCCCCACACGGACTGATGTGGAAAATAAAAATAGCGCCGTTCAAAGTTGGCGAAGGAGTGCAGAAAAGTTTTAACTAACAGAAAGTGCCAGTATTTTTGAGCTGTGGCTGAAAAATTAGAAAATTAGTCGATTTACTGTTTTTTATCTATAGGAAAAAAATCGACTTAAAAGATGTAGACTTCGAGAGAACGAAAAAGTTTAATATTGAATTGTAATAAAGGGGCCGAGACTTCGTGTAAAATTCGACTTAAACGAATATTCGACTTATCTGACTTCGACGTATCGAGAATTCACTGTAATTAGTATGTTTAATCATACTTTCCAACTTCCGTCTTAACTGCCATAAAAGGTGAATTAATTTAAAGCAGGTTAAACATGCTTCGAACCAGAATTTCTTCCAAAGAAATGATATCAAACAAGATACACGTCCAAACAAGAAATTAAATATTTTATGATACTCTAAAATATTTTACGGAAGTTCGCAAGTATCATAAAATATACCTGATGACATATAACGGATTGATTGTTTTTAAAAATCAATAACTTACAAATGGTGACAGATATTAAAAAAAAAAAAAACACTTGCAGGAAGATTATGTAAAATGTCAGGAGTTTTTTATACTACGATTCCTTATTTTAGTACAAAACGGCAACGATAGATGGCGTTGCAAACAATAGGAACTCGATCGAGCCCAAGACTAAGATAACCCAGCATTGGTGTGAAAGAAGGAAGTTAATTTTTCAAGTACATCACTAAGAACAAGATTGAATTGACGAACGAAGCCTACTTTATATATTTACCTTTTTCATTCCCGTCAATGCTGGGTGACTTCGGTTTTAGCCTCGATTGAACTCCTCTTGCTTGCAGCTCCAGCTATTGTTGCTGTTTGGTGCTGAAACCAGCAATCGCTATACAAAAAAAAAAAAAAAAAAAATCCTGACATTTTACATAATACTCATGAATTTTTGTAACAGCTGTCACCATTTGCCAGTTATTGGATTTTAAAGTCATTAAGCCCATTTTACGACAACTGGTATATTTCATTAATTCCCAGAAAGTCGTTCATATAATTGCACACAATTTATGTCATCCAAAACCATCTATTTATTAACAATAATCCTTTATTTTAAATGCGCATCAGAAATAATTTAACTGTACATTTCTGATATACCTGTTGAAATTTAAAGAAAATCATTCTTTTTCACAAAAAAAAAAAAAAAAAAAAAAAAAAAAAAAAAAAATATATATATATATATATATATATATATATTTAATTGTACAAAAGGTTATTTTATATAACATGTATATATTAATAAAATGGGTTTTTTAAAAAAGAATTTAATTGTTTAACATATACTTTGATGGTGATGATTCGATAACTTAATAACTTCTTCAATGTCCACCAATTCCAAAAGCACCATTTTGAAGTAAAAAGTTATTTCCCCAAATCAGGTTCTTTCCGGTTATCAGCAGATCTTTCGGTAGTTCATTTCCCGTTCTTACTTCTGTTAAGCAAAAGATTTTGATATAATTCAAAAATATGAAATAAACAAGCTAAAATTTCGATAAAACTTTTTGTATCATTTTCCTAAAAGAGTTTAACTCTCTATCTACTGGCGGTACTTACAAGTACCATTAAAATATCTTGTTATAAAATTCATTTAAGACATCGGTTAGTAGTAATACAGTGCAGAATGAGTTATAGATGTATTATTTATTATGGATGCATTATTCTACTTATTCCAAAAGGATTATTAGTTACACAAAAATAAAATTTTTTTTAAAGATGATTTCTTTTGACTTTGCATCTTTTCAGCTTTCTTGGCGATGGGTGTGTGTGTGTGTGTGTGGGGGGGGGATTTTTAAATTCGGAAATATTTCTATCGTAAGAACATTATATTCGTACATTTTCTAATTCTACAAAATACTAAGAAAAATATTTAAAATAAAAAATTTGGGTGGGGTTATACATGTTCCATAAAATACCTATAAAATAAAGCTCCACCAGTGGCCGAGAGGTTCTGCTCTCGAAGCTGGTAGACGGGAGGTGCTGGGTTCGATCCCAATCGCGCCCGTCGGCCTAATCGTTCGGAGTTTTCGTGGTTTTCTTCGAGCCGTGGATCTTCCATACGTTAATACGGATTAGGTTCCCTTAGACCCCCACGGAGGGCACTGCCCCCGGGCCTATATCGCCCGTGTAGATAATTGGCCGTCAAAAATCAACCCAACCCAACCCTATAAAATAAAATTTAATTAATCCTTCTAAATCCTTCAATAATTCTAAACTTCGTCTAAAATGTATTAAATGATTATGTAAATTTTCTAATGAAGTTTTAAAAATTCACGAAAAATGCTTTAGAAGATAAAATGAATACATAATTCAGTACATAAGGGGTTAATTTTTAAACTTACATATTTGCTGACTTCAATTATTAATTTTATTAGTAAGTAAAAGCAGATGAAATTAAAATTACGCAGGATTTATAGAATAATATATTTAAATCGTATTTTGGCAATTATACTATAACGTGTTTATGCATATTTTCTGATATACTTATTACTTTCTTTTATCGTTACAAGAAGAAAACATTGGGTTCGTAAATTTTGAAATTTGGGAATTTTCGAATTCCAGTTTTCGATGGACTTACACGTTTTAGGGAGTGGTTATCAGAAAAATATGTTTTACAAAATGTCTGTCTGTGAGTCTGTCACTTTGCCTGTTTGTCTTTATGTGACAAAAAATATGTGGACGCTCTATATCAAAAAGTAATATACGGAAATAAAAAACAAATTGTATTCAGTTAGTCCCTGATATACTTTGATACTGATTAATTTTTGGTCGAAAATGCCCAAAAGGTGGAGTTATTATGCTGTATTTTCACGATTTCCGCATTAGTTCTATCTCAAGAACTACGAGAATCACGGATTTTCATCAAATTTTAGATTCAGTTAGTCTTTGATATGATTTGATTTTGTTGTAAATCTCTCAAAAGTTGGCCTGTTATGCTGCATTTTTTTATGATTTCCGTAATAGCTCTATCTCAAGAACTAAAGCACAAATTTTCATCTCACTCCATATTATGTTAGACGTTGGCACAAATTGTTGCTAATTATGTTTTGGTGTAAAAGACTGAATATGTGGCTCTTCTATGCTGCATTTTGGAGTATTTACACAATTTAAGCGATAATGATATCTCAAGATATATATGTTTACAATTCTCATAATGGGCACAAATTGCCCTTCAAGATTGGCACTATGATATCGAATTTTGACAAATTAATACGTATGAGACAGAAGAAATTTTTGGGATTGGCACATTCGATTAGTTTAACAGTAGCAATAAGACGCATTTGTTGACTTCAGATAATGTAATGTGATATAATTGATAAAATAATTGGATATAATTCAAAAATATGAATTAATCGAGCTAAAACATCGATGAAACTATTTGCGTAATTTTTTGGCAAATAATTTAAATCTTATGCTAATATATAGTCCCACCTTCCCGCCAAAAATTTTAAATTTTATTAGCGTGTAAAGGCAGATCAATGTAAAATAATTTACGCAGAATTTAAGCAATAATATAAGTAAACATCATTTTAGTTGTTTTTCTATACTCTGTTTATGCATATTTTCTGATATACCCATTTTACAGTGACAATAAGGCACACTTGTCTACTACAGATATTGTGAGTTTAGAGGGAATAGACCGTCGTGATTATGGATATATAAATGATTTAAAATGTGGGGATTTTCGTTCTTCAGTTGGGAAAAAGTTTACTACCTATGATGTCTTTCCATCGTTAAGATCGCATATATTGATGTACCTGGAAAATTATTTTTTTGAGATTCCAGGACCCTGGTAAGTATCATACATTTATTTGAAATATTAGTATAGCATAGGTAAATTTTTCGAAAAAAAATGGTATATAACTTATATTATATTTGATCAAACTTGATAGATTATATACTAGTAGATCGAACCCTCCGTTTAACGGTTGTATTAAATAACGGTTTAAAAATTCAAATTGCTTATTCGTACCACTCTTTTAAAAAGAAATAGTCACCTAATTTAATGACAGGTAAAATGATACCATAATAAAGCCAATTACACTATTTTATAAAACTGGTGTGAATTAAACAATCTGAATGAAAAACACAGCCCGTGAATATCACGGGACCGAGAATTAAGGGGTTAAAGCTATTTCTTCCGAAAATTTTACAATAACTTAATTAATGGTAAAATTACGATAATATGATTAATATGTAAGGTACGTAAAACATACAATTAATAGTAATATAGATTAATTTAGTTTTCTAGAAAAAACATAATTCTTGCTTTGCATTAAAATACATTACTAATTTAAAAGAAAAATGTCTATTATTGTCTTTGTCACGAGACTCAAATGTCTAATATCATTTTATCTATGCATTGGAATAAAGAAGATTTCAATAAGAAATGATTTTTTTTAGTAATTAAGCAGCTTCTTGCACTGTTTAAAAATGAATTATAAATATCTATTGAAAGACAGAAAAATATAAAGGGAATTTCGGACTAGAATGAAGCAAAATTATTTCACCCTTTTCACAGATCTAACTGTGAATTCAACTCGAATATATATTTTATAATAATTTAAGTTGAAAAGTTTTAGTCATAGTTTTAGTTCCATACTCACAATCATAAAGTACAACCATTTTGAAGTCGTTACATGTTTTAAACGATTCATTCACACTTGCGTTTATCTGCTGAAATTCTAGGGAATTGAATGTCTCTCCTGTTTAAGAGCATTATTCCATTATGGATTTAAAATTCTCTTTATTATGTCATTTTGTATTATTGGATTGAACAGGCACACATCTGATTATTTTTATAAATAATGGAGCGACCACGTTTTATTTACGTATGCGTATCTATTGTATCTATTCTGCAGGTTGTTCCTTATTACCGTTAACCAATAGCTAACTCCTATCCGTTAATTTTAGAATAATTGTTGAAATTGAAAAGCATCTGAAATGCTCAAGTCATATTTAAAAATGTTACAAATTAAAAAAAAATCCCTGCCGGCCCGGCCTACAGGCAGAGGTAGATTTCGAAGTCAAATATACTAATTTCACAAACAAAAACTAAATCATGATTATAGATAAATCCACTTTAATAATTTTATCTGATGGCCGCTCTTGACGAGTTTTTATTTCATTTTCATACAATAGCTGGTTTTATCAGAATCATTTTAGGGCGGTATTCAAAAAAATACTTTTCCATGCTCAACAACTCGAAATTTTCTGGCATAATTCCAGATTCATTTTTAATTTAAAAAAAAATATGAAACTTGCTGACGTGATTTTTGGAGAGATTTATAAGCGACCTGTGTTTTTATTTTTTGTTCAATTAATTAAAACTTGATATATAAACAATTATTTTCTCAGAAGGACAATATTTTTCGTTTCTAACACAATCGCTTCGGGAAATTCCGTTCAAAATGCCCACTTTAACATAATTTTTTGAAATATATTCTGCCTCTATCTAAAAATCGATTATTACGGTACATTATATAGTTTCTGAATAAACGAATCTACCAATTAAATGTGTTTGAGAGCAAAAATGAATTTAAAAACCAGTCAGAAAATAAGCAGTTTGGATTTAAGCACATCCTTAATACAATGATTTTTCCAACACAATCCGCTTCGGTAAATTCGGTTCAAAATGGCCTTTTTAACAGCATTTAAAAAAATATATTCTGCCCCTATCAGAAAATCGACCATTACGGTACATTATATAGTTTCTGAATAAGAAAACGTACCAATTGGAAGCCTTTGAGAGCAAAAATGAATTGTAAAATGAGTCAGAAAATAAGCAGTTTGGATTTGAATACACCCTTACTAAGATCATTTTTTACTTCAACCGGTATGTATTTTTAATTTGTTTTTGCTCTAAGAATTGGTCCTATCCAAAACTTGTCTATATAGATGTTGTAGACAATATTAAGAAGATATATGATAAATTCATGGGGATTTTATATCTTTTGAATTGACGGAGTTATGGATTTTTTTCTTCTTCAAACCCCCTTTTTGTTTTCGTTTTTAATTTTTTTGCGGTACGAATTGGTCCTATCAAAAACTTGTGAATATAAAAGTTGTAGATAATGTTAAGGAGATTCATGATAAAATTAATTGGATTTGATATCTTGAGAATTGACGAAGTTATGGATTTTTTTCTTCTTCAAACGCCCTTTTTCTTTTCGTTTTTAATTTTTTTTTGCGGTACGAATTGCTCCTATCAAAAACTTCTGAATATAAAAGTTTTAGATAATGTTAAGGAGATTCATAATAAAATTAATTGAATTTGATATCTTGAGAATTGACGAAGTTATGATTTTTTTTCTCCCAAAAACCCTATTTTTTGCGCCCCTTGAGCCCATTTTTAACTTTATCAAAAATCTGTGATACATAAATTTTTGACCCTACTTTTAGAAGTAATAAAAACTTTAAACTGATTTGATATGTACAAAAATTAAGAAGTTATGGGGGGTTTTCTGTTTTCACAAAACCCCTCCCTATTTCCCTCCCCTTGGTCCGATTTTGCCCATTAACGAACTTGACCGAGATTTTATGCCCATTGATTTTATGTATCAGTTTGGAAGAGATTGGTGCAGAATTACGAAAGTTATCGTGTCCAGAAGAAAGTGATATATATAGATAGATAGATAGATAGATAGATAGATAGATAGATAGATAGATATATAAAGTTTTTTACTGAGGGTGGTTTTGGGTTCTAGGGGTCATGATCGGTGTAGATCTGCAAAAATTTTTCAGAAATTCCAACATAGGAACGATCCCAATAGGTAGTATTTCATACGAAATCTACCTAAAATATCGATAGAAAATCTCGTATCTAGTGAAAAAAAAAGCACTGTGAGACCATATAATTCAATGTATCCCAGATAAATACAAGAAAAAGAAACTTTTACTGTTTTACTTGCTAGCGAGAGCATGCAGAATTTTTTTTTTAATATTACTTATAGGGCTCAGAGATTGTATAAAAATTTAAATTTCCCTGCTTATAAAAAATAGCTTTTGTTATTCATAAATAGAATTTCATGAATAAAAAGCAACATTTGAGAAAAAGTCCACACATTCAAAACCATAGACAAATTGTACCACGGTTATTTAGAAGGTATTTAGATGACACGGTTATGTAGGTGTAAATATAGCAAAAATATAACTGTAAAAAAGGGAGCCAAATTCTGCAAAATAAATTACGGCGTATTAATAATAAATCTAGAATTTGGCAAGTTTTTACTTACGAGTAATTTATTTTTATTAATGACATTATTATATCAAAACTAGTTATTTCATATTTGGAGGCCTTAATTTGAGTGTGTTGAGACTCCTAAAAGTGGTGGAGTCTATATAGTGATGGCCAAGGACAGGCGAAAGTGTATCTGTCTCTCTATCAGACCTTTTAGTCTGTTTATATTGAGGTTTCTGGGACGTGGGTCGTTAGAAAGGCGCGCGGAAGTGTATCTGTGTATCTATTTGTTTATGAAATCTTTAACATGAGTCATTTGTTTATAAAAATAACAATATTAAAAAATATTATAATGTCATTTTTATTATATTCTTAATCATTTTATTAAGACTTTTAAATGATAAGCGTACCATTTATTAAAAACGTGCCAAGTTCCAGATTTATTATTAATTTTCTATCAGTAATCTTTATTTTTAAAAAATTTAAACAATGCTATGGGACTTCCATACGTAAGTTTGAGTGAATTTTATTTGAACTTGGCATCCATTTGCATAAAATTTCTTTTCATGGCTTATTTTTTACAGAACATGGCTCCGTTTTTTCATAGTTATGTTTTTGTCGGATAACATTACTTTTTGTACAGTTTTAATATACTTATATGCTTTACTTAACTGTTTTCAATGTGTTTATAAGAGACTATTTTATTCACCAAGCAACATTCAATTTAATTTATATTTATAAAAACAAAATAGTTGGCATATATTTTCGTATATAAATTCTGACCCATAGATTTTGAAAAAAACCTTTAAATGTTCAGAGCTTAAAAGAAATTCCGGTGAACTCGACTATGGAAGATTATGATTAAGATTTTAAATGAGAATTTCGCCAAATTAGCCTGCTTTTTCCAAGCTGGCTCAATATATGGCACATATCTTTTATCGAATTTGACGATATTTTGCCAAATTGGTCAAAATTTGGCGCTATTGTGGTAACCTTTGATTTGATGTATTGATTATAAATTTTCATTGTTTCTGAAACATCAATAATCATATTGACAATATTTACATAACTGAAAATTTGAAAACATTTATATATTTTTAAACTTTTGGACTATCAATAAAACAGTACAGGGGTGTACAACCTCGTAAGTCAAATAGATTTTCATAAGAAAATTGTGCGAAAAGAGCTCAAAATAGTTCCTGAAGTGTAACACTCGTCTCCATTTTTTTTTTTTTTTTTTTTTTTTAAATAACAGCTTACATATTTTTTGACACACAGCATATAAACTTGAACGTAAGCAGATAGCAATTATTAAATTCGAATTTGCTCACTGAAACTACAGCATAGCAAGTATTTGCATTTTCAAAACCCTCCGTATCCAACAGTTTGAAAGTTCATGTCGCTATCAAACGACATCGAAATGAAACTTGATAGTCCCTTGCAGCGATTACCTTTATACTCAGCGGTAATCGGTAGAGTACCTTTATACTTATTGGCAATCGGTTGAGTATCTTTATACTCTTCGAAAATCAATGGAGTACCTTTATACACAGCGGCAAACGGTAGACTACCTTTATACTCAGCGGCAATCGGTAGAGTATCTTTATACTCTTCGAAAATCAATGGAGTACCTTTATAGACAGCGGCAAACGGTAGACTACCTTTATACTCAGCGGCAATCGATAGAGTGCTTATAGTACTGACATACTAAAAAAAATTAACTCTCTCAAATTACCCGAAACTGGCTGATATTCAGGTGAATATGCTGTATCGTCAACCCGGATGCACATTTGGCGCTTTTTTTGTCAAATTAAAATTTTGCCTAATACACGTAATGTTAAAGTAAAAATGGACACTCTCAAGTAGGTAATTAATCGATTTTCACAATTTTCCTAAGTTTCGTTGTGTAAACGAACTTCGTGCCATATTTGAAGTCTGTGTGTGCCGTAGATATATGAAATATTTTTGATGAGTGAGTCAGTCAGTGATAAAATTATCGATTATCAGACTTATTCAAATATCATTTATTTCGGAAACTAATTATGCGTTATTTATAAAAATTTTCGATTCCGTGTAATTAGGGGAGAATTCCTGCGCACTACTTATTACAAGTACGTATGGCAAATATGTTTTCAGTAGTAGAGTGTCGAAATTTGCCGAAAACAGCTAGAAATGATTCTTATAATATAACGCACCAGTACGTCAGACGAACTTGTCTGATACGCTGCCATGCGTCTAGGTACAAACATAAAATGAAGCTGCCTTTAGCTACACTTTTATGAATTGTAAGCGATCGTACACTTAAAAATCTTCCATAAATGTACTGTAAGCTAATTTGCATACATAAATTTCTTATAATACGTATTGATCATGAAATAGCTATTAGTAAAAAAAATAGTTTTTTTTTTTCTTTTTTCTTTTAAGAGTTAAAAAGTAATAAAAATGCTTATATATTACAGAAATTTACCAATGCAAAGCCTTAACTGATTTCCATGCTACTTAAAGAAACTACTTATAAAATGTTCTTAATCAAATTTGAATAAGAAAGTTAAAAAATGAATATCTTATTACAGGTACAGTGTCTGTAACATTCCGAGAAGCAGGGTCATATTTATGTAAATAATATTAGTTTCGCTGATTGTGGTATGTGATTGTGATATTCATTTCACGTTGTAATCGGCTACGCTATGTATGGCAATATATCACACAGATGCACAAATCGACTCGATGTTCCTTTACATATGCCTATCCTTAACTTATAATAGATCTTCTACTAATATAAAATCCAAGTACAGGAAAGTGTAGGTATAAATGCCGGTGCGAACCGTGCAATCTATACAATTAAAACACAATACTGTTCTTTTAGTCATCTGCAATGAGCTTTCTGCTAAACCGATTTTGTTTATTATTCTTTAAAATGAAATCTGTACATTTATCGATTTCTCGTTATCGCTATTTTTAAAAATATTCTCATTTTTGTATTTTAATTTTCATTTAAAATGCTTTTTATGAAATTTCTTTAAAATGGTGACAATCGAATTAGTTTCATTATTTCAGATTAAAAAAACATGAAAATATATTTATACACGTGGCTTTTTGGGTGTATTTTCTCAAATAACAGGTTATTTTCGGTAAAAAGATTTATGCAAGTGTACTTTAATTTCCTAAGCGAATAAATATTCATGTTTATTTCGACACCACGAGAAAATTTTCAAGAAAAGTGTCATTAGGTTTATTTTATCTTTATGAATTATGACTTTTTTAGTTTTTTCATTACAATCAAATACAAATAATATTTTCATTTGAATATACTGGTGTAGTACATTTATAAACAGGGATGAGAGCGCTCCGACCCAAATGATCTATTCTCACCACTAAATTTTAATAGTATTCTTTGCTTTATTAAATCTCAGAAATTCTGTCATTAAATAAGGCAAGTGAATGTTTCTCTAAATTTGATTTTTAATCATTAAATCTCTAATTTTTCTTGTTTTCTGGAATTCATTATTGACTAAAAAAATATCATCATGATTTCTACTTGTCGAAATCGTTTGTCATTTTTAAAATGTACACTCATGAAAAAAAAAAGTAACCCCCCCCCCCCTACTAACTCTGTAACTAAGTATAATAGAAAAAAAATACAGGTACAAAATGATTGGAAATAAAATCCACTTTTTTATGATAAATAAAAAAATTGCTTAGGGGGCCATATACATATCAAAATTAGATCAAACTTTGCTTTTGTTAATGGCAACACCCAATTTTTACTATATATATTATAAATCTTCAGTTCAAACAATGCCTAGAAATAAAATTTCAAGTCATTTGGATGATAAGTTTTTAAATTATAAATTTTCTAAATTTAGAGATTCTGCTGTTAAATTACACTTTCATATTTTTATTAATTGTTCCCGAAATTATAATCCTATTGTGTTATTTTTATTGTTTAATTATAGCACTAAAAACCCAAACATAAATAGATCGAATTTGCAAATTTAAAATTTTTACAATATGAATTATGAATAAGGAAAAAAATATGAATTGCAACTTACACTTTTTATATATATATATATATATATATTTTGTCCTGCGTTATGTAAATTCTCAATTTAAAATTTTTCTTCTAAGTAGTTTTCGAATGATGAGTAAAAAAAAAAAAACGTCAAAATGACGGTTTAAGGGGGCACCTATGATGTCCAAGAAATCATAATTTAAAAAATATATCTATTTCACTGATTTGGCAATGAAACATTGGGCCTGTCAATAGCCGAAAAACATTAAGCGGGTCAGAATTTTATATTGGCGGGAAATAAAACATTAATATAAGTGACAAAGTCATTCTGTAGCATTTTAACAATCAAGTACCTAACTTCAATTTGGATACAACCCCTAAAATAGGCTCATTTTAAAATAATTAATTTATCGGAAACTAACCATACGAATTTCATGAAAATTTGAATTGAAGCTAATTGAAGGTTGCAAAATCTATTTATACTGTCAAAAATGGGTATTCCTATTGAAAAAACAAAGTTTGGGTTCGTTTTGATATGTATATGACCCTTAAGCAAATTTCATATACATAATTTAAAAGTAGACTTTATTTACAATCGTTTGGTACCAGTAACGTTCTTCTACAATAATTTGTTGCAGAGTTAGTTGGGGGTGTTTACTTTTTTTTCCACGACTGTACTTTTCGGCAATAGAATTCTATCAATAATAAAGTCTTCAAATTGTTTGTTTGTATGACGTCTTATAGAAATTAAATGCAGTTCAACATTTCGTCATTTTTGACGAGTACTATAATATATATTAGTACTAGCAATAATACAAAGCTATGCTATTTTATCTAAAAAAATATTTTTTATGGTGTTACTGATGTCGAAATATAATATATAAGACTCTGGAGCTTTTTTTTTAATTTTCCAGGGGAGGGGGGTTTTCTTGCGAGACCAAAAATGTTTACTTTGATAGCAGCGATCAAAGCTTTACGATGATGTGAGTTTAAAGCACAACACATATAGAGCATCTCTAAGAAATTATTTGCATAATAAAGTTAGATGTCAAACTTTACTGTCATATATTAATTATATTTCTTATAATTTAACCAAATTTTTAAAAGAAGTTGTTTAAAAGTAAACAAAATACAAGAACATATCCTAATATATAGTCACAAGACAGTTCAATATATTCATATTTTGATACTTTTAGAAAAACAAGATTTGTTAAATTCTTAGGAATCTCTATAATTACCGGACGTGCCCAAGATTAAAAATACATAAAGAATACCCTAACAGTTAACCCAAATTTCTATTTTAAAAAATCTTTACATGGTTGTTATTAAATATGAATATTTGAAACATAAACAGCTACACAAAATCTTTTTTTTTCAACGAATATTGAACTAATAAATTGTAACCAATCTAAATAATTATTTTTTTTCCCTTTAGTAACTACGATTACTACGTTGAGTTGATATACGATCAGTTTAGAGCTGAGAAATTCACACTTAAAGCAGAAGGAAAATGGAATGTGAAAGGTCTTCTGGAATTTCTAAGCAGATCGGAGTAAGTAAAATATTTAGAATTGTTACAGCCGTAATTTTCATAACAGACATATTTCTTAGGATGCATGCATATTTTATAATTACATAGAATTATAAATTGTATGCTAATACTGTAGGTTACATTCAGTTCAATACGTTGTTTATTTTAATATTTTATAATTGTATGTTTTTTCAAAACATTATTTTCTTTCATAAATATTGTTATTATTTTCGTCAGATGTTCCTTAGTATACATTATTTTCATGTACATTTTTTTAAAAACTAACTACAATTTAAAAATTAATTTGTTTCTCGCAAATGTTTTTTAAGTCTTTAAAATTAATGAGGCCATGGCGTTTTTTAAAAAGCTGGGCAGAAAATGAGTAGAAAAGGAGATTTGATACCAATGATTGCAACAGTTGTAATACAAAGCGAATGTATTTTAATGCTTGGTTGTATATGTATTTATATATAAATAGCTAAAAAAATTATATATATATATATATATATATATATATTATTGTATTTTATTAAAATTTTACTTCTGTTTATATATCAAAATATACAACTGGCTTTTTAAATAAATTATATAAAAATCATAATTTATTTGTTTTTAACAAACAGTGAATAGATTGTTTTAGAATACGTTGCCAAATGTCCTTCTCTGGCACAAAGGCGATTTTCTCTTTTTCTTCAAGGTGGCTATACTGGATAAGTGCAATTAATGATAAACACCACTGCGGTAAATTTCTATAATGTTTAATATGTGTATAGCTTTAAATAATGATAAAATTTAAAAGTTTGTCAGCGGACATCTGTAAACGCTTAAAATAAGGAAGAAATTACTGAAGTACAAAAAATTGCAGAAACAATTACTGGTACATAAAAAAACGTTAACGAAGTATTAATGGAGTACTGATTCACGATAATGGAAACATTTCAATTATTTTTAGAAACATTCGAAGAAAAATGCAATCAGGAACCATTTTTTTTTTCAGATATCAGGATTTTTTTCCTAAAAAGATAAAAAACTGTCTCTTTGATGCCGAAATCTAGAAAAAACAAAGTACATTCTTAAAAGTTCCGGAGCTTTCATAAGATTGAAGAAACCTCTTCTTACATGAAGATTCTGATCAGTTAAAATCAAAACGATTTCTGAATAAATCAGGCGGAACTTGCACTGATTAGGCCAAATTTTAACCTTCATAAGAAATAATGTTTTTCTTTTTGTTCTTCAATGTTATTTTTATAAAATGTAATAACAAGGTTGATTTTCGTTTTTGTTTTAGTTTGCAAGAGTATTTGCAGACACTGAAAGAACCTCCCCCCGTGTCAAGAGCCAAGAAATGTGATCCTGCTTTCCTGAAGGAATATGAAGAATACCTATGTAACATAAGTCATGGTATGACATTAGAAGAATATCGTGCTTTGAATAAAAGGTAAGCAGAAATTGTATCTCTATTAAGTAAGATTCAGTTGTAGAAAAAATAATAAGTTAAAGTAAGAAAAAGAATAAATAGTAAGAAAAAAAATAAAGTTCAAAGTAACTTGTATTTTTCGCCTGAAATATTATCAGATTAAAAAAGACACGTTTGTCGTATTTATGGAATTTACATCTGCTTTAGATTAATTTATATATTTGTCTATAAAAGGAAACCATGTCACATTTTTTGGGTTTAAAACCCTCTGAGGAGTTTCGGCGTATTTTTCTGTCTCCCAAAAACAACTTAAATCTGTTGCAGAAAAAAAAATATTTTAAACAGAATTGTATTTTAAAATGTATTTCAATTGAAAGGGTTTGACGTGTATTTTATAAAGAAACAGGGAAAGAAAAATTTAATTAAGATTATTTTTATAAGCATTTTTATGAAAATGGAGGAAAGCCCTCAAAACGATCGGACGGTTAAATATGACTGTATTTTATGTAATAATTATAACTATTTGTGTGTAGAAGATTTAAAATATCGCATAATAATGTGAAAGATTCTTTAAATTTTTACAATCAAATAAGTGGAATTTTTGAACATTTAAAATATGAGAGGCGATATTATGGCAGATATTCATTAACAACAGGCGATGGAAAGATTTGCTCGTTCAGTTATTGAAAGTATAATTAAAAAAATTCAGAATGAAATAAAAATTAATAGATATTATCTATTCTATACCAGATTTGCTAATTTTGTTAGTTTCATTAGAAACTGATCAGTTTATTTTCTGTTGTGTTATTTTTTCCTGGATTCTTATCTTGAATATTGGCCTTCAAGTAAGGATTTTCCGTCACATACTAAAGATCGTGAACGTGATGTAGCTAAAGAAGAAACTAATGTTCACCCAGATGTGGATTCGAAACTAAAGGAGAATTTTGAAGAAGAGAAAAGCTTTCCTGTACAGTAAGGAAAAAATTAAATATAATATTATTTCCTAAATTGTGAATTTGCATTGCATTTTATAAATATCATTGATATTATTAAACAATTTCAAGGGCCGATGGACCACGGAAATGGCATTGATCAGCACAATTACATTTTTAAATGATTTCTGTGAAAATCTCTGTTTGGATTATATTAAATATATAGTGTCGGTTCAATTGAATTGACTTGAAACGTGAATTATACATTAAAGTCTGTTTTCATGGGGATTTGGTGTTTAGCTCTTCTTCGGCCGAAAAAAAAAATGTTTTAAATCAGCCGGCTCTTCTGTGAAAAGAGTACTAAAGTGATTCAGCACTATTATATTACATACTGATTAATTGATCGTTGATTGGTGATTGAATACAGTGTTCACAACGGTAACTAGTAACGCAACACACGAGCACTGATATGAAGAATATGTGATCAAGTTGTTTCCTATAGGGTTCAAGTAACTGCAGAATCGTTTTTTGGTGGGCTTAGAAAATGTTTTTGTTGCAAATTTTGCATATAGCAATGAGTTATAGTACCTGTTATTAAGATAAGTCTATTTTTATAACGATAATTTCGATCAAATTCTAAAATAATATTAATAAAAATTTTACGATTTTTTTCTTAAAGATCTTTGAAATAAATAATAAATGACAAAGAACCGTTGACGCATTCATGCTGCTTTATAGTTATGAGATGTTTGAAAATTAATATTCTGTTAACGGTGTCACAAAGTGAAACAATTTCAGTGAGCTTGCTTCTAATGACAGATGGATTATCTGAAAACACTATGTAGAACATTCAGTGTGCAACAGTACAGAAACAGTTCGTCCACTGTAAAAAAAAAAAAAAAAATACGACCAGTTTTCCTGTAGGAATCGGAAAAATAGTTGCCCTTATCGTACCGGAAACGTTTCCGACCAAGCTCGGAATAAAATCTGTAAAATCGGAATAAAATCCGTAAAATACCGTTTTATTGACTATTTCCTTTTATTTACGTATTTTACTCCAAGCTGGTTCAGAAATATTTCCGGTTCGATAAGGGCAACTATTTTTCCGATTCCTACAGGAAAACTGGTCGGATTTTTTTTACAGTGTGCTGCAAAAGGATTTATTCAAAACTTTCAGGAACTATGCCAATTTATACAAATATTTCCCTACCCATAGAAAATGAATTAATCAAAAACATCACGAAGAGGTATGTGTCCTTCTTTTGCAGTAAGGTTTCTGAAATAAAAGTATTTCTGCAGTTGAAATTTAAGTTTTCTGAAATGAAGTTGTTTTTAAGGTCTTCTGTATAGAACTGCTTTAAGCCAATCAAAAAGTGATCTTGTAACACCTCTTTTAACATTATTTATTTCTTCATCTTTTAGGATATTAATCTTCCAAATTCTATCAAAATTTTCATGGACTACTTTTTTATGTTCAATTTCATTCCTTTCGTTGCGTAATATACTTTATTTATTTTGAAGAAAGTAAAAATAGAACGATTAGAATTTTCTTAGAAACGGAAATTGATTAAATGCCAACCTTCAGCTTTGGCGAAGACTTTTAGAAAATCACGATATATTTATTCGAAAATCGATCAAACAATAAGTTACTTTGTATTTATATGCCCCGTATTAAGAAACATTATTTTCTAAGCTGTATTAGCTATGGTACAATGACTGAAATGACTGAAATGTTTTATAATAAAAACAACTACTGGTGGATTCAAGCTTAACTTAAAAATTAATTTAAAAAAACAATGAACAATGCACTAACTAGCAGCATTTTCCTTAGTAAAATCGTGACTTAGTAAATGCTGAAATCTGTTGTCTTGTTAAGAATTTCAAATAAGTTTTAGAAGTGATAAGTTTTTTACATTATTAATAACACCGGATACAACAGTAGATTATCGATTCACAAGTTAGATTTTGAAGTTATCTTATGTTAAATTTTATTGTTTTAAATGAAATATGTTAAATTTTGAATTTTAGAAAAGTATCAATTTGTTTTAAGCTTTGTTTTCAGCTGTGTCAGTCGTTTTAGCCTAGCTTTAAAAGCCACATAAGTTGATGTACCACGTTACTTGTAGATGTATCTTGGATTTTAAATATATGTTTACTTTTTTTCAGGGATGAAAAGGATAATACGTCTAAAAAGAATTCAAAGGTAAGTAAAGGGATTCATAATATAGTTTTTGCGCAATGAAATAACAGATAACTAAATCATGTGTAATTAAAGATATAGTTAAAATTATTAAAATTAGATGTGTTTGACTAAAAAGTAAAAAATTGGAAAAAATGAAGTTTTTATTGATTTTACTATTGCTTGGAATAAAAGTTCCGGTATCTACATAAGGAATTATTACCTTTTTTAATGTAACATTTTCTTTCATTTTTGAAAAAGTTTTGGCATTGCCTTCATTAAGTAGTTATTAATTTCAGTTACTTTTAATAACACATAATCACATTTAAAAAATAAATAAAACTTTCGGTATGATTACTTTTATATTTACCCAGCAAACTCGCGGAAGTAAACGTATGACACACTTGTTGAAAACATTCATACTATATCGGTACTATGTTGTAATTCTGCACATATTTCAAAAATGTTATTGCTAATGAGAAAAAAAGTGTACTATTATTTAAAACAGAACATCTTCAATCTACCCCGTTTCCAGCTACACTCTATTAAAAACAGATAAAATATAGTTTCTTTGTAAAA
The DNA here is from genome assembly GCA_963932465.1 of Maratus speciosus. Lineage (NCBI taxonomy): Eukaryota > Metazoa > Arthropoda > Arachnida > Araneae > Salticidae > Maratus > Maratus speciosus. The sequence goes on from OZ010794.1 coordinate 196,494,965, forward strand.
TACACCGACACTTATTGCTACAGATAATTCCTTAATGCTATTGTTATTTAGATATTTTCGGAGTAATGGAGTTTTTAATTTCGTTCATTACAGCTTTTCAATATATTGGCATAATTACTAAATTTTTTAGCAATAATTTAAGGTTTTAAATTAACCAAAATGCCATTTGGTTAGATATAGTTTCTAATCCTAATACTATAAAAAAGAAATCGTAAATAAACAAATATTTGTACACCCTTTGAAAGGTAGGAGAACGTAGGTTAAGATTCATCTAAAATAAGTTAACACATCTTTTATACAGGAAAAATCTTTGGAATTAGTTCGGAAGTTTCGGAGTAATTCTGTATGTAGATAGTTTTTATTAATTTCATTTTTTTAATTGTTCTTTTCGAACATTAGCATTGAGAAATTTAGAGTTTTCAGTCTCATTAAATTGAGCGTAATAAATAGAGTTTTTAGAGCATTATCTGCTCTTTTTGTCCACTTTTTAAAGTACGTCTCCGGTGAGAATTTACTTGTTAACTGTAACCTTCATGTCAAATTTTTTCTTTTTTTTTTTTTCTTTTTTTTTTTTTTTTTTTTTTTTTTTTTTTTCTTTCTATTTTTTTTTCTTTGCTGTAACAATATAGTTTTTAAAACTTTTTCCTCTTGAACTTTTTTGTATACAAGGATACCGATGGGTAAAAAAGCGTTAGTTTAAGCATAGGCTGTGGAAACTTTCCAAAAAAATATCACGAAAGCTTACAAAAAAAGTCAATTGTAATTATAAACGTGTTAGCCGAATGAAATATACTTAAATATACCATTGCTTTCAACAAGCTAGGGAAGTATTTAGTATGTTATTTTGTCTATTGCATCAGGTTTCAACTTGAAAAGTAACATTTGAATCACTATAAGAAAATTTAAAATGATTTTTTAGAAATAAAAAATTAATTTTTTGTTAATGTAAATATATTGAAGTACTATTTTCATTTGTACTGTGAAGGTTTAATGCGACAGTGTAATTTCGTGTATTACTTCATAATTCTTAATAAGTAAATTTCTTTTACAGAAAAAGAAGAAAAAGGGGACCCGATGGAAGAGATTTTTATCATGCTTGAATTGCTTCAAATGTGTAAGACAGGTTCAATTATTTTCTCTTCATAAAGATATTCTTTTTTGTTGTTGTTTATTAAACTTTAATCCCGCTCATGAATTTATATAAAAAATGTTAAAAAAATTAAATTTTTAACGTATAATTATTCAACTTAGCATTGTTTGTTCTTAATAATCCATTTCAAATTTTGCTTATACGTAGACAAGGTTCGCACACTCCTTGGAATTTCCAAGGACTCTGGCACCATTATTAATGATAAAGGAATTTACATTTAATTTTTAAAACACAGCATTCGCAATCACCGCCTTTATTCACAGATTTTGCAATATTTTTCTGTAGTGAAATACTTTGAAAATACTGTAAAAATTTAGTGGTAGAACTGTGCGAACCCTGGTAGAATATGTTTTTCATCTATTTAAAAATAATTCATGCTTCATGAGAAGATAAAATAGCAACAAAGATAATACTTTCTTATAAGTTAATTCATTATGAGGTACTGCATATTTGAAATTTATATTTCCTGTTAATGTTATTTTTATGTTATTTGCAATAGATCTTTTTTCATGATACTGAAATTATGCTTTAATTATTTGTGATCGACAATTATAATTTTACGATATGAATAATACACGAAGAAAAATTATTTAGTTGATATATCTGTTAAAATAAATAAATAAAATTCAAAGATTTTGTATCCAGTACTAAAGTTTATGATTATAGCAAAATATCCGCATATTAGATATTTTGTTGAATAACAGCGATTCATACAAAGTATTACTTATAATCTCATTGATTGAATGTTTACTTAAATAATGTCACATTATATTTTAATAATAGTGAAAATTTTAGTAAATATCAGATCTAAACTTAATGACCTGCGATGGCACATTTAATGTGCAAGCATTACATAAAATTTTAATTACTGATATTTTATTTAATACATTTTGGATTGCAAGTATTTATGTTTGCATATCTTTTCAAGAAATATTCACTACAAATGGGAAAATTTCTGCAGGCTCTTTCCATAAGTGCTTGTAGGATAAATCATATGATACGATTTTGGATACCAGTATTGACTTACATGACATTTTGTCATTGAGATATCGCATTAATTGAATAAGGCCAAGCAAACTTTTCAAAAATAACAGGGAGCAACAAGCATAGCAGTTATCAGCTATGTGACCTACACTACAAAAACAAATGAAATTAGACAATAATGATACTCGAGTGACCTGCATTATGTTTTCTATTCGTTATGATTATGAATGTCGAAATACCTACTTGTTATTCAAGTGGAAGTTTGACGAATAAACAGTGGAGATATTTTAAACTAACCTATCAATTAGTCAACGGTTGCCGAATTCTATTCATATATTTTCCATGTGACTTTTAATAATATTCCATTAACACGTTTACGGCGGTTGTCCACAGGTAGTCGATAACACCTATATGTATTTGACATTAACTATGTCGATAACACCTGATGCGGCGGTCGAGAATGTGTCGACACATTCCATTTTCGCCAAAAGGACTCGAAAATTGGGAAATTCCACGCCGAAATTGAGAAATACCTGAATAAATTAGGAAAGTACCTCGCATTACAAGCAAAATATAAGAAAAAGAACATTTTTTTTAAAATACTATTCAGCACAGGGCTTTGATACATCTCTAAAAAAAAACACAATCAACCGCGGTGAATGAGTTAATTAACAAAATGTCTGCATTCGTTTAAACCAGTGGTTCCTATCTTATGGGTCGGGACCCACTGGTCGCGGCGGTTGTTTTAGTGGGTCGCAGAACAATCGAAAATTGACACAAAAACATATCTTTTATTTTATCTGTTTAAAAAACGTAACAATTTCAATAGGACCTATATTTTCAAGGGAAAATCTTTCCCTTCTGGATATACTAGCAGAATATCCAGAAATACTTAAATCAGCTTCGAGGTCCTTGATGGGTTCAATACGACATACTGGTGTGAAAATTTTTTTTCTACTTTGCTGGTTTTGAAAAACAAATACAGAAACAATCTGCGTGTAGAAAGTTTATTACAAAATTAACCAGTTTTAACCCCCACATAGATGCCCTCATCATTAAACACCACAGTCATAAATCTTACTGATTATAAAGATATGTTTTGTAAATAATTAAACCTATTTTTAGTTATATATGTGTGTGTTATTTTAGTTATTATTGCGCTTACACACATTGTGAATACCAATTCTTGTTTTTATTGATGGTGCATCCTTCGTATGAAAATTTGCCTTATTTGTAGGATAGGCCCAGGTAAAAAAGTCAGCAAAAAACCTTTAAAAAAAACATTCAGGAAAACTGAAGGTATTTCGGACAAAAAAATCTGCGGGTTTCCTTTAGGCAAAAAACCTGAATTAACCCCCCACTTTTTTTGTCCGAAATACCTTCAGCTTTCCTTTAGGTAAACAAACCTGCGCATTCCCTTACCATGTTGTCCGAAATACCTGAAGTTTCCCTTTAAGTAAAAACCAGTGTCTTCTCTTTACATAAAATCATGTAGTATCACTGTACAGCCTGCTTTTGTCTTAAATAACAGTGGTTTTCCTGAAAGATAAGCCAGTGAAGTGGTAGAAGGAACACTGGAGGTGCATAAAATAAATAAGTGATCACAGGCCGTTCCAACAATGTCACAAGGTGTGCTGGCAAAATTGATAAAAGTGCCTCCTCAGGGGGGGATGCAAAGAGGGGTCAGGGACATCAGATGTGTATAACATGAACAATTAGTTATAGGCCATTCTAACACTATGTCATATGAGGCGTTTCGACAAAATTTAGAGAACAGCCCCCTCAGGGGGGAGCAAAGTGGGCGGAGGGACATCAGATGTGCATAACATGAATAAGTGCTCACAGGCCTTTCCTACAATATGTCACATGAGGGGTGTCAGCAAAATTTAGAAAAGAGCCCCCTCGGGGGGAGCAAAGTGGGGGCAGGCACATCGGATGTGTATAACATGAATAAGTAGTCACAGGCCGTTCAGACAATATGTCACATGAGGGGTTTCGGCAAAATTTAGAAAACTGCCCCCTCAGGGGGGAGCAAAGTAGGCGTAGGGGCAACAGATGTGCATAACATGAATAAGTAGCCCCAGGCCTTTCCGACAATATGTCACATGAGGGGTTTCGGCAAAATTTAGAAAACTGCCCCCTGAGGGGGGAGCAAAGTGGGCGGGGGGCATCAGATGTGCATAACATGAATAGTGATGGGCGATAACGAGATGTTTTTCTCGATTGTATGGACATCTCGACATTTTTCGATTGTGTAAATTTTTTCTCGATGACTCCAGTTTTTATACATCATATATTATATACGTCATACATTTTATCAAGAATCGTCTGCGAGTAAACTGGAATGAGTCGGTGTTAATAAAGACAAGGTGACTTCACCCGCTAGTGGGCCCCTCCTTTAATCGGGGCCCCTAAGTTATACATAATCTTGTAATATGAAATCACGAACAGGTTACCCGCTATATATGACATCGTATAGCAGGCGTGGTGTGCACGCTCTACAAAATCTTGTAAAAAATATATATTATCGAAACGAACGAATCTCGGGGGGAGGGGTCAAAGTGAGCGGAGGGGCAAAGTAGCTGCATGATACGAATAAGTCGTCACAAGTCTTCAGGCCTTTCGAACCATCACACGAGGGGTCTGGATCTGAATTTATAAAAATGCCCTTTCCGTGGGGGCAAAGTGCGGGGAGGGTTGCAGGAGGTGGATAACATGAGTAAGTGGTCACAGACCATTCCAACGATATATCACATGTGGGGTCTTGGCTAAATTTGTAAAAGTGTCTCCCGGGGGGAAGTGGGGGGGGGGCAGACACCGGAGGAGCATAACATCAATAAGTAGTCATAGACCTTTCCAACGATATCTCACATGTGGGGTCTTGGCTAAATTTGAAAAAGTGTCCTCCGGGAGGGGGGGGGTGTCACCGGAGGAGCATAACATCAATAAGTAGTCACAGACCTTTCCAACGATATCTCACATGAGGGGTCTTGGCTAAATTTCAAAAAGTGTCTCCTGGGGGGGGCAAAGTGGGGGGACGAACATCATAGGTGCATAACATCAATAAGTAGCCACAAACCTTTCCAACGATATCTTACATGAGGGGTCTTGGCTAAATTTGGAAAAGTGTCCCCCGGGGGGGGGCAAAGTTGTGGGGACGAACACCATAGGGGCATAACATCAATGAGTAGTCACAGACCTTTCCAACGATATCTCACATGAAGGGTCTTGATTAAATTTGGAAAAATGTCCCCCCGGGGGGGGGGGGCAAAGTGTGGGGGACTGTCACCGGAGGTGCATAACATCAATAAGTAGTCACAGACCTCTCCAATGATACCTCACATGAGGGGTCTTGGCTAAATTTGGAAAAGTGTCCCCCGGGGGGCAAAGTGGGGGACGGCCACCGGAAGTGCATAACATCAATAAGTAGTCACAAACCTTTCGAACGATATGCCACATGAGGGGTCTTGGCTAAATTTAGAAAAGTGTCCTGAAATGTCATATATTTTAAGTAATATTTATCGGAGGGCTCCATAAAAAAAAATCCGATCTAAAATGATAAAACAAAGAAACTACCCCCCGCAGTGGGGGCCAAATTGGGGAGGGGAGGAAGAAAGTCTCATAATATGAAAGAGTCATACGAGAGCTTTCCGATAACATATCACATGACCGGTCCAAAAAAACTTTGAAAATTGCTCCCCCTCCCCCATTGGGTCCACTCTTTCGCAACGGAATTCACGCAGCCCCCACTTTAAAATTTTTATCTTCAGTAAATAATATTTATTGGAAGACTTCATAAAAAACTCACATCTAAAATGTTATTTAAATTTATCATAGAAATCGGCTACGGTTTTAAAAATTTGTTCGCCCCCTCACTACCTCCCGAATTTCACCTTCGGGAGAAGAAAGGTTCATAATATGAAAGAGTTGTGAAAGGGCTTTTCGATAATATGTCACAGGAAGAGTTCGGTAAAATGTTTTAAATTGCGCCCCGCCCACTCTCACGTCCTCGGAATTCACCCGACCCACCTTCCTCTTTGAAATTTTTATATTTAATAAATAATATTTATCGGAGGGCTCCAGGTATGTGACAGCTTGGTAGGGCTAAAATAAGAAAAGCATTGAAAATTAAAGCTTCATTTCACAGCTCATTGTCATGCCCATTTCTTTCTCCAGCTTGGCCCTCGATATCTCTTCTCGGCCCTTCTTGGCCAAGAGTGAAATGACAACCATCGAGAGTAACATTTCGAGAAAGGACGAAAACTGATTTCTCATTCTCGACAATGTCATATGAAATGTTGAACAGAGACCGAGAGCGAGAAACGAGAAGTGACGAAGGAAGAAATGAGTTACAATCGGTGAGATACCTCGAAGTAAGCGAAAGGTTTGCCCTCGAGCAAAATGTCTCCTCGAGATAAACGAGCGGTTTGCGTCCAGAAATTAGATCTCGAAGTGCGAGAGAGAGCTCTCGCAACGTCGCACTTCGAGAGAAAGGAAGCTTTCAGAAGAGTCAAACTTACCGCGCTTCTGGTGTAAGTCATGATTTCCCAAAGGAGTACACGTTCTTTTCCATTCGCTATTGTTATTAAGCGATATGGGTTAGGAGGCATAGTGGTTTATGTTATCAGTTCGGGTTTCAGTTGTTGATATAGAAGTTTTCTAATGAATTTGGCGCCAGTTTGTTTTTGATTTTCAATGTTTCTCTTATTTTAGCCCTCCTAAGCTGTCCCATATCTCTTAATGTTAAAATGCTATTGTTAAAACAAAACTGCACTGCAAATTATGTGTTTTCAAGATTTTAAGTGTCGCCTCAGGAAAGAGGATTTTTTAAAATTATTTTACCCCACTCATGTAACATATTAAAATAAGGGTAATCTCATAACCTTTCTAAATCTACCTTTCTTTTGTCAATCCACCGAATTTTAGACCCCTGCGCTTAAAATGCTCTAAAGGAATATACTTAGCGGCGGTTTTTTCCGTACTCTGGTACGGTATCTTCCACTCATAGGGAAATTATAAGACTAACATCAAATTGTGTCTAAAATCGAATAAAAAATATGGACATATATTTCTTAATTTTATATTAAATATGGACATATGTCTCTAATCATTGAACTATTAAGAAAGAGCAACAGACATAGCCTTAAAATAGAGAAGCTTCAACTATAACTGCTTTCGCAGGAGTTCAGTGCCACAGTGGGAAAATTCCACCAGCAAATTTAAGTAGAAAAATTCTGTTTATTTAAACGCCTCATTAAAGGAGAATTTCCATTAAAAGTAATGGCAAAAACGGATATAAATTTTTACTTTTGGAAGTTTACTTTGGAGGTAGTAGTTCCGCCACTTTGTGACAACCTAGTATCTGTGTCAGGGAAAAGTTTATGATACTTGGGAAAACTGTCACTAGTAAAGAGAAATAGAAGGCGCTTAATTAAACGAAATCTTCTATTCAAGTTTACTGGTGGAAGCTTTCACTAGCAGTAATCAGAAACTGTGGATTCAAATAAAAAATAAAAAAACAGCAAACATCTTGTGACAATCCCCTCAGTTACTTCACTCGCAACTGCTAGACAATACAGTATATGTCTACTAATCTTTATTCATTACTTCATTGATAGGATAACCGAAAGCTTATAGAGTTTCCATATTGTTATACACCCTTGTATTAGGTGGGTCGCGAAGTTCTTTTTATTTAAATGTAGGTCGCGAAATAACAGGTCGGGAACCGCTGGTTTAAATAACGCTGTCTGAAGCTGTGTTATATTTTATGTAAAAATTTTTCCGATAATGCTCAATTTTCATTCTGTTTTTTTTTTTTTTTTTTTTTTCAGATAAAATCTCAAGATGAATCTCAAGTTATTTAAATATTTACTCGAATTGGACAAATATATTACCGGATTTGACATTAACTATCAAGAATTAGACATTTTATTACCGAATTTGACATATACATCGTGTTTTTAACATCATCAGCAGCAGCACCACCATCATAGAGTGTCCATTAACATCTATGGCACGGGTAGGGGAAGGAAGGGCATAAAAGGGGGCTTTCGAAGCACACCTCCAATGCGGTGCCTCCGGTAACGCCTGCTCCAGTCTTTTTTGCAGAGCTTGCGGCTAAGTGTTTCAAGAAGTTATATGAATTCTACGCAGTAACTCAATAAAGATATGTTGAAAAGAAATGCATTTGAAAATTTTAAAAAGATTGTATTGCTGATAAGGACAAATGAAGTGTTCTAAAAAGAACGTTCAGAAATTTATGTTGAATAACAGAAAAACTGTTTACAAAGGTTATGAGAACTACAAAGCAAAATGTAAAAATGTGAAAAAAAAATTCTTAATAAATGTGCTGTTAAAATGTATGTGTTATGTTTTTGAGTATTTGCTTTTTATTTTATTTTCATAGATTTAATGATATTTCATAAACACACAAAAGGCAATTATAATTGCAAACCATCATTTAATTTTTTGGGTAAAATATGGGTAATCTTTTCTCTTTCAACAAAATTGGATACAAGCGTTTTTACTCTTTGGTTATGGCTGGGGACATATATTTAATATTGCGTTATTTTTTATTAAATTTATACCAGTTTCTCAAAACTAATATCTGACAAACACTTAGACTATTATATTTTCAAGAGAAATCTGAGAGAAAGATTTTTTTAAATTGTGGTACGATTGAATATAAAATGAGCGTGTTTTATAATCTGCAATCGAAGTTATCAACGTGATGAAAATTATGTAAATTTTCACCAAAATGTATAAAAGCCATATAACTATGAATAAAGATGAAATGATATATCCTCAAAATGGTAAAGCTTTAACTGTAATCGGGTTCACAGTGACTCATTACCGCCGGCGTAAACTCTCACCAGGAAATTTGAATAGAGATTTTTTCCATTTCTAAACGCCATATTGATTCAGAATGTCAGTAATAATTATGGCAAAAAAATGATATTAATTCTTACTGGTGAAAGTTCACTTCGGCGTTTCCTGCGTTCAGTGGCGTAGCCAGGGGGGAGGTAGGGGAGTCCAAATGCTCCGGATAGGGTCAATTTTGTAATTTTATTTCTGCCTTAGGTAATCTGACAATTTTCTGATATATCAGGGCGAAGAAAGCTTTACAATTTTACTGGTATCCAGAGCGTTTGAAGCCTTTCCTAGGGGTCGTACTTGTCCTGAAATTTCAAGACCAGGAAATTATTCGGTACCAGTATTTTCTTACAGAAAATTTCTTTTTAAATAAGGCGAAATCTCTCGCGTTTAACCCAGATTTATTTTTCTATAAAAAAATATTGATATTTGTCCTGAAAATTTCCCTGAAGTGTACAGCCCCTGCCTTTCCTATCTGCGACACTGCCTGCGTTTCCGTCATATTGTGACAACTTAGGCAACCTCCTGTCAGTGTCAGAGTGGTTAAAATCCCGGGCCAACTTCCATCAATAAAAATGAACAGACATTCTTACCATAATTGTGAGAGAAATTTTGCATGAATAAGCCGCTAAAATAAGGTAAATTTTTTATTCAAAATTTACTGGTGGAAGTTTGCTCCGACGGTAATCAGACACTATTTTCCAATGTAAGAAATGAGCTGCCATCATATGCAGATAACATTTTTAATTAGCAGAAAATTTGCAGGAGTCTTGCTTTGAAAACCTGCAAAGTTGCAGTAATCTCAGCATGACAAGACTGAAAGTTCATAACAAGACTGCAGCAAGATTTCGCAAACGACGAAATCACCACACTTTGAACTTGTAGCTAACTTGTCGTGCAAGTTAAATTCATGCTGTATCAAATTAATTTCAAATTAACGGCAAAGTAATAAAAAATACTGGAAACTTAGCGCACAGTAGTAATCTTTCCGAGCCCCACTATACGTTTATAAATGTTACACTATAAGTTTAACCCCTTCGGAGGAGTCTATAGACATGATCAGGTCTATTGATGCGAACCCAACACCAGAAGGTGCATGCATCGTTTTCATCATCATAAACAAATTAAGGTAATATTTGTACATTTCGATACGAGCCTTTTTTGTAAATGGATAAGTATAGCGTTTTGAAAAAGCGATGCCAACCGAATACAATTTCTGCAATTTCTGCGTATGTGCTAATTGTCTATTCTCTCAACAGAAGGATTTTTTGGTTTTGTCACTTTTGTGAATTAAAGACAGTCTTGCCATCACTTTCACAACAAACTACTCATGCAAGTGGGGTGAGGGAAATTTGCGGCGAATTTCTCAATTCAAATTTGTCACGGCAAGATAATGTCAGAAATAAATGAAACTTGCTGCTAATGTTCATGCTAACTGGGTATGACAACCTCCTCAGTTACTTCACTCGCAACTGGTAGACTCTACACTATATGTCTCTTCGTCTTTATTCGTTATTGCGATATAAATCAATAGAAGACTAATAAGTATTGTACACTTAAAATAAGAAAGAAATCAACATTTCAATAAATTTTACTCTATTTTCCTATAATCATACCCAAAACTTAATCTCTCAATAACATAAAAATCAATAAATGAAATTTAGATTACTTCAACGTTATTTTTTGTTAATGATATAGCCAGAAACATGTCCATTGTAACAATTATTGTTCATAATTTCCATATATAACATTTAATTTCCGTCCTAAATATATGAACGACTTAACTTATAATGAAGATGAATTTTATTAATATTATATTAATTCGGATAAATCTTCGAATATAACTCCAAATTAATTCATGTTTCATTTCTAATTATTTTAACTTCATGACTTTGTGATTTAGACAAATCCTTTTCGTTTAGAAGAAACAAAAACCATCGGTCCTTTTGAAATCAAGATTTCTCAATAAATTAGAGAATTGAATAGTTTCGAAGTATATCCGGAATTTTAATAAATACCTCTTGCCATGTAGGAAAAAAACGAAGTAGCACACTGTTAATTTTATAAATCATTCCTATTTGCACGAAAATGAATTCAATGAAACTGCATATGGTGTTTTATGTGAAAAGAAAAAAGTTTATTTATTTTTATTTTAGCTGTTTTGGGTAAATAATTAATCTGTATTTGGAATATTACATATATATTGCGATGACCGCATTACATGTACTCAACTATATATAAAAATACAAAGGAGAATTTCGTTTCGTATTTTTAAAACTTCTGTTCTGCTGAATTGATTTTGATGGGGTTTACTCTGTTAGTTAGGTAATTTTTTCGTTAAGTATTTTGATATATAACATTACGTTCTACGTTTGTAAGATATACATTCATAGGGATAAAGCTCTATAATGAAGTGATCCGGCATATGAAAAATTAGTATTTTTATTAACATTCTGGTGAATGGATTTTTAAGGAGCTTTCACTCTTAGATAATATTTCAAGTATGTTTTTTGTATAATCCGCACAGTTCTATGTTGCTTTGTTATACAAATATGAGAAGTTGAATGATAAGGTAATAACGTTTTTGAAAGATTAGCCTTTTTTTAATAAATCTACACGAGGGATTTTGATGAGATTTGCATTGTTAGATATTTTTTCAAGGATTGTATTAGTATGTTGTACATCGTTCTTTACAAAATTCTGCTGCAAAGGTTCAGCTAAATGTGTTTGTCCTTAACAGCCCAATTTTTTTTCTAACGCAATAGAAAGCATAATAGTGACATGGTGTTAGTATCGTTTTAAGCAATGAGGAAGGACATTATAAGTAAAGAACCGCATTCCTATAAAACTCAATATCGCATTCCATGATATATATTTTCTTTGATTCAAAATTCGTTGGGAGAAACCAATCCAGAGTAGCGGGGGACACCTGCTAGTTAAATACTTTATATTTTGATACTGCTAACACTGTAAATAAATGCTTGTGAAATTTGAAAAGAGGATATATCGAAAAACTAAAGGGATAAGTCGGAAAAAGAAAGTTTTTTGTACAGCAACTGTAAGTTAATAAACTTGAATTGTGAAAAAAAAATGGATGCAATGAATTACAGCTACTGCCTTTTAATGTTTTATTATACACAAGGAAAACCTGAAATTTCAGATTGAAATAATATTTGTGATCGAACTAAATTTGAGAAAACAGTTCTTATAAACTCTCAACTAGAACCCTAAATGAAAAAACAAATTCACTTTAAAAAAATTCACTAGACACTTTAATTGTAAACCCCTTGTTTTCCATATACCTACTTTAATTATGTAAAAAAATACAAAGGGGCTCTGCCACCTACGATCTGCGCTCGCCCACCCCCATTCAGACTCTAAAAATGCGTCAATTTGATCTGCTTTAAAAAGCTTACGGAAAACTGAATTATAATTAAAAAAGAAAGAAAAATCATGCATTAAGCATAGGTTATGAAACACTTTCCAACACTTACTGAATGCTTTAGAATAACTTAGTTATTTATTTAGGCAAATAAGGTAAATAACATAACTATGTAAACATTTTAGAAAACTCATAAAACATTTGAAAAAGTGATTTCAGCAGTTACCGTCCATATCCAAATATGTATTCCAAATCTTTTGATGAGTCCTATATTGGAACTGTACGTTGATATTTATACAATGTAAAGGGAAAATTTAGTTTAGCAAGAAAACGCATAACAAATTGAAATTTCTCTGCCAGCAATTTATACTAACACATAGAAAAATACTTGAATATTTTGTACAACCCTGTAGTTTACCTTGAACCTTTATTACACGCCACTATTTAGCTAAAATTTAATTCAAACTAAAACACTCTTAAAACTACTGAAATCACATTTCCTGAAATTATCATTTATAGACGGCATGTATCCAATTCTTTCCGTGAAACTGTATATCATTTTTTCTATATTCTAAAACCATTTCTTAGTAAACTAAATGCAGTTCTGCTTACAAACGTATAATTTATTTAAAATCCAACATTAAGTAATTTACGCTCATACCCAGTAAAAATTAAATTACAATAGAAGTATAAAATTGAGCTATTAAGGTTATATTTTCAAGTGTTTGTAATAGGAAAACATAAGTAAGGAGTATATACCTTTTATTTGTGATAAAGCTGCTTTAACCCTTTATCTACTGCATTATGATCTACTGCAGTTTTTTTCATATAATTTTTTTTCCTCAGTTACTGCAACGAAAATTAAAAGATAAACATAAAATAATACTCACCCGTGAGAAATATAATTCCTTAGAGGTAATTAATTAAAGTAGTACTTTAAAGTACCGTCAGTACACTATGACTAAAATATCGTAACAGAAAACCCACAATGCATTTCAAACGGCACCAGAATTGTAGTAAAATATTTTCGATTTATTAAGTATGTGAAATATAGCCTTTTTCTTATTACCCGACTGCCAAGAAGGGTTATGTGTTTCACGCGTATCTGGGAAAGTGGATTTCTTTATACTCTCGAAACATCCCAACGGCTGGATGAATTTTAATGAATGAGGTCTCTATCGATTCGTCTTAACCGTCCGATGGTTATAGGTGAGGTTTTGTTTTTATAAATTGAAAATGACGGCCGTAAAATACAAAATGGCGGTAGAGACGAAAAAAGATTTACGCACCCTATTCAGTGGCATATCATGGGATAGGTCTTTCAAAATGAAGTCGATGTTTCCTAGACTATTTTACTGTCAGAAGCTCCGTTTAAATATTACACAACCTGGATGTTGTGAATGTAGGATCTCCAGGTTTACTGCAACTGTAACCTTCATAGACATCTATAGGCCTCATCACAACAGTGTTTATAGATAGGAACTGACAATAAAACACAACTTAAAAGTCATCGATACAAGCAAATAAAAAAATAGGTAAGTAATATAATAAAAAGAAAATTGCCCAGTTAAACTGATGGCATTGATCTCACAGGCTGTTCACACTAATTGTATATAATACACTTATTTCAAAGAATAATGCCCCTCGAAAAATAAAAGAAGGGATTAGTCCCCGTTGTCTCCCCTTTATACTTAACCAAAGAACCTCCAAATCAGGGAAGCTTCTTAACATAACAAACTGGCATATAAAATTTGAAGCAAATCAGATAACTCTGCATGAAAAAAACATTTCGCTAAATTACGGGGGGTATTAGCTCCCCATTTCTCCCTTTATGCTGAACCAATGAACCTTCAAATCTAATCAGAAAATCTCCTTATCAGAATGAACATAGAAAAAAAATTAAACTAAATTAGATAATTCTGCATGAAAACACATTTATCTAAATTAAGGGGAGGGGCAATTGCCCCCTTTTCCCCTTTTATACTTAACCAATGAACCTCCGAACCAAATGAAGGAAGCCATATCGGAATAAACTGGAATATCAAATTTTAAGAAAATTGCATAATTCTGTATGAAAAACCCATTTATCTAAATTAAGGGGAGATTCGCCCCCTCCCTCCTTTAAACTTAACCAATAGATCTCCAAATCTTATCAAGGCAGCTCCTTAACATAATAAACCGGTATACGAAATTTGGAGCAAATCGAGTAATTCTGCATGAAAAATCCATTTATCTAAAATAAGGGGGGTTTAGCCCCCCTTTCCTCCTTTTATACTTAAATAATGAACCTCCAAATCTAATCAGGGAAGCTCCTTAACATAATAAACTTGTATAGCAAATTTAGAGCAAATCGAATAATTCTGCATGAAAAACCCATTTATCTAAATTAAGGGGTGTAGCCCCCCCCTTTCTTCCCTTTATACTTAACTAATGAACCTCCAAATCTAATCAAGCCATCTTCTTAACATAATAAACCGGTATACCAAATTTGGTGCTAATCGAATAAACCTACATGAAAACGCATTTATCTTAATTAAGAGGGTAGCTCCCTTTCCCCCTTTATACATAATAATGATCTTCCAAATCTAATCAGGCAAGCTGCTTACATAAATAATCGGTATACCAAATTTATAGCAAATCGCATATTTCTGAAAGAAAAACCCATTTATCTAAATTGAGGGGGGTAGCCCCCCTTTCCTCCCTTTATATGTAACTAATGAACCTCCAAATCCAATCAAGGCAGCTCCTTAACATAATAAACCGGTATAATTCAGATAAATGTGTTTCTCATGCAGAATGATTCGATTTGCTCCGAATTTGGTATACCGGTTTATTATGTTAAGGAACTTCCCTGATTAGTTTTGCGGGTTCATTGGTTAAGGATAAAGGCGGAAAGGGAGGTTAGTCCACCCCCTTAATTCAGATAAATGGGTTTTTCATGCAGAATCATTCGATTTGCTCCGAATTTGGTATACCGGTTTATTATGTTAAGGAACTTCCCTGATTGGTTTTGGGAGTTCATTGGTTAAGGATAAAGGGGGGAGAAACGGGGTTAGTGCACCCCCCCCCCCCACCCCTTAATTCAGATAAATATGTTTTTCATGCAGAGTGATTCGATTTGCTCCGAATTTGGTATACTGGTTTATTATGTTATGGAACTTCGCTGATAAGTTTTGGTGGTTCATTGGTTAAGGATAAAGGGGGAAAACGGGGTTAGTCCAACCCCCTTAATTCAGATAAATGGGTTTTTCATGCAGAATGATTCGATTTGCTCCGAATTTGGTATACCGGTTTATTATGTTAAGGAACTTCCCTGATTAGTTTTGGGGGTTCATTGGATAAGGGTAAAGGGGGAAAAGGGAGGTTAGCCCGCACCTCTTAATTTAGATAAATGGGTTTTTCATGCAGAATGATTCTATTTGCTCCGAAGTTGGTATACCGGTTTATTATGTTAAGGAGCTTCCCTGATTCGTTTTGGCGATTCATTGGTTAAGGATAAAGGGGGGCTAGTCCACCCCCTTAATTTAGATAAATGGGTTTTTTTTGCAAGATTATTCGATTTGCTCCAAATTTGGTATACCGGTTTATTATGATAAGGAGCTTCCCTGATTAGATTTGGAGGTTCACTGGCTAAGTATAAAGGGGGAAATGGGGGCTAATTCCCCTTCACTTATTTTCTTGAGTGGCATTATTCTTTAAAATAAGAGTATTATATACAATTAGTGTGAATAGTCTGTGAGCTCAATGCCATCAGTTTAGCTGGGCACTTTTCTTTTTTATTTATTTTGTGCTTTGATGATCGTTCTGTAAACATTTGTACATTTCGATTTCTCGCATTTATACGTTTTTAAAATTGCCATTATTCATCTTTTAAACATTAAAATTTATTCTTTTAAAGAACCGTAGATTTCTACGCTCATTAAATTATAGCTAAATTAAAATATAGTAAAACGTGTGAAAAAGAATCTGCCTATGGCGGTACCCTGTTTTAAACTGACAAACGTGTTGATCCATGTATAATTAATATACTAATACGTAAGAAAAAAATATATAATACAGTTACACTTGCTAAGAAGGGACCTTGGCAATAACGCATTTTTTTTCTTTTCTGTGCAATTCCGTCTTAGATTATTTTACTGCACTAGGGGGCTCTGCCCCCTACGAGCTACGCTCGTCAACCCCCGTTCAGACACCGCAGACTCTAACAGCACGCTAATTTGATCGCCTTTAAAAAGATTTCGGAAGATTGAATTATAATTTGAATCTGATAATTATAATCTGACGTAATTTTCACAAAACTTTTCTTTCTCTTTTTAATATTCACGTCAAAATACTTTTGTTAGAAATGAAATATTATGATCATCTTAAAATGTCAAGTAAATGTCTCGCGCAATTTTTAAATTAAAACTGTTTTGCAATATTATTTTTTGTTCATTTTACGTAATAAGTGTAATATGACGTAATAATAATATTCTTCGATTTGAAAACTGTCTGCATCAGCGTGTTTATCAAACAGTTTTCTATAATACTACCGATTTTCATATTTTTGTATGCAACAGTTTTTTTAATATTAACGAAGAAAGACATCCGGTCACAAAATATTCAAAACCGGCGGCGGTGACAGCGGTAGTTACTTTTTTTTTAGAATAGAGAGATAGCATTTTTCAGATTTTTAACAGTTCAATACATGGAATGTGGATTAACAATATTAATGATAACTCAAACATTTACATACAAGAAATAGAGATTCATTAAAAAAATATATATATATCGCAGCCAGTGGCATTTCTATAAAAATGAATATTATAAACAGGAAAAAAAAGTTAAGATAAATATTTTTGGTCAGAACTCCTCGTACGAGACAAATTTGTAACCAAACCAAAGTAAAAATCAATGTTTTCTAGAAATTCACTCGTGCCGGACAGGGCTCGGGACAAAATTTCAATTTTTGTATCGGGCCAGGCCCGGGTCTGGAAATTCCAGCACGTGCAGAGTTCTACTATCGATATTTCGATCTTTAAACACTTTTTTCAAATAATATTTTATCACTTGTATACAGGGTGTATACACAACACACCTGAGTTCAATCACACCGAAAAGAGTAAAAGAGTTGTATATTTCATTTTGCAAACTGAATACAGATATAGAGCTTCTTTAAACAGTATAAAAACATTTTAAAAAAAAAGAAACTGCATAAATTATAAAATAGCAGTAAAACTGTTTTTATATACTTCACCCACATATAGGTATCACTAATCTTGAAAACCTGTAGCATTTTACCAATGAAAATGCTTCATATGGAATCTTCTTCTTTTATGAATGCTTTTTATTCTGTTGAAAAAAATTCCCAGAATAGTGGAAAGTATTGAGACCATGAATTTAAGAAGGTGCTTGGATCAACGCCCATACACCGCAAACTAACCTGCCCAGATGATTCACGCCCTTACACAAATCATTCACACATAGCTATCATCAGTCATGCGATCCCGGAGCATTTTACAATGGGAATATGTCATATGAAATCGCAATCGCATATGGATACATTTTACCATGCTGAAAAAATTCTTAACGAAGTCAGAAGTATACAGGCGAGGAATTTAAGAAAAGACTTGGCTCCACGCCCGAACTCTGCGAACTATCTTGCTCTCTGCGAACTATCTCTGCGAACTAACCACATGATTCACCACGTCTTCATATAATTTACTCAAATATAGCTATCACCAGTCCGGCGATCGCGCAGCATTTTACCAATGAGAATATGGCATATGGGATCTCCATCACTTATGGATACTTTTGACTATGTTGAAAAAAATCTCAACAAAGGGGGAAATATCAAGGGTATGAATTTAACCAGGGACCTTGGCTGAGTGCGAAAATTCTCAGCGATCTGAGTTACTCAGATGACTCACGATCCAACACAATTTACTCACATATGGGTTGACTTCTGTCCTGGGATCCCGTAGAATTTTTCTAATGAAATTACGTCATATGTAATCTCCATCACCTATGGATACCTTTTATTGTTTTGAAAAAAATCAGAACACTGTGGAAAGTATTCAGGCCATCAGTGTAACAAAGAAGCTTAGCTCAGAGCGCCAATACACAGCAAACTGAACTACTCAGACGATATACAACTTGATACACTTCACTCACATATAGGCATATTCAGTACTGCGAACCTTTCTCATTTTACCAATGAAAATACGTTATAAGAAAATCTTCATCACTTATGGATACTTGTTATTATGTTGAAAAAAATTCTCAACAAAGTGGAAAGTATCCAGTCCATGAATTTAACAAGGGACATTGGCTCGTCACAAATACTCTGCGAACTGACCCATCCAGATGATTCAATATCTCACACTTCTTTACTCATTTACTCACTTCATTTACTCAACTTATATATAGCTGTCATTAGTCCTGCTATTCCGCAGCATTTTACCAATAAGAATATGTAATATGAAATCTCCATCCGTGACGGATACTTCTTATTACGTTGAAACAATTCTCAACAAAATGAAAAGTAATGCTGCGAATTTAACCAGGCACCTTGACTCAGCGAGTTATTTCTCAGCGAATTGAGCTACTCTGGTAGTTCACGACGTGACAAAATTCACTCACATATGGTTATCATTTGTCCTGCGTTCCCGCAGTATTTTATCAATGAAAATAAGTAATATGGAATCTTCATCACTTACTTTTTATTATGTTGAAAAAAATTCTCAACAAATTGGAAAGTATCCAGTCCATCAATGTAACAAAGGACTTTGGCTCAGCGCGCCAACACTCAGAGAACTAAGTTACCCAGATGATTCACAACATGACACAATTCACTCACATACAGGTGTCATTGGTCATGCAATCCCGCGGCATGTTTGCAATGAAGTTACGTCATATAGAATCTCTGTCATCTATGGATACTTTTCATTGTCTTTAAAAACATTCTGAACTATGTACAAAGTATCCAGGCCAGGAATTTAACCAGAGATATGGCTCAAACCTTTTCTCATCGCGCCAATACAAAGCAAATGTAGGTACCCAGATGATTCACCACTTGAGACAACCCATGCACATATAGGTATCATCAGTCTTGCGATCCCGCAGCATTTTAGCAATGAAAATACATAATATGAAATCTCTATCACTTATGGATACTTTTTATTATGTTGGAAAAATTTTCCAACAAAGTGAAAATATCCCGGCCTTGAACAAGGGATTTGGCTCATCCCGACAATATTCAACGAACTGAGCTAACCAGACGGTTCACGACCTGACACAAACTGACATTTTAGTATAATCATTCCTGTGAACTCACAGCATTTTAACGATGAAAATATGTTATATGGAATCTGCATCAGTCATAAGTACTTTTCACTTTTTTGAAAAAGTTCTGTTCAGTCTTCACATTAGAAATCTTACTTATTTGTGGTTGAAATTCAATGGCTTCCTATCTATTTTTATTAAACAAAATTATTATCGTACTATTACTTTACAAAATTATTATGTTAAAGTCAATACTTCTTGAAAAATAGTCGGCAGAGTTTTTAAATTGAAGTTCTATACGAAAATATTGTCGTTATAACCATATATTTATTATTGGTTATTTCCATGAATACTTGTAGTGTAAGTCACAGGCTACGATTATTGGTTACCAGTATTTTAGAACGGGAAAAATTGACTTTTTTTTAAATCAGAGATATCCTATTAATTGAATAAGGCGATGTAAACTTTTTGAAAATAACGGTGGTAACAAGCGTATCAGTTATCAGCTATGTGACATTACAAAAAATTATGGAACTAGACTATTATGTAAAAAAAGAGATTAATACAAAAACATAAACATTTGAACATTCCAAAATGATACTTAAATTTTTCTCACAATCTTTTGTTCTACTTAATTTTAAAAAGCATTTGGTCGATCGATATTGATAACGGAATGAGAAAACTAATGCAAATATAAATAGTGAAAAAAAAATTATAACAAAAGGAATTTATATTTATTTTATACGTTGAATAATGTTGCCTTTGTATACATACATATTGAAATAAATATCGCTTATGCTTTATGTAAAGTAATAAATCCTATTTTCTATAATAACCTCGTGCAATGCTTTGATAACATTTGCCAATATTGTGTTAACCTATATTTATTTCATTTATTTGATTACATTAGAATAAATACGCTGTGTAATAAAAGAAATTAATTACAGTAAAGAATCCTAGTGTAATTTTATACGAATGTCACGTATGCAATATAATAAAAGCTATTTGAACTATATCCTTTTTAGTTTCTTAAATCCAATTATTCAATTATATTTATCTGTTCAGGTCATAACTTTCCACTTTTATTTTGTGTTAACTATTCGTTAGACATATAAACTTTTACAAGAAAGTTACAATATAGTTAAAATGTGATAACAAATGCACTTATTTCTGCTATATCTCATGAGACCACATCAAAGACACCTTTAGAATTTTTTTTTTCTGAAACCCAGTATTGTTTGAATAATAAAAAAAAAGAATCAAAATAATACTACTTTTATTTGAAAATAAGTAGAATACGTGCATCATAATGTATTCTCTTATATAAAATTATTGCTAATTTTAAATCATTTTCTTTCGTTTTACACTTCTACTTGAAAGAAATGTTTCAAATGACCCTGTTTTTAAATTAATTTTGACATAAATACACTTCTCTGTTTTATTTTGTTTAGTTACATAAAGTATAATTGGCATTTTATGAACGTGTGACTATAGAAAACTGGAAAATGTAATAAAAGGCGTTTACAAATGTCAGTCTTTTAACGCAGGAAATGCTGATTTATTGTGTGACTTATTGAATTTACATGTTTTTGGAGAATTTGTATAACGCTTCCTCTATCGTAAGAGAGAAATGAAAAATGTACAAAAGTAAATCGTCTTTCTTCCAGTATCCGACATTCCGACTAATATCCGACTTTCCATAGCCTCAGAATAGAATATTACAGATTCAAAATTCAGTACTTTTTACTGGGTAAATTAAAATGTAAATCCAATATGCATTATATCAATAGCTACTTCATTTTTTAATAGCTCTTTATTCTAGTATATAAAGATACACTAAAAATAAAGGTGAATATATTATACTAGTTGCATTATTCAAGAAGCGAAGCTTCCTAATTATTCATTCTAATATGTAAAAAAATATATTATCAATATTTCTTAACACTGACTCTGTCTATTAAAATGAAATTTGACACACACGTGGAAGAAAAGGGAAAAAAATACCTTGGGCTGATTTTAACCCTTTAAGTGTTTGGGGCGTAATATTCCGTTCACTAAGCTCCAGATTTCACAGCAATACAAGCAATATTTAAGATAATGCAATTCTATAGATTTAATGAATTTTACATACTTTGAAGAATGATTAATACTCTCAAGGGTTACATTCATATTTGTAATTGAGTATTTTTTATAATGTTGAAAGAATAATATTTTCTTAGCATTTAAAAGAAAATGCAAAGAAAACAACATTACAATTTTACCCTTCTGCAAGACGCTCGGAGGGTTAAGTAAATTGCGTAAGAAACACTACCTATTGCATTTTTCCATATGTTGGAATTTCAGAAAAAGTTTCGTAGATCTACGCCGATCATGACCCCTAGAACCCAAAATCACCCCCAGTTCAAAACTTTGTACAATACACTGGTTTCCAAAAATTAACGAAAAACAACAAAAATGGCAATTTCACAAAATGTTACATGTAGATTTTAATAAACTGATCCACAATATAGAACACTTAGTAAGGTATAAAATAACATTAAAAGAAATTACCAGACGATTATGGTGTTTTAGAAATTAACACAAATGTAAAATAAACAAAATAAATGTGTCACTTTGGTATAGGAAAAGTACCTTTAATATGCAGTATGATCCCCCTAGGAGCAATACAGCACATACAGCGACATGTGATACTGTCAACTATGCGATCTATAAGATCGCTGGGAAGTGCGAGCCATTGCTGCTGTAAAGGTGTTATAAGCGTGGCAAGGGTCTGAGAAGGGGGAGAGCAGAAACTCATCGTCCTAAGGCACTCCAAGCATTCTTGATGGGATTCAAGCCCGGTTATCGAGCTGGCCATTCCATGCGCTGAACTGTTTGGTGCTGAATATAATCTTTCACGAAGCACGCACAACGTGATCTAGCGTTGTTGTCCTGTAACAGAAAATTATTACTTATTGCGCTAGCTTAAAGGCGCACATAAGCATCAAGAATGTCATCTCTATAAATGTAAGTATTCACAATTCCACGTGAAAAGACAGGGAGGTCTTTACGTCCACCCAAAGAGATACCACCCCAAACACAAAAACTGCCTCCTCCGTATGAATCTCTTTAATCAATGTTTGATGGATGGTAGCGTGTTCCATGTTCTCTCTAAATCAAACAACGCCTACTATTGCTTTGCAGGCTAAACTGGGACTCGTCTGTGAATGGAACATACCTCCAATGTTCAGCCGTCCAGTGGGCATATTGTCATGCCCACCTTAAACGCTCCCTCCGGTGACATGAGGTGAGCGGCACACAAATGGCTTGTCGCCTCGCATAAAGACCACCTTCATGAAGCCTTCTACGCACAGTAGATGTTGATACCAACCTTCCAGTGGCTGCAGCAAGAGAGGCTCTAAGATGAGAGGAGGTTTCTGTTATATTCCTTCGTACACATAACTGCAAATATCGGTCATCGGCGCTTGTCATAGCCCTTACCCGTCTTTGGCTAAACATCTGGATGCCAAACCAGTTGTTTGAAATAGTTGCCAAAGCCTAAAACAACAGAAGAAATCACATTTAGTCATCTGGTCTCCTCTGTTTAACTTTGACCTGCTTCCAATCTTCCAATAGCTCTATATCGCAGTTTGGCGGGAAAATGATACCTCTAGGTCATACTAATGAATTGGCTATCTCAGTTTTCTTACCTTATAATCACAGCGACACCTGCAGCCATACTATCTAGCATGCATTTTTCTGCTCCTCACAGATGACGCAATCCGATTGCAGCGCCACTAATTTGCATTTTGTAATTTTATGCAGCATCTTTTAGTTAACAACATATGCAAATTTCATACGGATTGGTTTCTTTTTGAACGAGTTATCGCTCTTTTTGTGATTTTTCCTTCATTTTTGGAAACCAGTGTATATGTAACTTTTTCTGAAAACATGTAGTGTGAATCGTAGCATTACAGTTGTAAATTACTTATACAATCCACAACTGGAGATTATTGCAGATAGATAATAGGTAATAGAAGAATCTTTCGTATAAATAACCAACCTGAGGTATTAAAAATACAATCATTCCGTCATGGTCGGAGGTGAGCCAGTTATGTAATGAAATCTTAGGAATTTTCCATAAATAAGAAAAGAAACGTAATATAAATCAATAGTTTATTGACGACAAGTAAATATCTCCAACTCCACTAGTCTAGTATTCATTTCGAGTAAAGTCACATAGTTTAAGATTGTAAAACATCAGAAGCGTCATCACAAATAAAATACAGCTCCAAGTGACGTGGACTTTTTAAGCAAAGCAAAATCGTACCAATATCTGCTCTCCAAGAGAATCTAACGGTATAAATAGTAACAGAAACAAACGCGTAAGCATATAGACGCTCAAAGCAAGGCCAAATCAGCTAAGTGAAAGGGGAAGGAGAGGGGAGGATGCGCGAGCGATTGGATTAACTCCGTGGCAATGTACATGTAACGTGGTGACGGGATTTATTACTATCGGCCGTAGTTTTATAACGTAAAACACCCTAGAGCCGGGAAGTTCTCACAAAGCACTTTGGGATATGGAATGCTTTAATAAAATAAAATGGTATCTATAACCTTCGAACGAGAAAAGAAAAGAATTAAATATATCAGAATAAAATGAAAGAAATAAAATAATTTAGTGGGTTCTACAAAAATGTATAGTTATGAACAGATTAAAGTTTTTAGAATAATAAATAAAAGAATACGCTGGATTAAAGGCATGGAATAAAAAGATAAAATATATTCAAGATATTATTAAACATAGGTAAAAAAGGTAGATATTATAAGAATTTGGGAATACTAGTTTAACTAAGATAAAATGGCGAATTTTTTTTATTATTACATATATATAGTTTATAGAACTATCTATCTATCTATCCATATATATATATGTTGTGAGATATGTTGAGAGATATGTTTGAAGAGAATAACGAAGAACTTACAGCGATACCGATGATTGTAGGAACTACTTAATAAATGATGATGGTCGCAGTCAAAGTACAGGCTTAGATGAAAACTCACACAGGGAATTTCCCCTTAAAAGATGATACTCTAATGGACCTATATGGTTTTTATTCAGAATCTTTCACATATCACCACGAACGATTTCCATAATTAAAAGATTATTCTGTAATCAGGTAGAAAACTTTAATATTGACGACTCGCTGATATGACCAGGCTCCATTACAATAGAGATGATAAAATGTATTTAATTTACTACGCAGACTAGAACTCCCTGGCAACTACGGATTTGTTTGGCAAGAGAAAAACAGTAGAAAATCAGACCTTCTGAGCTCACGCATTCCGTTTTATACCTGATCTGCGCAGTAATTTCTACGCACTGCGAAAAGCCTCTCGTCGAATCAGAAGCTTACGTTCGGTGGAACACTTTACTTACAGGAGTAAAAATTTTGAAGTGATACGGCCCTTTCGAGAGAAACGCGGGAAAACAACTTCAGAATCAAATTGAACAGAAAATGGTACAAAAAGAATATTCGAATAAACTGGCGTAGAAGCATTTCAACATTGCTAAATGTAACAGCTTTAAAGAAAGATTTGTAACAGAAAAAAGGTTTTAAGACTAGAGATTCGAAATAAGATAAATATTAAAATACGTGTTTTTAAACGAAATAGAATTTAACAACAAATATTTGAGACAGCAAAAAAAAGTGAAAAATTGGGAATTTAGAATAAATTATGTATATGTATATTTATATATTTATGTAAGCTCAAGAAAGGTTAAAAATAAATATAAAATTAATGCGATAAACACTATAGCTGCAAATATCCACACACATAGTTCATTGTGTATGAAATGCATTCGCTAGACCCAGAATCTCGCACCGTAATTAAACTAAGAATACACAACAAACATCAAAGGAATTTCAAGACATATAACCTGAATAAGGAAAAACAACCAAAAAACTACGGCCTCGTCAGCAGTGGGCATTTCATAAAAGCACACCACTGTTTCAGATCAATTACCATGCATAACAAACTATTATTCAGTAGTGGCGGTGGGTTTCGACCAGAGTGTCGCAAAGCATAAATCAAATGCATAAAAACAATTGAAAGCACATCACGAACAGTCCACCGCCGGACCCCACGCCACAATAAGCAGCATATCTTCCAATCTGTAGATATAGCTGATTCAAAACGTATGCATAATATACACTGAAACAGCAATAAATTATTTTACTGACACTTGAGTCACACAGCCGCAAAAAACAATAACAAACATGCGTTTATCCATAATCTGTCCATGCTCGTTCCATGTCTGTTGCCACACAATTGCAGACATCCTTAGTATTGTTTGTCGAATATAAAAATTTTAATCGCGCCATAGTATCACATGAGTTATACAATCTTTTTAACAAAAATTATAATATTAAAGAAGTTAAAACTATTTTATTCAGTTTAAAATTTAAAATTTTACGAAGATTGCAGCATAAGATTAAAGAGTTTATTTGTGATTAGCATTGTTTCTCAAACATCAAAATATAAATCCTGCCATAGTATTACATGATTTAAACAATCTTTTTTAATAAAAAATATAATATTAGAGAAATTAAAATTATTTTATTCATTTTAAAATTTTATAATTTTACGGAGATCGCAGCAGAAGATTAAAGAGTTTGTTTGTGATAACACGCACCTTAAGGATTTCTTAACGGACACTTTATTGTATAAAATTAGGGGGCTCTGCCCCCTACGAGCTACGCTCGCCAACCCCCGTTCAGGCACACCAAAATCCAAAAAACACGCTAATTGCACGCATTTGATCGGCTTTAAATATATTGAATTAAAATTTAAAAAAAAAAAAAAAAAAACAGCAGCAATCTCTCTGTAAACGGGTTTCCATTCGTTTTTCTTGGATTGGGGATTTTTAAGACCAAATCTGTTGCTGTTAAGAGATACAATGACTGTTTTCGTATTTAATTAAACACATTAGTTATTTGAAAATAAGCTAATGTAAAATGAATTAAGTAAACAGTGTCATTGTCTCCCGGTATTTTTTAGCAGCGCTATAAGATAGTTCTTTTAAATAATTCATTTTAAATGTATCGTTTCAAATCTGACGTAATTTACACCAAACTTTTATTTCTCTTATTAATATTCACGTAAAAATACTTTTGTTGTTAGAAGGAAATATTATTTGCGCTGTCTTCGAATTCACGATAATAGTTGAAAAGATTATCTCAAAATATCTCGCGCAAATACATTTTTCAATTTAAATTGTTTTACCATATTTTTTGGGCATTTTAAATATGACGTAAAATTCAAGTGTAAATATGGTTCTTATGACGTAATTTTCCTGCTTTTAACATGTAATCATTTAATTCTAATTTTAAAGGTTTTTTTTTTCTGTTTGTAATAGTCACGTGTAAATAAATTTTTTATTTGAAGAAATATTTGATATGATAATTTCTTTCGCTGTTTATACAATTGGCAACACTTTAAATTAATGACATTTTCTAAAATTTGTAAAAAACATCTCTCGAAATGCTGAAAATTTGAATTAAAAATAGAAATAAAACCTCAAAAAATGCGTCAAATAAGAAAAATAAATGCAATCTGCGCATTGGGAACTTATAACGTATAAAATGATCTAAAAATGATTAAATTCTCATGCATAGTTTTTGCTCAAATAAAACTTTTTTAATGGAACGACTTTGTCCAACTTTAGCATTAAATATCTCTTAAAATAATTCTTCGATTTGAAAACTGTCTGCATCAGCGTGTTTATCAAACATTTTTCTATAATACCACCGATTTTGATATTTTTGTATGCAACAGTTTTCTTAATATTAACGATGAAAGGCCATGCTTAAGCATTCAAATTGGATGCGGATCAACCCGGAATATCTACGCAGATGTTCATTGGTCCATTTCCAAATCAAAACTTTTTTTTTATATATAGAAGGATAGTTATGTATCAGCAGTGTAAAATTGATAAAATATATTTCGTTTGCACATTTCAGCAAAAATGTTTTGATGACTTATATCTAAAAAATTGTTATCAGATACAATGAAATATTTCCAGTTAAAAATGTGTCTATTATTTCAACTTACAAATATGTAAATACCTTGTGTAATAAATTATTTAATTATAGAGAGGTTGCACAGAATGTAGACTCCTACTTGAATTTGCCGTGAGAGTGAAAGAGTTTTCAGCATCCATCCGTTTACGATAAAAACAAACAACATATACTTATCAGCTACCTTTATTTCATATCCAACGATGAGTTCCAACAATTAATGCAGTTTGGTACTAGCTTTAGATTAAACAAGAAGGTGAATTAAAAAAAATCTTTAAGCCTATTTAAATCTGCATTACATATGTTCATACTTAACCTGCTAGGACACGCGCCGGGCCTGATAGACCCGGGGTGCGTACGGTTTTTTACAATTGACACCACTATCTTTATAAAAGTAATCTTCAACTTCTTTTATCGCAAAATTATCTCCAATTAAATAAGGTGACAATCTTTATTTGTATTTATTGGTGACAAAGTAAAAACCATTCATACCCTGTGTATGCGCACGTTCTCCCGGGTTAATTTAAGTTAAAAATTCAATAGACCTATCCCCCTTTTCAAGTAATGGAAATTTAAAATTTTGGATGATTTTAAATTATTTCAAATAAAATATATAAATGGTTATTCTACGTACACATACCATAGAATAAATACAGATATTGAAATTGAAAAATACCTTTGTTTTTTGTTCAGTCGACAGAGCATGTAACAATTTTGCAGTTATTTGAAAAAGCTATTATGGTAATATTATATTTACCGAGCTTAACAATAATGTCCCCTATAGTTTATATAAATCTACTATTCAAACACTGATTAAGAAACATCCTTTTCAAAAAAAGGTTCAAATTCCTTTGCCTAAAGTAAAAAGAATGTCATTTCCTTTTCTTTTCGTAACACCAAAAATTCATAAAATACCAATTAAGTACAGATTTATTTGCTGTAATGTAAATAATGTGGAAATGGATTTAGTCGTAAATTTGAAGAAATGCTAAAAAATTTGGAATTAAAATTATGTGATGCGATACGGCATCACCGCCTCTCAAGGGGTCAAGAAATTTGGTTTGATACCACCCAATATGTTCTTTTAATTTTAATACGTAATTTTAATAAGGCATTCTATAATTTTCTTTATTGTGAGCAAAAAACAATGGAGAAATTTACATCCCGTTGTCAGAGAAACTCAAAAAAAAAAAAATAATTTATAACTATTGGGGTAAACCAGCATGGTACAGTTACCCCGGATGCGTGTCACAGTTACCCCATTCTTGAAAATTTTATGGTGTTACTGGGACAACGGGCTTACATTTGAAACATGAAGTTAATATGTATAGATTTCTAATAATATTAACGTTGTTATATGCCTAATGTTTTTAAAAAAAGGTTGTTTAATAAAAGTACTTACAGTATTTTAATAAAAAGCCCAGGAAGTTCACCAAATTGACGTTGTTTTTAAAAAAAAGAAACGAAAAATTTCGACAACCTATCGCAGCAAAGTGAGAGTTAGGTTTGAGTTGACACACGTTGTTTTAGGAAGTAGAGATTAAGGGGCATTCTTCACAAAAGCTAAAACTTAAAATACATCAACGCTTTTTTATAAAATAGCCTACGGCCCAGTTACCTCGTGGGTCCAGTTACCCCAACTAACCTTATACACATTTCAATCTACGATAAACGGGATAGCTTTAGTTTTGAAGTTAACCAATTTTTTAATTGGAGTTCAAATATGCATAAAAGCTTTCACATCAGTATTATCATAGGTGGGAATTTTCGATACTATAAACTCTGTTCGAATAAAAACTTATTTTTAAAAGAACTTTTTCATTTAACCAGTATTTTCTATTACCGTAATTTCCGGTGTATAAGCTGCGGCTCAAATAATTCTGTTTCCAACAAGAAATTTTATTTCTCAAAATGTAACTTATTTAATCTCCGAACTTATTGGACAATATATATTAAATAAAATTTCTAGTTTCGAACAGACTTATTTTACCCGCAGCTTATACACCCGAAATTACGGTACAAAAATAACATTCCTTTGAAGTTCATTAATAGATATACTTATTTTACAGAAACACTTCATTTTTGTTTAATTGCTAAATAATTGACAGTTAACGATTTGTATCACCTAAAGCCTTT
The DNA here is from genome assembly GCA_963932465.1 of Maratus speciosus. NCBI lineage: Eukaryota > Metazoa > Arthropoda > Arachnida > Araneae > Salticidae > Maratus > Maratus speciosus. The sequence continues at coordinate 196,524,813 of OZ010794.1, forward strand.
TTGGACGGTCCTACAAGGGGATGTCTGCAAATGTGTGGCAACAGACATGGAACAAGCATGGTGAGATTATAGATCACTGGATGTTGGTTTTTTTTTTTTTTTTTTTTTTTTTTTTTTTGTGGCTGCGTGGGTCAGGTTTGGGTAAAATAATTTATTGCTGCTTCAGTGTATATTACACATACGTTTTGAATCAGCTGTATCTTCAAATTGGGAGATGTGCTGTTTATTGTGGCGTGGGTCTGGCGGCGGAGTGTTCGTGATGTGCTTTCAATTGTTTTTGTGCATTTTATTTATGCTTTGCGACACTCTGGCCGAATACCACCGCCACTACTGAATAATAGTTTGTTGTGTATGGTAATTAGTCTGAAACACTTCTGTTTTTTTTTTTTTTTATAAAACGCCCACAGCTGACGAGGCCACATCTTTTTTTTTTTTTTTTTTTTTTTTTTTAATTGATTAGGTTATATCTGTAGAATTTTTTTTTATGTTTGTTGTTTATTCTTAGTTTAATTATGGTGCGAGATTCTGGGTTTGCCGAATGCTTTTCATGCATAATGTACTATATATATATATATATATATATATATATACATGCATAACCGCAGTGGTGAACGGCCTCTTTCCTTCCGCGGTCCTTTACGCTTTTCTTCTCTTATTCCGACACTTTTGCGGAAGCCAGGTCCATAGGTCCCAAGCCACGTCCTGAGTATAAGAGACACTAACGGAAGCCAGGTATATATATATATATATAGTTGCAGTTCCATTTTGGCAAACATTTACTTACATATATATGAAAGAAATAATAATTTAAACAGTAACACATTATCCTACAGATATATAGATGATGTTTTGATAGTTAAATTAAACAATGATATTGAAAATGTTGATTTTACATATTATCCTACGTCTCTGGGTCTGGAACCCTCATCCCAGAATTGTAAAAATATTAATTTTCTAGATGTGAACCTGAGCATAGAAAGTGAAAATTTGATATCTAAGATATTTGACAAGCGAAATGATTTGAACTTTAATACCTTAAAGCTGATATATTTTGATTCCAATGTGCATGTTTCGATTAAAAGAAATGTACTTAGAAATGGATTAATACGAATCGAAATACTGAGTACTAGAGTTAAAGATATGTTTAGTGATATTTTAGAGTGGTGCCGCTTGGGATTCAAGCATGGTTATCCTCGCAATTTCATCAGGAGAATAACTTGTGATTTTATTAAGAGTAGCAGGTACGGAACTGAACTGAACTCAGTGATGGATGAGAATGGAGGTTTTGATGAGTTGATTGATCTAATGAGTTAGAGAGATATTTTGGTGGATGTTGTAGTTCTGTTTAGTTTCTCATTGTTTTTCATTTTTTCAATTTTGGTCTCGGCGAGTGAAGGCGGACGTAGCATGCGTAAAGTCTGGCTTAACCCTGCAGTGTATGTCGTTAGCCATACCGCTCGCCTTCTGTTCTGTTCTGTTATGTCTTGCAATTATATATATTTTCTTTAGTTTGGTTATTCAGTTTGATTTTAAGAGTTAAGTTTATGTTGGTTATTATAATATTCTTGATGTGAGTTTCAATGCAGCTATGGTGAGTGATGGATTTTGATATTTTGTTTGTGGTTTTAAATATATATATATATATATATATATATATATATCACCTTTTTTATGGACATGATAACTTCTATAATTCTGCACAAATCTCTACCTAACTCATTCATAAAATCAAGGGGCAGAAAATCTCGGTCAAGTTCGTTAATGAGTAAAATCGAGCGAAGGGGATGGAAATGGGAAGGGGTTTTGTGAAAATAAAAGAAACCCCATAACTTCTCAATTATAACACATATCAAATCAGTTTAAATTTATTTTTACTTCTATAAAAACTACCAAAAACTTTCGTATGACATATTTTAGATACCTTTAAAAATGGCCCCAAGGGTCGAAAAAAAATAAGGTTTTAACCTCTTCGGGACGAGTGTCTTTTACAAAATTTTTTATCTTTAATCACCGGTTTTTCAAAATAGAAATTTTCACCTAATTTAATCGGGAAAATTCCCTGATTAAAAAACGCAAAAATTTGCAATAAAAAATAACTGGTGAGAATAATCAAGGGTTCTGAGCATCTTATGTTGCACGAATACGTGATGCTCTTCCCCAAGGGGGTTAAAAAGAAAAAAAATCAAAACTTCGTCCATTCATAAGATATAAAATCCAATTATGTTTATTATAAATCTTTTTATTATTATCTACAACTATATTGGCAAATGTTTGATAGGTTTGGTTTGGTTTGGTTTGTGTTTATGACGGCCAATTACCAACACGTGGGATGTAGGCCCTAGGGGGGGGGGGGGGGAGTGCGCTTCGTGGGGGTTTTTCTAAGGGAACCTAAGCCGCATTTACGCATGGGAATCCACCGTTTCGAAGAAATCCGCGAAAACTCCGAAACGGTTAGGCCGACGGGCGCGATTGGGTTCGAACCCAGCACCTCCCGTCTACCAGCTTCGAGAACAGAACCTCTCAGCCCTGGTGGGGCCAATGTTTGATAGGAACAACATTTACAGAAAAAAGTGTGTGTGTGTGTGGGGGGGGGGGTGTTGAAGAAGCAAAATCTCAGAATTACGAAAATTCACACGACCAGTTTAAAATTATTATAAACCTTCTTAATATTATAATTAAGAAGAAAAAAAATCACATCTAAGTTAATCAGCTGCTTAGGCGATAAAAAGTATCATTGGTGAGATGAAAATTTTGCAAAGCCTCAGAAATGCTGTATATAGGGTTGCATTATTAAAACCGCGCATGTCTCAATAATAAGAACGGCAGAACTTGAAATATAGTGCGTGGTTCATTTAACGAAACAATCACCACACGGTTTAAATTTATTATATAAATCCCTCAATGTTATCTACAGCTTTTGTAGTAACAAGTTTTTGATAAGATGAACTCTACTAATGGATGATATTACTAAGAAAAAATATAAATTTTATATTTTCTCAAGGGAAGAAAAAAATAGATGTTCAAGAAAACAATTTCGTATTAACATGATTCTGATAAATCAAACTCTCACAGAAAAATTGAAATTAAAAACTCTTCAAAAGCGGCAAGATAAAATTTTTAAACTTAGTTTATCTCTAATTTTGGTTTAGTTTTTCTTGGTGAAATTAGTTCTTAAATTTGAAATCTTCCTGTGCCGGTAGGGATTTCTTCGAAATTTGATTTGTGTCTTAAGTATTTCAATCAGTAAATTTTATTTAAAATCTTACGGAATATTTCGATGTACAAAAGGTGGAAGGTGTTGAGTGAAATTATGCTTTTAAGTTTCCACAAATGTTGAATTAATAATGTGACATTCTACACAATTGAAAAAGTCCACAACGTTTACGTAACAATGAAACATTCTTAATTTTAATAATGTAAAACAACAATTGAATTAAGCAGTAATTTATTTTACAAACATAGATTTCAACAATGAAATTTGATGATTTTGAATGTTTAAGAAAAATATTTGTTGAATCTTTCATCGATTTTCATATTGAATGTTGGTTTTTTGCGACTTAAGCGAATTTTTATTGCTTATTAATCAAAATGAGCAAGAGTTCACTTATTAAAGAAATTGGGACATCTCCTATTGAGGTAATTCAGATATGCTTTTATATTATTAACGTATTTTTATTTTTTATGCCTAATTTCGTAGTTTTGTTCTGTTCACATGTATATTTATAGTGGCAAATTTTGAGATTTCTTTGTTCGCATAATTTTCGAAAGTCTGTAAGAATGTCCGCATTTGTAAGGGTAAAATGAATGTTTTTATGAACTTTTTCCTTAGAATCTGTCCAATTTTCATTCTTTTAGCACGAAAAGCTCAGACAGTTTTTGCAATAGCTTTATCGATACGCCACCACGACGAGTATCCCACTTTCCAGATCCTGAGAAGAGATATATTGAATCTAAATTCAGTACATTTTAGTGAGTAACTTAAAATGTAAATTCATAATGTGTATTAAATGAATAGCTACTTAATTTTTTAATCTCTCTTTGTTGTACATGAAGATACACTAAAAATAAAGATACATAAATTATACTAGGTGCATTATTTGACATTCGAAGCTTTCTATCCGTCCATTTTAATCTTAAAATTAAATTAACCAAGATTTCTTCACACTGGCTCTATCAATTATAATCAAATTTATCACACATATTGAAGACATGTGAAGAAAAAAAATCTTTGGCCTTATTTTTGAAATTCAATTTGTGTCTAAAAAATTCAAGCACAAAGTTTCATTTAAAATCTTGGGGAATATTTCGATTAACAGTAGATTACTAACCTGAATAGGAACCGATTTTATATACTTCCGCGGCCGCCATCTTGGATTTTTTCTTGGCGTGAAAATCCCTTTTCCACCAAGTAGTAAATGTAATGTTAGCCAAGCTGCGATTTATGCTCATATTAGGCTTAACGGGGTTGCTTTATCGATAAACTCCAACAAAAAATCGCCAATAAGTCAAAGATGTCGACATATAACATCTTAGCGCTGTATATTTGGTACTTAAACACTAATCATGCGTAAAATTTACTCACTCCTTATTTAAAATATATTTAAGGTATGTTTAAAAAATGATTCTTATATATATACTCATACATTTAAATTTTATTCAGAAAATTATTCATTAAACATATCCTTGTAATATAATTCAGCAAAATATTCATACTTAATGTGTAAAAAAAAAGGAAAAGATAATAAGGAAATTTACACTGGCGTATTGCCACAAGTGAAACAGAATTTCTGTTGATGTTCACCGTATATTGGCGCGCACATCTGCGGGGTGTGTGAGTAAAATTTACGCAGGTTAGTATTCTAGGGTTAAACTAGTATGTTGTGGCCACCACAAAACTTATTTCTATATAAATCACATAAACAGCACAAAATGATATCAAGGTTTATCTAAATCTGAAGTTTGACAAAAATTCGTGCATTAGTTCTTGAGATAGAGCTGCAGTGGAAATTCTGAAAAAGCAGCAAAGCAGCACCACATGTTGAGCGATTTTCACCAAAACATAAACAGCACTAATTTATGTCAAGGCACCTGTATCTGAAGTTTGTTGAAAATCCAATCATTAGTTCTTGAGATAGAGCTATTTCGGAAATCGAAAAAAATGCAGCATAGAAGCCCCATCAGCTGAGCGATTTACATCAAAATGTATAAAATGTCAATTCATGTCAATGACTAACTGAATCTGAAGTTTGATGAAAATCAATAGTTCTGGAGATCGAGCTATAGCGAAAATCGTGAAAAATGCTGTATATTAGCGCCACCTGTTGAGTGATTTACACCAAAACATAAACAGCACTAATTTATATCAAGGTACCTGTATCTGAAGTTTGTTGAAAATCCAATCATTAGTTCTTGAGATAGAGCTATTTCGGAAATCGCAAAAATGCAGCATAGCAGCGCAACCTGTGAACGATTTTCATCAAAATGTATAAAACGTTAATTCATGTCAAGGACTAACTGAGTCTGAAGTCTAATAAAAATCTGTGCAATAGTTCTGAAGATCAAGCTATTGCGAAAATCGTGAAAAATGCTGTATATCAGTGTAATGTTGAATATAACATGTCATCACATATCATTATTTATCTTCTTTTTAAAATTAAATTCCCCATTTTAAAATTTAATTGCTCCTTTCATAATTATAAATTGAATCAAAACTTCCTTTCCTTTCTAAAAAGAATATATCTATTTCTTCTTCTCTTGCGCTTTATTTTTCAGTTACTTAACTTTCCCAAGTTCAGCCAATGCCGTTAATAAAATAAATCAAAAACAAATCTTTTTCTCATCCTAAAATCATTAACTGTTCGAGCATATTTTCCTTCGGTTAACAAATATATATAAAAAAAAAGATATTCTTTGACCATATGCTCCAGTTGTAGCAGTTATTTATACACTCAGTGTTAATTTTCAGTTTGATAGTCAATACAACTGTCTTTTCGGCCGCAAATATTATACTCTGTTTATATTAAAATAGGCGCCCTGCATCTCCGATGCTGCTTCTAAATGCATATTTCCCATCATTTAGTTTTGGCATTCGTATTTGTACGTTGAAATGTTAAAACGCCAATCAACGGTCTTTTTGACCACTTTTTAATTCAAAGCTCCATTAACATTTGGGGTTATAATGGTCCAGGGTACCAAGATTTTGGCTCGAGACATTGGCAACAATTTCTGACAAATTAATCATTCCTTCTCTGTATATCCTACTGTCAACAGCTAACTGAAAGGGTCCCTCTCTGGCATTTACATTATTCATGTCTACAGATAATAAAAGCCATCCTGTCTTCAAGTCAGAGTTCTTATTTTGTGCCTGTCTTCAATTATTCAAGGATTTGCGAACCTGGATTTCCAAAAAAAAAAAAACGATTATTTTAAAAATGCAATACTTTTATGAAATGCTTTCGCTACAGATAGATCATGGTCTACAGTACAATCAGTGCCACCTGTTGAGCGATTTACACCAAAAAGTAATCAGCACCCATTTATATCAGGGACTAACTGAATATAAACTTTATTAAATTCCGTGCGTTAGTTCTTAAGATAGACCGCCCACAAAATTTGTGTCACATACAGACAGACTCACATACTCATAGACAGGCATTTTGTAAAAACATGTTTATCGGTATCGCTGATCCCTAAAACGTGTAAATCCGTCGAAATTTTTCACGAAATCAATACTTTCTTCTTGTAAAGATAGAAGAAAGTAAAAAAGAAAAAAAAAAGGTGTGTGTGGTTGGGGGGGAGGGGAGATTCGCGAAATTATAATTTAAAATTAAGTTTCCACAAATGTTGATGTAGCAATGTGACAATCTACAGAAATGGGAAAATCCACAGAAGATACGTAACAAATAATAACAATGAAAACAACAATTGAATTCAGTAATTATTTAAATGTTAAACAAAAATATTTATTGAATCTTTCATCGATTTACTTCTTGAAGGTTGGTTTTTTGAAACTACAGCAAATTTTTATTGCTTATTAATCAAAATGAGCAAAAGTTCACTTTTTAAAGGAATTGGGGTGCCTACGTTTGAGGTAATTAAAATATACTACAGTAAATTCTGTCTAAGGCGGACTCTGTGTAAGCCGGAAATCTGTCTACCGCGGAATGTTTTTCAAGTCCCGGCGAACTCATAGAAAATAACATTAATTCTTGCTGCATAAGCCGGGATCTGCCTAACGCGGAAACGGAAAGTGTTTTAAGGTCACACCGAAACAAAAATTTTGCATAAGGTGGAAAAAAGGATATTTTTAAAATGGAATTTATTTCGTTTATGAAACTTTAAAACTGATATATATTCGTCAAATACTCAATGTCGAGCATAAAAATTAAATTTCGTAATACTTTAAAAAAGTTAACTCAAAAGAACAGAAACTGTTTAAATTTTAAGGAATTCTTGCTTATGCCATTTTTTCCTATATAAATATGCATTTAAAAGTTATTATTACTAGTAGAATGCACAATAATGAAAATATGTATTGTTTAAAATACAATATATTATGCTTTAAGGTTGTACTCAAATTCAAAGTGATAGCTTTCTGTCTCTTTCACGAAGGTTTTTTTTTTTTTTTTTTTTTTCCTGTGTGTGTGTGTGTCTAAACTTTAAATTTGTAGATATTACAGTGGTACTAAGAAATTGAATAGCGTTTCTCATTTATTTATAAAGACAAAGGATCTTCCAGAATATCAGTTTACAACAGATTCTCGAGTCAGGACAATCAATGAAAGATCGTCACCTGCGAGCAAATCATTATAACTCAAGATCCAATCTTTTTATCGAATACATAAAACGCTATTCGTTGACGTATGCTTCATTCCAATAAATCATGCAATTTTGCATAAGCCGGAATATTGTGTGCCACGGAAAATTTTCTCAGTCCCGACCGATTCCGCCTTAGGCAGAGTTTACTGTATTATTATATTAACTTTTATTTTTATTTTATTTTATTTATGATTTAGTAGTTTTGCTCTGTTCACCCGTAGATTTAAAGTGGTCAATCCAACCATTCCTTTCTTCTTTTAATTATTGAATGAATATAAGTAAGCCTTTTGCAAGCGGAAACGAAATGTGTTTATTAACTTTTTCCTGAGTATCTCACTCAATTTCCCTTCTTTTTTCACGAAAACCTCAGAAAGTTATTGGACGATTTTTATCGATACCACAATGCGACGAGTATTCGACTTTTCAGATCTTCAGAACAGATATATTGATTCTAAATTCAGTACATTTTACTGAGAAAAGTTAAATGAGGACAATAGTTTGAAAATTGGCCTTATCCAAAGAACCAAATTTTGGGAATTCGCCGAAAACGTTTAAATGCGTCCAGCAATTTTCATTGTTAAGAAGTTGTTACAAAGGCGGAAAAGCAGGATAAAACTAAATTTTAGCAGATTGTATATAGGTGCAAGTTTACCAGAAGAATACATAGCTGCCAACTTGTACGGATTTTTCCTACCACAAAAAATTTAAACAGATTTCTGGGTTATTAAATTATCAACATTCACGGCAATTCGGCGATTGAACTAGGCAAATTTTTCTATTAAATTTTAGTGATAGCAAAAATCCGTACACGTTGGCAGCTATGAGAATAGATTGCCAGAGGTAACACGATTTTTAATTTTTGGAAAAAGCGAATTTTGAAAATCACATCCTTAAATTTAAATCCGCAATAAGAATTATATTAATAGCTACTTTATTTTTCAATCTCTCTTTGTTGTGCACAAAAATACACCACAAATAAATGTACATATGAGGGTCTCACAACCCGAGTAGACTAAGTTCATTTTGAAAAAAAAATGAGATAGTCCATTTAAAAGGTGCATAAAAACTGTTTTATCCACCGCGACAGTAAACCAAGTCTGTAAACATATGACATATATTAGAAAGTATTTGAAAACAGACTTGGTTCAATGTGAGAGTGGATAAAACAGATTTTATACACCTTCTAGATGCACTATCTCATTTTTTTTTTCAAAAAAGACGGTTTACTATGGTTGTGGGCACCTGATATATTATATTGGTTGCATTAATTAGCAAGCAAGGTTTTCTATCTATCCACTTTAATCTGAAAATGAAATTAACAATATCTCTTCGCAATGGCTCCATCAATTAGAATGAAATTTATCACACATATGGAAGAAAAGGAAAAAAAAATACCTTGGGCTGATTCGATTTGTGAATTAAGAATTCAATAGCAAAGTTTTATTTAAAACCTTACGGAATATATCGATAAACAAGTAATATAAAAATTTTGTTTTTAAAGTCAATTCCTACTTTGGTCATCAAAGAAAAAAAATTAATGTAATCCCTTAAGCTAATATTAGTTTTTGTTGCATTAAAATATCTCAATTTGTCAACACTCTATAAGCAAGTAGGTTTACAATGGAAGTCTATGGGAATTTGGCGAAATATTAGCGATATCGCCAAGTTTGCGTCACATTTCGCAACTCATTTTGGTCGCCAAATTCGGTGATATATCGCCAAGTTGGCGACAAATTGGCGGTATTTGGAGACAGAACAGGGTTCCCCCTATCGTAACACCCCCCCCCCCCCCCTTATAGACATGAAGATGCATTAAATGTTTCAATAACCAATGGCCGCCATTTTGTCTCCCATGTAAAACTAAAATTAATTAATTAAAATTTAATTAATGAATTAATATTTGAAAAAACTGTATCAACATCAATTGTCATCCAGTACAAGTTTTAAAAAAAATTATTTCAACTTGATAGGATGAATAATAAGTATTTTATTAACGATTGAAAATTTGAACAAGATATATAAATAACTAAATAAATATATCGAGAGTGTAAACTAATAATAGGAATTGAAAAAAAAAGGGAGGCGGACTGCGCGAAATTATGATTTTAATTTAAAATTTCACAATATTGACTTAACAATGTGACGATTTATACAAATGAGAAAATCCACAATGTTCACGTAACAATGAAACATTTTTATTTTTAATAATGTAAAACAATAATTGAATTAAGCATTTATTTATAAATAAACATAGCTTTCAACAATGAAATCTGATGATTTCCGATGTTAAAGAAATATTTTTAGTGAATCTTTCATCGATTTTCATATTGAAGGTTGGTTTTTTGCAACTATAGCGAATTTTTATTGCTAATTAATCATAATGAGCAAAAGTTCACTTTTTAAAGAAATTGGGATGTCTCCGTTTGAGGTAATTCAAATATACTATTATTATGTTTTTTTTTATTACTTATTTATGGTTTTGTAGTTTTGCTCTGTTCACCTCTAGATTTAAAGTTATTTCACGTGTCTATGAGTATGGCTTTGCAAGGGGAAATTAAATGCTTTTATTAACTTTTTCCTGAGAATTTGTCCCAGTTTTCCTTCCTTTTTCACGAAAACCTCAAACCATATTCTGAAATAGCTTTACCGATACTCCACCGTGACGAGTATCCAAATTTCCATATCCTTAGAACGGATATGCTGTTTCTAAATTTAGTGACTTTTACTGAGAAAATTAAAATGTAAATCCTTAATATGCATTATATCAATAGCTGTTTCATTTTTTAATGTCTCTTTGGTGCGATAAAGATACACTAAAAATAAAGATACATAAATTATACAAACTGCATTATTTAGCAAGCGAAGCATTCTGTCTAACCACTCTAATCTGAAAATTAATTTAACAAGATTTCTTCGCACTCGCTGTATCAATTAGATTTAAATTTATAGCAAATATGAAAGAAAAGCAAAGTAAAAAATACTTTGACATGATTTTTGAAATTCGATTTGATTCTTAATGAATTCAAACACAAAGTTTTATTTAATATTTTATGGAAAAATTTTGTATTATATCCATATCTACTTCATTTTTTCCCCTTTGATATGCATATAAACACACTAAAAAAAAGGCACATATATTGGGTGAGACTAGAGAATTAACTACTGTTAGGCGCTTTTTGAAAAAAATCGCCAAATTTATCTAATTAAATATGTTTAACTGATCAACAAATATTTTGAGTTTTATTTAAGATGTACATTTATCAAATAATTTCTGTATTTTACATTTTTTTTAAATTATATATCTTTGCAGGAGAATATTTATGAAAAGTGCCATGATAAGGACGAGAGGTAAGCAATATTTAACTAAATTTATATTGTAATATAAATATTGTACTATAATATATTGCACTATAAAAAACAAACAATAAAAAACGAACAAAAAACCCCTCACTTCTTTTTAAAAAAATCTTATTACATTCTAGTAAGTGCAATTTCATGATACATAGTAATGGTCACATAAGGTGTCCATTACTAGAAATTACCCAATTAAGCATTCGAATAATGAACTCATGTCCTTGAAATCTAAGGATATATGATAATAACAAATTACGAATGATTTATAAATTTCCAGTTTTCTATTGCTATAAAAAAAATCCAATTTTTGTAAGATAATATTGCTTACTAAAATTTTTACTCAAAAACACCAGAATAGTGGAATCTCTTACGCTTTTTTGTACCACAGAAATTTTATAGTAAATTTTACCTTTTTAAATCGCTGTAAGCTGTCGATTAAATAAGGGAAAATTTTCTATTATGTTTTTGTGGTACAAAAAGCAGAAGAGTTCGCAGCTATGCAATAGAGCTCTGAGCTATTGAAATATTATTGCTTGACTGGTTTGATAAAGAATTTAATCGCATAAATATTTCATAAAACATGCGCATGAGAGTTTTGAGATACATTTCGAAAACTTTAGAGGGAACTAGAACATATACTTGATAAACTTATGGATATGTAATTATCGGAATGTGTTTTTCTGTGTTCTGTATATCAACAATTAACGGCATTGGTATCGTTCAGAGCATGAGTTCTTAAACTGTGGATGGGAATTTCTTTTGGGTGCCCGATTATGAACGGTAATTGGCAAATTTGGAAGCAAAAAGCCGGTGTAAATACCATTAAATTAAGATCATTCTTGTGCGTTCTCTAAACATAAATTGGACAATTAAGAGCCTACTTCAGTCAAACTAAAAGACCCTTTCGCCAATGCTAATCCTATGGAAGAAATTTATAAAGATATCTTGGTCGCATTTCAATATTTTTAAATGATTTCCTTTGCAATTAATAGTTGAGATCGTTCTGTACAATGCCGTTGTTTACTTTTTCGATTTTGTTTACAGGTATTTCTTATGAAGACACTTTCATTTTCGGAACCGGTTTTGAAAGTTAAAGCATCCTCATAGAAAATATCTGCAATCAAAAACGAAAAAGGAAAAAAACGACCTGCATACAGATCGATCGCAAGTATTCAATGCAAAAGAAATCATTTAAAAATATTGAAATGCTACCGAGATATCTTTTATAAATGTCTTCCATAGGATTAGCATTAGCGAATGCGTCTTTTCATTTGACTCAAGTAGGCTTTTAATTCGAACGGAACTAACCGTTAAAATTGAAAAACTTTAAACAACAATTTTCATGATACTAGATCTTTTGTAGGTGAGAATAGAAATTTATTAGTCGTCTCAAACACAGGTCTGTTCCGATTGGTGGGCAGCGAGCCTTGATAAAAGTAATTTAAAAAACATGCTTACAGTGACTTAAAATTTTTGAGCTGGATGTGGAAGTTTCAAGAAAAAAAAATTCATTTTTGCATTAAAATATATTACTGTTAAGTTTTTAATCGAAAATTTTGAAAAAAATAATACTGTTGTTGCTTTAGACGACAATTATATATAAAAAAAGAAATTTATAATGATGAATTTAATTGTTCAACAGAAATTTAGATATATCATGTAGCTTTATTTCTGGTAAAAATTCATTGCTTAATTAATAACTTTCTGCTAATGTGCACCAATTACATAAGCACCATTCTGAGTAGAAAATCAATCCATAATTTATGAGGATATATTTTAGTATTTCAGCATATGGTAAATGGCCTGTAAAATCTTGATTTATATCTTGATTTATTTATACTATTATTTTCGCTTTTCTAAAGAAGAAAATATTGTAATGGAAAGATTTTCCAGCTACCGGTTTTCGACGGATTTACAGGTTTTATGTGTCAGAGATACTGAAAAGCATGTTTATACAAAATGTCTGTCTGTCAGTCCATTTGTTCATGTGTATGTTCCTCTTTGTTTAATCGGAAACAGTATGAAGTTAGGCATAGAATTGAACCAAATCTCTTATATAAGTTTTTGACTATGGCCAGCAGGTCCCACTAGAATTTGGGAACTCTCCACCGGAAAGAGCTGCTGTAATAACGATGTTTGTGTAAATTTCACGATTTTTTCAAAGTTCTGTTGTATGCCAATTTCTTGTGCAGTGACGGTCACTTCGTTTTTAGAAAACTCTGCGACTCACATGCAGCTGACATACAAGATAATAATTAAAAAAATATATTAATATTATTAAGTATTGTGATCGAGATCAACTCGTTTTTACTCCGATTAATAAATGAAGCAGAAATTTAAGATGAAAAACAAAATTGGTGTATTATTAAAGTAATAACTAGGGGGCTCTGCCCCCTGCAAGTTACGCTCGCCAACCCCCATTCAGACACTCTAGAATCTAAAAGCACGCTAATCTGATCGGTTTTAAAAAGATTAGAGAAGATTGAATTATACTGAAAAAACCTATAGCGATCTCCCTGTAAATGGGTTTCCATTCAATTCCCTTTGATTGCAAACATTTAAGGTAGAATCAGTTGCTGTTAAGACATCCAATGGTTGTTTTCGTGTTTGGTTAAAGAAGATCAGTTAAACATTTGAAAAGAAGCTAAAATAAAATGAATTAAGTAAACAGAGTCTTTGTCTCTCGGTATTTTTTAACAGCGTTATAAAACTATTGACGTAATACAATTACTAAAATTTGCTGCTTTGACCCCTTAAAGGGTGGTGGTTCATTTTTGGACCACTTAATTTTAATTCTTAAATGCCACATTAGCATCGGAATATTGGGATGAAAATTTCCCTTTTATTAAGTAAGTGAACAAAAGCATTTTTGTATTTCGAAATTTGTTTGTAAATTCTGGTGCCATTCACTGATTTCAAGATTTTACGAATAGAAGTGCCTTGTTCGTGAAAGGGTTAAACGCATATTAATGTATTTATTATTTTAAAGTTTCCTTTCCCTTTTAATATTCACGTGTAAATTCAAATTTCAGGACAAAATTTTCAATATTTTCCTGCCTTTAACACGTACTCATTTAATAGTAATTTTAAAGTTTTTTTTTTTTTTTCTGTTTTTAATAGTCACGTGAAAATAAATTTTTAATCGTTAGGAAATATTATTCTTTGCGCTGTTTTTAGAATTGAAAACAATCTCTATAATAATAGCCTAAGTCATGTGACTATCATCAACAGCTCCAGGCGGATCCCTTCGCTTTTTATATTCCAGACGGCCATTTTCGTACTTTAATGTTAGCCAGCCACAGGTGTGATAAGTCGCCGGATATTATTCTATAACCATTATTTCGTTTATATTATAATAATCCAAGTCATGTAACTGCCATAAACAACGGGCTGATTCCTTCGCTTTTCATAAGAAAGGTTTCCATTTTGATTAAAGAATCAAAATTATTTTTTCGAATAAAACTACATAAAAGATGCCCTGATCATAAAGAATTCCTGGTACTTTTATGTTAGCCGGGTGAAAATCTCGCCAATAGCTTTTTTTTTTTTTTTAACTCGCCAGTTAGCATTTTATTTTTCGAGTGGTAAATTAAAACGGTGCTACTTGGTTATCCCATCGACCAAAAATCTGTCGCCAAACTATAAGATTAAATGCCAATAATGGTTGATCGTAAATGTCACATTCACTTGACTTTAAGGAAGTTACACATGTTCACGCCATCAAGTGATTTTTATTTCGACGTTTTATTTGTATTTTTATTAATGTTATACTAATTTATTTGTTCTTTTGTTATTTAAAGTAAAAAAAAAAATATATGTCAATTTGTATAATTTGGCTATTTATAAAATTTGGCGAAATTGGTTGACGGGAGAAGTAATAACATTAAAACGTTGCTTTGAAGTGGAAATTAAATCTCATGATTTGTTGCGTTGTCACATACACACCGGATTTGGCGTGATTTTTTTTACGACAATTTGGCGAAAATCTCGTTTTCAAATACCTGTTACATATGTATTTTTAAATTATTTTCTGTTATTTCTAAGATGAAATAACAATAAATAAAAACAATTAATTAATAACTATAGAACAAAACAATTTATAACATTTTTTGTAAATAAAAAGAAAATAAATTCAAGTAAACATTTATTAATAAATAAGCAACAATAGCCGGGTTACCATGTCAGGCAAAATAACGCCATTTTGGCGCCAATTAGGTACCCCGTTGCGTATATGAGACATCTGTGTCTAATATTTTTCTTTTCGTTTCGTTTAAAAAAAAGAATGAATAAAAGCCATTTATTTTAAAGGTTTCAATTTTAAATGAAAATTTTGTATTAAATAAAGTGATAATGAAATACAAATTGAATTCTGAATTAAAGTAACATGATGCATTTCTTAGTATACATTTAAGGGAGGCCAAACTCGTCGCCAAATTAATTTAAAATAACCTTTTCTAAAATATGAAAAAAATATTTGTTATGATTAAAATTTGAGTTGCCATCATTAAAAAAAAAGTATTTAAAATTAGAAAAAAATTAATATTTCGAAAACTAATTCTAATTTTAAAACTCTAATACCAGTTTTGAGATCTGTGGATCAATATGAATTTTTGGTGTTAATTTCATCGCAAAGTATTCCATATTTTAGGTGAAATCGTCATGAAACGTAATCAGTTGTTTAATCAGTTGTTTCATAGAATCGTTACATAAATTCGTTTCAATTTGATTCATTAGGATTTTATATATATAGGGAAGATAAATTTGTTTCAATTCGATTTATTAGGATTTTATATATATAGGATAGATATTGAAATATTAGCATGTGTAACAACTTTTTGAAATATTAATATGTATGAGAAAGAAGGAAGTACTGGGTGCGTTAAACACTGAAAAAGGCGATATTCGAAACGAAAATGAACATAAAAAATATTAGTCTAAAAAATGCAAATTTTTAAAGATTTTAAAACAGCATTCCATCTTGCGAATTTTCTCAACACACATAAATCTGAAAATAATTCTAAATAAAACACGATGTTCAGATGCTTTTAACACTTATTTTTGTTTGATACACAAGCAAAATTTTGTTGCTTTTTTTTCAACCGTCACCCGCTATTTTATAAAAATAACATATTTTAGTATAGTTCAAGTTTTAGAGACGTTTTAATGCCTTATTCAGTAATCTACTCTAAGTGGTGAAAATATCAAAACGTAGATGATAATTTAATTTATAATTAATATTTATAATAATACTTTCCAACTTCCGTAAAATGTGAGTTACCTTAAAGCAGGTTAAACGTATTTCAAACCAGAATGTCTTTAAAAAAATTATTTCAAACAAGTTTATATCAAATTATATCAAACAAGTTAATTTTTGAAGTACACCACTAAGAACAAGATTGAATTGATGAACGACGCCCACTTTCCATATTTAGCTTCTTTCATTCCCGTCAATGCAGGGTCATTTCGGTTTTCGCCTCGATTGAGCTCCTGTTGCTTGCAGCGCCATCTATCGTTTCTGTTTGGTACTGAAACCAATAATCCCTGTAAAAATAAATCCTCACCTTTTACCTAACACTCATGCAAGAACTGTCACCATTTGCCAGATATTGGACTTTAAAGTCAGTAAGTCCGTTTTCGACAACCAGTATTTTTTATGAATTCCGAGGAAGTCTTTCGTATAATTGTACTTAATTTATGCCACGAAAAACCATCTACATATTAGCAGTAATCCTACATTTTAAATGCTCATCAGAAATAAATTAACTTCAAATTTCTGATATACCTGTTGAAATTTAAAGAAAATCATTCTTTTTCACAATAAAAAGATAGATTTTTTAATTGTACGAAAGATTATTTTATATAACATGTATGTTAATAAAATGGAATTTATAAAGACGAATTTAAATATTTAACATATGCTTTGATATAGATGATTCCATAACTTAATAACTTCTTCAATGTCCAACAATTCCAAAAGCACCATTTTGAAGTAAAAATTTTCTTTCCCCAAATCAACTTCTTTCCGGTTATCAGCAGTTCATTCCTGTAGTTCATTTTCTGATCTTACTTCTGTTAAGCAAAAGATTTGGATATAATTTTTAAAATACGAATTAAACAAAGATAAAATTTCGATAAAAGTATTTGTATCAATTTAACCCTTTTTCTACTGACGGTACTTATAAGTACCATTAAAATAACTTGTTATAAAATTCATTTAATAGATCGGTTACTAGTAATACAATCTAGAATGAGTTATAGATGTATTATTTATTCTTATGCCAAAATGATTATTGGTTACACAAAACTAAAATTTCTTTAAAGATGATTTCTTCTGCCTTTGCATCTTTTCACCTTTCTCGGCAATGGGTGGGCGGGCGGGGGATTTTTAAATTCGGAAATATTTCTATATTTCTATTGTAAGAACATTATATTTGTACATTTCCTAATTCTAAAAAATGCTAAGAAAAATATATAAAATAAAAGATTTGAGTAGAGTTATAAATATGCACATAATCCCTATAAATTAAAATTGTGAATTAGTCCTTCTATATCCTCCAATCCTTCTAAAATCCTTCTAAAATTTATTGAGTGATTATGTAAATCTTCTAATGTAGTTTCATAAATTCACGAAAAATGTTTCAAAAGATAAAATTTTCATGAATACATAATCCAGCACATAAAGGGTTAATTTTTAAACTTACATATTTTCTCCTTCAATTATCAGTTTTATTAGTAAGTAAAAGCAGATGAAATTAAAATTACGCAGGATTTATAAAATACTATATTTAAACGTTATTTTTGGCAGTCATACGTTTAACGTTTATGCATATTTTCTGATATACTTATTACTTTCTTGTATCTCTCTATTCTAAAAAAAAGTAACTACCGCTGTCACCGCCGCCGCCGCCGCCGGTTTTGAATTTTTTGTGACCGGAGGTCTTTCTTCGTTAATATTGAGAAAAATAATGCATACAAAAATATGAAAATCAGTGGTTTTATACAGAAATGTTTGATAAACACGCTGATGCAGACAGTTTTCAAATCGAAGAATTATTTTAAGAGATATTTAATGCTAAAGTTGGACAAAATCGTTCCACTAAAAAAGTTTTATAGCAGCAAAAACTATACATGGCAGTGTAATCATTTTTAGATCATTTTATGCGTTAGAATTTGCCGGAGTGCAGATTGCATTAATTTTTTTAATTTGACTCATTTTTTCAGGTTTTATTTCTATTTTAAATTCAAATTTTCAGCATTTCTAGAGATATTTTTTACAGGTTTCAGAAAATTGTACTAATTTAAACTGTTGCCAACTGTACAAAAAGCGCAAGCAATAATGTTTGCTTCAAATTAAAAATTTATTTACACGTGACTATTATAAACAGGAAAAAAACTTTCAAATTAGAATTAAATAATTATGTATAAAAAGCAGGAACTTATTAAAATTACGTCATAAAAAGTATACACGTGAATTTTAAAAGAGAAAGGATATTGTAAAATAATAATTCATTAACATGCGTTAGAAGTCTTAGGAGAAATTACGTCATATTAACGTCACATTATAGTTATTACATAAAATAAACACAAAATAATATTGCAAAAAAGTTTAAATTTAGAAATTACGCTAGACATTTATTTAATATTTTGAGAGAATATTTTCAACTATTTTTGTTGGGAAAGCGCAAATAATATTTCATTGCTAACAAAAGTAGTTTCACGAGATTATTTAAAAGAGAAAGAATAGCTTGGCAAAAATTACGTCAGATTTAAAACGATTAATTTAAAATATCTCATTTAAAAGAACTTTCTTTTCGCTTTGTTAAAAAATACCAGGAGACAAAGACTCTGTTTACTTAATTCCTTTTATATTAGCTTATTTTGAAATGTTGTTACGCGTGTCTACGTCATGAAGTTATTTTTATTTCGACGTTTTATTTGTATTTTTATTAATGTTGTACGTATTTATTTTTTCTGTCGTTATTTAAAATAAAAATTGTGTCAATTTGTATAATTTCGCGAGTGGTTTGGCGATTTATATAATTTGGCGAAATTCGTCGACGGGATAATCAAGTAGTACCGCAGCGGATTTGGCGTTAAAATTCCCCAATCAAAGAGAAATGAATAGAAATTCGTTTATAGGGAGATCGCCACTGTTTTTTAAATTATAATTCAATCTTTCGAAATCTTTTTAAAGCCGATCAAATTAGCGTGCATTTAGAGCCTGCGGTGTCTGGACGGGGGTTGGCGAGCGTAGCTCGTAGGGGGCTGATCCCCCTAGTCGTTATAAGAAGAAAGCATTGGATTCTTGAAAATTTTCGAATTCCGGTTTTCGACGGATTTTAGGGGGATTTAGGGGGCAGTTATCCGAAAAACATGTATCGTTATAAGAAGAAAGCATTGGATTCTTGAAAATTTTCGAATTCCGGTTTTCGACGGATTTTAGGGGGATTTAGGGGGCAGTTATCCGAAAAACACGAAACTCTGTTTCTACGAAATGTCTGTCTGTGAGTCTGTGACTCTGCCTGTTTCTCTTTATGTGATACAAATTTTATGAGTGCTCTATCTCAAAAACTAATGCACGGATTTTAATAAAAACTAGGGGGCTCTGCCCCCTACGAGCTACGCTCGCCAACCCCCGTCCAGACACCGCAGACTCTAAATGCACGCTAATGTGATCGGCTTTAAAAAGATTTCGAAAGATTGAATTATAATTTAAAAAACAGTTGCGATCTCCCTATAAACGGATTTCTATTCATTTTTCTTTGATTGGGGAAATTTTAACGCCAAATCCGCTGTGGTACTACTTGATTATCCCGTCGACTAATTTCGTCAAATTATATAAATCTCCAAACCACTCGCCAAATTATACAAATTGACATTTTTTTTTTTTTTAAATAACGAAAGAACAAATAAATTAGTACAACATTAATAAAAATACAAATAAAACGTCAAAATAAAAATAACTTGATGACGTAGACACGTGTAACAACATTTCAAAATAAGCTAATATAAAAGGAATTAAGTAAACAGAATCTTTGTCTCCCGGTATTTTTTACAAAGCGAAAAGAAAGTTCTTTTAAATGAGGCATTTTAAATTAATCGTTTTTAATCTGACATAATTTTGTCCAAACTATTCTTTCTCTTTTTAATATTCACGTGAAAATACTTGTGTCAGAAATAAAATATTATTTGCGCTTTCCTAAGAACAAGTAATATAAAAATTTTGGTCTTAAAGTCAATTCCTACTTAGGCTATCAAAGGAAAATTGAATATAATCAAGCTAATATTAGTTTTTGTTGCATTAAAATATCTCAATTTGTTGATTTTCTACAAGCAAGTATGTTTACAATGGAACTCTATGGGAATTTGGCGAAATATTACAGAGATCGCAAAGTTGGCGTCACTTTTGGCGACTCATTTTGGCCGTCAAATTTGGCGATATATCGCCAAGTTGGCGACATTTTTGGCGGTATTTGGCGCCAGAACAGGGTCCCCCTATGGTAACCCTTTATTGAAAATACTTTCATTGAACTTCAATAACCAATGGTCGCCATTTTGTTTCCCATGCAAAACTAAAATTAATTAATTAAAATTTAATTAATTAATTAATTAATATTTGAAAAAACTGTATTAACATCAATTGTCATCTAGTACAAGTTTAAAAAAATTTATTTCAACTTGATAGCATGAATAATGAGTACTTTATTAATGATTGAAAATTTGAACAAGATAAATATATAAATATATAAATAAATACAGGGAGAGTGTGAGCTAATAGTAGGAATTGAATGAATGAATGAAAAATAGTTGAAAAGTATCCTCTCAAAATATCAAATAAATGTCTAGCGCAATTTGTAAATTTAAACCGTTTTGCAATATTATTTTGTGTTCATTTTATGTAATAACTGTAATGTGACGTAAATATGACGTAATTTCTCCTATTTAAGACTTCTAATGCATGTTAATAAATTTATTATTTTACAAATTCCTTTCTCTCTTAAAATTCACGTGTAATTATAGTTTTTATGACGTAATTTTTAATAAGTTCCTGCTTTTTGTACATAATTATTTAATTCTTATTCCAAATGTTTTTTTCTGTTTATAATAGCCACGTGTAAATAAATTTTTAATTTATTACACGTATAAATATATATATATATTTTAAGCAAACATTATTGTTTTCGCTGTTTATACAGTTGGCAACAGTTTAAATTAATATCACTTTCTAAAATCTGTAAAAAATATCTCTCGAAATGCTGAAAATTTGAATTTAAAATAGATATAAAACCTCGAAAAATGAGTCAAATTAAAAAAAAATAAATCAATTCTGCACACCGGGAAATTATAACACATAAAATAAACTAAAAATTATTAAATTCCGATGTATAGTTTTTGCTACTATAAAACTTTTTTAGTGGAATGATTTTGTCCAAATTTAGCATTAAATATCTCTTAAAATAATTCTTCGATTTGAAAACTGTCTGCATCAGCGTGTTTATCAAACATTTCTGTATAACACTACCGATTTTCATATTTTTGTATGCATTATTTTTCTTAATATTAACGAAAAAAGATCTCCGGTCACAAAAAATCCAAAACCGGCGTCGGTGGCGGTGACAGAGGTATTTACTTTTTTTTAGAATAGAGAGAAATTATATTCAGTTAGTCCCTGATATACATTGATACTGATTAGTTTTTGGTAAAAACTGACCTAAAGGTGAAGTTGCTATGCTGTATTTTCACAATTTTTGCATTAGTTCTATCTCAAGAACTACGAGAATCACGCATTTTCATCAAATTTTAGATTCAGTTAGTCCTTGATATGATTTGAAGCTGATTTGGTTTTGTTGTAAATCTCTCAAAAGTTGGCGTATTATGCTGCATTTTTTATGATTTCCGTAATAGCTCTATCTCAAGAACTAATGCCCGAATTTTCATCTAACTCCATATTATAGTAGACGTTGGCACAAATTGTTGCTTATTATGTTTTGGTGTAAAAGACTGAACATGTGGCTCTTGTATGCTGCATTTTGGAGGATTTACGCAATTTCAGCGATAATGATAGTTCAAGAAATATACGTTTACAATTCTCATGATGGGCACAAATTGCCCTTTAATGTTGGCACTATGATATCGAATTTTGATGTATTAACATAAATGAGACAGAAGAAATTTTTGGTATTGGCACATCCGACTAGTTTAACAGTAACAATAAGACACACTTGTTGACTTCGGATGATGTAATGGGATATAATTGATAAAATAATTGGATATAATTCAAAAATATGAATTAATCGAGCTAAAACTACGATGAAACTATTTGCGTAATTTTTTGGCAAATAATTTAAATCTTAAGCTTATATATAATCCTCCCCCTCGCTAGAAATTTTAAATTTTATTAGCGAGTAAAGGCAGATCAATGTAAAATAATTTACGAAGAATTTAAACAATAATATATGTAAACGTTATTTTAGTTGTTTTTCTATACTCTGTTTATGCATGTTTTCTGATATACTCATTTTACAGCGACAATAAGACGCACTTGTCAACTAGAGATATTATGAGTTTAGAGAGAATAGGCCGTCGTGATTACGGATATATAAATGATTTAAAATGTGGGGATTTTCGTTCTTCAGTTGGGAAAAAGTTTACTACCTATGATGTCTTTCCATCGTTAAGATCGCATATATTGATGTACCTGAAAAATTATTTTTTTGAGATTTCAGGACCCTGGTAAGTATCATACATTTATTTGAAACATTAAGATAGCATAGGTAAATTTTTCGAAAAAAAATGGTATATAACTTATATTATATTTGATCAAACTTGATAGATTATATACTAGTAGATCGAACCCTCCCTTTAACGGTTGTATGAAATAACGGTTTAAAAATTCAAATTGCTTATTCGTACCACTCTTTTGAAAAGAAATAGTCAACTAATTTAATGATAGGTAAAAGGATACCATAATAAAGCCAATAACACTATTTTATAAAACTGGTGGGAATCAAACAATATGAATAAAAGACACAGCCCGTGAATATCACGGGAGCGAGAATTAAGGAGTTAAAGCTATTTCTTCTGAAAATGTTACAATAACTCAATTAATGGTACAATTACGATAATATTATTAATATGTAAGGTACGTAAAACATATAATTAATGGTGATATTGATTAATTTAGTTTTCTAGAAAAAACATAATTCGTGCTCTAGTAGATACTCATGCAATATTTTTGCATTAAAATAGGAAAATGTCTAATATTGTCCTTGTCAAGAGACTCAAATATCTAATATCATTGTTTCTATGCATTGGAATAAAGAAGATTTCAATAAGAAATGACTTTTTTAAGTAATTAAGCAGCTTCTTACACTGTTAAAAAAATATATATGAATGTATTGAAAAATAGAAAAATATAAAGGGTATTTCGGACTAGATTGAAGCAAAATATATTTCCCCTTTTTCACAGATCTAACTGTGAATTGAACTCGAATATATATTTTATGATCATTTAAGTTGAAAAGTTTTACCGTCATAGTTTTAGTTCCATACTCACACTCATAAAGTACTACCATTTTGAATTCGTTACATGTTTTAAACGATTCATTCACACTTGCGTTTATCTGTTGAAATTCTAGGCAGTTGAATGTCTCTCCTGTTTAAGAGCATTGTTCCATTATGGATTTGAAATTCTCTTTATTATGTCATTTTGTATTATCAAATGGTACAGGCACTCATCTGATTATTTTTATAAATATTTGAGCGGCCAGTTTTATTTACTTATGCGTATCTATTGTATCTATTCTGCAGGTTGTTCCTTATTACCGTTAACCAATAGCTAACTCCTGTCCGTTAATTTTAGAATAAATGTTTAAATTGAAAAGCATCTGAAATGCTCAAGACATATGTAAAAATGTTACAAATTAAAAAATATCGATAGAAAATCTCGTATCTAGTGAAAAAAAAAGCACTGTGAAATCATATAATTCAAAGTATCCCAGATCAATACAAGAATAAGAAACATTTACTGTTTTACTTGCTAGAGCATGCAGAATTTTTTTAGTATTACTTATAGGGCTCAGAGATTGTATAAACATTTAAATTTCCCTGCCTATAAAAAATAACTTCTGTTATTCATAAATAGAATTTCATGAAAAAAAGTAACATTTGAGAAATTTTGCAACAGCAACTGTTGCTGGATGATCAGTTTTAGAGGACTAGTTGCTGTTGCAAAATTTCTGGTGTTGCACAACTATTGAAAAAAATACCACCGCATACAAAAAAGTTCCACGAAAAAGATTCTCTTTTTGTAATGTCTTGATGAATGTGCGAAAAATCAACTTTTTAAGTTAGCGATATTTTAGAATTATTAAACCTGATGTTTTTCTAAAAAGTCCACACATTCAAAACCACTGACAAATTGTTCCACGGTTATTTAGAATGTATTTAAATGACCATGGTTATGTAGATGTAAATATAAAAAAAATATAACTCTGAAAAAGGGAGCCAAATTCTGTAAAATAAATGTCGGCGTATTAATAGTAATTCTACAATTTGGCAAGTTTTTACTGACGAGTCATTTATTTCTATTAATGACATTATTATATCAAAACTTGTTATTTCATATTTGGAGGCCTTAATTTGAGTGTGTTGAGACTTCTAAAAGTGGTGGAGTCCATATAGTGATGGCCAAGGACAAGCGAAAGTGTATCTGTCTCTTTATCAGGCCTTTTAGTCTGTTTATATTGAGGTTTAGGGGACGTGAGTCGTTAGACTGATAATCAAAGACGAGCGGAAGTGTATCTGTGTATCTATTTGTTTATGAAATCTTTAACATGAGTCATTTGTTTACAAAAATAACAATATTAAAAATTATTATAATGACATTGTTATTAATATCTTCATCATTTTATTAAAAAATTAAAATGACAGGGGTACCATTTATTTAAAACTTGCCAAGTTCCAGATTTATTATTATTATTCTATCAGTAATTTTTATTTTTAAACCATTTAAACAATGCTATGGGACTTCTGTATGTAAGTTTGAGTGAATTTTATTTGAACTTAGCATCCACTGGCATATCACTTCTTTTCATGATTTATTTTTTACAGAACGTGGATCCCCTTTTTCATAGTTATGTTTTTGTTAGATAAAATTTTTTTTTTTGTACAGTTGTAATATACTTATATACTTTACTTAACTGTTTTCAATGTGTCTATAAGCGACTATTTTATTCACCAAGCAACATTCAATTTAATTTATATTTCCAACAACAAAATAGTTGGCATACATTTTCGTATATAAATTCTGACCCAGAGATTTTGAAAAACTCCTTTAAATGTTCAGAGCTTAAATGAAATTCCGGTGAGCTCGACTATGGAAAATTAATAGTTTTAAATGGGAATTTCGCCAAATTAGCCAGCTTTCGCCAAGCTGGCTTAATATATGGCACATATTTTTTATCGAATTTGGCGATATTTTGCCAAATTGGTCAAAATTTGGCGCTATTGTGGTAACATTTGTTTTGGTAAATTGATTCTAAATTTTCATTGTTTCTGAAACATCAATAATCATATTGACAATATTTACGTAACTAAAACTTTGAAAACATTTATATATTTTTAAACTTTTGGACTATCAATAAAACAGTACAACCTCGTAAGTCAAAAGATTTTCAAGAGAAAATTGTGCGAAAACAGCTCAAAATGGTTCCTAAAGTGTAACACTCGTCTCCCAGTATTTTTTTTTTTTTTTTATATAACAGCTCACATATTTTTTGACACACAGCATATAAACTTGAAAGTAAGCAGGCAGCAATTATTATATTCGAATTTGCTCACTGAAACTACAGCATAGAATGTATTTGCATTTTGAAAACCCTCCGTATCCAACAGTTTGAAAGTTCATGTCGCTACCAAACGACATCGAAATGAAACTTGATAGTCCATTGCAGCGATTACCTTTATACTCAGCGGCAATCGGTAGAGTATCTTTACACTCTTCGAAAATCAATGGAGTACCTTTATACACAGCGGCAATCGGTAGACTACCTTTATACTCAGCGGCAATCAATAGAGTGCTTATAATACTGACATTGAGAGTCCGAGACACTGCAAGGATGTCCACAGCAAGACTGCGTAGTCCCATGGTAGCCACAAATCCATTATCAATATTTGGGTTGATTTTTGACGGCCAATTATCTACACGAGGGATATAGGCCCGGGGGGAGTGCCCACCGTGGGGGTCTTTCTAAGGGAACCTAATCCGTATTAACGCATGGAAGATCCACGGCTCGAAGAAAACCACGAAAACTCCGAACGATTAGGCCGACGGGCGCGATTGGGATCGAACCCAGCACTTCCCGTCTACCAGCTTCGAGAGCGGAACCTCTCGGCCACTGGTGGAGCCCCATTATCAATATTTATTTGAATCATAGGAATGACTCTCTTTTGTTTACGTTTTTAATTCTGGTATTAGACGAATATCAACTGCGAATTTCTCGAAAGATAAGCGTATTTCGATATATGTATCGCTCAAGATGTTTTTGTTTTTTCACTATGTGACTAAAAGATAAATTTTATGCATCATTATTAAAAAAAATTAACTCTCTGAAATTACCCGAAACTGGCTGATATTCAGGTGAATTTGCTGTATCGTCAGCCCGGATGCGACCTTTGGCGCTTTATTTGTCAAATTAAAATTTCGCCTAATAGACGTAATGTTAAAGATACCCTCAAGTAGGTAATTAATTAATCGATTTTCACAATTTTCCTAAATTTTGTAGTGTAAACGAACTTTGTGCCATGTATGAAGTCTGTAGGTGCAGTAGATATATGAAATATTTTTGATGAGTGAGTCAGTCAGTGATAAAATTATCGATTATCAGACTTATTCAAATATCATTATTTCGGAAACTAATTATGCGTTATTTATAAAAATTTTCGATTCCGTGTAATTAGGGGAGACTTCCTGCGCACTACTTATTACAAGTACGTATGGCAAATACGTAGTATCAGTAGTAAAGTGTCGAAATTTTTCGAAAACAGCTAGAAATGATTCTTATAATATAACGCACCAGTACGTCAGACGTACTTGTCTGATACTCTGCCATGTGTCAAGGTACAAACATAAACTGAAGCTGTCTTTAGCTACACTTTTATGAATTGTATGCGATCGTACACTTAAAAATCTTCCATAAATGTACTGTAAGCCTAATTTGCATACATAAAATTCTTATAATACGTATTGATCATGAAATGTCTATTAGTGTACGTTAAAAAGATAGGTTTTTTTTTTTTTTTTTTTTTTTTTTTTTTTTTTTTTTTAAGAGTTAAAAAGTAATAAAAAAGCTTATATATTACAGAAATTTACCAATGCAAAGCCTTAACTGATCTTCATGCTACTTAAAGAAACTACTTACCGTATTACCCCGCATTAGGCGGCATGCCGTAAAATTAGATGGAGACCAGATTTTTGAATGTTAGTCCCTGGTCTTTCTGGGCCTGCCGTAAAAAGCGAGGGTCTTCGAAAACGGAAAGTAATGAGCTTCATTAGCTGTATTTAGTAGCAACGATTGGTGTTGGGGAGGAGGGGTGCAATATACAATTTGTTCCCACTTTTATAATTATTTAGTTTACCTTTTTTACATATTAAAAAAATAAAAAAGTGTCTCAGGTGTTTCATATCATATCACACAAAGCTCTCTCCTCAGAACCCATCTAATATTTACAATGTAGAACTCATAAATTATTGCAGGAATAGAAATGTTCTTACTATATTTAAAATAAGAAAAATATAATAATTATCTAAATATATAAAGATAGAAATAATTGCCTACCTTATATCAAAAAAGTAATTTTATATGATAATTTAAAAATCTGAAATTTAACTGAAATCGAGGGTTTTATTTAATAAGAAAGAATTAGAAATACAAAATTTACTCCATATTTTATCATTCATTATCACTATATTCGCTTTCTTCGTCTTTTAGACCATAAGTCTCGTCTTTGGTATCAGAATTGATATTTTATCCTTAAAATGAAAAATGTTGTTAAAAAATCCAACATAAATCAGCCACCTGCCCTCCAGCAGCAAAACCTCATATTTTTCGACATGCCGGTAAATACGAGTTTTTCCGGCATGCTGGTATACTTCGATTTTTTCCAGCATGACAGCTAATGCGGGGGAATGCGGTATAAATGTTCTTAATCAAATTTGAATAAGAAAGTTGAAAAATGAATATCTTATTACAGGTACAGTGTCTGTAATATTCCGAGAAGCAGGGTCATATTTATGTAAATAATTTTAGTTTCGCTGATTGTGGTATGTGATTGTAATATTCATTTCACGTTGTAATCGGCTGATCTATGAATGGCAATATATCACACAGATGCACAAATCGACTCGATGTTCCGTTATATGTGCCTATCCTTAACTTATAATAGATCTTCTACTAATATAAAATCCACGTATAGGAAAGTGTAGGTATAAATGCCGGTGCAAACCGTGCAATCTATACAATTAAAACACAATACTGTTCTTTTAGTCGTCTGCAATGAGCTTTCTGCTAAACCGATTTTGTTTATTATTCTTTAAAATGAAATGTACATTTATCGATTTCTCGTTATCGCTATTTTTAAAAATATTCTCATTTTTGTATTTTAATTTTCATTTAAAATGCTTTTTATGAAATTTCTTTAAAATGGTGACATACGGATTAGTTT
This sequence comes from Maratus speciosus, assembly GCA_963932465.1. Classification (NCBI taxonomy): domain Eukaryota; kingdom Metazoa; phylum Arthropoda; class Arachnida; order Araneae; family Salticidae; genus Maratus; species Maratus speciosus. Next base: position 196,553,709 of record OZ010794.1, read on the forward strand.
CATTGTTTCAGATTAAAAAAAAAAAATGAAAATATACTTATACACGTGGCTTTTTGGGTTTATTTTCTCAAATAACAGGTATTTTCGGTAAAGAGATTTATTCAAGTGTACTTTAATTTTCTAAGCGAATAAAAATTCATGTTTATTTCGACACCACGAGAAAATTTTCGAGAAAAGTGTCATTAGGTTTATTTTATCATTATGGATTATAACTTTTTTAGTTTTTTCATTACAATTAAATACAAATAATATTTTCATTTGAATATACTGGGGTAGTACATATATAAACAGGAATGAGAGCGCTCCGACCCAAATGATCTATTTTACCACTAAATTTTAATAGTATTCTTTGCTTTATTAAATCTCAGAAATTCTGTCATTAAATAAGGCAAGTGAATTTTTCTCTAAATTTGATTTTTAATCATTAAATCTCTAATTTTTCTTGTTTTCTGGAATTCAATATCGACTAAAAAAAATATCATCATGTTTTCTACTTGTCGAAATCGCTTGTCATTTTTAAAATATACACTCGTGAAAAAAAAAAAAAAAAGTAATCCCCCCCTACTAACTCTGTAACTAATTATAATAGAAAAAAAAATTACAGCACAAAATGATTGGAAATAAAATCCACTTTTTTATGATAAATAAAAAAATTGCTTAGGGGGCCATATACAAATCAAAATTAGATCAAACTTTGCTTTTGTTAATGGCAACACCCAGTTTTGACAATATATTTTAAATCTTCACTTCAAACAATGCCTAAAAATGAAATTTCAAGTCATTTGGATGATAATTTTTTAAATTGTATATTTTCTAAATTTAGAGATTCTAATGTTAAATTACACTTTCATATTTTTATTAATTGTTCCCGAAATTATAATCCTATTGTGTTATTTTTATTATTTAATTATAGCACTAAAAACCCAAACATAAATAGATCGAATTTGCAAATTTAAAATTTTTACAATATGAATTATGAATAATTTAAAAAATATGAATTGCAACTTACATTTTTTTTATATATATTTATATTTATTATGTCCTGCTTTATGTAAATTCTCAATTTAAAATTTTTCCTCTAAGTAGTTTTCGAATGATGAGTAAAAAAAACGTCAAAATGACGGTTTAAGGGGGCACCTATGATGTCCAGGAAATCATAATTTAAAAAATATATCTATTTGACTGATTTGGAAATGAAACATTTGGCCTCTCAATTGTCGAAAAACATTAAACGGGTCAGAATTTTATATTGGCAGGAAATAATACATTAATATAAGTGACAAAGTCATTCTGTAGCATTTCAACAATCAAGTACCTAACTTCAATTTGGATACAGCCCCTAAAATAGGCTCATTTTAAAATAATTAATTTATCGGAAACTAACCATACGAATTTCATGAAAATTTGAATTGAAGCTAATTGAAGGTTGCAAAATCTATTTATTCTGTCAAAAATGGGTATTCCTATTGAAAAAACAAAGTTTGGGTTCATTTTGATATGCAGATGACCCTTAAGCAAATTTTATATACATAATTTAAAAGTAGACTTTATTTACAATCGTTTGGTACCAGTAACGTTCTTCTACAATAATTTGTTGCAGAGTTAGTTGGGGGTGTTTACTTTTTTTTCCACGACTGTACTTTTCGGCAATAGAATTCTATCAATAATAAAGTCTTCAAATTGTTTGTTTGTATGACGTCTTATAGAAATTAAATGCAGTTCAACATTTCGTCATTTTTGACGAGTACTGTAATATATATTAGTACTAGCAATAATTCAAAGCTATGCTATTTTATCTAAAAAAATATTTTTTATGGTGTTACTGATGTCTAAACATAATATATAAGACTCTGGAGTTGTTTTTTAAATTTTCCAGGGAAGGGGGTTTTCTTGCGAGACCAAAAATTTTTACTTTGATAGCAGCGATAACAGGCTTTACGATAATGTGAGTTTAAAGCACAGCACATATAGAGCATCTCTAAGAAATTATTTGCATAATAAAGTTAGATGTCAAACTTTACTGTCATATATTAATTATATTTCTTATAATTTAACCAAATTTTTAAAAGAAGTTGTTTAAAAGTAAACAAATTACAAGAACATATCGTAATATATAATCACAAGACAGTTCAATATATTCATAATTTGATACTTTTAGAAAAACAAGATTAATTATTTGTTAAATTCTTAGGAATCTCTATAATTACCGCACGTGCCCAAGATTAAAAATACATAAAGAATTCCCTAACAGTTAACCCAAATTTTTATTAAAAAAATCTTTACATGGTTATTATTAAATATGAATATTTGAAACATAAACAGCTACAAAAAATCTCTTTTTTTTCAACGAATATTGAACTAATAATTTGTAACCAATCTAAATAATTATTTTTTTCCCCTTTAGTAACTACGATTACTACGTTGAGTTGATATACGATCAGTTTAGAGCTGAGAAATTCACACTTAAAGCAGAAGGAAAATGGAATGTGAAAGGTCTTCTGGAATTTCTAAGCAAATCGGAGTAAGTAAAATATTTAGAATTGTTACAGCCGTAATTTTCATAACAGACATATTTCTTAGGATGCATGCATATTTTATAATTACATAGAATTATAAATTGTATGCTAATACTGTAGGTTACATTCAGTTCAATACATTGTTTATTTTAATATTTTATAATTGTATGTTTTTTCAAAACATTATTTTCTTTCATAAATATTGTTATTATTTCGTCAGATGTTTCTTAGTATACATTATTTTCATGTACATTTTTTATGGGGTCATGTAACCTTTGAAGCGTCCAAAAATCGAATTTTTTTTAATAGCTTATAATTAAATATGATTCTTTGGGAACATTTAAAAACAAACCCCATACAAAAAATCGCATTAGAAGAGAAGTTATGTCTCAAACTCTTTGAGCTTTTGCTATATGATCAACGGATTTTTCAATCTTTAAAGCCAATTTTCTCAAAAGAGCGATTTTGATCATCGCACGATTTCTGAAAAACGGTTGCCTAGAATTTTACGAAATTTTTGGTGGATGTATTTAACGTACAGAAGTACAAAATGACCTATTATTATGTTTCTCAAGTAAGAAGTTTAGAATTCACGGCTACTTCTGTATAAAAAAAAAATCTCGATACTTCGAATTACTCTAAAAAAAATTTTCTCGGTATCTACAAGTTTTATTTTTTTCATCGTAGGTCATTTTGAAAACACTTTATATCTGTACTCATTAAATAAATTTTGGCTTGTTTCAGCCATTCAAATGGGAAAAATCATGCGCGCAATGCATGCAAGAATAATTCTTTCGTAAAAATTGTATTATCTTTAAAAATAAATTAAAAAGAACTATATATGTGTATATCTTTTCTAACAACTTTGACTGATAAAATAAATTGTTCCTAACATGTGTTTTCAATTTTATAATTAAAAGTTAATTAGTTAAAGAATGACAGCAATTCTTACAGAGGTCACTTTTCCATGTATTTTATTGGTTCAAAGGTTACCTGACCCCTTAAAAACTAACTACAATTTAAAAATTAATTTGTTTTTCGCAAATGTTTTCTAAGTCTTTAAAATTAATGAGGACATGGCGTTTTTTAAAAAGCTGGGCAGAAAATGAGTAGAAAAGGAGATTTGATACCAATGATTGCAACAGTTGTAATACAAAGCGAATGTATTTTAATGCTTGGTTGTATATGTATTTATATATAAATAGCTAAAAATTTTGTATATATGTATATATATATATTTTATTATTGTTTTTTATTTAAATTTTACTTCTGTTTATATATCAAAATATACAATTGGCTTTTTAAATAAATTATATAAAAATCATAATTTATTTGTTTTTAACAAACAGTGAATAGGTTGTCTTAGAATACGTTGCCAAATGTCCTTCTCTGGCACAAAGGCGATTTTCTTTTTTTCTTCAAGGTGGCTATACTGGATAAGTGCAATTAATGATAAACATCACTGCGGTAAATTTCTATAATGTTTAATATGTGTATAGCTTTAAATAATGATAAAATTTAAAAGTTTGTCTGCGGACATCTGTAAACGCTTAAAATAAGGAAGAAATTACTGAAGTACAAAAAAATTGCAGAAACAATTACTGGTACATAAAAAAACGTTAACGAAGTATGTAATGGAGTACTGATTCAAGATAATGGAAACATTTCAATTATTTTTAGAAACATTCGAAGAAAAATGCAATCAGGAACCATTTTTTTTTCAGACATCAGGATTTTTTTCCTAAAAAGATAAAAAACTGCCTCTTTGATGCCGAAATCTAGAAAAAACAAAGTACATTCTTAAAAGTTCCGGAGCTTCCATAAGATTGAAGAAACTTCTTCTTACGTGAAGATTCTGATCAGTTAAAATCAAAACGATTTCTGAATAAATCAGGCGTAACTTGCACTGAATAGGCCAAATTTTAACCTTCATAAGAAATAATGTTTTTCTTTTTGTTCTTTAATGTTATTTTTATAAAATGTAATAACAAGGTTGATTTTCGTTTTTGTTTTAGTTTGCAAGAGTATTTGCAGACATTGAAAGAGCCTCCCCCCGTGTCAAGAGCCAAGAAATGTGATCCTGCTTTCATGAAGGAATATGAAGAATACCTATGTAACATAAGTCATGGTATGACATTAGAAGAATATCGTACTTTGAATGAAAGGTAAGCAGAAACTGTATCTCTATTAAGTAAGATTCAGTTGTAGAAAAAATAATAAGTTAAAGTAAGAAAAAGAATAAATACTAAGAAAAAACAAGTTCAAGGTAACTTGTATTTTTCGCCTGAAATATTATCAGATTAAATAAAACACGTTTGTCGTATTCAAGGAATTTACATCTGCTTTAGATTAATTTAATGTCTATAAAAGGAAAACTTTTCTCCATGTCACATTTTTTAGGTTTAAAACCCTCTGAGGAGTTTCGGCGTATTTTTCTGTCTCCCCAAAACAACTTAAATCTGTTGCAGAAAAAAAAATATTTTAAACAGAATTGTATTTTAAAATGTATTTCAATTGAAAGTGTTTGACGTGTATTTTATAAAGAAACAGGGAAAGAAAATTTTAATTAAGATCATTTTTATAAACAATCAAATAAGTGGAATTTTTGTACATTTAAAATATGAGAGGCGATATTATGGCAGATATTCATAAACAACAGGCGATGGAAAGATTTGCTCGTTCAGTTATTGAAAGTATAATTAAAAAAATTCAGAATGACATAAAAATTAATAGATATTATCTATTATATACCAGATTTGCTAATTTTGTTAGTTTCATTAGAAACTGATCAGTTTATTTTCTGTTGTGTTATTTTTTCCTGGATTCTTATCTTGAATATTGGCCTTCAAGTAAGGATTTTCCGTCACATACTAAAGATCGTGAACGTGATGTAGCTAAAGAAGAAACTAATGTTCACCCAGATGTGGATTCGAAACTAAAGGAGAATTTTGAAGAAGAGAAAAGCTTTCCTGTACAGTAAGGAAAAAAATTAAATATAATATTATTTCCCAAATTGTGAATTTGCATTGAATTTTATAAATATCATTGATATTATTAAACAATTTCAAGGGCCGATGGACCGTGGAAATGGCATTGATCAGCACAATTACAATTTTAAATGATTTCTGTGAAAATCTCTGTTTGGATTATATTAAATATATAGTGTCGGTTCAATTGAATTGACTTGAAACGTGAATTATACTTTAAAGTCTGTTTTCATGGGGATTTGGTGTTTAGCTCTCCTTCGGCCGAAAAAAAAAATGTTTTAAATCAGCCCGGCTCTTCTGTGAAAAGAGTACTAAAGTGATTCAGCACTATTATATTACATACTGATTAATTGATCGTTGATTGGTGATTGAATACAGTATTCACAACGGTAACTAGTAACGCAACACACGAGCACTGATATGAAGATTCCGTGATCAAGTTGTTTCCTATAGGGTTCAAGTAACTGCAGAATCGTTTTTTGGTGGGCTTAGAAAATGTTTTTGTTGCAAATTTTGCATATAGCAATGAGGTATACTGCCTGTTATTAAGATAAATCTATTTTTATAAAGATAATTTCGATCAAATTCTAAAATAATATTAATAAAAATTTTACGATTTTTTTCTTAAGGGATCTCAGGACTCTTAAAGCTTTAAAATTTTCGAAATTTTAATTTTTTTAGATATTAAACTACTATCTTTTCTGAATATTTTGGTATAAATGTTTCCTTGAAATTCCTATTAGAACAGAAGTTATGGCTTTCAGAATTATACACGCTCAATAGCTGAAGCGTCGTTTCGGAAACTTTGAAGTCAATTTTCTCCAAATGACGTTTTTAGGCATAACGCGCACGATATCTCAAAAACTTATGATTTTTTTTCCATGAAATTTTCAAAACATATGTTTCATGTTAGTCTGTATAAACTGAACCTAAAATTTCCTGCTTATTTTTCGGAAATATATTCTTTATAGGTGATTATACTGTTGAAAATTTCTAAATTTTGCATTAACTAAATACAACTTTGTATTAAAAATAGAAAAATGCTTTAAATACAAATTTATTTAGGTTCAGAGTAATTATTATAATGTGACGCATAAGTAGGACCCAAAATTTTCCTTCTACTTACAAAATTTATTTTGTAATCGTGCGCATAATCTGTTATACCGATTTTCCACTCGTCAAATGTCTGACATTTTGGAGCCCACTGTAAAGTCTAATTCTGCATCTTGTAATTTTTTTAATACATGAAATGAAAGAACATACTTATATCTTTCATTCCAATATAAAATTTTGTCTTAAAATCAATTACATTTTAAGATATTATATGTTGAAAATGGTCTTTTTTTTTCGGTTTTTCCAATTTTAAGAGTCCTGAGACCCCTTAAAGATCTTTGAAATAAATAATAAATGACAAAGAACCGTTGACGCATTCATGCTGCTTTTATAGTTATGGGATGTTTGAAAATTAATATTCTGCTAACGGTGTCACAAAATGAAACTATTTCAGTGAACTTGCTTTTAGTGACAGATGAATTATCTGAAAACACTATATAGAACATTCAGTGTGCAACAGTACAGAAACAGTTCGTCCACTGTTAAAAAAAAAAAAAAAAAAAAAAATACGACCAGTTTTCTTGTAGGAATTGGAAAAATAGTTGCCCTTATCGTACCGGAAACGCTTCCGACCAAGCTCGGAATAAAATCTGTAAAATCGGAATAAAATCCGTAAAATACCGTTTTATTGACTATTTCCTTTTATTTACGTATTTTACTACAAGCTGGGTCAGAAATTTTTCCGGTACGATAAGGGCAACTATTTTTCCGATTCCTACAGGGAAACTGGTCGGATTTTTTTTACAGTATGCTGCAACAGGATTTATTCAAAACTTTCAGGAACTATGCCAATTTATAAAAATATTTCCCTAACCATAGAAAATGAATTAATCAAAAACCTCACGAAGAGGTATGTGTCCTTCTTTTGCAGTAAGGTTTCTGAAATAAAAGTATTTCTGCAGTAGAAATTTAAGTTTTCTGAAATGAAGTTGTTTTTAAGGTCTTCTGTGTAAAGCTGCTTTAAGCCAATCAAAAAGTGATCTTATAACATCTCTTTTAACATTATTTATTTCTTCTTCATTTAGGATATTAATCTTCCAAATTCTATCAAAATTTTCATGGACTACTTTTTTATGTTCTTTTTCATTCCTTTCGTTACGTAATATCCTTTATTTATTTTGAAGAAAGTAAAAATAGAACGATTAGATATTTCTTAGAAACAGAAATTGATTAAATGCTAACCTTTAGCTTTGGGGAAGCCTTTTAGAAAATCACGATAAAGTTATTCGAAAATCGAACAAACAATAAGTTACTTTGTATTTTTATGCCCCGTATTAAGAAACACTATTTCCTAAACTGTATTCTGTATGGTACAATAGACTGAATGGTTTTATAATAAAAAACTACTGGTGGATGCAAGCTTACATCAAAAATTAATTTTAAAAAACAATGAACAATGCACTAACTAGCAGCCTTTTCCTTAATAAAATCGTGACTTAGAAAATGCTGAAATCTGTTGTCTTGTTACGGATTTGAAATAACTTTTAGAAGTGATCAGTTCTTTTACATTATTAATAACACCGGATACAACAGCAGATTATCGATTCACAAGTTATATTTTGAAGTTATCTTACGTTAAATTTTGTTGTTTTAAATGAAATATGTTAAATGTTTATACGTTAAATTTTGAATTTTATAAAAGAATCAATTTGTTTGAAGCTTTATTTTCAACAGTGTCAATGGTTTTAGCACAGCTCTAAAAGCCAGATAAGTTGATGTACCATGTTACTTGTAGTTTTATCTTGGATTTTAAATATATGTTTACTTTTTTTCAGGGATGAAAAGGGTAATACGTCTAAAAAGAAATCAAAGGTAAGTAAAAGGATTCATAATATAGTTTTTGCGCAATGAAATAACATATAACTAAATAATATGCAATTAAAGAGATAGTTAAGATTATTAAAACTAGATATGTTTGACTAAAAAGTAAAAAAATTAAAAAAATGAAGTTTTTATTGATTTTACTACTGCTTGGAGTAAAATTCCGTTATATACATAAGGAATTATTACCTTTTTTAACATTTTTTTTTTCTTTCATTTTTGAAAAAAAACTTTGGCATTGCCTTCATTAAGTTATTAATTTCAGTTATTTTTAATAAAACATAATCACATTTAAAAAATAAATTAAAATTTTGGTATAATTGCTTTTATATTTACCTAGCAAACTCGCGGACGTATGCTTATGTCAAACTTGTTGAAAACATTGATACTATATCGGTACTATGTTGTAATTCTGCACATATTCCAAAAATGGTATTGCTAATGAGAAAAAAAGTGCATTATCGTTTAAAACAGAACATCTTCAATCTACACCGTTTCCAGCTACACTCTATTAAAAACAGATAAAATATAGTTTCTTTGTAAAATACACCGACATTTATTGCTACAGCTAATTCCTTAGTACTATTGTTATTTAGATATTTTCGGAGTAATGGTGTTTTTATTTCCGTTCATTACAGCTTTTCAATAATTTCTAATTTTTTTTAGCAAGAATTTAAGATTTTAAATTAACCAAGATGTCATTTGGTTAGATATAGTTTCTAATCCTAATACTATAAAAAATCGTAAAAAAAAGAAATATTTGTACACCCTTAAATAACCCTTAAATACCCAAAAATAACGTAGGCTAAGTTTCATCTAAAAAAGTTAACAAATCATATACACAGGAATAATCTTTGGAATCAGTTCAGTAGATTCGGAGTAATTCTGTACGCAGATAGTTTTCTATTCTTTTCATTTTTTTATTTATTTATTTTTTAATTGCTCTTTTCGAACTTCAGCATTGAGAAATTTAGAGTTTTCAGCCCAAATAAATTGAGAGTAATGAATAGAGTTTTTAGAGCGTTATCTGCTCTTTTTGTCCATTTTTTAAAGTACATCTCCGATGAGAATTTACTTGTTAACGGTAACCTTCGTCAATTTTTTTCTTTTTTTTTCTTTTTATCTTTTTTTTTTCTTTGCTGTAACAATATAAATTTTAGAACTTTTTCCTTTTGAACTTTTTTATGGGGAAGGATACCGTGAGTAAAAAACCTTATTTTAAGTATAGGCTGTGGAAACTTAAAAAAAATATATATCGCGAAAGCTTACAAAAAAATTCAATTGTAATTATCAACGCGTTGGCCAAATAAAATATACTCAAGATGTCCGTTGCATTAACCCTTACAGGGGCAAAGCAATTCCATTTCTAAAGCGTTGAAATTAATGAATGACGCTAGAATTTGAAAATAAATTTATTTCTAAATATGAAAAAGCTATATTTCACATATATGACAAACTGAAAATTTTTTTTTTACTAAAATTCTGGTGCCAATATGTCATCTGGGAATTAAAATTAAGTGGTTTCATAAACATACCACCATCCCTCATGGGATTAAAAAGGCTAGGAGAGTATTTAGTGTATTATTTTGTCTATTGCATGAGGTTTTAACTTGAAAAGTAACATTTGAAACACTTTAATAAAATTTAAAATGTTTTTTTTTTTTTTTTTAATAATTTTTTGTTAATGTAAATATACTACGTGCTATTTTCATTTGTACTGTGAAGGTTTAATGTGACAGTGTAATTTCGCGTATTACTTCATAATTCTTAATAAGTAAATTTCTTTTACAGAAAAAGAAGAAAAAGGGGAGCCGATGGAAGAGATTTTTATCATGCTTGAATTGCTTCAAATGTGTAAGACAGGTTCAATTATTTTCTCGTCATAAAGATATTTTTTTTGTTGTTGTTTATTAAACTTTAATCCTGCTCATGAAGTTATATAAAAAATATAAAAAAAATAAATTTTTAACGTAAAATAGTCTAACTTAACATTGTTTGTTCTTAAAAATCTATTTCAAATTTTGCTTATATGTTTTTCATCTATTCAAAAATAATTCATGCTTCATGAGAACATTAAATCTCAACAAAGATAATACTTTCTTATAAGTTAATTCATTCTTATGAGCTTCTGCATATTTGAAATTTATATTTCCTATTAATGTTATTTTTATGTTATTTTCAATGGATCTTTTTTCATTACATTGAAACTATGCTTTAATTATTTGTGATCGACAATTGTAATTTTACGATATGAATAATACCGAAGATAAATTATTTAGTTGATATATCTGTTAAAATAAATAAATAAAATTCAAAAATTTCGTATCCAATACTGAAGTTTATGATGATAGCAAAATATCCGCAAATTAGATATTTTGTTGAGGAACAGTGATTCATATAAAGTATTACTTCTAATCTCATTGATTGAATGTTTTCTTAAATAATGTTACATTATATTTTAATAATAGTGAAAGTTTTAGTAAACGTCAGAACTAAACTTAATGACCTGCAATGGTACTTTTTAATGCGCAAGTATTACATAAAATTTTAATTACTGATATTTTATTTAATATATTTTGGATTGACTGTATTTATGGTTGCATATCTTTTCAACAAACATTCACTATGAACGAAAAATCTCTGTAGGCTGTTTCCATGAGTACGTGTATGGTAAATCAAATGATACGATTTTGGATACCAGTATTGACTTATATGACATTATATCGGAGATACCTCATTAATTGAAGCAAACTTTCCAAAAATAACAGTGACCAAGAAGCATAGCAGTTATCAGCTATGTGACTTACACTACAAAAACTCATGGAATTAGACAATAATGATACTCGAGTGACCTTCATTATGTTTTCTGTGCGTTATGATTATGAATGTCGAAAAACCTACATGTTATTCAAGTGGAAGTTTGACGAATAAACATTGGAGATATTTTAAACTAACCTATCAATTAGTCAACGGTTGCCGAATTCTATTCATATACATTCCATGTGACTTTTAATAATATTCCATTAACACGTTTACGGCGGTTGTCCACAGGTATTCGATAACACCTATATCCTGATACGGTGGTCGAGAATGTGTCAACACATTCCATTTTCCTAAAAAGGACTCAAAAATTGGGAAATACCTCGGGAAATTAGGAAATACCTGAATAAATGGGGAAAGTACCTCGCATTATAAACAGAATATGCGAAAAAGGACATTTTTTTTAATACTATTCAGCACAGGGCTTGGATACATCTTTAAAAAAATCACAAACAACCGCAGTGAATGTGTTAATTAACAAAATGTCTGCATTCGTTTAAACCAGCGGTTGCTATCTTATGGGTCGCGACCACTGATCGCGGCGGGTGTTTTGGTGGGTCGCGGAACAATCGAAGTTTGTCACAAAAACATCTGTTTAAAAAACAATAATTTCAATAGGAACTAACTTTTCAAGGGAAAATCTTTCCCTTCTGGATATATTAGCATTATATCCAGAAATACTTAAATCAGCTTTGAGGTCCTTGATGGGGTTCAACACGACATACTTGTGTGAACATGCTTTTTCTACTTTGCTGGTTTTGAAAAACAAATACAGAAACAAACTGTGTGTAGAAAGTGACTTAAAAATTAACCAGTTTTAACCCCCATACAGATTCCATCATCAGGAAACACCACAGCCCTAAATCTAACTGATTATAAAGATATGTTTTGTAAATAATTAAACCTATTTTTAGTTATCTTTGTAGTGTGTGTGTTATTTTAATTATTATTCCACTTACACACAATGTGATTACCAATTCTTGTTTTTATTGATAGTGTATCTTTCGTATGAAAATTTGCCTTAATTATAGGATAGGATCATTGAACTATTAAGAAAGAGGAACTGACATAGCCTTAAAAGAGAGAAGCTTCAACTGTAACTGTTTTCGCAGGAGTTCAGTACCACGGTGAGAAAATTCCACAAGTAAATTTAAGTAGAAAAATTCTGTTTATTTAAACGCCTCATTAAAGGAAAATTTCCATTAAAAGTAATGGCAAAAACGGATATACATTTTTACTGTTGGAAGTTTACTTTGGAGGTAGTAGTTCCGCCACATTGTGACAACCTACTATCTGTGTCAGGGAAAAGTTTATAATACTTGGGAAAACTGTCACTAGTAAAGAGAAATAGAAGGCGCTTAAATAAACGAAATCTTCTATTCAAGTTTACTGGTGGAAGTTTTCACTGGCAGTAATCAGAAACTGTGGATTCAAATAAAAAAAACAGCAAACATTTTGTGACAATCTCCTCAGTTACTTCACTCGCAACTGCTAGACAATACAGTATATGTCTCCTCCTATTTATTTATTACTCCATTGATAGGATAACCAAAAGCTTATAGCGTTTCCGTATTGTTATACACCCTTGTATTAGGTGGGTCGCGAAGTTCTTTTTATTTAAATGTAGGTCGCGTAATAATAGATCGGGAACCGCTGGTTTAAAGTAACGCTATCTGAAGCTGTGTTATATTTTACGTAAAATGTTTTCCGATAATGCTCAATTTTCATTCAGTTTTTTTTTTTTTTTTTTTTTCAGATAAAATCTCAAGATGAATCTCAAGTTATTTAAATATGTACTCGAGTTGGACAAATATAGTACCGGATTTGACATTAACTATCAAGAATTAGACATTTTATTACCGAATTTGACATATACATCGTGTTTTCAACATCATCAGTAGCAGCACCACCATCATAGTGTGTCCATTAACATCTCGGGGACGGGTAGGGGAAGGAAGGGCATAAAAGGGGGCTTTCGAAGCACACCTCCAATGCGGTGCCTCCGGTAACGCCTGCTCCAGTCTTTTTTGCAGAGCTTGCGGCTAAGTGTTTCAAGAAGTTATATGAATTCTACGCAGTAACTCAATAAAGATATGTTGAAAAGAAATGCATTTAAATTTTAAAAAGATTGTATTGCTGATAAGAACAAATGAAGCGTTCTAAAAAGAACGTTCAGAAATTTATGTTGAATAATCGAAAAACTGTTTACAAAGGTTATGAGAACTACAAAGCAAAATGTAAAAATGTGAAAAAAAATTCTTAATAAATGTGCTGTTAAAATGTATGTGTTATGTTTTTGAGTATTTGATTTTTGATTTTATTTTCATAGATTTAATGATATTTCATAAACACACAAAAGGCAATTATAAATTGCAAATCATCATTTAATTTTGGGGGAAAAATATGGGTAATTTTTTTCTCTTTCAACAAAATTGGATACTAGCGTTTTTACTATTTGGTTATGGCTGGGGACATGTATTTCCCATTGCGTTATTTTTTATTAAATTTATACCAGTTTCCCAAAACTAATCTCTGACAAACACTTAGATTATTATATTTCCAAGAGAAATCTGAGAGAGTGATTTTTTTTTAAATTGTGGTACGATTGAATACAAATGAGCATGATTTATCGCCTACTATCAACGTTATAAACGTGATGAAAGCTACGTAAGTTCTCACCAACATGTATACAAGCCATTTAACTATGAATAAAAATTATATTTCCTCAAAATGGTAAAGCTTCAACCATAAACGGTTTTGCAGTGGCTCATTACCACGGAACTATTAATAAAGAGGAATTGACATGTCCTTATAATAGTGAAGCTTCAACTGTAACCGCTATCGCAGGCAAGTTTACCGCCGGTGAAATCTTCCACCAGTAGACATACATATATAGAAATTTTCAACTTATTTAATTTAATTTAAACACCGTATAATTGAAAAACTTCAGTCATAAATAACCCTAGAAACATATTTTCACTTTTACTGGTAGGAGTTTACTTTGGCGGTATGTTTCCGCCCTATTGTGACAACCAGAGAAATAAACCGACAGTTTTACAAGGTAGTAGACCAGTAAAAACAAACAGAAAATTTTACGGCATTTTTGAGTAAAAATTTCATGAATAAGAAGATTAAATAATGCGAAATTTTCTATTCAATTGTACTCGTGGGATGTTTTCTTTGCGGTAATCAGAAACTGAAGATCAAATTAAAAAAAAAATAAGCCGCTATCTTGTGAACACCTCCTCAGTTACTTCAGTCGCTACTGGTAGACAGTACACTAAATGTCTCCTTCTCTTTATTCATAACTCCATTCTCATTTCCGCCCGGGCAAACTCTCACCAGGAAATTTGAATATAGATTTTTTTCCATTTTTAAACGCCTTATTGATTCAGCATGTCAGTAATAATTATGGCAAAAAATTGATATTCATCTGTACTGATGTAAGTTTACTTCGGCGTTTCCTGCGTTCAGTGGCATAGACAGGGTGGAGGGAGGGGAGTCCAAATGCTCTGGATAGAATCAATTTTGCAATTTGTTTTCCCCGTCTTAGGTAATCCGACAGTTTTCTGATATTAATCAGGGCGAAGAAAGCTTTACAATATTATTGGTATCCAGAACATTTGGACACTGTTTCCTAGGGGTCGTACTTCTCCGGAAATTTCAATACCAGGAAATTCTTCGGTACCAGTATTTTCTTACAGAAAATCTCTTCTTTAATAGGGTGACATTTCTCGCGTTTAACCCAGATTTATTGTTCTATAAAATAATATTGATATTTGTCCTGAAAATTTCCCTGAAGTTTACGACCCCTGCCTTTCCTATCTGCGACACTGCCTGCGTTTCCGCCATATTGTGACAGCTTAAGCAACCTCCTGTCAGTGTCAGAGTGGTTTAAAATCCTCGGGCCAACTTCCACCAGTAAAAACGAATTAATTTTTACCATAATTGTGAGATAAATTTTACATGAATAAGCCGCTAAAATAAGGTGAAAATTTTCTATACAAAATTTACTGGTGGAAGTTTGCTCCGGCGGTAAACAGAAACTATTTTCCGATGTAAGAAATCAGCCGCCATCATATGACAACCTACTCAGTTACTTCAATTGCAACTGGTAGACTACACTGTATGTCTCCTCCTCTTTTTTCTTAATTGCGATATAAAAGCAATGGAAGACTAATAATTAATACACACTTACAGGACTTCCAAATGGTCCGCCAAATGAATACCAATAAATTTTAACAGAACATTTTATGGTAGGTTTGCGCTAGAATTAACTTTCAATGGTGATTCCGGGAAGGTCTGTAAGAAAATCTAAAAAGAAAGTTTTTCTAAAATAATATTGGTATTCAGTTGGCGGACCATTTGGGAGCCATGCACTTAAAACAAGAAAAAAATCAACATTTTAATGAATTTCACTCAATTTTCCTATAATCATACACAAAATTTAATCTCACAATAACATAAAAATCAATAATTGAAATTTAGATTACTTCAACGCTATTTTTTGCTAATGATATAGCCAGAAACATATTCATTGTAACAGTTGTTGTACATAATTTGAATATATAACATTTAATATCCGTCCTAAATATATAAACGACTTAACTTATAATGAAGATCAATTTTATTAATATTATATTAATTCAGATAAATCTTCGATTATAAATCCAAATTAAATGATGTTTCTTTTCTAATTATTTTAACTTCATGATTTTGTGATATAGACAAATCCTTTTCGTTTAGCAGAAACAAAAAACATCGGTCCACATGAAATCAAGATTTCTCTATATATTAGAGAATTGAATACTTTCGAAGTATGCCTGGTATTTTAATAAATGCCTTTTGCAATGTAGGAAAAAAACGAAGTAGCACACAGTTAATTTTATAAATCATTCTTATTTGCACGAAATTGAATTCTATGAAACTGAATTTGGCGTTTTATGTGAAAAGAAAAAAAAAGTTTATTTATTCTTATTTTAGCTGCTTTGAGTAAATAATTAATCTGTATTTGGAAAATTACATCTATATTGCGATGATCGTATTACACTGGCGTTCAAAATTAAGGACCAATCGCAAAATGCTAATTTTCAAGTAAGCGAATACTCAAAAGGAAATAATATAATTCAAATAATTACTATCCTTACAGCACAGCTAGTCTATAAAGCATCTCATTCATGCCACACATGGTCACAAGTATCACAGTCACTACGGTGAAACAAAAAATAGGAAATTCCACACGCCTCATTATGAGTTTCAAATAATCATTATATGGGACTCTACTGAGACGTCAATATGACTGTGCTTTGTGACGAGTCACCAGGTGACTTTACAATGTAGTTACATTGAGACTCTCGTGTCACTGTCAATTTAGACTCAACTTCAAAGTCATCGTGAACGTTGCATTATGATAAGTCACTAAATAATATCACATTATAGTCACATGGTAACGTTTTACAAAGGAGCAGAATGGTGACGTCACAGCAGTCTCTGTCAACTGAAAGTCATCATGTGACTTTAATTATACATTATTTAGTAACTTATCACAATGCAGCGTTAACGATGACTTTGAAATTGAGTCCGCAGATGCCAGTCACATGAGAGAACCAATGTAACTACATTTTAAAGTCACACAGTGATTCGTCGCAAAGCAACTGTCACAATGAATCGTTGCAAAGCAACAGTCACAGTGACGTCTCAGTGGAGTCACATATAGTGATCATTTGAGACTCATAATGATATGTATGGAATTTCCTATTTTTTGCTACACAGTAGTGACTGTGACACTTGTGACCATGTGTTATATGAATGAGATGATGTATGGACTAGCTGTGCTGTAGAGATAGTAATTTTTCGAATTACATTATTTCCTTTTGAGTGTTCAGCCCCACCAGTGGCTGAGAGGTTCTGCTCTCGAAGCTGGTAGACGGGAGGTGCTGGGTTCGATACCAATCGCGCCCGTCGGCCTAATCGTTCGGAGTTTTCGTGGTTTTCTTCGAGCCATGGATTTCCATGCGTAAATACGGGTTAGGTTCCCTTAGAAAGACCCCCACGGAGGGCACTCTCTCCGGGCCTATATCCCTAGTGTAGATAATTGGCCGTCAAAAATCAACCAACCAACCAACCAACCAACCTTTTGAGTATTCGCGAATTTGAAAACTAGCACTTTGAAATTGTTCCTTAATTTTGGACACCAGTGTACAAGTACTCAACTATATAGAAAAATACAAAGGGGAATTTCGTTTCGTATTTTTATAACTTCTGTTCTGCTGAACGGATTTTGATGGCGTTTGCTCTGTTAGTTAGATAATTTTTTCATTAATTATTTTAATATGTAACATTACGTTCTACGTTTGTAAGATATACATTCATAGGGATAACGTTTTATAATGAAGTGACCCGGCATATGAAAAATTAGTATTTTTATAAACACTCTGGTGAATGGATTTCTAAGGAACTTTCACTCTTAGTTAGATAACATTTCAAGTATGTTTTTTGTATATTCCATACAGTTCTATGCTGCTTTGTTATACAAATATGGGAAGTTCAATGATAAGGTAATAACGTTTTTGAAAGATTAGCCTTTTTTTAATAAATCTACACGAGGGATTTTGATGAGATTTGCATTGTTAGATATTTTTTCAAGGATTGTATTAGTATGTTGTATATCGTTCTTTACAAAATTCTGCTGCAAAGGGTCAGCTAAATGAGTTGGTCCTTAACAGCCCAATTTTTTTCTAACGCAATAGAAACCATAATAGTGTCATGGTTTTAGTATCATTTTCAGCAATGAGGAAGGACATTCTAAGTAAAGAACCACATTGCTATAAAACACAAGATCGCATTCCACGATATATATTTTCTTTGTTTCACAATTCGTTCGGAGAAACCAGCCAGAGTAGCGGTGGACACCTGCTAGTTAAATACTTTATAATTTGATAATGCCAACTTTGTAAATAAATATTTGCGAAACTTGAAATGAGAAAATAGGAGAACCCGGTAAAAATAGTTTTTTGAATAGCAACTGTAAGTTAATAAACTTGAATTGTGAAAAAAAAAATGATGCAATGAATTACAGCTACTGTCTTTTAATGTTTGATTATACACAAGGAAAACCTAAAATTTCAGATTGAAATAATATTTGTTACCGAGCTAAGAGAAAACAGTTCTCATAAACTCTCAACTAGAACCCTAAATAAAAAGCAAATTCATCTTTAAAAAAAATCACCAGACACTTTAAGTGTAAACCCCTTGTTTTCCATATACCTACTCTACTAAAAATATAAACCTACTCTACTAAATCTACCTACCTACTCTACTAAAAATATTTCCATATACCTACTCTAAAAAAAAAAAAAAAAAAAAAAAAAAAAAAAAAAAAAAAAAAAAAAAAACTAAGGGGCTCTGCCACCTACGAGCTTCGCTCGCCAACCCTCATTCAAACTCTAAAAATGCGTCAATTTGGTCTGCTTTAAAAAGATTACGGAAAACTGAATTATAATTAAACAAGAAAGAAAAATCATGTGTTAAACATAGGTTATGAAGCACTTTCCAACACTTACTGAATGCTTTAAAATAACTTCGTTATTTATTTAGGCAAATGAGGTAAATAACTTAACTAAGTAAACATTTTAGAAAACTCATAAAACATTTGAAAAACTGATTTCAGCAGTTACCCTTCATATCCAAATATGTATTCCAATTCTTTTGATGAGTCCTATATTGGATCTGTACGTTGATATCTATACAATGTAAAGGGAAAATTTAGTTTAGCAAGAAAACGCATAACAAATTGAAATTTCTCTGTCAGCAATTTATACTAAAACATAGAAAAATACTTGAATATTAAGTAGAACCCTGTAGTTTACCTTGAACCTTTATTACACGCCACTATTTAGCTAAAATTTAATTCAAACTAAAACACTTTTAAAACTACTGAAATCACATTTCCTGAAATTATCATTCATAGACGGCATGTATCCAATTCTTTCCGTGAAACTATATATTTTTTCTATATTCTAAAACCATTTCTTAGTAAACTAAATGCAGTTCTGCTTACAAATGTATAATTTATTTAAAATCCAACATTAAGTAATTTGCACTCATACCCAGTAACAATTAAATTACAATAGAAGTATAAAATTGAGCTATTAAGGTTATATTTTCAAGTGTTTGTAATAGGAAAACATAAGTGAGGAGTGACCTTTCATTTGTGATAAATCTGCTTTAACCCTTTATCTACTGCATTATGATCTACTGCACTTTTTTTCATATAATTTTTTTTTCTCAGTTAATGCAACGAAAATTAAAGGATAAACATAAAAAAATACTCACCCGTGAGAAATATAATTTTTAGAGGTAATTAATTAAAGTAGTACTTTAAAGTACGGTCAGTACACTATGACTAAAATATCGTTACAGAAAACCCCCAATGCATTTAAAATGGCACCAGAATTGTAGTAAAATATTTTCGATTTATTAAGTATGTGAAATATAGCCTTTTTCTTATTACCCGACTGCCAAGAAAGGTTATATGTTTCACGCGTATATGGGTATGTGGATTTCTTTATACTCTCGAAATATCCCAACGGCTGGATGGATTTTAATGAATGAGGTCTCTATTCGTCTTAACCGTCCGATGGTTATAGGTGAGGTTTTGTTTTTATAAATTCAAAATGGCAGCCGTAAAATACAAAATGGTGGTAGAGATGAAAATAAATTTACGCACCCTATTGAGTGGCATATCATTGGATAGGTCTTTCAAAATGAAGACGATGTTTCCCAGACTATTTTACTATCAGAAGCTCCGCTTAAATATTACACAACCAGGAAGTTATGAATGTAGGATCTCCAGGTTTACTGCAACTCTAACCTTCATATAAATCTATAGGAATCATGAAAACAGTGTTTATAGATAGGAACTGACAATTAAATACAACTTAAAAGTCATCGATACAAGCAAATAAAAAAATAGGTAAGTAATATAAAAAATAGTTTCGCATTTATGAGAAATAGTTAATTAGTTCGGTTTTTACGCAGTCGGGTTTTTTTGACTTTATAAATTTAATTTTTACTTGTTCATGAACTAACAGACCTGCCCGAGGTTGCCCGTGGTCTGTAAATAATAACCTTAAACAAAACTGAAGTTTGTATGATTTTATATCTTTTGAAATTCTTTTAAATTAACCTAATTTTGGAAGCACCCATTGCCCTCAGCAGCGTCTAGCAACAAACGTCTTTCTGAACAAACCTGAAATCTGGGTCCACACTACCTAAGGCAACATGTACTGGGAGTGCTCCGCATGTGCCGGAGACAATTGAAAACCAAATTGAGTGAGCCAAATCTCGTAGTAATCAAGCCCATGGCATCGAAAAACTAGTATGTTGTGGCCATCACAAAACTTTCTTCTATGTAAATCACGTCAATTAAATCATTTAAATAGTACAAGAAATTACATGAATTTAGCACCAATTCATATCAAAGTATATCTGAATTTGAATTTTGATGAAAATTCTTGCATTAGTTCTTGAGATAGAGCTACAGCGGGAATTCTGAAAAATGTAGCATAGCAGCGCCCCCTGTTGAGCGATTTACACTAAAAATAAACAGCACTAAATGATATCAAGGTATACCTGAATCTGAAGTTTGTTGAAAATCTAAGCGTTAGTTCTTGAGATAAAGCTATTGCGGAAATCGCAAAAAATACAGCATAGCAGCGCCACGTGTTGAGCGATTTACACCAAAAAATAAACAGCACAAATTTTATTTTGATAAAGATTTGAAAATTTAAACAAATTGTTTCTTTGGTAATTTTAATGTTTTTAACAGATAGCTAATTTTGAAAAAAAAAAAATGTGATAGATCGATCATTCAGTTGTCTTCAATATTCTCATTTATTGCAATAGGAAAGAAAGGTGCAAGAAAAATTGAAGTCTGCGGGGCATTGCATTTTGATTCAGTAAAATTCTTTTGGTATACCCTCGTTATAGCGGTCCCCAAGTTTTAATTGCGATGTATCGCCGAAGTATATTAACGTTATAGATGTAAATGATTTTACAACATGCATAATTATGACTATGTGTGACATGCATACGTGTTTACAGCTGTACAAGTATGTCATAGTGTGACTTCACAACATTGCCACTAGTCACATATTCGTCACAGCGTTAATGACAAAATCGTCACAAATCACACAATTTTCACAAAATTGTCACAATGTGACTTCAAAGCAGTGTCGCTGCCGTCACAGAATCATCACAGTGTTAAGGACAATTTCGTCACAAATGACACATATTTCACAAATTGATCTCAATGTGACTTTAAAGCATTGTCACATTAGTCACAAATTCGTCACAAAGTTAATACCAAAATAGTCACAAATGACACACTCTTCACAAATTTGTCACAACGTGACTTCACAAAGTCGTCACAATGTGACGTCACAGAAGAGCTCTAAAACGGCCATAACGACCTCACATTCTAGTCACAATGACTTCACATCGACGTAACGTGACGTCACATCGACGGTCACAATGTCACAGCGTGACTTCACAACGACGTCGACGTGACGTCACCATGCCTTACGGGATGTTAGAAAATGTTGGTAGCTGAAAACTAAGATAAAATTTCATAATACAGAAAGAAGCTGAATCGTAGTGTAAGTTGAATGAGACAAATCCCGTTGAAATTAGGTCCTTAGAATTAGAGGAAAGAATGCGCCAATAAGGGGTTGAACATGGTCTTTCCCTATGTAAATTTAAAAAATTACTTTTAACATTAACACGATAGTTAATAAATTGATGAAATCCATTTTAAAGTTACCTTTTAAATTTACGCGATTTTTAATTTACGGCTGTAGTGAATAAACGTAAGTTGATGCTGAAAAAGGAGATTAATGCTCGAAAAAAAATTGTAGCTGAGGTTTAAAGAAAGACCGGGCCCTGGATTCCAGGGTCTTAACTGGAATGTAGTAGGGTATAAGAAAATTTTTTAGCAGTTTTAAATTTGCTGGAGGACGCTGAAACTATTTTAAAGAAAAATGTAATAGAATCTGATAGATTTTAAATAATCTGCAGCAAAAAGCCCAAGAAGGAGATTAATATTCAAAATTGCTAGTAGTTGAATTTTTAGAATTTATGTTGTCATTCAAGTAGTAGCAGGAGTACTAAAGAAGCTGTTTAAAAAAAAAAAAAAAAAGCTATTGAATCGGACCGTTTTAAAGAAACCTATAACAAAGGGCCCGAGGAGTTCCGACTGATAGTAAAGAGCAGGACCCTAACATGAAAACTTGTTAAAAGGTGTAAGTTCTAGTACTTAAGATCTTCAATTAGTCAAAATTAAGCATAGTGTATGAATTAATCATTAGAACATAATTTGAAAGAAATGCACAAAAAATTGGGGAAATGCTTAAAAAAGTGCTTTATGGCCCCAACAAAAATATGTGAGTGTTGGTCTAGGGAGAAGAGTTCAAGACTGAACTAAATTACGCACTGCGAAGGTGAGAAAATTAGGGTGTGAAAAACGCATGGCACACAAAAAATTCAAGGTTCCCCGGACCAGGCCCTACGTGACCCTAGACGGGCAATGGTCTTAACTGGTATGTATAAACGGGAGAATAACTAAATAGAGAAAGTACCACGAAAATGAAGATCGGATGAAAAGGAAGCAATTTATTAACAATTTAGTGCACTAAAACTTCAATGGGCCCTGTATCGGTCCCCTTGCAAGGGTGCCAGTGTCTTAAATGAAATGTAGAAATGGTGTAGAAACTAAAAGGAGAATTTACCCCAAAAACGAAGAAGATAAGATAGAAAAGAGGCATGTTATTAACAATTTAGTGTACTAAAACTTCAAGGGGCCCTGTACAGGGCCAGGGTCTTAACTGAAATGTAGAAATGGGGCAGAAACTGAAAAGAAAATTCACCCTAAAAACCAAGAAGATCGGATAGAAAAGAGGAATGTTATTAACGTTTTAGTACATACAAACATAAAAGGCCCAGGGTCCCCGGCCCTTAAACATGAAAAATCCGAGCCTCAGGTGCATCAGGACTTGTCTTAGACTAATCATACCTGAATTTTCAGACTTCTACGTGTGATAGTTTTCGCTAGCCATCACACACACACAGACAGACACACACCGACAAATTTGTTCTTTTATTAGTATAGATAATTATTTTGGCAAATTCCGGTGACAATCATTTATTTCAGGCAATTTTAGCATTCAAAATGATTTGCCCCTGAAAGGATTATAAAAACCATTTTTTTTAGGTTTCGATCTTGTTAGCAGTCCTTTCGTTATGCGACGTCTATATTCCAGGGACAATATGGTTTTTCGCATCTCCACACATGCAATATATGAATTTACATATGCGATTTCTAGCATAGCAAAAAAGAACCGGTGCTACAACTTTTTCGATTTCCTATAAAAAATAACAATGAAACAGAAGGGAAAAACTAGGAAAATTATTACTGCACTACATTTTAGTAATTACATTTTAAGGTAGATGAATACGATGCATAACTGCACAGACGAAACGTAAATAATAGGTATTTGTCCAACACCCAGTGTACTGACGGTACTTATAAGTACCAACGAGTAATTCAACTGTTAAATCAAATACATACACCATTCGCCTAAAATATCTGGTCAGATTGCATTCTAAGATCATAATAAACACATAAAAAAATCCAACACTTATTTATATCTTTTACTATATTTTCAGCAATAAAAAGACGAGCGTGACAATCTGTACAAAATTTTGGCACAAAACCCATCGTCTGTCTCAAAGATAGCCTCCTTCCTCGCTGCAATAACAAACCTAGAACTGGTGCTGCCATATATCCGGATAAAGTGGAGTTAAAAGAGTGTTTTGCAAAGTACCATTAGAATATTAGTAATATTCACTATAGTATGAAAGTTTAAAGTGAGTGGTACTTATAAGTACCGTTAGTAGATAAAGGGTTAAGGGGACAAGGGACCTTCAAATTCATTTTTTTCGCAATTGCATCTTAAATACTATTGAGTGACACACTATATGAATTATGGAATATATTTATCACACAAGAAATTAAAAAAAATAATTTTGGAGTAAAATAAGGAATTTTCCTGAATATTTTAACAGTTATCAAAAAGTTTATAACTTTCCCAACAAATCTATATCAATTAAAATCCGCAATATATATATATATATATATATATTTTTTGCCCGTTTGGTTTACAAATAAAAATAAAACTGCGCATAGTTTTTAAAAATAATTATAATTGAAAAAAATTAAAGGCCCTTTCGCGTGCGTCATGAAATTACTTATTTTTACTTTACTTTCACCCACAATATTTAATTAAAATTTTCCTTATATAACATACTTGAAAATAAGCAAGTTTATATTTTCTAATAAATTCGTTTATTAATTATGGTTTCAGTATATCATTTCATCAGTTTATAAACAGAATTACTCAACGCTGGAAAGGATTAATAGCCCAGTGGTTAGCCAGTTGAATTCGGAATTAATTAGGGAAAAGCTGGAAATTGTTTTAAACCTTATGTCAATGACCAAAATTTATCATTGTGTCCAATGACCGGGGTACCCGGGTACCTGCTGCGATTTTAACATTCGCGATCCACAAAACAACCCTATTTCATACAGTGTAACTGCTCTGACTTTAGAGAACAGGAATTTGACGCATATTTATAAATATTAATTACTTCAGGTGTCAACAACTCAAAGAAAGAGATCATATTAATAATGTGGAAAACAAACTTATATCCGTCTTATCGAGCAAATATCAGTGTAGACCGATTCTAGAATATTCTTAGAATTATTCGTTTTGACAGTCAGAACACATGAGGACCGAGAGGATTCAGTTTTATAAGGAAACTACACTCATGTCCAAAATTAAGGTCACAAATATAAAATCTGTGAAAACTGATGAACTATTAACTGTGTTGACACGGAATTTGGCACAGAGGTATATTACAACGGTAGAAATAATATAACAGCATAACAACATGGAAAATATTTTAATTGTGAATTAAGAAACAGGGTATATCAAAAATAGTTAAATCATGAATCAGAGATAAAGCATTTATCTCGGGAAAAGTCTGTCTAATATGGAGTATGACACCTGTGCACTGCTATGCAAGCCTCACAACAAGCTCGCATACTGTTTATGAGGGTGCTAATAAATGCTTGTGGCAACAAAGCCCATTATTCTAAAAGCGCATCTTTTAACTTCTGGCGGGTTCTGGCAGGGGGTTTACGCTGTGCAATGGCTCTTCCTAGACCATCCCAAACATGTTCGATAGGATTGAGGTCCGGGGACATCGAGGGCCAGTTCATACTGCGAATATCCTCTTATTCCAGAAAATCATCAACAACGTGAGTTCTGTGTGGCTTCGCATTATTGTCAATAAACATGATGTACGGGCCTACAGCACCCCGGAAGAACCTCACATAGGCTTCAAGGACTTCATCCCTATAAGCGTTACTATAGGGATGAAGTCCCTATAGGTGCAAGCATCCCTATAGGTGCGTTAAAAGTACCCTCATCGAAGACGTGCAGTGGTGTACGACTGCTCAACTTTATGCCGTCCCAGACAAGATTCCTTTGCCACCAAATCTGTCGATTTCTTTTTCGTAGGAGGGATGATAACGAGCTTCTCGCTCTCTTCAGATGAAAAGTTTGACGAAAATCACTCTGTGTGGTGAATAACTCCTCATCACTGAAAAATACACGGCCTCATTCTTATTTTTGTTTCCAAGGCTAATGTCTTCGGCTCCACAACAACCTGGCTCTCCTGTTGGATGCAGCGAAAGGGACACACACGTCTGGACGCCGGGCGTTAGGCATGAGGTCCTTTAAACCTATGTGAGTTTGTTCTGTGGTGTTCTAGGCCCGGGCGTCGTGTTTATGGATGATAATGCGAAGCCAAACAGAACTCACATTGTTAATGATTTTCTTAAAGAAGAGGATGTTCGCTGAATGAATTGGCCCTCGAGGTCTCCGGGTCTCAATCCTGGTTTAGGAAGACCTATTGCACAGCTTAACCCCCCTCCTAGGAGCCGCCAGTAGTTAAAAACCGCGCTTTTGGAAGAATAGACTTTGTTGCCACAAACATTTATTGACATCATCATAATCAGTATGAGAGCTCGTTGTGAGGCTTCTATTGCAGTGCACGGTGTTCCCACTCCATATTAAACAGATTTTTCCCGAGAAAAATGTTTTATCTCTGATTCATGTTTAACACTTTTTGATATACCCAGTTTTTTAATTCACATTTAAAATCTTTTCCATATCATAAAAATTCGACAGAGTTTCTCGCCAAGCAATAGAAATAACAGTGCAATGAACCGCAAATGAAAGAAATTTCCGCCAATTAATGCCAAACGATATTTCAAAAATTTTTTAGTACTCTTTCAAGTTTGTATTTTCCGGACTGACCAAAGCGGGATTTTGACCCCTCTATATCTCCGGTTCTATTTATGATAGAAACAAAATTATTGATTCTATGGGATGGGGCGTGCCACGTGACTCAGAAAACGAAAATAAAGTGGAATCCGGCCAATAGATTTTTAGTAAATGCGATTTTTAAAATGCTGTTTTTTGCACTTTTGAAATTCTTGTTCTGACCAAATCTGTTGACAGGGCTACAGCAATGTGTAATTATCGGATTTTTATGCGGTTTACGTCATTAAAATTGTTTTTATGAGTAGTTCAAAACCTTTGAAAGTTTCATGTAAAAATATTAATTAGTTTTCGATTTATACCAGTTTAAAATCTCTTTATTTTTGCAGCGTTGCGTGCCTAATATGTGAGGCATTCTCACAATCTTTTGACTATTAAGTCCCGGAATAATAATTTTTATTTTAGTAAAAGAATTATCCTAATAACCGCTAGCTTCTTATCATTGCAGAGTGGCATGCGTAATATGTGAGGACAAAATAATTTCCGTGAACACGCAACTGGAACCGAACTTAAGGATTCCATTAGAAAAAACCCGAAAACTTACACGAACCAAATCTGAGACCCGACAAAAATATTCCAAGAAACCATAACCCAATCCGAGCATGACAAAATAATTTCCGTGGACACGTAACTAGACCCGAACCTATTTTTTTTTTGAAAAACAAACGAAATATGACCCGAACCTAATATGATAACCGACGAAAATAATCTAAAGAACCATAACCCGATACAAGAAACACAAAATATTTTCCTTCGACGCAACACGACCCGAAGCTAAATATTCCATTAGAAAAAACCCGAAATCTGACACGAACCAATTCTAAACTCAATAAAAATATTCCAACGAACCCTAACCCGAACCGAGCATTACAAAATAATTTCCTTGGACATGCAACCCGAACCGAACCTATAAATTTTATTAAAAAACTTGAAATCTGTCCCGAACCAAATCTGAATCCGACAAAAATATCCCCAAAAAACATAACCCGATACGAAAAAGAAAAAAATATTTCCGTGGATGCAACAAGAGCCCAACATAAAAATTCCATTAAAAAAATCTGAAATCTGACACGAATTAAATCTGAACCCGACAAAAACATTCCCAAGAACCATAATCCGATCCGAGCAAGACAAAATAATTTTCGTAAACTCGCAACTTGAATCGAACATATTTTTTTTTTTTTTTTTTTTTTTTTTTTTTTTTTTTTTAAAGAAAAAAACGAAATATGACCCGAACCAAATTTGATAACCGACAAAAATATTCTAAAGAACCATAACCCGATCCGAGCAAGACAAAATAGTTTCATTGGACACGCAACCCGAACTGAACCTAAAAACACCGTTTAAAAAAAAACCATGAAATATCACCCGAACCAAATCTGAATCCGACAAAAATATCCCCAAAAACCATAATCCGGTACGAGCAAGACAAAATAATTTCCGTGGACGCAACACGACCAGAGCATAAACATTCCATTTAAAAAAACCAGAAATCTTACACGAGCGAAATCTGAACCCGACAAATAAACTATTCCAAAGAACCATATCCGATCTGAGCAAGGTAATATAACTTATGTGGACACGCAACCCGATCCGAACGTAAAAAATTAGTTTGAAATAAATACGAAATATGACTCGAACAAAATATTATAATCGACAAAAATATTCTAAAGAACCATAATCCGATCCGAGCAAAACAAAATATTTTCCGTGGACACGCAACCCGACTCGAACCTAAAAATTCCACTAGAAAACCCAAGAAATCTAACCGAACCGAACGAAATCTGAATCCGACAAAAATATTCCAAAGAATCATAATCGGATCCGAGCAAGACAAAATTATTACCGTTGTCATGCAACCCGATCCGAACCTGAAAGTTCTACTTGAAGTTAACCCGAAACCCGAGCAGTACCCGAAATAAAAATACATCGGCCCGTACCCCGATCCGAGCAAGTCAAATTACTTTCCGTGTACACCCAATACGACCAGGATCTGAAAATTCCATTTAAAGTCAACCTGAACCCTACCCCGAACCCGATATGGAAGGGACAAAAATATTTCAAAGAGCCGTAACCCGATGCGAGCAAGACAAATTTATCTCTGTCGACATGCAACCGAATTCATTTGAAGTCAACCCGAAAAACGACCATAACCCGGTTTCGGATCTAGTTCAATTATAACTTTCTGGCTTGGATCGGGTTGCCTGTGGACGGAAATTATTTTGTCTTGCTCGGATCGGGTTATAGTTCTTTGGAATATTTATCTCGGGTTAAGATTTGGTTCGGGGTCTGGTTTCAAGTTAACTTCAAATGGAATTTTTAGATTCTGGTCGTGTTGCGTGATCATGGAAATTAATTTGTTTTGCTCGGATCCGGTTATGGATCTTTGGAATATTTTTGTCGTGTTTAAATATCGGGTTTCTTTCAAATGAAATTTTCAGATTCGGATCGGTTTGCGTGTCAACGAAAATTATTTTGTCTTGCTAGAGTCGGGATATGGTTCAATGGAATAGTTTTGTCGAGTTAAGATTTGGTTCGGGTCAGATTTCGGGTTTTTTCAAATGGAATATTTAGGTTC
The DNA here is from genome assembly GCA_963932465.1 of Maratus speciosus. NCBI lineage: Eukaryota > Metazoa > Arthropoda > Arachnida > Araneae > Salticidae > Maratus > Maratus speciosus. The sequence goes on from OZ010794.1 coordinate 196,583,008, forward strand.
GAGTCAGATTTCGGGTTTTTTTTTCAAATGGAATTTTTAGGTTCGGATCAGGTAACATGTCCACGTAAATTATTTTCTCTGTTGGGATCCGGTTATGGTTCTTTGGAGTTTTTTGTCGCGTTCAGATTTGGTTCGGATCAGATTTCGTTTTTTTTTTCAAAGAGAATTTATAGGTTCGGGTCGGGTATCATGCCCACGGAAATTATTTTGTGTTGCTCGGATCCGATTATGGTTCTTTGGAATATTTTTGTTGGGTTCAGATTTGGTTCGGGTAAGATTTCTGGTTTTCGTCAAAGGGAATTTTTAGGTTTTTGTTGGATTGCGTGTGCCGGAAATTATTTTGTCTTGATCGGATCGATCGGGTTACTGTTATTTTCAATATTTTTGCCTGCTATCAGATTTTCTTCTGGTCAAATTTCGGGTGTTTTCAAATGGATTTTCAGTTCGGGTCGGATTGCGTGCAGACTGAAATTATTTTGGCTTGCTCAGATCGGCGTACAGTCTGTTGTAATTTATTTTTTGGGTTCGGTTCGTGTTATGGGTTTATAAGTTTTAAAATATTACTCTAATTTGGAAATAAGTGGTTACTTGTCAATTAGCCTAACCGCTGTCTCGGCTCTATGGAATAAGCCTGAAAAATATTAGGCTAGTTGGAAATTGAGAGATGACTCTCCAATTAACCTACGAATTGTATATCTCACATTGCATTTAAAACTTAAAGCTGGTTAGAACTCACGCGATTACTCGTTAAATATAAAAAAAGGCAAAAGTTCGCTAAAAACGTAAAATAAAAATAATTTATTCTAAATTTTCGAAATGTTGGCCCACTTTATTAAAATGCTTCTAGATTTCAGGCCACACCCTTTTAAAATTCCAATACTAGGGGTATTTTTGTACACAAATTTTAGATAACAATTAAATGAACTTTTATTTTGCAGGAAATCGGAATGATTTTTGACGAAGGTACTTCGCACAATAATCATCACCGAATGTCCTGCTGTTATTTCAGAAGAAACTGGATTATAGAAACGGACCTCGATTATGGAAAGATTCTAGGTGAACACTGACTACGGAGAAACCACAGAACAGGCTCAGAAAGATATTATAAGTATTTTAGTGAATCACAGAGTACTTATAGTCGTGAAAACAATTCGACAGAACTTAAGGATTACTGAATTTTTGACAGTTTTATTGGAACTTTTCCTTTACTTTTCATTTAAAAAGATTGATAAGGGGATTTATTAAACTAATTGATTCTGTTACTTTGGACTTGGTGATTAAAGAATGTTATCAATATGCCATAAATAGCTTTTAGTTAATTTTTTATCAGATAATAGACCTACTTAAAAATGTACAAGTATGACTTAAATTAGGGAAAATCATTTCATAACGATGAAATATCGAATTCTGAATATTTTATTGAAATGAATTATAATTTATCATATGAATGATCCGAAATATATGAGAAAATACTTGAAAAGCATATGACTTAGTATGTCCTGCTTATCACGTAAAAAAAAATTATGAATTTAGAAAGTACATGCATTGAAAATTGAGAAAATCCAACAAGTGTTAGAGCTTATGAAAACATTTTCTAAAAAAGAGACCCTTAATCAGATAATCTGAGTTTCTGCCGCGCTTATCGGAGCGACATTGGATTTCAAAATTATATGAAAAGTAATTTTATTTAAAAATTATTTCAAGCACGCCCGGTGATAAAACAAATGTTCATTATTCAATCTGTTTTTAAGTCTTTACATATTTTGTGTAAAATGATGCGAACTTTGAAAACTAATGGCAGTTTTTCAAAAGTTATTAAAATAAAACCCTTACTGAGTTAATTTATGAATCACCCTATAGCTTATAGAACAAGAGCTAAAATATTGCTGGTTAGTTCGACACGTTTTATCATTTCTAAAGAAAAATGATTTCTTCTGAGATTTGTAAGGATCGATAAAATGTATTTGAATTGTTTTTAAATAGTCCAACATTATGTCTTACTAGATATATTACACTTTTGAAAAGTTTATAGCCTCACTATTAAATTATTTTTTATTTCCATCATCTTTCGTTTATCTTTTCTTTTCTGAATTAAAATGGAATATATATAATGCAAATGAAATAGCTTACAAAAAGAAGTGATATCTAATCAAAAACAACTCGTTGTAAATGATGCCGCCAAACCACAAACCTAAAACGTCAGTCATAAAAAGAAGTGATATCACATAAAAAGAGGCGATATAGAAGTGCATACTCCGAGTGCCGTGTAAAAATCTATCACTACTCATAATGTTTCCAAAGGACTCGGAGTGAGGTACAGTATGTGAAAACTGCTTGGCGACCTGCAGGCGTATATTTAATTTATGCAGTACCTATACCAATTTCGAAAATTTTTGAAAGAAGAAAAATTTAATTTTAATTTCTCATCATATCACTCTTATAAATATTTGTAGGAGGAAGATCTGTAATAAATCAGAAAGATTTGTAAGACAAGCAGGAGATGGTATGTAATTGTGGTAATCATCAGCTATTACAATTAAACTTTTCATTATTTTAAACATAATTTTTAATTACATAAATACGTTTAATAATACACTGTATTAAAATTAAAGGGAAATGCTGCTATATTCTTTCTCCCATTGTACTATACCTCTGTACCAAATTTCGTGGCAACACCTTGAATAGTTCATCAGTGTTCACATATTTTATGTTTGTGACCTCGAATTTGGACATGAGTGTAAATATGGAGTGGATATAAAGGATAAATATTTATGCGATATACAACACAGCGTACATATGCATACAACCGCATAGCCATATGCATTATTTTTCAATATTATGGATATAGCAGTACTTGCTACTTATATTATACATACTGCAAATAATGATATGGTTATAAATAAAACAGACAATCGCCTCCTGTTATTGCGGGAATTAAGTAAGATCTTGAAGCTTCCAGCATTTGAAAATCAATCGCAATGTGTATAGGCTATGAGACATTTTTTGACCAAATCTGGAATTGAAAGAATACTGAAAAAAATCTTTGCCCGTATTTGAAGCTGTCACATGTTCAGAACACAGTCCAAAGAGCATAAAGCGAGTTCAAACAAGAATGATAAAAGCAGTTGGTGTCAGATCTGCTTATTAGAGTCTCAAAAACGGCGCAGAAAAACAAGAAAAACGTGTAGAATGCAGTATGTGATGTACATTCGTACACATTTCAATCGTACAGCTTGTCCACAAAATTTCACGTAAATGAAATATTTTTTTACCTTAAGAAATATCTTTAACTCTTATTTTCAAATTAATTTCAAGTTTTATTGATCTAAATCTAAATAATCATCAATTTCTGTATTTTTCCACCGAAAATTCGCATGGGTACCCGGGTACCCTGGTCATTGATGTTAGGTATAAAAATGTTTAATGCTTCAAATAGTAATTAAAAAAATTCCAAATTTTAAATAAAGTACATTAAGGCCGTAATTCTATTTCAAAATTTTGCCATAATTACTATTCAGCAGTTTGAAGCCAGGAGAGACCAAATTATCGGTCCACCGTGGTTCCATTTTTATATACATGTATTTTTGTTAATTTTGACTTATGGTGAAGGGATTAAAACAATTTCTAGCTTTTCCCGACTTAATTTTGACTTCGGCGTTTTCTTCATCTTCTACCACTGGGCTCGTAATCAAGAGGTTAAACCGTAATTCTCAATATATCCAAAATTATGAGTTAAAATAATTAGCAATATCGTTAATACGTCAATAAAAAAAAAAAATACATGTATATAAAAATTAGAAGCAGTGTTGATTGATAACCGGGCCTGTTCTAGCTTCAAGCTCTTGATTAGCGATTTAGGCTAAACTGTGAATCAGAATTGTGAGCTTAATGATCAGCAAAAATATTAAGTGTGAGTGCTCTTTTATTCAGAATTTTAAGCTCTACAACATTTGTATTGACAATGTTTTTGATAGAGATTTTTTTTTTTGAGATATTGTTATGTAATTTAAAAAAAACCTGTTTTACGGCTGTAAATGTGTACATATTTTTTTAACGCTCACCTACTACGAGAGGGAAAACTTAGCGTATTCTTTCAGAATTGAGAACCTAAATTGATTAAAAAAATTTCCTGCTTTCCCCTAATTCATTCCGAATTCGACCTTTTTTTCTCCCCTACCACTGTGCTGTAAGTGCAGAAATATGATGCAAAAATGCTGAAAATGTCCTAAAATTTAGAAAATATTTCTTATCTTACATTTATATTCAAATATATAAAATTCGATGCACAGTTTTATTTATATATGGAAACCAAACTTACATAAAAAATATTGGGAATTTTAATTTATATGGAGGAACGTTGGGACATTTTGAAAGTTGTTGAAAACGCTTAAAATATTCAAGAAAACTCCTTATTTTTCTACATTTTTTTTTATTTCTTGTGTGATAAATATATGCCATAATTCATATAGCCATTGATTAGTATTTAAGGTGCAATTAAAAAAATGATGAGCTTGAAGCAGGGATGATATTTCCGCGTTTTTGCACGCTAGTATTTGTTAGAGAAAAGGATTTTTTATTTAATCGAAGGATTTTTGCAATTTAACAGAACAACATTTTCTCTAAGAATATACTGGGGTGCAAAAACGCGGAAATCGCATCCCTTTTTTGAAGGCCCCGTGTCCCCTTAATGAGTTAATCCAGTAAAAACCTTTTCTTTCATGTACAAACTATATCTTTCGAAATCTCAAAACAGGAGCGATGACATAAAAAAGTTCTTTAAAATCTATAATCACTGATAAATAAGAAACGATAAATTCTAAAAAGAAAATGATGAAATGTCAAAGTTTACTTGTTTTCAGTAAACAAAATATAAATAAACATTAGAGTTACAATTAACAATAAAGTTGAGCTATTAAGATTCTTTGTACATGTGTTTGTATAAGAAAAACATAAGTGTGGATTATTTTAGTGTCTTTTGTGACACAGTTTCTTTAATCCGGTAAAAACTTTTCAGTTAATGTACAAGCCATAATACACATTTCGAAATCTCAAAGCAGGAGCGATGACATTAAATACAAATCTTTAAAATCAATAATCACTGATAAATAAGTTTCGAAACTCTAAAAAGAAAATGGTGAATTATTAAAGTTTACTTGTTTTTAGTAAACGAAAGAGATATAAACATTAGAGTTACAATACAACTGTAAAGTTGAGTTATTAAGATATTACTTTCATGTGTTTGTATAAGAACAACATAAGTGAGGATTATTTTATGTTATATCTGATACAGTTGCTGAAGTATCTATTTTCAAATGCCCTTTTTAAGACATTGGAAACATATTTCTGCATCACTTTAAGAAGAATTGACTGCTTTTCTACGTTTGTTCGCGTATTGTCCTTTAAATGGCATCATATAAATTATAATAAAATCCAGTAATGTCCAGTGACATTGTGTGTCCATTTGTAGCTTACTTTTGAAAAACATAGCTGCTACTGGCGACAATTTTTGTATTCTGATTTATACCACTAATTTAAACAAGTAAATTTAGTAGCATATTTCTATCGCATACTTTGTCAAAGTGTCTCTGATATATTTCTGTTCTGAAAGAGTGGTACGAGATAGAATAAAAAATTAGTCGTTTTATTAATTTTAGCCCTGGAGAAAGTGCTGGATTTTGGTGACATTTAATAATGCTTTTTTGAAGTGCTATTTATTTTTCAGATAATATATATTTCACAGATTTATATAAAGAAGTAATATAAATGTTGAATATGTTCTCAAACTAGTTGGATGTGCCAATCCCAAAACTTTCTTCTATTTTATACATCTTAATATTTCAAAAAGTAGTTACACATGTTAATACTTCAATATTATTAGTTCACTATTATACCAACTTTCATTTTCATCTTAAATTTCTGCTTCTGTCAATTAAACGGACTAAAAACAAGATAATCTATATCATGATATTTGTTAAAATTAATATTTTTCCTCCTTCTGTTGTTATTAGCTGTTAGCAAATAGCCGGTTTAGCAGGAAGCGAGTTCCCGCCGTTCCACGAGCCGCCGATGGACAATAGAACTACGAAAAATCAAGAAATGTATACAAAAATCGCTATCACGGAGCCCCTTTACCGCGCAATATATCCAAATTCAAGGAGAAGCTGTTGGTCAAAGCCAAAAACATGCAAAAAAAAAATTGTTCAATTGTATCCGTAAATTTATACCCTTTTCGATGGTACAATAAAGAAAATGGCACAAACATTTATATGGCACACACATATTACAGTGCCCTCCTACCGGCAGATTTTTTTTTTTTCAAATTCAGGGAGGACTTGATTGCCATAGCCAGAAACATACACAAAAAATTTGGTTCAATTATATGCATAATTTTACAGTTTTCGATGGTACAATAATGAAAATGGCACAGACATCGCTATTACAGCGCCCCCTTCCGGCAGAATTTTTTCAAATTCAGGAAGGACTTGCTTGCTGTAGCCAGAAATATACACAGAAAATTTGATTCAATTATATGCAACACTTCATACACTTTTCGATGGCAAAATAATTAAAATCGTACAGACATCGTAATTATAGCGCCCCCTTCCGGCGGAATTTTTCCAAATTCATGCAGGATCTTCATGCTATGACCAAAAACAAACACAAAAAATTTGGTTCAATTCTATGCAAACTTCATACACTTTTCGATGTTACAATATTCAAAATGGCACAAAAATCGCTATTACAGCATCCCCTACAGGCGATTTTTTTCCAAATTAAGGAAGGACCTGCTTGCCATAGCCAAGAACTTAAAAAAGAAAATTTGGTTCAATTCTATGCATAACTTCATACCCTTTTCGTTAATACAATAAACAAAATCGCACAAAAATCGCTATTACAGCGTCCCCTATCGGCGATTTTTTTGCAAATTCAGGGTTGATCTGATTGCCATAACCAAAAACTTAAAATAAAAAATTCGTTCAATTCTATGCATAACTTAATACACTTTTTGATGGTACAATGGCGACAGACAGACGGACAGACACACGGACAGACATTTTCTATAAACATGTTTTTGGGGATCTCTGATCCCTAAAACTTGTAAATCCGTCGAAAACCGGAAGTGGAAAAAAGTTTCGATTACAATACTTTCTTCTATTGAAGATAGAAGAAAGTAAAAGTTAAGTAACAACATATTTTTACTCATAGACAGAACGATACTGCTTGGTGACAATACAAATATGGTAGGTAATGCTTTGAGCTGGAGAGCTGGTTTATCCCTCTGTAGCACTATTTGCGACACTGGACCTTGCAACAGTACTTTCAACACACATAGTAACTGATATTCTAAAAGCAAATCTTTATTTATGATTTGCCTTAATAAAATTTTCAGTTCTATATAATTACTAGTAAGTTTTATGAGCAATCACATAATTACACATATATGATGTTTTCTCTAATGGCAGATGAAATTAGAGATATTATAAGGTAAATGCACTTATAGTGGATCACTAATTTTTAAAGTTTAACACTCTGAGCGGTTCGGATGTATTTTTCCGTTTCTCCAAAACAACTTAAACCTGTTGTAGAAAAAATATTTTAAACAGTTGTTGTTTTAATTATATACAATACTAATTGTATTTTAAAATGTAATATCAAATAAAAGGGTATGAAGTGTATTTTAGAAACAAAAAGGGAAAGAAAATTTACGTTAAGATTATCTTTATAAGTATTTTTTATGAAAATGCAGGAAAGTCCTCAAGGCGCTCGAAGAGTTAAAAACAAACCCAAAATGCATTTCTAAAAAAGACTGAAAGAAATCTGATTGACTAGGATCCTTAGATGTTAACTTTCTTTAAATTTTCTTTAACTTTTTTTCTTATGTTTCAAATAATTGGGTTTTTGCTGCTGGTACATTTATTTTCTTGAGTGTTTTCAAAAACAATTTTTTTGCAAATCCATAGATTCTTTCATTAAGAGGTAATTTAAACTACTGTTGATATACCCTATTACAGGGGTGGCCAATTATGGCACGTCGGATACCACTAATTTTTTTAAAAAAAATAACCGACTTCTTGAATCGCAGAGATTTGATGATTACATAATATGATTGATATAAAATTTTAGTGGTTGGTGAGCGTGCCACATTTGGCCACCTCTCCCCTATTACCGTAATTTCCGGTGTATAGCCGCGGATCAAACAATCGTGTTTCGAACCAGAATTTTTTAAAAATAAAATGTAACATTTTAGATCACGGTAAATATTGGTCTTGAAATACTGAATAAAATTTCTGGGTCCAAACTGAATTGTTTGATCTGTGGGCCGGATAAGCGGAAATTACGGTATATTGTAAAAAAAATTTTGAATAAGCAGTAAACTTAAAGATTCATGCATCCGAAATTTACTGGGCTCACTTCTGGGGCATTCAGAAAGGAAACATGCTTTATTTTTCATTTTTCCGAAAAATATATTTTGAAACTTTGAATGCTTATTCTGATACATGAAGGTTAGGACTAGTTATATATACTATATATATGTGTGGTGTCATGGAAATAGCAATTGGCCAAAATCATTTTTTACCTGGGTTTCAGTATTAATTGACACAGATTTTGGCCAGTTGGTCATGCGCGAAGAAGAACATAGACGAAATTCATAAATGATGCAGTCCAATGTGATATTATCCACACTTTAATTAAATGTTTCAGGAATACTTCTTTGGGAAAATGCTCCAAGAAATCGATGATAAAAAAGATTATTGATTCCTCATCTCAAGGTGGTAACTGGAGTTTTTGAAGAAAAAAGAAACTTCCATCTCCAAGCCGAACTCCCAAAGTCTAATTTCATTCTTCTCTCCAAAACTCTTACTCAAAAGCGAAATAAATAAGAGTCATATCTTAAGTGGGAGATGTAACGCAAGGCGAGGTCACATCAATCAAGGTCGCTCACCACATAGCGGACGAAGTTAAATTACGGGAAGATGCCTAACTGTTTTTTTACTTCACATCACTAAAATTGTAAAGTTTTTTTCACCTTCATTAATAGCTGAAATGTTACAAGGCGAAGAAAACTTTGTAGTGTCAAGTACATCTGGGCGCTCTTCTCGCTGCGCCATTATTTTGTAATAAATGTGGTAAACGAAATTCAGTTCCATGAGTGACTAAAGATTTAGAAAATATACGCAGATGGTATATATCCTGTCATATGTGACGTCTCACTAAAAGCCCGCGTACGTCGATTATGACACCGTCCACAAGATGGCGCAACTTTGTTAATTTACGCCCGATTCCAGTATTAAGTTTGTACGCTTACTTATATTGCTTTGCTCTTACTCTATTTGTATCTGGCTGTTATCTGTATTTAACCTACATCGGCTCAAAGTTACAATCCAGGTCAGCTGATTTATCCTTTCCAATCATAATTGCCTTATGAGGGCAATACTAGGCTACTTTAATCTGTTGCTTTTTGAAAAGAAAAATTGTATATACAAATGATTTAATATAATTTGAACAGAAATTAGATATAATTTTTGAATGATATTGATTCAGTATGAAATTTGGTATCCCCAGCTTTTTCAATTTCAGGCCCCATCAAAATTTTCTAAGGGAAGCACGCGCTTCTCGTATCTATTCGGTAATCAGGGCCTGGGAGGGGGGGGGGGGTAATGGTTTTGAAAGAATTCCATCTGTAGACTCTTTCAACTCGCTACATAAATAGCTTACGTATAAGGGCAGCGGCTTACTACATATTTACTACATTTACGGAAATTTTCTATAAGAGTAAAGATTGGAATGTGAGGGGGGGGGGGGAGACAGCCATTCCCCGCTTTGTGTCTCAGTGGGACAACTGCCTCAACAGCCAGGGCCAAAACTACTGAAATACATGTACTAGTTTCTGTTCCTAGGCCTCCGGCTCGTTACTTTTTGAACGCTCCTAATAGGATCTTGGCTCAGCGCGTCAATACAAAGCAAACTGAATTATTCAGACGATTCACAACCTGATACACTTCACTCACATATAGGCATCATCAGTACTGCGAACCTTTAATCATTTACCAATGAAAATACGTCATAAGGAATTCTTCATCACTTATGGATACTTGTTATTATGTTGAAAAAAATTCTCAAAAAATTGGAAAGTATCCAGGCCATGAATTTAACAAAGGACATTGGCTCGTTGCCAATACTCAGCGAACTTACCTACCCAGATGGTTCAGGACCTCACAAAATTTACTCACATATAGCTATTACCAGTCCTGCTATCCGGCAGCATTTTACCAATGAGAATATGTCATATGAAATCCCCATCACTGATGGATACTTCTCATTATGTTGAAAAAATTCTGAACAAAATAAAAAGGAATGCTATGAATTTAACAAGGCCCCTTGACTCAGCGAGGTAATTCTCAGCGAATTCAGCTACTCAGATAGTTTACGACGTGACAAAATTCACTCACATATAGTTATCATCTGTCCTAAGTTCCCGCAGCATTTTACCAATGAAAATAAGTTATATGGAATTTTCATCACTTACTTTCTATTATGTTGCAACAAATTCTCAACAAATTGATAAGTATCCCCACTAAAAAAAAAATCTACAGAAAATCTGTAGGTAATTGTCCCATTTCTGCAGATATTTCTAGGAATATCTGCAGATATTTAGAAGGTAAAGCTAAACCTGCAAAATTTCTTCAGATTTCTGTAGAATTTCTGGAGAAACTAGAGATTTCTTCAGATAATCTTAAGATTATTTTTAGTGGGGTATCCAGTCAGTCAATGTAAATAAAGACTTTGTCTCAGCACGCAAATACTCAGAGATCTGAATTACTCAGATGATTCCCGACCTGACACAATTCAATGACATACAGGTGTCATTAGTCCTGATCCCGCAACATTTTAGCACTGAAGTTATGCCATATAGATTCTCTATTATTTATGGATACTTTTCATTGTCTTGAAAATAAAAACTCAACAATGTAGAAAGTATCCAGGATAAGAATTTAACCAGAGACTTGTCTCAGACGTTTTCTCATCGCACCAATACTCGGCAAACGGAGGTACCCAGATGATTCATCACCTGAGATAATTCACGCACATATAGGAATCATCAGTCTGGCGACCCTGCAGCAATTTAAAAATAACAATAAATGCTATGAAATCTGTATCACTTATGGATACATTTTATTATGTTGGGATATTTTCGCAAGAAAGTGAAAATATCCAGACTATGAACCAGGGAATTTGGCTCATCCCGACAATATTCAACGAAATGAGCTACCAGACGGTTCACGACCTGACACAAACTGACATTTAGGTATATCATTCCTGTGAATGCACAGCATTTTAACGATGAAAAAATGTTACAGCGAATCTGCATCAATCATAGATACTTTCCAATGTTTTGGGAAAATTTTGTTCAGTCTTCACCTAAGAAATCTTACTCACTTGTGGTTGAAATTCAACGGTTTCGCATATATTTTTTATTAAAAAAATTTATTATCTTACTATTATTTAACAAAATACAGTAATGCTAATACTTCATAAAAAATAGTCGTTCGAGATTTTAAACAGAAGGTTTATACGAAAATATTGTCGTCGTAACCACATATTTATTAATGGCTATTTGTATGAGTACTTGTAGTGTAAGTCACAGGCTACGATTATTGGCTACTAGTATTATAGAACGGAAAAATTGATTTAATTTATCAGAGATATCCGATTAATTGAATAAGGAGATGCAAAATTTTTGAAAATAACGGTGGCCAATAAGCATAGCTGTTATCAGATATGTGAGTTACTCTACAAAACTTGTGACTTACTCTACTTTCAAAATCTTCAGAATTGAATATTACTCATTCAAAATTCAATCCTTTTTAATGAATAAATTAAAATATAAATCCATTTAATATGCATTATATCAATAGCTACTTCTTTTTTTTTAATAGCTCTTTATTGTAGTGTATAAAGACACACTTAAAATAAAGGTGCTTATATTATACTAGTTTAAGTATTCAATAAGCGAAGCTTTCTAGATATCCACTCTAATATGTGTAAACAATTAACAAGATTTTTTAACACTGAAATTCTTTCTTTCTGCCTGAAATATCGCAATATTTATTAAAAAAAAGAAGGATTAACAACTGGAAGGGTATCAAATACTAGCTGGGTAACCCTATTATACTAGTTGCATTTTTTAACAAAAGAAGCTTTCTATCCATCCACTCTAATATGAAAAAGAAATTAAAAAGATTTCTTCGCACTGGCTCAACGAATTAGAATGAAATGTATCACGCATATTAAAGAAATGGGAAGAAAAGAACCCTTGACCTTATTTTTGAAATTCGATTTTTGTCTTAAGGAATTCAAGGGCAGATTTCTAGTTAAAATCGTAAGGGTTATTTCGATTAAAAAAAAGGGGGGGGGTAGCGAAATTGTAATTTAAAATTAAGTTTCCAAAAATCCTCACAAAACTATTTGGCACTCAACACAAACGGGGAAATCCACAGAAGATATGTAACAATGAAACATTCTTAGTTTTAATAATGGAAAACAACAATTGAATTAAGCATTAATTTATATATAAACATAGATTTCAACAATGAAATCAAATGATTTCCAATGTTAAAGAAATATTTTTGTTGAATCTTTCATCGATTTTCATATTGAAGGCTGGTTTTTTACAACTTCTGCGAATTGTTAGTGGTTATTAATCAAAATGAGCAAAAGTTCACTTTTTAAAGAAATTGGGATGCCTCCCTTTAAGGTAATTCAAATATACTATTATTATACTAGCTTTTATTTTCATTTTTTTATTTATGATTTCGTAGTTTTTCTCTGTTCACCTGTAGATTTCAAGTGGTCTTTTGATCTATTTATTTCTTTTTTTAGTTATAGAATGACTATAAGAAAGTCTTTTGCAATAGGAACTGAAATGTGTTTATTAACTTATTCCTGAGAATCTGTCTAAATTTTCCTCCTTTTTTCGCAAAGACCTCAGACAGTTTTGGACTATCTTTATCGCTACTCCACTGCGACGAGTATCCGACTTTTCAGATTCTCAGAACATATATATTTATTCTAAATTCTGTACATTCTACAGAGTAAATTAAAATGACGACAACAGTTTCAAAATTAGCCTTATCCAAAAAGCCAAATTTTTGAAAATCGCTGAAGTCGTTTAAATGCGTCCATTAGTTTTAATTGTTAACCATGCTTTTACAAAGGCAAAAAAGCAGGATAAAACGAATAGCAAATTGTAGTTTTTTATCGGTGCAAATTTACCAGAAGAATCGATTGACTGACGAAATTTTAAAGACGATTTTTTAAAGTTTGGAAAAACCAATTTTGAAACTGACATCATCAAATGTAAATGCGTAATGAGCATTATATTAATAGCAACTTTATTTTTCAATCTACCTTTGTTGTGAAAATAAAAAAAAAAACACGCTGCAAATAAAGATACAAATGAGGGTGTCACAACCCTAATAGACAAATTCCATTTTGAAAAAAAAAAAAAAAATGAGATAGCCATTTAGAAGTTGCATAAAATATGTTCTATCCACAACGACTGTAAAACAAGTCTGTAAATCGATGACATACAGTCAAATACGTTTAACACAAAACTGAAGGGACAGAACAATTTCTTTTCGTGTTAAGGGGGATCAGGGCTTGATTGATACCAAAAAACATGTAAACAGAGCTCTTGCTTCGAATCCCTATAAAAACAAAAGTATCCAATGTAACTAATTTAAATTTTCTGATACTTTTAAGATATGTTTGTAGTCTTATAAAATTATAAAATGAAGTACTTCAATGTAATAAAATTAAAAAATGTAGCAAGATTTATATAACACAATTTTCAGAAAGAAATCTACGTGACATATCACCATCCGTAAGATATCTTAACATTGAATTGATCTAAAAACCTAGTTTTTGCTTTAAAATGATCAGGAAAAATTACTCTGTAGAATGAATTAAGGTTATAACTATAATTCAGAGGAAACCTTATAAAAAAACCCATCAAATTTTAAAATTTTAGAACTCCTTAAAAATACAAGTTTTTTTCTCTTAAAAATACTCAAAATATTAATCTATTTAAAATATATTAATTCATTCTATAGATAATGATGTTATATGCATGCAAAAAAAGAAAAAAAATAGGCCATTCCATCAAATAGTTTTTCTTTTTTTAAATTTTACGGATAGTCGTCAAAAATCAAGTTTTGAGAAAACTCGACTTACAGTTGTAATTAAATGGGTGCGGCTATGAAAGCGATTGTTACATAAATGCTTATAACTCCGTTAAAAATGCAAATATTCTTATGCCTTTTTTTTTTTTTTGCACTGCGTACAGAAGTAATTGAATAATGAAAATAGTTACTGAAAAAAAAAATCAATTTTTTTTAAACGTTTTCAAGCCCTGAGCCCCTTTAAACGAATTTCGCGTTAAAAGATTCGTAAAAAAAAAAGAACAAAACTCACAAATATTTTCGACATCGTCAAATTTTCTTTATATTTCCTTTTAAAGTATTAGTAAGTTGCATTCATTAGGATAAAAAGCAAGTAAAATATATATATTTGTTTGCTTTGTTTTTTGTTTTTTGTTTTTTTTTTTTTTTGGGGGGGGGGGGTCATATATATATATTTTTTAAGTTACTTTTTCGGCAATCTGAGATCTAGCTTGTTTGAAATTTTAAGCAAAGCTGTCTCTAAATCTTCGTGCTTAGCAGTTCTCATACGTTTTCTAACGGGCTTAAACATACTGCGCTCAAACATAACGTAATGGATGCCTGTTTTTTATTATTGATGATAAAGTGGAATTGACAATGCAAAACTCTTTGCAAATTTCTGTTTTCGTCCTTCTTTTTTATCAACTGCATTAAGCAGCTTCATCTTCATTTGAAGCGAAATAGCAGTTTGTTTTCGCACCAATTTCTCATCCATTGTGCTCATAAAACATAAGCTAATTTATAAAAACACGAAATTCATTGGTTTTCACCCAAAATTCAGTGATTTTAACACAAAATTTACCAATTTCAACAGCTAGATCGAAAGCGAATTTTTTTCGTGTTAAACGATTTTTGTTTCGTGTTAAAAGAGAAAAAATGTATTAAATGGCATAGCATGCTGTCCGGACTGCTATATCATTTCGGATTAACCGATTTTTCATGTTAAGCGTTTTTGTGTTAAACGTATTTCACTGTATATTAGAAATTATGTGAAAACAGACTTGGTTTTCTGTGGGAGTGGATAAAACAGATTTTATGTACTATGGTTGTGAACGCCTCATACATTTATACTAGTTTTATTAATTAGCAAGCAAGGCATTCTATCTATCCACTCTAATCTGAAAATGAAATAAACAAGATTTCTTCGCACTGGCTCGATTAATTAGAATGAAATTTATCACACATGTGGAAGACAACGGAAAAAAATACCTTTTCCTGATTCGATTTCTGTCTTAAATAATTCAATAGCAAAGTTTTATTTAAAACCTTACAGAATCTAATATATAAAAATGAAAATTTGTCTGTCTTTAATTCTATACAAATCCACAATTTGGAAGCCAGAATTGTGAAATATTACATACATGTGTATTAAAACACGGCCGAGGTAATTATAGTAATCCGGAATCGCAATAACTTATAGTTAATTTTTAATTAATAAGAAAACACACATTTAACAGCAATTTCCAAACAAATTTAAACATTTTTCGTTATAGCTTTTGCCAACAATTAAAAATCCACAATAAAATTCCTACCTTAACAATTACTTTTCTACTGCAAGATTTCCACGTGAAAAAATGAAATAAATCGTTTGACGAATTTATAAAACGAATAAAACGGGAATATCACTTCATAACTTTTCTACTGCAAGGTTTTCACGTGAAATATGAAAATAAAATAAATAGTTTGACGAATTAAAAACAAGAGTAAATGTTACGTCATAATTTTTCTGTTTTATGATTTCCATGTGAAAATTTATAATTATTTAATTAACTTGAAGAATTAAAAATATGGAATATTACGTCATATTTTAAATATAAAGGACGTGGTGAAAATATAACGTCATATAAATGTGAAAAAATGTATTGAAGCATGATAAAAACTCGATTATGGAAATATTGGCGTATTATACATATTTGCATTGGGTTTTCTTTTGATTCATGTGTACAACATTTCGAATGTTTTTTTTTTTATGTTGTATGTTAAATTTTAAAATTGGCTTTTTAAAACAAACTTTCTTAAAATTCCAGGCAACGCGGGTACTTTAGCTAGTATTTCGATAAAAAAGTGGGGGTTGGGGTCGAAATTTTGATTTAAATTAAAGTTTCCACAATGTTGACTTAACAATGTAACAATTTACACAAATGATAAAAACCACGATGTCCCCGTAACAATAAAAAATTCTTAGTTTTAATAATGTAAAACAACAATTGAATTAATCAATTATTTATTTTATAAACACAGATTTCAACAATGAAATCTGATGACTTTCAATGTTAAAGAAAATCATTTGTTAAATCTTTCATCGATTTTCATATTGAAGGTTGGTTTTTTGCAACTATAGAGAATTTCTATTGCTAATTAATCAAAATGAGCAAAAGTTCACTTTTTGAAGAAGTTGGGATGTCTCCGTTTGAGGTAATTCAAATATACTATTATTATGTTATATTTTATTTTTATTTTTTTATTTAGGATTTTATAGTTTTGTTCTGTTCACCTGCAGATTTAAAGTTATTTCCCGTGTCTATGAGTATGGCTTTTGCAAGGGGAAATTAAATGCTTTTATTAACTTTTTCCTGAGAATTTGTCCCAGTTTTCCTTCTTTTTGCACGGAAACCTCATATCATATATTGAAATAGCTTTATCGATACTCCACCGTGACGAGTATCCAAATTTTCAGATCCTTAGAACGGATATGTTGTTTCTAAATTAAGTAAATTTTACTGAATAACTTAAAACGTAAATCTTTTATATGCAAGATATTAATAGCTGTTTCATTTTTTAATCTATCTTTGTTGCGATAAAGATAACTAAAAATAAAGATACGTATATTAAACTAATTGCATTATTTAGCATGCGATGCATTCTATCTAAGCACTCTAATCTGCAATTCAATTTAACAAAATTTCTTCGTACTCGCTGTATCAATTAGAATGAAATTTATCACGCATATTAATATTTATCTACTGACGGTACTTATAAGTACCATTAAAATAACTTGTTATAAAATTTATTTAATACATCGAATTGTTGTAATGAAGTTTAGAATGAATTATAGTTACATTACTTTATCTTGTTCCAAAAGCATTATTGGTTACACAAAACAAAAATATTTTTTTAAGGATGATTTGTTTTGTTTTTGCATTTTTTCAGCTTTCTTACCGTTGAGGTGAGGGCGGGGGGGGGGGGGGGGGGGATTTTTCAATTGCGAAATATTTCTATATTTCTGTTGTAAGAACTTTATATTTTTACATTTCCTAATTCTACAAAATACTCTGTAAAACATTAAAAATAAAATATTTGAGAGGGGTTATAAATATTGCACTAAATACCTATAAATCCAAATTTAATTAAACCTTCTAAATAGTTTAGTCCTTCTAAAATCCTTCTAAAATTTATTAAATGATTATATAAATCTTCTGATAGAGTTTAAACAATTCTCGAAAAATGATTTAGAAGATAAAAATTTTCGTGACTTCATAATTCAGTAGATAATGGGTTAAAAAAAGCGAAAAAGAAATGCTTTGATCAGATTTTTTAAATTCGATTTGATTCTTAATGAATTAAATCACAATGTTTTATTTAAAAATTTATGGAATAATTCGTTTTATATTAAAGCATTATGCGTTATATGAATATCTACTTCATATTTTAACCTCTCTTTGATGTTCATAAAAACACACTAAAAATAATGGTATACATATATTAGGTGCGACTAGATAATTAACTACTGCTAGGTACGTTTTGGAAAAATCGCCAAATTTTAATAATTAAATATATTTAACAGATCAAAAAATATTATGGTTTTTATTTGAGATGTACATTTATCGAATAATTTCTGTATTTTATATTTTCTCTGATTATCTCTTTGCAGGAGAATATTTATGAAAAATGCTATGATAAGGACGAGAGGTAAGAAATATTTAATTAAATTTATATTATAATCATGCGACTTCAATTTGAAATTCAAAGAAATGTAGGGTGTACGTTTCCGATAATACATACTATTAAATCACATCTTTATAATATTTTTAGGTGCGTTCATAATTATATAAATACGTAGCACCTCAAATTTTATGAAAATCAAATCAAAACTTAAAAAGATAATATTAGAAGTTTCCTTTATTCTATTAAATCCTACCATACGTAATTATTTAAACGATATATCATGATAGGCAATGATTATATTATATGATCATACTATTTAAGATGGAGTTCCATTATTTCAGTACTACTTAATTTAATATGTAAAGCGTAATAAATTTTGTATTCATGCATTTTTTAATAAGAGTGCAACAGTTATTGCACCAAAATCTGAATATTTATTAAACTAAATATAGTACGAACACATCTCATTTACAACATTTGGCGTATAGTTTCCCACTTGTTTAATTGTTAATTTTATATCTCACTTTATTAGTAATGGACACCCAAGAGAAAGCAACAGATATTTGTTTTTAGGATTGAATTTATGGTAGGAGATTAAAATGCTGAATTTTAGGATATTGCTGTTAGTAAATTATTGTAACATTGGACAGTTTAAGGCAATTAGTAAACCATTAAGTAGAAAAAATTGTCTTGAAGTTTCAGTGCATGGAATCGCATTTCCCGTTACAATTCTTAAGTGTTAAATGGACTGAAAGTTCTTGATATATTTTTTGTTCTAATTAAATACAATTATTAAAGAAATGGAAATATGTGATCAGTGTTTTAAAAACTAAATAAGATGATTTCATAATAAAACTGCAGAACTGACGTTTGAGGCTTCTGATCGGATCCGAACGGATTTATTCGTTTCCTAACTACAATAAGTGTAATTAAAATTTAAAGTATTCTAACATGTTAAAATAAATCAAGCATTTCTAATAAAACATTGGACACAGACTATTTTAACAAATCGTATGACTAAAAAAATGAGTTTTATGTTGATGGGGAGCACCGTTAGCCCCTAAATTTCCTATGACACTTGATTAGTTTGATTACCAGATTATAAAATATACAAAGCATAGTTCTAAAAAATCAATCTGATTTGATATCGAACATTTTATTAACCATATGAAATAAAAAACAAACAAACAAACAAAATTACCTGTTTTTTTTTATTATTATTCGTATTACATTGTAGTAAGTGCAATTTCATGATACTTTTAGTAACGGTCACATAAGGTGTTCATTGCTGGAAATTATCTAATTAAGTATTCGAATAATGAACTTATATCCTTAACTTATAAAAATATATGATAATTTGTAAATTACTAATTATTTATAAAATTTTCAGTTTCCTATTACTGTTTAAAAAAAAAACCATTTTTTGAAAGAAAATATTGCTGAGGAAAATTTTCACACAAAGACAGTAGGATGGCTACCAACTCTAACACTTTTTTGTACCAGAAAAATTTTAAAATAAATGTTACCATTTTAAATCGCCATAAGCTTCCAATTAAATATGTCAAAAACGTAAATATTTGTGGTACAAAACGCGGAAGAGATGGCAGCTATGCAATAGAGCTATGAAATATTATTTTCTGCTTCTTGACTGGTTTTATTAAGATTGTCATCACAAAAACATTTCATAAAATTCATGATAGTTTTGAAATACTTTTCTAAAAACTTTAGAGGGCAGTTTATAGTAGCAGTAATTGCAGTAATTGCAGTAATTTCATTACTGCACATTTACCTTATAAACTAATTGATCTGTAATTATCGGAAATGTTATTATCGGATAATAACATTTTACTAACTAACATTTTAATAAATAAACTAATTGATCTGTAATTATCGGAAATGTGTTTTTCTGTAGTCTGTATATCAGTAATTAACAGCATTATTATCGCTCGGAGCGTAAATTCTTAAACTGTGGATGGAAATTTCATGTGGGTGCCCGATTATGAACGGTATTTGGAAAATTTGGAAGCAAAAATCCGCTGTAAATCACATTAAACTAATTCTTGTCCGTTCTCTAAACATAAATTTGACAAACTGACATAAATTTATTCAAACGGAAATCACCGTTAAATTCGAAGAACTTTAAACAAGATTTTCCATAATATTAGATCTTTTGTAAAGTGAGAACAAGAAATTTATTAGTCGTCTCAAACACAAGACTGTTTCGATTGGTGGGCAGAGATCCCTAAGAAAAGTCATTTTAAAAACATGCTTACAATGATTTAAAACTTTTGAGCTGAATGTAGAAGTTTCAGGGAAAAAATCATTTTTACATTAAAATACATTATTGATAAGTTTCTAATTGAATCTTTTAAAAAAATTCCACAATTATTACTTTAGGCAACATGTATGTAAAAAAATGGAATTTATAATGACGAATTGAGTTGTTCAACATATATTTAGATATATCATGTAGCCTTATTTCTGGTAAAAAATTCATTGCCTAATTAAAAACTTTCTTCTAATGTGCACCGATTACATAAGCACCATTTTGAAGTAGAAAATGAATCCAAAATTTATGAAGATATATATTAGTGGTTCAGCATACGATGACTGGCCTGCAAAATCTCGATTTATTTATACTATTATTTTCCATTTTTTAAAGAAGGAAATATTGTAATGGGAAATTTTTTCGATGGATTTATCAATTTTATGTGTCAGAGATACTGAAAAGCATGTTTAATCAAGTTAAGCATAAAACTGAACCTAATATCTTACATAAGGTTTTGGGTATGGCTAGCAAGTCCCACTGGAATTTGGGAATACTTCACCGGAAGGGGCCGCTGTAATAACGATGTTTGTGCAATTTTCTCCATTTTTTCATATTTCTATTGTATGCCAATTTCCTGTGCAGCGACGGTCACTTCGAATCCAGATAACTCTGTGATTCCCATGCAGCTGGCGTACAAGAGAATTAAAAAATATATATTGATTTCATTAAGTATTACGATCGAAATCAACTCATTTTTACTCCGATTAATAAAATGAAACAGAAATATAAGATGAAAAACTAAGTTGGTGTACTATTAAAGTAATAATATTGAAATATTAGCATGTGTGACAACTTTTTGAAATATTAACATGTATGATAAAGAAGGAAGTACTGGGGTAAGATAATCCGCTTGGTCTTTTTTGTTAAACCTGAAAAAGGTGACATTGGAAATGAAAATGAACATATAACATATTAGGCTAAAAATGCAAATTTTGAAAGGATTTACAACAGCATTCCATCCTTAAGAATTTTCGTAACACTGAACAAATTTAAACTAATTCAAAATAAAACACGATATGAAAGTTCTGATGCTTTTACCAGTTATTTTTTCTTCATACGCAAAGCAAAGTTTTGCTGCTTTTTTTCAACGGTCACCCGCTATTTTATAAAAATAACAGATAGTTTAGCGCAAAATGAGCACTAAAGAAATATACAATTTAATAGTACGTAATATAAGGTACTTACAAAATCAAATTTTGTGAAAAAACTTGTTAATGATGACTGCTTGAAGGAACTTTTTTCTCTTTCACTGGTTAGAAAGCCGCTCACATTTTGTAAACAAAGGAAAAGAGAATCGTCCACACCGTATCTACTTTCGAGATATTGCTGCAGTGTCGTCATTGCCAAATGTGCTTCTTGATTATTTGGTGTTGAAACGCAATTTATTTCCTCGTCATCTTCTTCAGATTCAGTATCGTTCTCCCCCTTTTTTTATTGCTTCAATTATATCTGAATCACCAAGTTCTCCGCAAACTGCAACATTTTCGTTAATATTTAGAAACTCATTATCGTCATCTTCAACAATAACTTGATCTTGCAGATTTTCATTCACAACATATGAGTCCGCGTTGCTTGCAAAGAAGCCACATCTACTGAAGCAATTTTTGATAGTGATTTGTTTCGCATCGTTGTTCCAGGCACTCGAAATTTGTCTTAATTGCTTCTAACACATCACACTTTTGATTTATTCCATTTTCGTCATCCTCGATTGTCTTCCGCACTAGACGTTTTCTGTAGGAATGCGTTCAACATTTAATTATTACTTGGTCGCTGGTTGTAGCTTAGATGTTGTGTTAGAAGGGAGAAATTCTAACTTGATAGATTTCAAGTTCAGAAGTTGACTATGAGCTGTGCAGTGATCAACGAAGATCAACACTTTACGCTTTTTTGCAAGAAACACTACATCCAAATTTCTGATGTATTCCTCGAACAATATTAGCGTTATCCAAGCTTTGTGATTAGATCTGTATTGTACGGGAAATGACTTTTTGTATTTGAAACAGCGAGGATTTTTGTATTTACCGATGACCAGTAAAGGTAACTTTTCTGTTCCAGAAGCATTTGCTCCGTCAAGGACAGTTAAACGTTCCTTACTTAGCTTTCCACGAGAACATGATGCCCCCTTAAACATCATCGTCTTGTTAGGAAGACATTTGTAAAAAAGTCCCATTTCATACATATTGAAAACGTCGCCCGCACAATAACCTACAAGGAGGTCACTTAGCCATCTGCTCTGTTTCGAAAGGATAGATGTTGAGTAAAGGGAATGCTTAAAAGATAAATGAATGGGGTGGGGGGGTGGGGGGTGATTTCAACTGAAAATTCCAAACTCACAGAGGCCCCACACGGACTGATGTGGGAAATAAAAATAGCGCCGTTCAAAGTTGGCGAAGGAGTGCAGAAAAGTTTTAACTAACAGAAAGTGCCAGTATTTTTGAGCCGTGGCTGAAAAATTAGAAAATTAGTCGATTTACTGTTTTTTATCTATAGGAAAAAAATCGACTTAAAAGATGTAGACTTCGAGAGAACGAAAAAGTTTAATATTGAATTGTAATAAAGGGGCCGAGACTTCGTGTAAAATTCGACTTATCTGACTTCGACGTATCGAGAATTCACTGTAATTAGTATGTTTAATCATACTTTCCAACTTCCGTCTTAACTGCCATAAAAGGTGAATTAATTTAAAGCAGGTTAAACATGCTTCGAACCAGAATTTCTTCCAAAGAAATGATATCAAACAAGATACACGTCCAAACAAGAAATTAAATATTTTATGATACTCTAAAATATTTTACGGAAGTTCGCAAGTATCATAAAATATACCTGATGACATATAACGGATTGATTGTTTTTAAAAATCAATAACTTACAAATGGTGACAGATATTAAAAAAAAAAAAAAAACACTTGCAGGAAGATTATGTAAAATGTCAGGAGTTTTTTATACTACGATTCCTTATTTTAGTACAAAACGGCAACGATAGATGGCGTTGCAAACAATAGGAACTCGATCGAGCCCAAGACTAAGATAACCCAGCATTGGTGTGAAAGAAGGAAGTTAATTTTTCAAGTACATCACTAAGAACAAGATTGAATTGACGAACGAGGCCTACTTTATATATTTAACCTCTTTCATTCCCGTCAATGCTGGGTGACTTCGGTTTTAGCCTCAATTGAACTCCTCTTGCTTGCAGCTCCAGCTATCGTTGCTGTTTGGTGCTGAAACCAGCAATCGCTATACAAAAAAAAAAAAAAAAAAAAAAAAAAAATCCTGACATTTTACATAATACTCATGAATGTTTTTAACAGCTGTCACCATTTTCCAGTTATTGGATTTTAAAGTCATTAAGCCCATTTTACGACAACTGGTATATTTTATTAATTCCCAGAAAGTCGTTCATATAATTGCACCCAATTTATGTCATCCAAAACCATCTATTTATTAACAATAATCCTTTATTTTAAATGCGCATCAGAAATAATTTAACTGTACATTTCTGATATACCTGTTGAAATTTAAAGAAAATCATTCTTTTTCACAAAAAAAAAAAAAAAAAAAAAAAAAAAATTATTGTACAAAAGGTTATTTTAGATAACATGTATATTAATAAAATGGATTTTTAAAAGAAGAATTTAATTGTTTAACATATACTTTGATGGTGATGATTCGATAACTTAATAACTTCTTCAATGTCCACCAATTCCAAAAGCACCATTTTGAAGTAAAAAGTTATTTCCCCAAATCAGGTTCTTTCCGGTTATCAGCAGATCTTTCGGTAGTTCATTTCCCGTTCTTACTTCTGTTAAGCAAAAGGTTTTGATATAATTAAAAAATATGAAATAAACAAGCTAAAATTTCGATAAAACTTTTTGTATCATTTTCCGAAAAGAGTTTAACTCTCTATCTACTGGCGGTACTTACAAGTACCATTAAAATATCTTGTTATAAAATTCATTTAATACATCGGTTAGTAGTAATACAGTGTAGAATGAGTTATGGATGCATTATTCTACTTATTACAAAAGGATTATTAGTTACACAAATATATATATATATATATATATATATATATATATATATTTTTTTTTTTTTTTTTTTTAAGATGATTTCTTTTGACTTTGCATCTTTTCAGCTTTCTTGGCGATGGGTGTGTGTGTGTGGGGGGGGGGGGGGGATTTTTAAATTCGGAAATATTTCTATATTTCTATCGTAAGAACATTATATTCGTACATTTTCTAATTCTACAAAATACTAAGAAAAATATTTAAAATAAAAAATTTGGGTGGGGTTATACATTTTGCATAAAATCCCTATAAAATAAAATTTAATTAATCCTTCTAAATCCTTCAATAATTCTAAACTTCGTCTAAAATGTATTAAATGATTATGTAAATTTTCTAATGAAGTTTTAAAATTTCGCGAAAAATGCTTTAGAAGATAAAATGAATACATAATTCAGTACATAAGGGGTTAATTTTTAAACTTACATATTTGCTAACTTCAATTATCAATTTTCTGTTTATGCATATTTTCTGATATACCCATTTTACAGTGACAATAAGGCACACTTGTCTACTACAGATATTGTGAGTTTAGAGGGAATAGACCGACGTGATTATGGATATATAAAGGATTTAAAATGTGGGGATTTTCGTTCTTCAGTTGGGAAAATGTTTACTACCTATGATGTCTTTCCATCGTTACGATCGCATATATTGATGTACCTGAAAAATTATTTTTTTGAGATTCCAGGACCCTGGTAAGTATCATACATTTATTTGAAATATTAGGATGGCTTAGGTAATTTTTTCATAAAAAAATGGAATATAACTTATATTATATTTGATCAAACTTGATAGATTATATACTAGTATATCGAACCCTCCCTTTACCGGTCGCATTAAATAACGGTTTAAAAATTAAATTGCTTATAGGCGCCACTATTTTGAAAAAGAAATAGTCACCTAATTTAATGACAGGTAAAATGATACCATAATAAAGCCAATTACACTATTTTATAAAACTGGTGTGAATTAAACAATCTGAATAAAAAACACAGCCCGTGAATATCACGGGAACGATAATTAAGGGGTTAAAGCTATTTCTTCCGAAAATTTTACATGGTAAAATTACGATAATATGATTAATATGTAAGGTACGTAAAACATACAATTAATAGTAATATAGATTAATTTAGTTTTCTAGAAAAAACATAATTCGTGCTTTGCATTAAAATACATTACTAATTTTAAGAGGAAAATGTCTAATATTGTCTTTGTCAAGAGACTCAAATGTCTAATATCATTGTTTCTATGCATTGGAATAAAGAAGATTTCAATAAGAAATGATTTTTTTTAGTAATTAAGCAGCTTCTTGCACTGTTTAAAAAATGAATTATAAATATCTATTGAAAGACAGAAAAATATAAAGGGAATTTCGGACTAGAATGAAGCAAAATTATTTCACCCTTTTCACAGATCTAACTGTGAATTCAACTCGAATATATATTTTATAATCATTTAAGTTGAAAAGTTTTACAGTCATAGTTTTAGTTCCATACTCACAATCATAAAGTACAACCATTTTGAAGTCGTTACATGTTTTAAACGATTCATTCACACTTGCGTTTATCTGCTGAAATTCTAGTGAATTGAATGTCTCTCCTGTTTAAGAGCATTATTCCATTATGGATTTAAAATTCTCTTTATTATGTCATTTTGTATTATTGGATTGAACAGGCACACATCTGATTATTTTTATAAATATTGGAGCGACCACGTTTTATTTACGTATGCGTATCTATTGTATCTATTCTGCAGGTTGTTCCTTATTACCGTTAAACAATAGCTAACTCCTATCCGTTGATTTTAGAATAATTGTTGAAATTGAAAAGCATCTGAAATGCTCAAGTCATATTTAAAAATGTTACAAATTAAAAAATATCGATAGAAAATCTCGTATCTAGTGAAAAAAAAAAGCACTGTGAGACCATATAATTTAAAGTATCCCAGATAAATACAAGAAAAAGAAACATTTACTGTTTTACTTGCTAGAGCATGCAGAATTTTTTTTAATATTACTTATAGGTCTCAGAGATTGTATAAAAATTTAAATTTCCCTGCTTATAAAAAATAACTTTTGTTATTCATAAATAGAATTTCATGAATAAAAAGCAACATTTGAGAAATTTTGCAACATCAACTTTTGCTGGATGGTCAGTTTTAGAGGAATAGTTGCTGTTCCAAAATTTCTGGTGTTGCACAACTATTGAAAAAAATACCGCCGCATACAAAAAAGTTCCACCAAAAAGATTCTCTTTTCGTACTGTCTTGATGAATGTGCAAATAATCAACTTTTTAAGTTATCGATATTTAAAAATTATTAAACCTGATGTTTTTTCTAAAAAGTCCACACATTCAAAACCATAGACAAATTGTACCACGGTTATTTAGAAGGTATTTAGATGACACGGTTATGTAGATGTAAATATAGCAAAAATATAACTGTAAAAAAGGTAGCCAAATTCTGCAAAATAAATGACGGCGTATTAATAATAAATCTAGAATTTGGCAAGTTTTTACTTACGAGTAATTTATTTTTATTAATGACATTATTATATCAAAACTAGTTATTTCATATTTGGAGGCCTTAATTTGAGTGTGTTGAGACTCCTAAAAGTGGTGGAGTCTATATAGTGATGGCCAAGGACAAGCGAAAGTGTATCTGTCTCTTTATCAGGCCTTTTAGTCTGTTTATATTGAGGTTTCTGGGACGTGGGTCGTTAGACTAATAACCAAAGGCGAGCGGAAGTGTATCTGTGTATCTATTTGTTTATGAAATCTTTAACATGAGTCATTTGTTTATAAAAATAACAATATTAAAAATTATTATAATGACATTGTCATTATATTCTTAATCATTTTATTAAGACATTTAAATGATAAGCGTACCATTTATTAAAAACTTGCCAAGTTCCAGATTTATTATTAATTTTCTATCAGTAATTTTTATTTTTAAACAATTTAAACAATGCTATGTGACTTCCGTACGTAAGTTTGAGTGAATTTTATTTGAACTTGGCATCCATTTGCATAAAACTTCTTTTCATGGCTTATTAGGTAGCTTTCTTTACAAAAAGCTACCTATTGCAGCCGTTCGGAGGAAAGCGATTTCAAAAAATTTTGGTATATTTTCATCGATCATGACCTCCAGACCCCGAAACCACCCTCCGTTCAAAATTGATATATATATATATATATATATATATATATATATATATATCAATGTATATATATATATATATATATACATATATATCTGACCTATGTCACACTGTAACTCTCGTATTTACGAACCGATTTCGATGTAACTCGGTGTGTACATAGTACATACCAATGTCTCGACCGAGTTCGTTGGCCAGCTTCATCCGACATTTTGTTTCAAAATGGCGGCCATTCAAAATTTTTTAAAATTTTTAAAATTTGAAATGTGGTACCAAAAAATTGAAAATGGAAATATATTTTTTTCTTATGTATTTGACCTTTATACAAAGACTCCGTAGCAGTTTTTGTTTCGTCTATATCTTAAAAAATGGTTGAGTTATAGCATTTTGAATTTCTAGCGAAGTTGACATTTTGAAACGTCCTGAATTTTGTCACGCGATAAAAGGCGTATTTATGAACCGATTTGTATGTAACTTCGTTTATACATAGTACAGACCAATGTCTCGACCGAGTTCGTTGGCCAGCTTCATCCGCCATCTTGTTTAAAATTGGCGGCCATTTAAAATTTTAAGAAAAATTTTAATTTGAAATGTGGTGCCAAAAAATTGAAAATTGAAAAAATATTTTCTTCTTATGTGTTTGACCTTGATAAAAAGATTCGGGAGCAGTTTTTGTTTCGTCTATATCTTAAAAAATGGCTGAGTTATAGCATTTTGAATTTCTAGCGTGGCTGACATTTTGAAACGTCCTGATTTTTGTCACGTGATAACAGACGTATTTATGAACCGATTTGGATGTACCTCGGTGTGTACATAGCACATACAAATAACTCAACCGAGTTCGTTGGCCAGCTTTATCCGCCATCTTGTTTCAAATTGGCGGACATTTAAAAAAATTTTTAAAAATTTCAATTTAAAATGAGATACCAAAAATTTGGAAAATGAAAAAGATTTTTTTCGTATGTGTTTGACCTTAATACAAAAATTCCGGAACAGGTTTTGTTTCGTCTATATCTAAAAAAATGGCTGAGTTATAACATTTTGAATTTCTATTGTGGCTGACATTTTAAAACGACCTGATTTTTGTCACGCGATAACAGGCGTATTTATGAACCGATTTGAATGTAACTTGGTCTGTACATAGTAGATACCAATGTCTCGACCGAGTTCGTTGGCCAGTTTCATTCGCCATCGTGTTTCAAAAGGGTTGCCATTTTAAAAAAAATGTAATTTAAAATTTAAAATGAGGTATTAAAAAATTGGAAAATGAAAAAGATTTTTTTTATGTGTTTGGCCTTGATACAGAGATTCTGGAGCAGTTTTTGTTTCTGAAAATTTGTTCTTTTGTTTATATCTTAAAAAGTGGTTGAATTATAGCACTTTGAATTTCTATCATGGCTAACACTTTGAAACGATCTTGTATTTGTCACGCGATACCACACGTATTCGCCTATTTCGATGGAAGAAGACATGTGGATAGTATGCATCAATATCTCGACCAAGTTCGCTGTCCAGCTTCATCAGCCATCTTGTTTCAAAATGGCGGCCATTAAATTAAAAAAAAATTATATTTAAAGTGAGGTGCAAAAAAATTAGAAATTGAAAAAGGTTTCTTTCTTAAGTATTTGACCTTGATATAAGGATTCAGGAGCATTTTTTGTTTGTCTTTATCCTAAAAAAATGCCTCAGATATAGCAGTTTCAATTTCTAACGTGGGTGACATTTGGAAAATCTGATTTTTTGCCTGCGACAGCACTCGTATAGATCAACCGATTCCGATGTGAGTGAGCATGTGCACAGCAATTACTAAGGTCTCGACCAAGTTCACTGGTTAGCCTCATCCACCATGTTGTCTTAAAATGGCAGGCACTTTAAGAAATCGCCGAATTTGGCAGCTAAATATAAGTTAATTTAAATAAAAGCAGCTTGGATAAAGCTAATTTCGCGAAATTCTCATTCATAATGATTTAGTATTGTTAAAAATTTGTATTGAATCTCCTACATTCGATTTCCACTTAATTGAGCTTCGTGTGTTTGAATAATATAAGTTGGCTTTTTTAAAATAAGGAATATGAAAGCTACCTCTTCCTCCCGGCACTGGCCGGAAGGACTTTTTTTTACAGAACGTGGCCCCGTTTTTTCATAGTTATGTTTTTGTCAGATAACATTATTTTTTGTACAGTTTTAATATACTTATATGCTTTAAACACAATTTTCATAACTACAGACATACACATATTAAAATTTTTATTAAAAACAATTAAAATATAGTTAAAAATATATATAAACGTTTCGGCTATTTTCATAGCCCTCATCAGTAAACTAACAGAGTCACAAAACAGCAAGAGCCACAGTAAACGAAAAAACAGTTAAAATTACGGTCTAAGTAGGATAAAATAGTCAGCAGGAACTTGGGTTGCTTCGTTGATTGGCGATTCAGCTAAAACGGTTCTCCAACCCTCAAGGAAGACACGGCTAAAATAGACGGGGCAATTGGATTCCACAATTCGTGCATTCTCAAAATCGGGGACATGATCGAACTCAAGTGCATGTGCCACCAAACTTGAATTCAGAGTACCTTTCTTAAAAGAATTTTTATGCTCCTTGAGTCTAGCATTAAATGAGCGTCCAGTCTCACCAATGTAAATCGAGCTGCAACCTTTACAAGGAATTTCATAAACGACACCATTCAGGTCAAACTTCGAATATTTATGTTTAAAACTACTGAAAAAATTACCAATGCGGTTCAAGGGAACATGATCTGTCCTAACATTAACATTCTTGAGTACGGCTGAAATTTTCTCCGAAATATTACTGTAATAAGGCAAATATATAGTTCCTATGGGATTGACACGCTGGTAAGGAGTGGGATACTGGTCTGATTTGCTCGTAAGTTCCGAAATAACTCTAAGACACCAACGACGTGGATAGTCGTTGAGACGTAAATCATTCATTATCTTACCAATTTCATTATCAAAACTTACTCTGTCACTGCAAAATCTCAAGGCTCTGTTGTACAAGGATCTGATGACTGCGATTTTATGTGAAAGTGGGCTATTGGATTTAAAATTTAAATATTGCCCGGAGGAAGTACTTTTTCTGTAAACAGAAGTTTTCAAAATAGAAATATTATTAACAATTTCTCTCTGGAGCAATACATCAAGGAAAGGGAGTGACCTGTTATTTTCAAACTCTATCGTGAACTGGATAGAAGAGGAAAAGGAATTCGCTTTGTTTAAAATCTCCACAAGCTCATGTTCCCTTGAACCGCATTGGTAATTTTTTCAGTAGTTTTAAACATAAATATTCGAAGTTTGACCTGAATGGTGTCGTTTATGAAATTCCTTGTAAAGGTTGCAGCTCGATTTACATTGGTGAGACTGGACGCTCATTTAATGCTAGACTCAAGGAGCATAAAAATTCTTTTAAGAAAGGTACTCTGAATTCAAGATTGGTGGCACATGCACTTGAGTTCGATCATGTCCCCGATTTTGAGAATGCACGAATTGTGGAATCCAATTGCCCCGTCTATTTTAGCCGTGTCTTCCTTGAGGGTTGGAGAACCGTTTTAGCTGAATCGCCAATCAACGAAGCAACCCAAGTTCCTGCTGAC
Organism: Maratus speciosus; assembly: GCA_963932465.1. NCBI lineage: Eukaryota > Metazoa > Arthropoda > Arachnida > Araneae > Salticidae > Maratus > Maratus speciosus. The sequence goes on from OZ010794.1 coordinate 196,614,279, forward strand.
TATTTTATCCTACTTAGACCGTAATTTTAACTGTTTTTTCGTTTACTGTGGCTCTTGCTGTTTTGTGACTCTGTTAGTTTACTGATGAGGGCTATGAAAATAGCCGAAACGTTTATATATATTTTTAACTATATTTTAATTGTTTTTAATAAAAATTTTAATATGTGTATGTCTGTAGTTATGAAAATTGTGTTTAATTATTAAGTAATCCAGACGTAATGTATGTATTTTTAAATTATATGCTTTACTTAACTGTTTTCAATGTGTTTATAAGCGACTATTTTATTCACCAAGCAACATTCAATTTAATTTATATTTATAAAAACAAAATAGTTGGCATACATTTTCGTATATAAATACATTACATTTTCGTATACCCATAGATTTTGAAAAAAAAACCTTTAAATGTTCAGAGCTTAAATGAAATTCCGGTGAGCTCGACTATAAAAGATTAATGATTTTAAATGGGAATTTCGCCAAATTAGCCAGCTTTTTCCAAGCTGGCTCAATATATGGCAGATATCTTTTATCGAATTTGGCGATATTTTGCCAAATTGGTCAAAATTTGGCGCTATTGTGTAACCTTTGATTTGATGTATTGATTATAAATTTTCATTGTTTCTGAAACATCAATAATCATGTTGACAATATTTACATAACTGAAAATTTTAAAACATTTATATATTTTTAAACTTTTGGACTCTCAATAAAACAGTACAGGGGTGTTTCAACCTCGTAAGTCAAATAGATTTTCATAAGAAAATTGTGCGAAAACAGCTCAAAATAGTTCCTGGAGTGTAACACTCGTCTCTCTTTTTTTTTTTTTTTTTTTTTTTTATAACAGCTTACATATTTTTTGACACACAGCATATAAACTTGAAAGTAAGCAGACAGCAATTATTAAATTCGAATTTGCTCACTGAAACTACAGCATAGCAAGTATTTGCATTTTCAAAACCCTCCGTATCCAACAGTTTGAAAGTTCATGTCGCTATCAAGCGACATCGAAATGAAACTTGATAGTCCCTTGCAGCGATTACCTTTATACTCAGCGGTAATCGGTAGAGTACCTTTATACTTATTGGCAATCGGTAGAGTATCTTTATACTCTTCGAAAATCAATGGAGTACCTTTATACACAGCGGCAATCGGTAGACTACCTTTATACTCAGCGGCAATCGATAGAGTGCTTATAGTACTGACATACTAAAAAAAATTAACTCTGAAATTACCCGAAACTGGCTGATATTCAGGTGAATTTGCTGTATCGTCAACCCGGATGCAACATTTGGCGCTTTTTTGTCAAATTAAAATTTTGCCTAATAGACGTAATGTTAAAGTAAAAATGGACACCCTCAAGTAGGTAATTAATCGATTTTAACAATTTTCCTAAGTTTCGTTGTGTAAACGAACTTCGTGCCATATTTGAAGTCTGTGGGTGCAGTAGATATATGAAATATTTTTGATGAGTGAGTCAGTCAGTGATAAAATTATCGATTATCAGACTTATTCAAATATCATTATTTCGTAAACTAATTATGCGTTATTTATAAAAATTTTCGATTCCGTGTAATTAGAGGAGAATTCCTGCGCACTACTTATTACAAGTACGTATGGCAAATATGTTTTCAGTAGTAGAGTGTCGAAATTTGCCGAAAACAGCTAGAAATGATTCTTATAATATAACGCACCAGTACGTCAGACGAACTTGTCTGATACTCTTCCATGCGTCTAGGTACAAACATAAAATGAAGCTGTCTTTAGCTACACTTTTATGAATTGTATGCGATCGTACACTTAAAAATCTTCCATAAAACTACTGTAAGCTAATTTGCATACATAAAATTCTTATAATACGTATTGATCATGAAATGGCTATTAGTGTACGGCAAAAGAATAGTTTTTTTCTTTTTTTCTTTTTTTTTCCTTTTAAGAGTTAAAAAGTAATAAAAATGCTTATATAATACAGAAATTTACCAATGCAAAGCCTTAACTGATCTTCATGCTACTTAAAGAAACTACTTATAAAATGTTCTTAATCAAATTTGAATAAGAAAGCTGAAAAATGAATATCTTATTACAGGTACAGTGTCTGTAACATTCCGAGAAGCAGGGTCATATTTATGTAAATAATTTTAGTTTCGCTGATTGTGGTGAGTGATTGTGATATTCATTTCACGTTGTAATCGGCTGCGCTATGTATGGCAATATATCACACTGATGCACAAATCGACTTGATGTTCCTTTACATGTGCCTATCCTTAACTTATAATACATCTTCTACTAATATAAAATCCAAGTACAGGAAAGTGTACGTATAAATGCCGGTGCGAACCGTGCAATCTATACAATTAAAACACAATACTGTTCTTTTAGTCATCTGCAATGAGCTTTCTGCTAAACCGATTTTGTTTATTATTCTTTAAAATGAAATCTGTACATTTATCGATTTCTCGTTATCGCTCTTTTTAAAAATATTCTCATTTTTGTATTTTAATTTTCATTTAAAATGCTTTTTATGAAATTTCTTTAAAATGGTGACAATCGGATTAGTTTCATTATTTCAGGTTAAAAAAAAAATGAAAATATATTTATACACGTGGCTTTTGGGGTATATTTTCTCAAATAACAGGTTATTTTTGGTAAAAAGATTTATGCAAGTGTACTTTAATTTCCTAAGCGAATAAAAATTCATGTTTATTTCGACACCACGAGAAAATTTTCAAGAAAAGTGTCATTAGGTTTATTTTATCTTTATGAATTATGACTTTTTTAGTTTTTTCATTACAATCAAATACAAATAATATTTTCATTTGAATTTACTGGGTTAGTACATTTATAAACAGGAATGAGCGCGCTCCGACCCAAATGATCTATTTTACCACTAAATTTTAATAGTATTCTTTGCTTTATTAAATCTCAGAAATTCTGTCATTAAATAAGGCAAGTGAATTTTTCTCTAAATTTTATTTTTAATCATTAAATCTCTAATTGTTCTTGTTTTCAGGAATTCAATATTGACTAAAAAAATATCATCATGATTTCTACTTGTCAAAATCGTTTGTCATTTTTAAAATGTACACTCGTGAAAAAAAAGTAATTCCCCCCTACTAATTCTGTAACTAATTATAAAAGAAAAAATTACAGGTACAAAATGATTGGAAATAAAATCCACTTTTTTATGATAAATAAAAAAATTGCTTAGGGGGCCATATACAAATTAAAATTAGATCAAACTTTGCTTTTGTTAATGACAACACCCAATTTTGACAATATATTTTAAATCTTCAGTTCAAACAATGCCTAGAAATGAAATTTCAAGTCATTTGGATGATAAGTTTTTAAATTATAAATTTTCTAAATTTAGAGATTCTAATGTTAAATTACACTTTCATATTTTTATTAATTGTTCCCGAAATTATAATCCCATTGTGTTATTTTTATTGTTTAATTATAGCACTAAAAACTCAAACATAAATAGATCGAATTTGCAAATTTAAAATTTTTACAATATGAATTATGAATAAGGAAAAAAATATGAATTGCAACTTACAATTTATATATATATATATTTATATTTTTAATGTCTTGCGTTATGTAAATTCTCAATTTAAAATTTTTCCTCTAAGTAGTTTTCGAATGATGAGTAAAAAAAAAAAGTCAAAATGACGGTTTAAGGGGGCACCTATGATGTCCAGGAAATCCTAATTTAAAAAATATATCTATTTGACTCATTTGGCAATGAAACATTTGGCCTCTTAATAGTCGAAAAACATTAAGCGGGTCAGAATTTTATATTGGCAGGAAATAATACATTAATATAAGTGACAAAGTCATTCTGTAGCATTTCAATAATCAAGTACCTAACTTCAATTTGGATACAGCCCCTAAAATAGGTTCATTTTAAAATAATTAATTTATCGGAAACTAACTAAACGAATTTCATGAAAATTTGAATTGAAGCTAATTGAAGGTTGCAAAATCTATTTATACTGTCAAAAATGGGTATTCCTATTGAAAAAACAAAGTTTGGGTTCGTTTTGATATGTAGATGACCCTTAAGCAAATTTTATATACATAATTTAAAAGTAGACTTTATTTACAATCGTTTGGTACCAGTAACGTTCTTCTACAATAATTTGTTGCCGAGTTAGTTGGGGGTGTTTACTTTCTTTTCCACGACTGTACTTTTCGGCAATAGAATTCCATCAATAATAAAGTCTTCAAATTGTTTGTTTGTATGACGTCTTACAGAAATTAAATGCAGTTCAACATTTCGTCATTTTTGACGATTACTGTAATATATATTAGTACTAGCAATAATACAAAGCTATGCTATTTTATCTAAAAAAATATTTTTTATGGTGTTACTGATGTCTAAATATAATATATAAGACTCTGGAGTTGTTTTTTAAATTTTCCAGGGGAGGGTGTTTTCTTGCGAGACCAAAAATATTTACTTTGATAGCAGCAATCAAAGCTTTACGATGATGTGAGTTTAAAGCAGAACACATATAGAGCATCTCTAAGAAATTATTTGCATAATAAAGTTAGATGTCAAACTTTACTGTCATATATTAATTATATTTCTTATAATTTAACCAAATTTTTAAAAGAAGTTGTTTAAAAGTAAACAAAATACAAGAACATATCGCAATATATCATCACAAGACAGTTCAATATATTCATAATTTGATACTTTTAGAAAAACAAGATTAATTATTTGTTAAATTCTTAGGAATCTCTATAATTACCGGACGTGCCCAACATTAAAAATGCATAAAGAATACCCTAACAGTTAACCCAAATTTTTATTTTAAAAAATCTTTACATGGTTGTTATTAAATATGAATATTTGAAACATAAACAGCTACACAAAATCTTTTTTTTTCAACGAATATTGAACTAATAATTTGTAACCAATCTAAATAATTATTTTTTCCCCTCTAGTAACTACGATTACTACGTTGAGTTGATATACGATCAGTTTAGAGCTGAGAAATTCACACTTAAAGCAGAAGGAAAATGGAATGTGAAAGGTCTTCTGGAATTTCTAAGCAGATCGGAGTAAGTAAAATATTTAGAATTGTTACAGCCGTAATTTTCATAACAGACATATTTCTTAGGATGCATGCATATTTTATAATTACATAGAATTATAAATTGTATGCTAATACCGTAGGTTACATTCAGTTCAATACATTGTTTATTTTAATATTTTATAATTGTATGTTTTTTCAAAACATTATTTTCTTTCATAAATATTGTTATTATTTTCGTCAGATGTTTCTTAGTATACATTATTTTCATGTACATTTTTTAAAAACTAACTACAATTTAAAAATTAATTTGTTTCTCGCAAATGTTTTTTAAATCTTTAAAATTAATGAGGCCATGGCGTTTTTTAAAAAGCTGGGCAGAAAATGAGTAGAAAAGGAGATTTGATACCAATGATTGCAACAGTTGTAATACAAAGCGAATGTATTTTAATGCTTGGTTGTATATGTATTTATATATAAATAGCTAAAAATTTTGTATATATATATATATTATTATTATTATTATTATTGTTTTTTATTTAAATTTTACTTCTGTTTATATATCAAAATATACAATTGGCTTTTTAAATAAATTATATAAAAATCATAATTTATTTGTTTTTAACAAACAGTGAATAGGTTGTCTTAGAATACGTTGCCAAATGTCCTTCTCTGGCACAAAGGCGATTTTCTCTTTTTCTTCAAGGTGGCTATACTGGATAAGTGCAATTAATGATAAACACCACTGCGGTAAATTTCTATAATGTTTAATATGTGTATAGCTTTAAATAATGATAAAATTTAAAAGTTTGTCAGCGGACATCTGTAAACGCTTAAAATAAGGAAGAAATTACTGAAGTACAAAAAATTGCAGAAACAATTACTGGTACATAAAAAAACGTTAACGATGTATGTAATGGAGTACTGATTCAAGATAATGGAAACATTTCAATTATTTTTAGAAACATTCGAAGAAAAATGCAATCAGGAACCATTTTTTTTTCAGATATCACGATTTTTTTCTTAAAAAGATAAAAAACTACCTCTTTGATGCCGAAATCTAGAAAAAACAAAGTACATTCTTAAAAGTTCCGGAGCTTTCATAAGATTGAAGAAACCTCTGTTTACGTGAAGATTCCGATCAGTTAAAATCAAAAAGATTTCTGAATAAATCAGGCGGAACTTGCACTGAATAGGCCAAATTTTAACCTTCATAAGAAATAATGTTTTTCTTTTTGTTCTTCAATGTTATTTTTATAAAATGTAATAACAAGGTTGATTTTCGTTTTTGTTTTAGTTTGCAAGAGTATTTGCAGACATTGAAAGAGCCTCCCCCCGTGTCAAGAGCCAAGAAATGTGATCCTGCTTTCCTGAAGGAATATGAAGAATACCTTTGTAACATAAGTCATGGTATGACATTAGAAGAATATCGTGATTTGAATAAAAGGTAAGCAGAAACTGTATCTCTATTAAGTAAGATTCAGTTGTAGAAAAAATAATAAGTTAAAGTAAGAAAAAGAATAAATAGTAAGAAAAAAAATAAAGTTCAAGGTAACTTGTATTTTTCGCCTGAAATATTATCAGATTAAAAAAGACACGTTTGTCGTATTCAAGGAATTTACATCTGCTTTAGATTAATTTATATATTTGTCTATAAAAGGAAAACTTTTCTCCATGTCACATTTTTTAGGTTTAAAACCCTCTGAGGAGTTTCGGCGTATTTTTCTGTCTCCCCAAAACAACTTAAATCTGTTGCAGAAAAAAAATATTTTAAACAGAATTGTATTTTAAAATGTATTTCAATTGAAAGGGTTTGACGTGTATTTTATAAAGAAACAGGGAAAGAAAAATTTAATTAAGATTATTTTTATAAGCATTTTTATGAAAATGCAGGAAAGCCCTCAAAACGATCGGAGGGTTAACCCTCCGTCTACCAGACGGGTCCATTGGACCCGACAGGTACATACAAAATATTCATTCAAACCAGAAATTTCTTTAAAATAAACTAAGTATATAAACCAGACAAAAATAAGGTAAATAAATAAGTTAAATAGTTTTAAATAAAAATTCTGGTGTAGAACGTTTTATTAAAACTTGAATAAAATTCCCGGTAGATCTAGGGTTAAATATGACTGTATTTTATGTAATAATTATAACTATTTGTGTGTAGAAGATTTAAAATATCGCATAATAATGCAGGGCTCGCAGCGTTCCTAAAATTTTCGCACTTTGCTACCACTAAATTAAAACGATAATCTTTGTTGTATGGTTCTATTATAGATGTTAAAGGAATCTACCACGAATAATTCTTATATAAAATACTGGTAGCAAAGTGCGAAAATTTTAGGAACGGTGCGAGCCCTGATAATGTGAAAATTTTTTTAAATTTTTACAATCAAATAAGTGGAATTTTTGAACATTTAAAATATGAGAGGCGATATTATGGCAGATAATCATAAACAACAGGCGATGGAAAGATATGCTCGTTCAGTTATTGAAAGTATAATTTAAAAAATTCAGAATGACATAAAAATTAATAGATATTATCTATTATATACCAGATTTGCTGAAAATAAAATCCGTATAATACCGTTTTATTGACTATTTCCTTTTACTTACGTATTTTACTCCAAGCTGTGTCAGAAATTTTTCCGGTACGATAAGGGCAACTATTTTTCCGATTCCTAGAGGAAAACTGGTCGGATTTTTTTTACAGTGTGCTGCAACAGGATTTATTCAAAGCTTTCAGGAACTATGCCAATTTATAAAAATATTTCCCTAACCATAGAAAATGAATTAATGAAAAACCTCACGAAGAGGTATGTGTCCTTCTTTTGCAGTAAGGTTTCTGAAATAAAAGTATTTCTGCAGTAGAAATTTAAGTTTTCTGAAATGAAGTTGTTTTTAAGGTCTTATGTATAGAGTTGCTTTAAGCCAATCAAAAATTGATCTTGTAACATCTCTTTTAACATTATTTATTTCTTCAACTTTTAGGATATTAATCTTCCAAATTCTATCAAAATTTTCATGGGCTGCTTTTTTTTATGTTCAATTTCATCCCTTTCGTTACGTAATATCCTTTATTTATTTTGAAGAAAGTAAAAATGGAACGATTAGAAATTTCTTAGAAACGGAAATTGATTAAATGCCAACCTTTACCTTTGGCGAAGACTTTTAGAAAATCACGATATATTTTTTCGAAAATCGATCAAACAATTTGTTACTTTGTATTTATATGCCCCGTATTAAGAAACGTTATTTACTAAGCTGTATTCGCTATGGTACAATAGACTGAAAGGTTTTATAATAAAAAGCTACTGGTGGATTCAAGCTTAACTTAAAAATTAATAAAAAAACAAAAAAAAACAATGAACAATGCACTAACTAGCAGCATTTTCCTTAGTAAAATCGTGACTTAGTAAATGCTGAACAGTAGATTATCGATACAACAGTAGATTATCGATTCACAAGTTAGATTTTGAAGTTATCTTACGTTAAATTTTGTTGTTTTAAATGAAATATGTTAAATTATTATATGTTAAATTTTGAATTTTAGAAAAGAATCAATTTGTTTTAAGCTTTGTTTTCAGCCATGTCAGTCGTTTTAGCATAGCTTTAAAAGCCACATAAGTTGATGTACCGTGTTACTTGTAGATGTATCTTGGATTTTAAATATATGTTTACTTTTTTTCAGGGATGAAAAGGATAATACGTCTAAAAAGAATTCAAAGGTAAGTAAAATGATTCATAATATAGTTTTTGTGCAATGAAATAACATATAACTAAATCATATGTAATTAAAGATATAGTTAAAATTATTAAAACTAGATGTGTTTGACTAAAAAGAAAAAAAAATGATTTATTGATTTTACTACTGCTTGGGATAAAAGTTCCGGTAACTACATAAGGAATTATTACCTTTTTTAATGTAACTTTTTCTTTCATTTTTGAAAAAGTTTTGGCATTGCCTTCATTAAATTATTAATTTCAGTTATTTTTAATAACACATAATCACATTTAAAAAATAAACAAAACTTTCGGTATAATTACTTTTATATTTACCCAGCAAACTCGCGGAAGTATGCGTATCACACACTTGTTGAAAACATTGATACTATATCGATACTATGTTGTAATTCTGCATATATTTCAAAAATGGTAATGAGAAAAAAAAGTGTGCTATTATTAAAACAGAACATTTTCAATCTACCCCGTTTCCAGCTACACTCTATTAAAAACAGATAAAATACAGTTTCTTTGTAAAATACTCCGACACTTATTTCTACAGCTAATTCCTTAGTGCTATTGTTATTTAGATATTTTCGGAGTAATGGAGTTTTTATTTCCGTTCATTACAGCTTTTAATAATTACTAATTTTTTTTAGCCAGAATTTAAGGTTTTAAATTAATCAAAATGTCATTTGGTTAGATATAGTTTCTAATCCTAATACTATAAAAAAAACGTAAATAAACAAATATTTGTACACCCTTTGAAAGGTAGGAGTACAGAAAAAAAGCGTGGGCTAAGTTTCATCTAAAAAAATTAACAGATCTTTTATACAGGAATAATCTTTGGAATTAGTTTGGTAGTTTCGGAGTAATTCTGTATGTAGATAGTTTTCTATTCATTTCATTTTTCTAAATTGTTCTTTTCGAACATTAGCATTGAGAAATTTAGAGTTTTCATCCCAAATAAATTAACAGTAATATATAGAGTTTTTAGAGCGTTATCTGATCTTTTTGTCCACTTTTTAAAGTACCGGTGAGAATTTACTTGTTAACTCTAACCGTCATGTCAAATGTTTTTTTTTTTTTTTTTTTTTATCCCCCCATCTATTTTTTTTTTCTGTAACAATATAATTTTTAGAACCTTTTCCTCTTGAAATATTTTGTGGACAAGGATACCGATGGGTAAAAAAAGCGTTAGTTTAAACATAGGCTGTGGAAACTTTCCAAAAAAATATCACGAAAGCTTACAAAAAAAGTCCATTGTAATTATCAACGCGTTAGCCGAATGAAATATACTTAAGATGTCCATTGCTTTCAACAGGCTAGGAAAGTATTTAGTGTGTTATTTTGTCTATTGCATCAGGTTTTAACTTGAAAAGTAACATTTTAAATACTTTATTAAAATTTAAAATGAGTTTTTAAAAATTAAAAATTAATTTTTTGTTAATGTAAATATACAGAAGTACTATTTTCATTTGTACTGTAAAGGTTTGATGTGACAGTGTAATTTCGTGTATTACTTCATAATTCTTAATGGGTAAATTTCTTTTACAGAAAAAGAAGAAAAAAGGGAGCCGATGGAAGAGATTTTTATCATGCTTGAATTGCTTCAGATGTGTAAGACAGGTTCAATTATTTTCTCCTCATAAAGATAGTCTTTTTCGTTGTTGTTTATTAAACTTTAATCCCGCTCATAAAATTATATAAAAAATGTAAAAATTTTAAATTTTTGGCGAAAAATCATTTAACGTATCATTATTTGTTCTTAATAATCCATTTCAAATTTGGCTATGCGTAGAATATATTCTTCATATATTTAAAAATAATTGAATCATCATGAGAAGATTAAATATCAACAAACATAATATTTTCTTATAAGCTAATTCATTCTTATGAGCTACTGCAAATTTGAAATCTATATTTCCTATTAATGTTATTTTAATGTTATTTTCAATGGATCTTTTTTCACCATCCTGAAATTATGCTTTAATTATTTGTCAGCGACTATTATAAATTTACGATACGGATACTTAATACACGAAGATAAATTTTTTAGTTGATATGTCTGTTAAAATAAATAAATAAAATTCAAAAATTTTGTATCCAATACTAAAGTTTATGATGATAGCAAAATACCCGCAAATTAGATATTTTGTTGAAGAACAGTGATTCATATAAAGTATTACTTCTAATCTCATTGACTGAATGTTTACTAAAATAATGTTGCATTATATTTTAATAATAGTGAAAATTTTAGTAAACATCAGAACTAAACTTAATGATCTGCAATGGTACTTTTTAATGTGCAAGTATTACATAAAATTTTAATTACTGATATTTTATTTAAAACATTTTGTACTGCAAGTATTTATGTTTGCATATCTTTTCAACAAACATTCATTACGAATCGGAAAATCTCTGCAGGCTGTTTCCATAAGTACTTGTAGGATAAATCACATGATACGATTTTGGATAACAGTATTGACTTCTATGACATTTTATCGGAGATACCTTATTAATTGAATAAGGCCAAGCAAACCTTTCAAAAATAACAGCGACCAACAAGCATAGCATTTATCAGCTATGTGACTAACACTAAAAAAACTCATGGAATTAGACAATAATGATACTCGAGTGACCTTCATTATGTTTTCTGTGCGTTATGATTATGAATGTCGAAATACCTACATGTTATTCAAGTGGAAGTTTGACGAATAAACATTGGAGATATTTTAAACTAACCTATCAATTAGTCAACTGTTGCCGAATTCTATTCATATACATTCCACGTGACTTTTAATAATATTCCATTAACACGTTTACGGCGGTTGTCCACAGGTAGTCGATAACACCTATATCCTGATACGGTGGTCGAGAATGTGTCAACACATTCCATTTTCCTAAAAAGGACTCAAAAGTTGGGAAATACCTCGGGAAATTAGGAAATACCTGAATAAATTGGGAAAGTACCTCGCATTATAAACAAAATATGCGAAAAAGGACATTTTTTTAATACTATTCAGCACAGGGCTTGGATACATCTTTAAAAAAATCACAAACAACCGCAGTGAATGTGTTAATTAACAAAATGTCTGCATTCGTTTAAACCAGCGGTTCCTATCTTATGGGTCGCGACCCACTGACCGCGGCGGGTGATTTGGTGGGTTGCGGAACAGTCGAAGTTTGCCACAAAAACATATCTTTTATTTCATCTGTTTAAAAAAACATAACAATTTCAACAGGAACTAATCTTTTCAAGGGAAAATCTTCCCCTTCTGGATATACTAGCAGAATATAATGAAATACCTAAATCAGCTTCGAGGTCCTTGATGGGGTTTAACACGACATACTTGTGCGAACATGTTTTTTCTGCTTTGCTGGTTTTGAAAAACAAATACAGAAACAAATTGCGTGTAGAATGTGACTTAAAAATTTACCCACTTTTAACCCCCATATAGATGCCTATAACGGCGTTACCGTTATATTTTCAGTATTCCTCCTTTTCCCTCAAAAAATCAACTTTTAACTTTACTGGATTATTATAAAATTGTCATTATTCTTCCCCCCCCCCCCTTCAAATAAAATATTTAGTTTAAATTTGACATTTTAGAGTTAATTTCATATGTCTTTATTCATTCTCTTCCCCCTCCCCCCCTCTCACTACTGTAAGTTTCGCTTTTACTTTTTAAAGTCTTTTCAAATGCAGACATCATTTATCTCGGTTCCTTTTTCTGTCTTTCAAAGTCACACGATAGAAAAAGATCTTAACCGCAGTTATTTTCCATTGAAATAAAGTAAAAGAATAAAATACAAATGAATCTCTTTTCGCTTTGCAGCCAACGTTATCTAATGCATATTTTCCCAGCCTCTGGGCTTGCATTAGTATTCAATTCTCACCCTTGTACTCTGTCGGATACAAACCATATGCCCATTGCTGACTAATTTGCAGCTGCAGTTAGATCTAACGTGCATATAGAAATCACGTGTTCCTTTCTTTAACCACTTTTCCTTACCGCAAGAATGTTAAGAAACGTGTAACCATATAGCCGCGCCACGGCGTAAGTTGAATTCTATGTAATACTTCGAGATGCCTCTGATTCCTTTGTCCACGCCACCAATATTCATCGCCAATACTGTACAGATGTTGCTATTCATCTCGCCAATGAGTGAGTGATTGTAATGAATAATTTACCACTACTGTCTCTGATCTTGGGCGTGACAGACCTCGGCTCTCTGCCCTCGGGGGGCTGCCCCGTCGGGCAGTCCCGTCTGACTTCTCCGTCCACTGTACTATCATGGTTCTCCCTTTAAAAAGTTTCATAATAAAGAAGTAAGTCCTCGAAAATCCTAGTGTTGGAGTTTTTTTTCATTCATCCACGAACCTGGACTCTAATAATTAATCTCCTCTATACAAAATTGGTGCCATTGCCCAGATTTTTTTCTCCAACAGTAATAAAAAAAAAAAAAAAAATATTACGAGGAGAAGTTTCAATCCGTTTCCCTTATCATGCTTTACCAGCGACGCGAAAGGATGTTCTTTTTCCCCACAGGAGTTCCGGCTGCCCTACTCTGTTCGCTCGCCGATGTCAACTTCAGGGGATTTCCCCTTCTCGCTACCCCAACGGATTTGGAGAGTGCCTCTTTCTTCCGGACTTTACACTAGCCTGACGAGAAGCAAGATTTACACTGTGGTGCTCCAACGGGGTCATCGAACGAAGTCGCCTCCTCCAGCAGTTCCTTTTTCTACGAAATATCACACCGATCACTTGTTTCCCTGCGTGAAGTTGTGCCTTCGTCAAACAAAAATCAAGACGGTTTCTGTTTTTTTTGTGCGCGACCTTCATCCTTCAATCAAACGTGTGAGTGCGAAAGGTTTGTGAAAAAAAAGTGCCATCTGAAAAGTGTCATCCATAGTTTCCCAAAATGAAGTGTTTTGTGAAAAGTCCTCACCTAGCTGTGGTATGAAATATCCGCACAAGTAACACACATTTTAAACAAAGTTCTCAGTGCAACAAGTCCAGGAATTGTGCGCTGTTTTCCTTTGTTTGTGATTTATGTTTACAGTGCAAAGTGTCCAGGAATCCCACAGATTTGGTGACAAAATAATGAAATATGCTAAAAAGATATATAATTTCGTGAAAGTGTCATCTTGTGTTAATATAACAAATTGTGTCCGAAGCAATAGTCAAAAAAAAATCCGATTTACTTTGTGCTTCCTTGTGGTGATACCTTCAATTTTCCTAAAAAAAAATATAGAATGCACCAAGTGTGCCATCAAGTTGAGGAATAGTGTTTTCATTTTGTGATGTGTTATCAAGAGATAAAAAAAAAAAAAAAAAAAAAAAAAAAAAAAAAAAAAAAAAAATTACCCTAGTGTGTGCGAATGATTCAGTTTAAAAAAAAAAAAAAGAAACCACTCTGCACCTAAAAAAAAAGAGTGTACTAAATCACAATGCACACGTTGTGTCAACTATCATTCAACATCTTTATAGCATTCAGAGTACGAAAATAGGACGTTAATGATATTTTTGTTTCAATTTCTTTTCCGTTGCAAATTGTCACTAAAATCTTTTTATTTTACTTTTTTTTCTTAAAAAAAAACAAGCGTTGTTTTTCCCATCGATCTGTTTTGGTACTCCAAATGAATGCTCTCTACAAAAAATGACATACTAGTGCAACGAATTTAATGAAAACAGTTATGTCACAATACTTTTGACAAAAAAGAAACACAGTTTGCATGTAAGTATGAACAGGGAATACGTTTACATTAAATTATTTACTCTAAATTGTTATAACCTTTTTTCTTTCTTTTCAATATCAGTAAATATTATCAGTTTCTATCCATGTTATGGTTCCCTATTCATACTTGTACTTTTACCATTTGGATTTTCATAAGTTTGTTGATTTGTCAGCTTGAAAGGAGAAATCACTTCTGAAATATTTTTTTTTATAATATTTTTAACGGTGATAGCATATTTGCTCCTTATTATCTTCTTCCAAGCTGCATTTGTTTATTTGTTTGTTTGTTTTAAGTACTTTTTGCAGTTAAAATGATAAAAATTATTATACTTTTATTAATATTTCACTTATAATGTTTTTATGGTTAAATCATGACAAACTTCTCATATTTGTTTCTTCCGTGAATTTACATAAACATGCTATGTTTCCTTTTTCGTAAAAATGATTTTTATGCATTCAAAATCTAGAGTTTAACCCTTTAGCCCCACTGGCATACTTTGAATGTACACTTATTCCGCCGATAGGCAACAGAGAAGTTCTCTGCTCCAGATTTTGCAGTATTTGATATTTTTTTATAAATATGTGCATATTTCGCTCACAACATTTGCACATTTTCATTTGTGTGTGACATTTGCACAATTATTCTCAGCATATGTTGCTCGACTCTGACCTTGTTTGTTTTTGTTTTTTGTATTTTAAACCTGAATTACAATTTAATTACCTGTTTTTTTACTTTATTGAATTTCGGAAACTTTAATCCAACTGGATGTTGACAGAAATTTAACTTTCAGAAATGTTGTGATTGATACACTCATATTTTTTTTACACCTCCCCCCCCCCCCCTTCATTTTTCTTTTGTGTATAATTTATTTATGCAACTGATTGTGTTTTATTTTATGTGCATGCATTTCATTTCTGATAACTAGAGTTTTTGCATACATACACCTTTTTGAAATACTAGTATTATTTATTTTGCATTATTTGTGGTGCTCTCTCAAAAAAAAGAATTCCTCCTTTTTTCCATTTCGGCTGTCAAAAAAAAGTAAACAACAGAAATTATATAAACACCAGAAAAAAAAAAAAAAAAAAAGATTTTGGAGATAACAGACACTTCACCAGGCTAATTTTAAAATATGGCAGCTAATGATGAAAATGCTATTTGTGACTTTAATCCCCCCATTTCTGTATCTCCATGGGTAGATTATTTTGAAGAGATATTATTTAGATATTCG
This sequence comes from Maratus speciosus, assembly GCA_963932465.1. Classification (NCBI taxonomy): domain Eukaryota; kingdom Metazoa; phylum Arthropoda; class Arachnida; order Araneae; family Salticidae; genus Maratus; species Maratus speciosus. The sequence goes on from OZ010794.1 coordinate 196,630,018, forward strand.
GATTCCATTAATATGGAAGCCACATCTATTCAAAATTCACTTAAGACCGAAAATGCTGCATCCATGTCTGAAAATATTATAGATTTCCTTCAGATCATTAAATTCAATTTTCATGTGCTTAAACTAAACTTTAATGTTCTAAAGGATGATTATTCAAAATTAAAACAGGATAAAGATAATTTATTTCTTGTAAATCAGAAACTTATAGAGAGATTACATGAAATCACAGGCAAACAGAAATGTAAGAAGCTTACTAAATGGTAGTAAGACTATGGTTGATCAAGTGGTAGATATCAACAACAAACTCCCTCCATCTGCCCTAGATAAGTCTACACAAACTATCCCCTCTTATATGTGTAAACAAGAAAAGTTACCACAACTAGAAAATCATAAAAAAGACACATATCTTAGCTCCGACCTGCACACTCAAGGTAAGCACAATGAAAAATTCACAGATATTAGTGATCCCTCTCTAAAGTCCTTATCCCCTGCTAAACTTAATGTACCTAAGCCTATTCGTGTCATTATTTATAACCTCCCTGAAAATTTAAATATTCCTGATATCTTGTTTGGTATCTCAGATTTAATTCATATACCTGAACCTGATTTTCACTTTGTTAAAAAGTACAAGCTCCTACATAGTAAGTCCTTTAATTGGATCTTTGAGCTTGCACCACAGGATGCTAGGCAATTACTAATGCATAATGAAATTATCATACAATCAAAACCGTACCCTGTCAAACCATATATAAATGTTAAACGTTGTTTTAAGTGTCAGGTATACAATGATCATATTGCAATTTCGTGTCATAATGACATTAGATGCTCGGTGTGTGCCTTGCCACACATTGACCCTCAGTGTAGAAATCCTCCAAAATGCATTAATTGCATTAGAAATAATGATACCAATAACACCAACTTTGACATTTTCCACAGTGCTTTTGCACCTTATTGTCCATCATTAAAAAAAATTCATCAAGCAAATGCGAGAAAAAGTATACAACTGCAATACATTCCCATAAACATCTCATACAACTTCCTTTAATAAAAAAAAACAAAAACAAAAACAATGTAACATACATTTTACATTTTTCGTTTTTATTTAACACACATTACTGTGAAGGAGTTACTATTTACAGCATTCCTTTTAAAATTTTTATTTTCCTATACATTTACACACATATGTCAGTTTTCGACAGCATTATTCATACTGATTTCATGTTTAAAATTAACTTAATTCTTTCAAGATTTTTTTTATAAACACAAGTGTACAGTAGGTTGCTTTTTCATTTGATTATTAAGCCGGCAAATAGTTAAATGAATCTCGAAATGGATCATTTGTAAAAATTTTTCTGATGCGGGTCATCAGACATTGGGATTTTCACTTTTGAGGTAGATATTACTGAAAGAGTACACATTAATTCAACTTTAAAAATTCATCATTACACTAGTTAAATTTGTAGATTTATTTTTTTAGAAATTTGGATATAATTTCACTTGTTAATCTTAGTTAAGTTTATTTAGTTACATTTCATCACACAAGTTGCGTTTCCTGGTTACATTTTATCCTTTTTCACTTTCCTTTACTTAAAAGCACAATTTTTTTGTTTTTTTTTTTCAGTTTAACTTTAGGCGATGCATTTTTGTACTTGTGATACAATGCTCTTGGTTCCATATGTACACACTGGGTTTGTGTTCATAGTTTTATACACCTGAGTTCATAGGTTTTACATCTGAGTTCATAGTTCACTGAGTTCATAGAAAATACACTTTACACGAGTTCATAGATAAAACACTTTACACGAGTTCATAGTTCACTGAGTTCATAGAAAAAACACTTTTACACGAGTTCATAGCATTGTCAATTCTTTGTGTACTTCAGGGACCAATTGCACTATCATTTTTGTTTCATGACAATACTTAGTTCATAGAATATTTCCTTACACATATTAGTTCATAGTAAGTTTTTTTTTCACACATTTGAGTTCGTCGTATTACTTTTACACTTTAAGTCAGTGAAATACTTGCTCATAATTTGTTCATTGAGGTACTTAGACTGCTGTGTTCACAAACATACATCTAAGTCGTTGAAATTTTCTTTTTTTCACTGACATACACTGTTTTAGTTCATAGTGAAATACTTTTTCTTCGATTCGTTCATTGAAATACAGATTTTTTCTTTGGTTCATAGAGATACACTTACAATTTAGTTCATTGATATTAGTTCATTGATATTACAACTGAGTTCATTGATATTTTGTTTGGTAAAAAAAAAAAAACACACATTATACGCAATTCAAAATATTTTGTTTCTAGGTTTCTACGTTACACATTAAGATATTTTCTTTTTTGTTTTCATTATACCAGGAACTACTTTTGACCTCACATGATATGCACAAATTAAACATGTATTAAAAGGTTAAGTTTTAACACATTCTTAATTTTTCCATTTTTATTATATTTCTTTTATGCCATGACATTTCATGTCACCATCACTTTGTTTCACAACAAAGAATGCCCAGTTTACAGGATGCTACCCCTTCACATGCATTTTCTTCAAATTTCAACCTTATGATGTTTTTATTGTTTTCATCACACTTGTTTTGGCTTTCTACATGTACATAATTACACGTTTTCTTTTAAATTTTGAGATTAAATAAAATCTCTGGTTAAGCTTCACTTAGACAAGACACACGTCTAAGATATTATGTCGTTCTTGTAATAACATAACTTCACAATAACAAAAAAAAGTTTTTTTTTTTTTCATTTGTAGCATTAGTAACCTAGTGCAGCTACACTAAATGTTTAAAACATTAGTTAAGGTCATACACTACACATACAGTTCAGATCCTACTCGATACATTGTAAGGAATACAAAGTTAGAATTTACTTAAAAAAAAAAAAATTGTGATTGTTATACTTACCCGATCATGTCACCAGTCTCTCCACACACTCGGATTGTCTTTTTACCTTTGATATGTGAGATATTTATCTCAGTTTTTTTATTATTTTTAATTTATCCCCTCTGAAGTTTTGTTCCCGTTCAAAATTTTTGCCCTAAGGGTCCAAACTTCATTGTGTAGAGAGACAAATCTCTTGAATTGTTGTTTCAATTCAATAAACAAAACTTTTTATATGATACATTGACGCATGCTCCTTTGAAGATCAATGTGATCTTTGGGGAGCAGGGACCTAGGTATCACTTGGTGTCTGGGTCTCATAACTCCCTCTCCCCCTAGGGCTGATGTTCTAAACTGACGCCATCACACTTGTTTATTAACAAGATTAAGGGCTACACCCATTCATAGGCATGCTATCTGCATCCCGTTCTTTTGTAGTCCTGTGCGGTGTGCACGAAAACCAATTTTCTACTCTTTTTATTTTATATTTTTCATTTAGCTTCTATTCACAGACATGTATATGTCATTTATTTTCTATTTCATTTTAAAGTAGTATCTGTGTATTTTGTTGCTTGCATTTATATTATATTATTTTTATTTTGAGAAGTTATTATAACAAGTTACAAAAAAAATATTTACTTCTCTTATTTTGGTCATGAAAAATGCTGGTACCAGCCTCTTAATCAAATACTAAAAAGATATTTAAAAAGGATCCTGTTAAATCAAAAAATATTATTTGCAATTTCTTGGTGACTGACTAATGAATACCAAGATAAGAATAAAATAAAAAGGCGCCATTTATCATGACCTGAAAAGTTTTGCTGTATGCAAACATTTAAAGAATTGCAAGCACACAGTTATATGTTATGTATATATATATATATGGAGGCTTATCTTTCTTATTATATTATATCTGTTTTAAATACTTATATGTATGGAGTGGACAAAGTAATCTTCAAATATAAAAAAAAAAAAAAAAACTGTTCTTCAAGATTCACAGTTTTTTTTTTTTTCTGGTGGTAATGGGTGATATATATAACGGCGTTACCGTTATATATTCAGTATTCCTCCTTTTCCCTCAAAAAATCAACTTTTAACTTTACTGGATTATTATAAAATTGTCATTATTCTTCCCCCCCCCCCTTCAAATAAAATATTTAGTTTAAATTTGACATTTTAGAGTTAATTTCATATGTCTTTATTCATTCTCTTCCCCCTCCCCCCCTCTCACTACTGTAAGTTTCGCTTTTACTTTTTAAAGTCTTTTCAAATGCAGACATCATTTATCTCGGTTCCTTTTTCTGTCTTTCAAAGTCACACGATAGAAAAAGATCTTAACCGCAGTTATTTTCCATTGAAATAAAGTAAAAGAATAAAATACAAATGAATCTCTTTTCGCTTTGCAGCCAACGTTATCTAATGCATATTTTCCCAGCCTCTGGGCTTGCATTAGTATTCAATTCTCACCCTTGTACTCTGTCGGATACAAACCATATGCCCATTGCTGACTAATTTGCAGCTGCAGTTAGATCTAACGTGCATATAGAAATCACGTGTTCCTTTCTTTAACCACTTTTCCTTACCGCAAGAATGTTAAGAAACGTGTAACCATATAGCCGCGCCACGGCGTAAGTTGAATTCTATGTAATACTTCGAGATGCCTCTGATTCCTTTGTCCACGCCACCAATATTCATCGCCAATACTGTACAGATGTTGCTATTCATCTCGCCAATGAGTGAGTGATTGTAATGAATAATTTACCACTACTGTCTCTGATCTTGGGCGTGACAGACCTCGGCTCTCTGCCCTCGGGGGGCTGCCCCGTCGGGCAGTCCCGTCTGACTTCTCCGTCCACTGTACTATCATGGTTCTCCCTTTAAAAAGTTTCATAATAAAGAAGTAAGTCCTCGAAAATCCTAGTGTTGGAGTTTTTTTTCATTCATCCACGAACCTGGACTCTAATAATTAATCTCCTCTATAATGCCCTCATCAGTAAACACCACAGCCCTAAATCTAACTGATTATAAAGATATGTTTTGTAAATAATTAAACCTATTTTTATTTATATTTGTAGTGTTTGTGTTATTTTAATTCTTATTCCACTTACATACATTGTAATTACCAATTCTTGTTTATGTTGATAGTGTATCCTTCGTATGAAAATTTGCCTTATTCGTAGGATAGGGTAGCCGAATTCTTATAGAGTTTCCACACTGCTATACACCCTTATATGGTCGCGAAATTCTTTTTACTTAAATGAAGGAAGCGTAATAATAGGTTGGGAACCGCTGATTTAAAGTAACACTATCTTTTAGAAGCTGTGTTACATTTCAAGAAATATTTTTTCCGATAATGCTCAATTTTCAACCTGCTTTTCTTTTTTCTTTCAGCTAAAATCTCAAGATGAATCTCAAGTGATTTAAATATTTACTCGAATTGGACAAATATATTACCGGATTTGACATTACCTCTCAAGAATTAGACATTTTATTACCGAATTTGACATATACATCGTGTTTTCAACATCAGCAGCAGCACAACCACCATCATAGAGTGTCCATTAACATCTCGGACACGGGTAGGGGAAGGAAGGGAATAAAAGGAGGCTTTCGAAGCACACCTGCAATGCGGTGCCTCCGGTAACGCCTGCTCCAGTCTTTTTTGCAGAGCACGCGGCTAAGTGTTTCAAGAAGTTATATGAATTCTACGCAGTAAGTCAATAAAGATCTATTGAAAAGAAATGTATTTGAAAAATTTAAAAACATCGTATTGCTGTTAAGAACAAATGAAATGTTCTAAAACGAACGTTCAGAAATTTATGCTGAATAACCGAAAAACTGTTTACAAAGGTTGTAAGAACTACAAAGAAAAATGTAAAAATGTAAAAAAAAATCTTAATAAATGTGCTGTTAAAATGTATGTATTATGTTTTTGAGTATTTGCTTTTTATTTTATTTTCATACATTTAATTATATTCCATAAACACAGTAAATTCAATTATAAATTCCGAATCATCATTTAATTTTTGGGTAAAAATGATGTGTAATTTTTCTCTTCCTAAATAAATTGGAAAGTAGCTATTGAACACTTTGATTATAGCTGGGGACCAGTGTTGCCAGTCTGGGGACTTTTTTGTCCCCAGACTGGCAAAAGTGTTTTTTGGGTCGTCTTTTGGTTTCAATTTTGGTAAATGAATCGAAAATTGTGACAAATTTTCATTGCAGTAATTTATACATTTATTTCATTTGGCTAAACATATTGCAAAAATATGCAATTATAATTCACAATCTTCATTAGTTAAAAGTTTTGCCAGTTTAATGTTATGCTTCTTCTAATATCATCTCTGCAGTTGCAACAATCGTACAAGGTGAGACCGAAGAGTAAAGTGACTCTCACCCCTCCTTTCGGAAATGAGAACAGCCCGACAACCGGACACATGCGCATTACGATCTTCGGTATGTAACGTTAAAGTTCAGGGTCATTTGAAATGTTTATTGGTTAATGTTTGTTCGTGCAGTCACTTAAACATAAGAGGTGGTAGTGCATTGCGTAATGGAGCAGAAAACAAATATGAAATTCTGTTTTAAAATGGGAAAAACTGCTACGGAAACCTTGGAAATGCTTCGAAGTGTGTATGGCGAGGAAACTTTATGTCTCAAGACAGTATTTCAGTGGTTCAAGCGTTTCCGTGAAGGTCGTGAAAACGTGGAGGATGAGTATCGCAATGGAAGAGAAGACCGGTGACGAGCAGAACCACGGCAAATGTTGAAAGTGTTAGGACGTTATTGCTGCAAGATCGCCGTTTTTCCGTCCGAATAATGGCGAACGAATTGAATCTTCCTCGTGAAATCGTCCGAACAATATTGACGAAGGATTTGGGTAAATGGAAACTTTGTGTGACGTTTGTCCCTCATTATTTAAGCGATGAACAAAAACAGCAGCGAATGGACTCCTTATTCCTCTGATCTTGCGCCAGCAGACTTTTTCCTCTTTCCACGACTGAAATTGGCACTGAAGGGACAGCGATTTTCAAACACATCAGACATTCAATTTGCTGCTACCAAGGAACTTTAAACAGTCTCAAAGGAGGACTTTTTCAAAAGTTTCCAGAACTTGTATGAACGTTGTGAAAAGGGTATTGTAGACGGCGGGAACTGCTTTGAACAACAGTGGGGTATTTATCTGCAAATATATAATACAGTGATTATTATGACGTCAGTCACCTTACTTTTCGGTCTTATCGTGTATAAACGCTCTCCATAGGCAATACCATCTTACTTCGGTACGTAAGTAGGAGGGGCGGATGCCGGCATCCAATAACTTCATACATAAGCTAAAAAGTTTGCTTTTAAGAGTTCGGTATTTTATATAATTTATTATTTTAATGGCAGAATTTAAGCTTTTCATAAGTTCAGAAGACATTTTCCACGGGGATAACGTGTATATATAAGGAACGCAATAGATGGTGCTACGGTGTTTTATCATCTCTTTAATTTTTGCAATGTCATTGTGACCCATCATTACTTACGCATCATCAGTGCATTCATATTCATTTGTGTTTTCTTATGTATTGATCAAAAAATATTTCGTTCCTTAGTGCGTTGGTTCGTTGTGATCTATAAAAAATATGATCCAGATAGCTTTGTGAAACCTCTTTCAGACAGGCGTTAGTAAGGCGCTTAATTTTAATCAAGCTAATGTTCTCAAACAACGTAATAATACAAAAGTCAAGTTAAGTTCCGGGTGCCCCTTTCAAAAAAGTCAGTTGAGATTCTTAACTTGCCTGGTCTGAACGGGATATTAGTATATATAACTGAAAAATGCTTACAAAACTGCTAATCTAGTGATGTCAATAGGCTCATTCATTTGTAGATCAAATTTTGTACATCTGAAGATGCTCTTTAGTGCTCTTTTACATCACCTGTTATAGAGTTAATTTTTAAAAAATGATCCATTTGACAATGAAATATTAACACTAAATAAACAACTTTTTCTTAAAGCAAATTCATGACAATATCAATTTTACGAGGTTTATGAAGATTCTTTGCACTTACATGATCTTCACAAACTCAAGCGATTCGTTAAAATATCAGGTAAGCGCCGACTTAACGTTGGCAACGGGGGCCTAACAAGGCAATCTTCTATCGTTAATTATGGAATATTATTTTGTCCTAATTCATCACAGGCATTAAACAGGAAAAATTTAAATTCGTTATGTCGAAGTATATTGCCTATTTTGCACCCGTGAAGTCTGCACCTGTATCCAGGACATTTCATATTTGTTTTTATGCACTTAAAACCAGAAAAAAGTCAACATTTAAATGAATTTTACTCTATGTTACTTTAATCATACCCAAAATTTAATCTCGCAATAACAGAAAAATCAATAAATGAAGTTTAAATTTCTTCAACGTTATTTTTTGTTAATGATATAGTCAGAAACATGTTCATTGTAGCAATTATTGTACATAATTTCCATTTAACGACTTAACTTATAATGAAGATCAATTTTTTTAATACTATATTAATTCGGATAAATGTTCGAATATAACTCCAAATTAATTCAAGTTTCATTTCTAATTGTTTTAACTTCATGTCTTTGCGATATAGCTCGTTCTTCTCTTTTGTAAAAAACAACAATAGTCGGTCCATATGGAATCAAGATTTCTCAATAAATTAGAGAATTGAATAGTTTCGAAATATACCTGTTATCTTAATAAATACCTCTTTACATGTAGGACAAGACGAAGAAGCGCACCTTTAATTTCATAAATCATTCTTATTTGCAAGAAAATGAATTCGCAGAAATTTCATATGGCATTTCATGTGAAAAGAGAATGTTTATTTCTTCTTATTTTAGAACTTTTGGGTAAATAATTTGTATTTGGAATATTACGATGACCGCATTTCATGTACTATATTATATATAAAAATGTAATGGGCAATTTCGTTCCTGATTTTTATAACTTTCGTTCTTTTGTATGGATTTTGATGATGTTTGCTTGTTAGTTAGATAATTTTTCATTAATTATTTAAATATATAACATTACGTTCTATATTTATAGGATATACATTTATAGGGATAAAGTTCTATAATCAATTGAAGCGGCATATGAAATATTAGTTTTTTTATATACTATCTGGTGAATGTATTTCTACGGAACTTTCACTCTTAGATAATATTTCAAGTATGGTTTTTGTACATTCCTTATAGATCTACGTTGCTTTGTTATACAAATATGAGAAAGTTAGATAAGAAAATAAGATAAAACCGATTATGAAAGATTAGCTTTTTTTAATAATTATATTCCATTTTGATGAGATTTGTATTTGTTAGATATATTTTCAAGTGTAGTATTAGTATATTGTGCATCGTTCTTTACCGAGTTCTGCTGCAAAGGGTCAGCTAAATGAGTAGGTCCTTAACAGCCGAAATTTTTTCGAACGCAATAGAAAGCATAATAGTGACAAGGCGTTAGTATCGTTTTCAGCAATGAGGAAGGACATTATAAGTAATCAACCGCATTGCTATAAAACACGAGATCGCATTCCACGATATATATTTTCTTTGATTCAGAATTCGCTGGGAGAAACCAGAAAGAGTAGCGGGGTACACCTGCTGTTTAAATGCTTCATAATTTGATACTGCCAACATTGTAAATAAATATTTGCGAAATTTCAAAAGAGGAATTAGGAGAAGTCGGTAAAAGTAGTTTTTTGAATAGCAACTGTAAGTTAAAAAACTTGAATTGTAAAAAAAAAAAAAAAAAAAAAAAAAAAAAAAAAAAATGGATACAATGAATTACAGCTACTGCCTTTTAATGTTTCATTATACACAAGGAAACACTGAATTTTCAGATTGAAATAATATTTATGATCGAACTAAATTTGAGAAAACAGTTCTTATAAACTCTCAACTAGAACACTAAATGTAAAACAAATTCATCTTAAAAGAAATTCACCCGACACTTTCAGTGTAAAACCCTTGTTTTAAATATACCTACTCTACTTATATATAAAAAAACTAAGGGGCTCTGCTACTTACGAGCTGCGCTCACCAACCCTTATTCAGATTTTAAAAATGCGTCAATTTAATCTGCTTTAAAATGAACGGAAGATTGAATTATAATTAAACAAGAATGAAAAATCATGCGTTAAGCATAGATAATGAAACAATTTCCAACACTTACTGAATGCTTCAAAAAAACTTCGTTACTTATTTAGGCAAATAAGGTGTTTAACTTAAGTAAACATTTTAGAAAGCGCATAAAGCATTTCAAAAACTGATGTCAGCAGTTACCATCCATATCCAAATATGTATTCCAATTCTTTTGAAGAGTCCTATATTGGATCTGTAGGTTAATATCTATATTGTATAAAGGGAAAATTTAGTTTAGCAAGAAAACGCATAACAAATTGAAATTTCTCTGTCAGCAATTTATACTAACACATACAAAAATACTTGAATACTTTTGTAGAACCCTTTTGTTTACCTTGAACCTTTATTACACAACACTATTTAACTAAAATTTAATTCAAACGAAAACACTTTTAAAACAACTGAAATCACATTTCCTGAAATTATTATTTATAGATGGCATGTATCCAATTCTTTCCGTGAACCTGTATTTCATTTTATATATATTCTAAAACATTTCTTAGTAAACTAAATGCAGTTCAGCTTACAAATGTATAACTTATTTAAAAACCACCTTTAAGTAATTTGCGTTCATACCCAGTAACCCTTACGAATACTTTTGTGCAGCACTGCATATGAATTATAGCATTTATACACACTATATAGTATGCATAAATATAGTGAAACATAAAAGATCATAATTAAAATTGAATTTCCAGCAATCATCGTTAATGTACAGTAATTCAAATACAATATAGTATCTAAAATCTTTTGTGTGTCCCTGTAAATGCTATGTACCTCGTATTATACATGAAGTAACTTAACATAATTCAAATACGCCGCAAACAATTCCACCCTATACCTTTACGTAGCAGAATTCTTTTATGTGGCCCTGTAAATGAATAATAACTATTCTATGTACCGCATATTCTACAGAATGCATATTTTAGTGGACTTCATTAATTCATATCAGTTTTATTATGTTTTAAAGAGTGTAACACCATTAAAAATAATTTGAAACGATTTTTTCCCATTGGCCGTAATGTAATGGAAAACTTTTGACTTTCCCTGTAAAGGAACTAAACATGCTACAAACTGCATTTGAAATAAAGGTTGTGCTATGGTAGAGGTCACTAACATCCAAAAATTTCAGAACTATCCGAGTATATTTACGAAAGTTAGAGAGCGGCCAGGCGGACATAAACACTTTTCAACTTTGTTGGAAAGTATTAAAAACCAGTGTCGATATCCCTTTAAACGGGTTTCTATGCATTTCCCTATTACTGAAAGGTTTTAAGGCCGAATCAGTTGCTGTTAATTGCTGATTTCGTGTTTGATTAAATAAAATTGGTAAAACATTTGAAAATTACCTAATATAAAATGAACGAAGTAAACACAGTTTTTGGTTCACGGCATTTTTTAACAACGCTCTAAGAAAATGATTTTAAATAAGATATTTTAACACTAGAACTCACGGAAATTTTACATAAGTTTCATAAAAAATATTTGGCATCAGAATTTTTATTTAAAATTATTTGACTAACGTAAATCTGCGTGTCTCAAGTTTAACTTATTTTATGAAAGAATTTCTGGTTCCAGTTGACATTTAATCATATAGTCAGAGTCGGATTATTTGATAGTTTCCTTTCTTTTTTAATACTAGGGGGCTCGGCCCCCTACGAGCCAACCCCCCGTTCAGACACTGCAGTCTCTAAAAGCACGTTAATTTGATCGGCTTAAAAAAGATTTTAGAAGATTGAATTATAACTATAAAAACAAAGGCGATCTCCCTATAAACGGGTTTCTATTCATTTCTCTTTGATTGGGGGAATTTTACGGAAAAATCAGCTGCTGTTAAAAGATACAATGGCATTTCAAAATCATCTAATATAAAATGAATTAAGTAAACAGAGTCTTTGTCTCCCGGTATTTTTTAACAAAGCGAAAAGAAAGCCCTTTTAAATAAGACATTTTAAATATATCGTTTTTAATCTGACGTAATTTTCACCAAACTTTTCTTTCCCTTTTTAATATTCACGTGAAAACACTGTTATTAGAAATGAAATATTATTTGCGCTCTCCAAAAAAAAAAAAAAAAAAAAAGTTGAAAAGTTCATCTCAAAATATCAAGTAAATGTCTCGCGCTATTTTTAAATTTCAACTGTTTTGCAATATTATTTTTTGTTCATTTTACGTAATAAGTTTAATGTGACGTAAATGTGATGTAATTTCTCCTATTTAAGACTTCTAACGCATGTTAATGAATTTATTATTTTACAATATACTTTCTCTGTTAAAATTCACGTGTAATTATAAATGAAGTAATTTTCAATAAGTTCCTGCTTTTTATACGTAGTTATTTAATTCTAATTTGAAAGTTTTTTTTTCTGTTTATAATAGTCACGTGTAAATAAATTTTTAATTTGAAACAAACATTATTGTTTCCGTTGTTTATATAGTTGGCAACAGGTTAAATTAGTACAATTTTCTGAAATAAGTAAAAAATATCTCTCGAAATGCTGAAAATTTTAATTTAAAATAGAAATGAAACCTCGAAAAATCAGTCAAATTAAAAAAATAAATTAATTCTGCACACCGGGAAATTATGACGTATAAAATGATCTAAAAATTATTAAATTCCGATGTTTAGTTTTTGCTCCTATAAAACTTTTTTAGTGGAACGATTTTGTCCAACTTTAGCATTGAATATCTCTTAAAATAATTCTTCGATTTAAAAACTGTCTGCATCAGCGTGTTTATCAAACATTTCTGTACAATACTACCAATTTTCATATTTTTGTATGCATTATGTTTCTTAATATTAACGAAGAAAGACCTCCGGTCATAAAAAATTCAAAACCGGCGGCGGCGGCGGTGACAGCGGTAGTTACTTTTTTTTAGAATAGAGAGATGCTTGTGTAAAAACAATTTTTATGACGTAATTTTCAATATTTTCTCCTTTTAACACTAATAATTTAAATCTAATTTCAAAAGCTTTTTTCTGTTTATAATAGTCGCGTGTGAAAAAAAATTTAATTTAAAGGAAATATTATTCTTTGAGCTGTTTTCACAATTGGCAACAATTTAAAATAATAACCTTTTCTAAAATATGTAAAAAATGTCTCTAGAAATGTTGAAAATTTGAATTTAAAATTGAAATAAACCCTCAAAATATTATTAAAATAAAAACAAAAAATAACTGCAGTCAAACTGCAGTAACACCGCGAGTTTCTAATGATTATCCTTAGCAAAAATGACTCCTCTGTATAGTTTTTGCTCCTATAAAACCTTTTTAATGGAACACTTTTGACCAATTTTAACATTAAATATATATTAAAATAATTCTTCGATTTAAAAACCGTCTGCTTCAACGAGTTTAACAAACATTTCTGTATAATATTACTCATTTTAATATTTTTGTACGTGGTAGTTTTCTTAATATTAGCGAAGAAAGACCTGCGGTCCACAAAATTTTATTGACAGAGGCGGTGACAGAGTTAGTTACTTTTATTTATTTATTTATTTTTTATAGAGAGATACAAACGGAAATTTCATTCCGGGTGCTTATAACTGGAGATCTACTGAATGAATTTTGGTGGAACTTGCACGGTGAGATTTATATTATTTCAGGGAATATTTTAGTATATAACACATCGTTCTGTGTAGATTAGTTATAGAACTATGACGCAAAGTTCTGTTATTTTGGACGCAAAGGTTGCCAATTGTTATTAGGTGCATTCGTAGTTATATAAATACGTAGCACCTATAGTCGTCGTTCAGTCCGTCCGTCCGTCCGTCTGTCTGTCTGTCTGTCCGCATATAACAGAGCAAAAACTACCCTACCGAATAGTCTGAAATTTTAAATATATGATTGTTGCAAAATTTTGTCGAGCCATTTCAAATTTTATGAAAATCGGATGCATAGTTTAATTACAGGGACAGTCAAAAGTTTTTCTTTACATTATGGCTAATGGGAAAAATTATTGCAAGTGCATTTTAATGATGTTACAGCCTTCTGAATGGTCTGAAATTTTAAATATATAATTGTTGCAAAATTTTGTCGAGCATGTTCAATTTTAGGAAAATCGGATGTATAGTTTAATTACAGGGACAGTCAAAAGTGTTCCGTTACATTACGGGGAATGGGAAAAAAGTTATTGCAAGTGCATTTTAATGATGCTACAGACTATGCACTTTATGAAGTGCAAAAAAGTATACATTCAGTACAATATGGGGTGTAAAAAATAATTATAAAACTAGTTATAGTACGAACGCACCTCATTTGCCACGTTTGACGAGCAATTTCCAACTTGTTATTTGGTGACTATTAATGTTGTTAAAAGAATTGAAATGTTATATATATCGAAAAAACATTTTACTAATTTTATTTAAAATAAAAAATAAATAAGAAAATAATAATGCAAAAAGAAAAAAAAAAGTAAAATAGTTTTGATAAGTGATAGATTTGCAAACAAAAATATTTAAGTTAAACACGAAAAGACTATTTTTAATGTTTAAAAAATAATTTTGTTTTTAATATTACAACTGATTCAATATTTGACGATTTTCCGTTAGGGTCAGGTAGAAAAAAAAATAATCTGAAAATTTGTTTACATGATATTTGAATGACAATTTTTTCTTTTCTATTGTTTTCTTTTATTTTTATTTTTACTAATCTATCACGTGATTTGCAAAAGAAAACAGCATATGTAATTGGAGCTGCTAAGTCTCCGTCTTTTTAGGATAATAGTATTTTAACACAGAAAAGGCTGTTTTAGTTAATTGGAACATATAAGACTAAAACCGCCATAGCGCTCATTTTGACTGGTACCAAATTAAAATATTTTGATTCAAATCAGAAATTTATTTCTAAAATAATTTAAATATGTACTACAGAGAAATGAGTCAAATAAATACGTTAAATTGTTTTAAATACAAATTCTGGTGTAATTTTTTTTTAACACTTGAGTGAAATTTCCAGCGGTTCTTGTGTTAAGAGATTTAAAAAGAACAACATTTTCTCTAAGATAATAGCAGTGTTGAAAAAGCCGGAGACTTGGCAACTCTGTAATTATAAAAAGGACGACACTAGTGAGTTACATATTATTGTATATTTACGATTTTTATTTTACTTTTGTCGGCAAATAATGTGATTTTAAGCCAAAAATTCATAAACGTGAAATTCTCCCGTGTGATGTTTTCTATGGTGTTTTTTCAAGTGTACGAAACCATGTTTGGACATTTTTATATTCATTTGTAATTTATATATACTGTTCAAAATAATTAGGGAAGCACATGGTTTTAACAAAATTACGCAAATATTTACACCAATAAGTAACGTAAAATAAAACATCCATAATTTTAAAGAGTAGTAGAAAACAGATAAAAAAAACCTTCACATGCAAATTAAAGTTTATGACGTCAAAAAATAGAAAAAGGAGATAAGTGTAGAAATCGGCATTCTGCAGAAACGTATATTTGACTGTCTCAGTTGTAAAATTCAATTGCTCAGCTTGTGTTTTGAGAAAAGGTGACTTTAAAATTTCACAACATTGTGATTTAACGAAGTACATGGCTTGGAGTGTTGTCAGAACAGTTGAAACTGGGCAAACACAGCGAAGTGTAGCGGGCGCTCTTGGGATCGCAAGAATTGTCAATGCAAGGCTGTGGAATCGATTCCAAGACACATGGAATGGTACACATCAACAAGAGTAAGGTCGCCCATGTGCTACCACAGAAGCTTATGACCGATATATCCTGTTAACAGCTCGTCGAGACGGAAAGGGCAATGCTACTCTGTTGCAAACACAGTTGTTCTTGGTCACAGGACGAAGGGTGTCCAGCCAAACATTCCGAAATAGTCTTCATCAGGGTGGTCTCTATGCACGTAAGCCAATGGTCTGCATTCCGTTGATCTACAGCAACTGTGCGGCCCAAAGAAGGTGGGCAACTGAACATCGAGTTTGGAGGCAACGTTGTTGGAGTAAAATTCTGTTTACAGACGAGTCCCGATTCAGTCTGGATGTGACATCTGATGTGTTTTGGCATGGAGAGAAAGAGGCACTCAAAATAATCCCACACTCGTTCGTGAAAGATCTCATTACAGACGAGGTGGGTTGATGCTATGGGCTAGAATCAGCATAGGTGGACGTACGGGCCTGCATATCATTCGGAATGGCACTTTGACGGTCCGAAGTTATACAGACAAGATACGGAGTCCTCATGTCGTATTTTATGATGCAGCAATTTGTGATTTCTTTTTTCCATGCATGATAATGTCAGATCTCTTACAGTTCGTCTTGTGGAAAACATGCTTGAAGCTAAAACAATACAGCGTATGGAATGACCAGCAAGCTCTCCTGATCAAAATCCGATGGAGCATGTTTGAGACATACTCAGACGACAAATTTCTGCGAGACCAAGGCCTCCTTTTACTGTCCGGGATTTGGATATTGCAATTATTGAGCAGTGCAACAGTAGTCCCCAAAACTCTTATCGATAACCGCATCGCATCCATGGAAAACACGTGTGCAGCAGTCTTAGCTGTTAAAGGAGACCACACGACATATTAAAAATCTTGCATCATTTCTAAACAATACATTTTTTTAACATTTACATGAAACCAAATTGTTTCCCTAAACCATCTTTTCATGTTCTTTCTATCTTTTCAAAGAATAAAAGCTTCCTTATAAATTTTTTCGTCTTTTTTTCTGTATTGCGTATTGATACACGTGTACTACCCATTTTATGCTCATAAATGGGTTGTCTTGCATTGTTTTCTTCACTTTTTTGCTTTCTCCCCTAATTTTTTTTTAGCAGTGTAGATATCAGTTAACTGATTTCCTGCCAACCACGAGTATACTCTTGGCTTTAATAATCGTGGATTTAATTTATTAATTACTTTGTCACCAGTATTTTAGAATTTAAAAAATTGCCTTATTTAATGGCAGAAATTTCGCAGTATTAGTAAAGCGAAATTTACCGTTCTGAATTTGTGGTGGCAAAAGACTTTCAACAAGAAATTTGAAATTTCTTACTTTATAGTTTTGGTAGTGAACGTGTTAATAATACAAAAAATGGTGTCAAATACTAAAATTTTAGTGATAATGTCTCTCCACACGTATTGTAAATTTATTTCAGCCGCTTAAAAAGTTTTTCATCATACTTTACTACGGTTTGTTTTTCCCAAACATGTAATTATTATACATTTGAAGACAAAGAATTGTCCTTTTTCTCTTTCATTAAAAAAATATATATATATTAACAATTTTTACCACTTTCCAACATAGTTGAAAGGGGTTTATTAATTCGGTTTGTCTGCCCGAGCAATAACTTGCGGTAATATAGTCCGATTGGCATAAAATGGATATATATTATTGTGGATTAGTGTGGCATGTTCGATATTGATAAAGAAGTGTGTAGCATTTTCGTTTCATTCACGGGGTCACTGAAAAGAATTCCATTACATTACGGTCTAAGGGGAAAAGTAGTCTGCCGTGTATTTTAACGATATTACAGTATTTAAAACATATTGAAATTGATATGCATCACTGTTATGTACTAGAAGGTTCTTACTATAGAATATGTTGTGATAGAGCGTATCGTTCATTTACAGGGACACACAAATGTATTTTGCTATAGAAGAAAATAAGCAATAATTGAACTATTGAAGCCTACGAACAATAATTGCTGCAAGTGCGTTTTCCGTTGTGGTATGTTTTTTTAAATTTAACTATTTTTTAAATATTACTTGGTGTGTATAAATTCTATAGATCATATACATGATCGCACACAAGTTCTCAACAACATCCGTTTATTGGCGAAAATCGCTGAGTGGAAATTTTCACCTCTGCTATGCGTTTAACTGAACTAACTTTTGGCATACTACGTAGTATATATACATATCGGTAAATCATATACAGAGATGCAGAAAGAAATTGTATGTTTTAAAGACTATTCATGAAACAGCAGAATTCAGGTTGTGAAATGCGTTATGCTATTTCCATATTGTTCATTTAGACGTAATCTTTCACCTTAGTTAAACTGTAAAGTTTTGTTATAGTATTCTGAATGTGCAGGAAGTTCTTTCATATTCTATGTTGTATGCATGAATTTTCGTTCTTGTTATATTTCATGTTTAACTCTTTTAAAACATATCGCCAATTTCAATTACAGAAATATTCACTGTTTTAAAAGTTAGGACCTGAAGATTATTCTTAAGGAAATTTGGGCAATTATGTGTTATTACTATAAAAAAGCCAATATTTTGAAATAAAAATTGTTTGCTGAAATAAATTATACATATTCTTTTTAATTTGTCATTTCTTATTTAGTTTTTTCTGAATACCTTTTGTTCTGTAATGTGGGTTTTTTAAAGATACTCGACTGATATACAGTTATCGGGTCAACCGCAATTGGAGTATTTACTATATTGCAGTAAGTTTCTTTATTAATTAAACGAGACTCTAGACGGTGAATCCGATTACAGAAGAATAGACGGATATTGTAATTAACAATTACAAAACGTATGGTTTTTTTTTCTCATGTAGCAAACGATCAAAAGGTTTACTACTATATATTTTCCATCCGCAGTTATTTTATAATCACCCAAAAAACAATAATTGCAATGCACGAGGGTAAAGTTTGTAACGTCAATAATCTAGAATTAAAAACATTTGCAATTTATCATGTATCCAGCTTAAGAAAATTTGTTAGGAGAATAATTATACCTGGAAATTGGTTAAAAAACTATTATACATGAAATTCAGATTAAAAAAAATTTGGTTTTTGGTAATTTATGTAGCAATTTTGATTGACGTTACAACCGTACCAACTAAATTTAGTGACATAGTAACAATTATTTACATTATTCTGGTTATTTAGTATCAGGCAACAGATTGAAGAATATCTGGTACATTTTTATTATTGGGGGCCTGGGCGAGAGGTGTGAATTTTTCATGCATATTGTCTAGCAATCGTTCACCGTTTCATATACATACAAGCATTTTTTTTCAATATTTATGAAATTTATTTAATATAAAGAAACAATTTATCAATTGTTACATAAGAACAAAAATAATTTGTATATAAAAACAATAATATAAATATATAACTAAAATCGTTATGTATATATAGGTACATATATAATCATGCATAACTGTTCATCAGGGTTGTTTTGATAGCTGTTTAAATCTTTCAGCAGAAAATTCAATCTTTTGATTACCAAATTTTGCCATCCTTTTTTTAAATTGCCAAGGCAGATAAGTACATAATATTTTAATTTTGGCTATAAGTAAATTTATATATTATCGTAATTTGTTAGGCTGATTAGAAAAAAATGTACAGGAGATCTTCCTTTCAAGTATTTACCAAGAAGTACTTACCAAAAAATTTCTAATTTTGTCTATCATTGTCAGTTTTATTTAAGGTAAAAAGTTTTGTTGGTGAAGTATATATAATTTAATCAACATAAATTTGACAAAGAAACGTAGTTTGGAGCGTGCTTAACTTCGTTTTGTAACTTACTATGGTATATTTGTAACCATATGTTTGTAAGCACTTATAATGATTGGCGTCAAAATTGGCTATGAATCCCGATTACGGATTATTAGGAAGATTTTATTGGATGTAAGCTACAGATTTATATTTTCTACCAGAATCAGTCATCGATGCTTTTACCAGGTTAATCGTTACATAACTGAATCTGATCTATAAAATGAAAAGGTAGTGAAACCGACGCCTTTTTATTTTATTCAAACGATTCAACTTTAAAAATTTACTTTTTTATGCTTCTCGTTTCTTTCAAATATGACAGTTAAACATGTGCAAACCATTTATTAAATTTTTGAGTGCGTTTGCTCTACTGGAATCCAAAGATGAAAAACTACAGTAGATCTGACAGAAGAGGACGTATATTACGTAATATAACACAATGTATAGTGAGATGGTGTTTAAGTTACCAGAAACATACATAATACCAAACTTAAAAGGCTTTCAGTTCAAGAACTAAGAAACGCAAGTGAATCATCCGATTGTTATTTAAATTCAATGTTCAATCTCTGCTTTCATTGTAATGCCCTGTAATTTTAGTACGGTGTTGACTACAGAACATTTATTTTCATGTTCTCATAACGGTCTTTTCCCTTACCAAACTCTATTATAAATGACCAACTAAATCATCTGCTTCTTAGTAGTCCAAATTTCGTCCAACGCATAACATAATATAACAGCCCAATGACACTGACATCGTTTTCAGCAATGCAGGAGGACATTCCACATGCAGGTCCACATATCTTTAAAATACAACATCAAATTCACCATTTCGTTTCATGCAAGCTTCGTTTGGGAAATTGGATCATCACAGCAGGCCTACCTTCCCAGTTCGTTTAATAAAATCGTTTACGTGTATTCGTTTTTTTTTTTTTTTTTTTTTTTTTTTTTGTGTGTGTGTGTGTGTGTGTGTGTGTGTGTGTGTGTGTGTGAGCCTGTAAAATAAGTATAAATACACCCTCTTTAAAAGAAAATATGCTGTAAATGACTATAACAGCATACAGAAATCACATTTTAGATACCGTTCTACAAATCCGCATTTGTTTTTAATGAGTCTTTTTATAAAATCTTTTCATCAATAATTTTTATATACACTAGCAGCTTTGCCCGCTACGGTTTATAGGTTTATCCATACGAACCTTGAATCAAATAAAACATGTCAGTGAATTTTAAATTGCTTTTATAACAATATGGATCTCTACGTGCAATATCCTTGAGCACTGCTCAAAATGATAATAACGCTATATATATTTTCTAATGTGTCAGACAAAATTTGGACTGATTAGTAAATTTCAGTTTTTTATTTATAGTAGGTTTTGGTAGACTGTGATAGAACGGTATTCAATACAGTAAATCCCTTCCTAAAAAAGTATTTAACAATGCAAGACTCACCAAAATCTATCCAATAGAACTTTTTTAAAAGTCTAATCCTTCCTAATCCCTTTCACGTGATTATAGTACTTTCCCCATAATTCTATAACTTATTATCGTAGAAAAATATTCAATGTAGTAAAATCATCGAACTTTTACTATTAAATTACAATACAAGTATAAAATATAGCTATTAGGGCATAGCTGCCAACCTTCCACTAATCTTCCGTAATACCTGGATTAATTTGACCCAGGTTAACCACTTTCGAACCAGAAAATTTATTTCATGAATCTTTATTTACTTAATTGAAGATTTCGACATGGAACGTTTTTAATTTCATTTCTTAAAAAAATTTCTGGTTCGAAACGCATTAAACCTGGGTCAAATTAACTCACGAATTACGGCAGATTAGTTTGAGGTTGTCACCTATGTTAAGGTTATTTTTTCAAGTGTTTGTAATAGGAAAACATAAGTGAGGATTAAATATCTTTTATTTGCGATAAAGTTGCTTAAACCCATTAACGACGAAGTTTCTTTTACACTTCGTTTAATTAATTCTTCGATAGCAGTTTTAACTAAATCAAAATTACAGTGTGAAGCATTGTAATTTTGAATTATTTAGACGCTCGAAATTTAAGATTAGATAATGTGAAAATTACCAAACTTAAATGCTGGTATTCAAATATATACAAATAATGTGTTCGCCTTACATGGAAAGTTTTCTTGCCAACCAGCTTTAAGGGGACAAGAAACCAACAAACTCATTTTTTTTTAGAATTGCAAATTAAATACTAATCAACGGCACACTATATGAATTATGGAATATATTTATCACACAAGAAATTAAAAAAATAATAATTTTGGAGAAAAAAAAGAAATTTTCCTGAATATTTTAAACGTTATCAAAAACTTTAAAACTATCCCAACATCACTCCATATCAATTAAAATCCGCAATATATTTTTTTCTTTTTTTGCCAGTTTGGTTTACATATGTGTAGTACACAGTGAGACAGCAGCCACTTTGACATATAGTTGTAACTTTTTCTCCAAGCTGGCACACACACATAACGATCTCATCTTATGCAACACGTGGATGTAGCTTCGACACTTCAGTTACTCATCCGGCAAAATAATAAATAATTCTTTATTTTATAGTGGTTAAAGTTACACAAACGTCTATTTTAGAGTTTATTTCGCTCAATATGACATATATTTACTTAACCAAACCTAGCTATATCTAATAATAGACTACTTTGAGAAAAGGACATAAACTTTTTAAAGCGATGAAATTGATGTAACAGATATGGCCATTTTTTAGAACATAACGAAAGTACACAGTGAGACAAACAGTTGTGGTACACAGTGAGACGTGTCTTATTGTGTACCTACTATGTGGTTGTTATGTTAGAAAAGTTATTTATTAATAAAAGAAGGTTTTTCTTTCTCTTTCACTTTTTGTGTGGGTGTGTGTGCATGAGATGACTAGGGAAATATACTAAACATAAGGGGCTGAAAAATTGCATGAAGGTAGCCCAAGGTCTGCCACTGTCCACCCGAGGCTCATATTTTTAATATTTTTATAATCGTGAAATATTTATTAGAAATCATAAACTGCAGAAAATTATTGATAAAATGTAAAAATGTATGATTTGTGAAAATATATACATTGTATCACTGTATACCACTTGTGGTACACACTGACACAATTTCCGATACTCCGTTAGGCTGCTTCTGTACTTTTAAAAATAACTCTTTTAAAACCATTTATACATTAATGCGTAGCGTATTTGTGTAGCTTAAATATGTAGCAATTTTTTTTTTAAAAGAATAAAAATCGTCGTCATCCGTTAAGTAATAATATTTTTTGTCTCCCTGTGTACTACTCTACCCTACAAATAAACCTGTGCATAGTTTTATAAGAATAATTATAATTGAAAAAAATTAAAGTTAGTGAACCCTTTCGCGGGTGGTGTCCTTAAAATGAACATCTTATTTTTACTTTACTGGCACCTATAACATTTAATTAAAAATTTCCTCTTATAATGTTCTTGAAAATAAGCAAGTTTATATTTTCTAATAAATTCGTTTATCAATTCTGATTTTAGTACATCATTTCATCAGTTTTTAAACAGAATTACTCCGCGCCGGTAAGGAAGCCCAGTGGTTAGAGAGTTGAATTCGGAATTAATTAGGAGAAAGCTGGAAATTGCTATAATCCCTTCAGTTTAGGTCTAGAATGAATATGCTATATTTCCCCCTTCGTACTAGGTGAGCGTTAGGAAATATGTGTAGATATATACCCAAAAAACAAGTTTTTTTTAAATACCATAGCAATATATGAAAACAACTAACTCTATGAAAAACATTGTCAATACAAATGTTGTAGAGCTTAAAATTCTAAGAAAAATGAGTGAGTAACTGCACTTAATGTTTTTGTTGAACATTAAGGTCACAATTTTACTTCAAAGTTTTAGCCCCGTGGTCAGGAGGTTGAACTGGAAATTGTTTTAATCTATTCAGTTTATGTCTAAAATGAACGTACTAGGTTTTCTTCCTCGTATTTAGTGAACGTTAGAAAATATGTACATATTTATTTTTGAAAAACACGTTTTTTTAAAACTACTTTAACAATATCTGAAAACAGCTAACTCTATAAAGAACATTGTCAATACAAATGTTGTAGTGCTTAAAATTCTGAACAAAATGAGTACCCACATTATTATTTTTGTTTACCATTCAGGTCGAAATTCTATTTCAAAATTTTGACTTAAGCGCTAATCAAGAGCTTGAAGCCAGGAGAGACCAATTTCACTTAACAATATCTAAAAACAGCTAACGCTATCAAAAACATTGTCAATATAAATGTTGTAGAGTCTAAAATTCGGAATAAAATGAGTACCCACATTAATATTTTCGTCCAATATGAAAGCCTCAATTTTATTTCAAACTTTTGCCTTAATCGCTAATCAACAGTGTGAAACCAGGAGAGACAAAAGTATCAGTCCAACCTGCTTCCAATTTTTATATACATGTATTTTTGTTAATTTTTGGACTATCTCAAAGGGATTGAGACAGTTTCTAGCTTTATCCAAAATAATTTCGAATTCGGCCTTTTTTTCACCCCCTACCACTTGACCCGTAATAAAGAGGTTAAACCGTAAATCTCAAAAGATCTAAAATTTTGAGCTGAAATAATTACAAAACATTGTAAATCCGTCAATAAATAAAAAAAATACTTGTATATAAAAACTAGAAGCAGGATGGACTGATAACCGGACTCTACTTTCAAGCTCTTGATTAGCGATTTAGTCTAAATTGTGAAGTAGAATTGTAAGTTTAATGTTCAGCAAAAATATTAAGTGTGGGTACTCATTTTATTCAGAATTTTAAGCTCTACAACATTTGTATTGACAATGTTTTTGATAGAGTTTTCTTTTTTTTTTTTTTTTTTTTTTTTTTTGAGATATTGTTATGGTAATTAAAACAAACCTGTTTTTCGACTATAAATCTGTACATGTTATTTAACGCTCACCTACTACGACTACGAGGAGGAAAACTTAGCGTATTCATTCTAGACCTGAACTAAACGGATTAAAACAATTTTTCTCCAACAATACAAAACTTTCCCGTAATTAATTCCGAATTCGACCTTTTTCCCCTCCCCTACCACTGGGCTAAAAGTGCAGAAATATGATGCAAAAATTCTGAAAATGTCCTAAAATTTATTAAATATTTCTTTTCTTACATTTATATTCAAATATATAAAATTCGATGCACAGTTTTATTTGTATATGAAAACCAAACTGGCATACAAAATATTGGGGATTTTAAGGGGTCTCAGGACTCTTAAAGTTTTAAAATTTTCGAAATTTTAATTTTTTTAGATGTTAAACTCCTATCTTTTCTGAACATTTTGAAATAATTGTTTCCTTGAAATTCCTATTAGAACTTAAGTTATGGCTTTTACATTTATACACGTTCAATAGCTGAAGCGTCGTTTCGGAAACTTTGATGCCATTTTTCTCCAAATGACGTTTTTGTTCATAACGCGCACGATATCTCAAAACCTTATGAATATTTTTTCATGAAATTTTCAAAATATATGTTTCATGTTAGTCTGTATAAACTGAACCTAAAATTTCCTTTTTATTGTTCAAAACAATATTTTTTTAGGTGATTATGCTGTTGAAATTTTCTTAATTTTGCATTAGCTAAATACAACTTTGTATTTAAAATATAAAAAAGCTTTAAATACAAATTTATTTAGGTTCAGGGTAATTAGTATAATCGGAAGTACAAGTAGGCCTCATTTTCATTCTAGTTGCAAAACTTATTTTGTAATCGTGCGCGTAAGCTGTTATGCCGATTTTTTGCTCGTCAAATGTCTAACAGTTTGGAGCCCCCTGTAAATGCTAATTCTGCATCTTATAATTTTTTAAATACATGAAATGAAAAAACATACTTATATATTTTTTTTTTCCAATTACAATTGTGTTTTAAACTCAAATGCATTTTAAGATATTAAATGGTGAAAATGGTCTTTTTTTTCACTTTTTCCAAATTTAAGAGTCCTGAGACTCCTTAATTTATATGGGAGGATGCTGAGACATTTTGAAAGTTTTTGATAACGCTTAAAATATTCAGGAAAACTCCTTATTTTTCTCCATTTTTTTTTTTTGAGAAATATATGCATAGCTGCTAACTTTTACGCTTTTTTACTACCACTATTTTTAATCCGAAAAATTTGCTCTTTTTAATACTATATTTTCGATTAAATTTTTGATTAAATAATACCAATTTCTGTGTTAAAAATTAGTGGTAGGGAAAAGGGTAAAACTTGGCAGCTATGTATATGCCATAATTCATTAAGTGTGCCCATTATTAGTATTTAAGTTACAATTAAAAAAAATAATAATGAGTTTGAAGGTCCCTTGTCCCTCTAATGAGTTAATTCAGTAAAAACATTTCGTTCCATATACAAACTATATCTTCAAAAATCTGAAAACAAGAACGATGGCATAAAAAAATTCTTTTAAATCTGTAATTACTGATAAATAAACTTCGAAAAAAAATGGTGCATTGTCAAAGTTTACTTGTTTTTAGTAAACGAAATGGAAATAAACATTAGAGTTACATTGACAGATGAAATTACAGCTATTATAAGGTAAATGCAAGTATACTGGACCACTAATTTTAAAAATTTAAAAACAAGCCCAAAATGCATTCCTGAAAAACGTCTAAAAGAAATCGGATTGGCTAGCATCCTTAAATGTTAACTTTCTTTAAACTTTCTTTAACTTTCTTTCTTATGATTCGAATAATTGTTAATTTGATTTTTGCTGGTCCATTAATAATATTGGGTGTTTTCAAAAATAGATTTTTTGGGAAATTCTTAGAGATTTCATTAAAAGATAAGTTTTTCTAAAAATATTGTTTCCTTAATATTACGTTTTATTTTAAATTAAACTACTGTTGATATATTGATATATCCTATTATATTATAAATAATTTGTTGGATAAGCAGAAAACTTACTGATTCATGCATCCGAAATTTACTGGACCCACTACTGGGGCATAGAGGAAAATAAAATTTTTCATTTTTCCGAATAAAATATTTTGAAACTTTGAATGTTTATTCTAATACATCAAGGTTAGGACTAGACTAAACATACCTGTATTTTTTGAAATGCACTAGAACTTTAATAATATTTAGTTAAATGTACGTAAGTGGCTCACTACTAATATATTTACCTTACTTCGCTTCGCTCACTTTTCATGTAAATGACGACCGATTTTCTGAAAACGACTCTTTACTTTTGCTTCCTTTTAAACACATTTTTCAATTTATGTATTTATGGATGATAAATACAAAAGTTTTATGAGAAAATATTATCCTACAATCATTCAGGGTAACTTTGATCCGCATTTTCTCTATTTTCATATGCCACAATCTTTTAAGAATATTGTTGCAATTAGGGTAAGAAAAGAGAATAAATGATCCTAAATTATTGTATGTCTATCAAAAATTAAGGAATAATGATCATAAAAGCAGTAAAAAAGGAATTTTTAAACCGGTTCAAAGTTACGCAGCCATTTAGGGTAACTTTGCACCATATGATAAATATTATCTAAAATAATTCATTAAAAAAAAAGTATTATATTTAGGACAAATTTGAGCACAAAAAATGTTTTCAGATATGTAAAGACTCCGAATTTACATTTTCCAACATCACAAGATTTGTATAATTTATGATATTACAAGAAATATTATACATGAGAAAAGTTTAAGAAGAGAACCATGAATATTTAGATATAAAAAAAAAACTGTTTATTGTTCATATAAAACCTAAAAATGCAGTGAAAAACAATTTTCGATGTTTTAACTCAATAATATATCAATAGTTACAGTAATACATACTAGTACTAGGATTATTCAAACAAGAATAAAAAATGTCGAATGTATGGAATGTTAAATTTGAGTAGCTCCGCACCGAATAACGCCTTTAAATGAATTTTATGTATTTTACACATATTTGTGAAATTATTTACATGTTATATCTAATGCACACTTCTGGCATTTACATAAAATATACGTGCAAATATGGGAATTTTTTGACAGTAGCACCTATGATCAGTAAATTATAAATATTGGTTTAACTTTGAACCGGCTCAAAGTTACCCTGAAAATGTGGTAAAATGTTAGTTACTTCTTATTTTACATTTTATTAACTATTAATAAATAAATAATCACAAAATATTAACACATTTGCAACATTTAGGTAATAATATGTCTGATAAATGAGTATATTGTTACTTACTATGAAAATTTAATTGGATTACAACAACTTCAAAAAAAAAAAAAAATTCAAAATTAACTTGAAAAAAGTACTTCACAAAAATAGTTAGATGATGCAATTAATTGCGCATAATGTTGCTAATTTATTTTCTAAAATAAAGAGTAGAAATCCCAGTTTAGAACCTTGCCTTTATTTAGCCTTTTGGAGTCAAAAATATTGAAAATTGGGAGGTGGTGAAAGTTACACCCCATGGTTCAAAGTTTCCCTGAATGACTGTATTTGTTTTAGCAAAATCTCTTTTATCACTTCTCAATATTTGCAAAAACTTTAGAATATTTATTATTATTATTATTTTTTTATTTATTTTTTACCGTTGTTGAGTCAATAAGAAGCCATTTTGTCAATAACGGTGGTAAATGTTTCTTATATTTAACTCTCTTATGCTCATGGTAGCACATAAGCTACGAACAATGTTTCGAATTTAGTGGAATTTTTAATTCGGATATTTCACATCCATACCAGAAATTTAAAATAGCAATATTTGCTTTATCTAATAACATACATGTTGTAATTAAATAAAGTGAAATTTATTACTGAAATTTTTCTTGTGTAAATTCTGATTATCTGAAGTTCGGAATTTATGGAACGCATTCTAACATGGGAATTACCTGTTTAAGGTATTTTGTATCTTTTCTCATAAAATGAAAAAGAAATATTGATCAAAAAATTTTCAGAATATATTTATTTTATTGAAAGTTGTTTTAAAACTACATGAAGATGCGTAAATGGTTACTTTTTACACTGAATTGGTAATAGGATTCTAGATACAAAAAAATCTACCCTATATATATAAAATCCTAATGAAACGAATTTATGAAACGAATATATGAAAAGGCTGAAATGTGTATCGATTCTTTGAATCGACTGATTAAACAATTGATTATGTTTCACGGCGATTTCTCCTAAAATATGGAATACTTTGCGATGAAATTAACACCAAAAGTCAGTATTGATCCACAGACCTCAAAACTGGTATTAGAATTTTTAAATTCGAATTGGTTTTTGAAATATTAATTTTTTTCTAATTTTAAATACATTTTTCTAATGATGGTAACTCAAATTTTAATCATAACAGATATTTTTTTTCATAATTCAGAAAAGGTTACTATTTTAAATTAATTTGACGACCAGTTTGGTTTCCTTTAAATCTATGCTAAGAACAATGCTTTTTTGTATTTCGTTATCATTTTATTTAATTCAAAACTTCCATTTAAAAATGAAACATTTAAATTGATGGCTTTCACTTCTTTCTTTTTTTAAACAACAAAACGAAAAGAAAAATATTAGGCACAGATGTCATATACGCACTGGGTTACCTAATTGACGCAAAAATGGCATTATTTTGATTGATATGGCTATTGTCGTTTATTTAAGTATAAATGTTTATTACTTTTATTTCTTTTTTTAATTTATATAAATTATTTTGTTCCATAGTTATTAATTATTTTTTTGCTATTTCCTTTTGAAAATCATATAAAATAATTAAAAAATACGGTACAACATAGTTATTCCGTCAACCAATTTCGCAAATTATATAAATCGCCAAACCACTCGCCAAATTGTACAGATTGACAAAATTTTTATTTTAAATAACGAAAGAACAAATAAATTAGTATAACATTAATAAATATAAAAATAAAACGTCGAAATAAAAATCACTTGATGCCGTAAACATGCGTAACTTGCTAAAAGTCAAGTGAATGTGACATTTTCGATCAACCGTTATTGGCATTTAATCTTATAGTTCGCGATAGATTTTTGGTCGACGGGATAACTAAGTAGTACCAAAAATACATATGTAACTAGTATTCGAAAACCAGGTTTTCGTCAAATTTTCGTAAAAAAAAAAAAAAAAAAAAAAAAAAAATCATGTCAAACATGCATTTGACGTGCATTTGTATATGACATCTGGCGAAATATTAAATCATGTAACAAACCATGACATTTAATTGAAACTTCAAATCAATGTTTTAATTTACCACTCGAAGAATAAAAAAATTCTAACTGGCAAGTTGCAAAAAAGATATTGGCGAGATTTGCACCCGGGTTTTTTTTCTTTCGGCACAGATGTCATATACGGTCCCATATTGCGCGATTTTTTTTTACGCCAATGTCATATACGAAACGGGCACTTAACTGGCGCCAAAGTATCGTTATTTTGCTTCATATGGTAAGCGAGATGTTGTTGTTTATGCTGTTGATGCGTTCCCCAAATTGGCGTTGGAAAAAAATCGCGCCAATATGACATTTGTGCCAAACCTTCATATGACTGGCGAAGGGATCAGACCGTATTTATTTATGGCATTTGATGACTTGAACTATTATAATATAGATGAAATGATGGGGATAGAATAATATTTGGCGACTTATCACCTGTGCTGGATAACATTAAAATATCAAAATGGCACCTAGAGTATAAAAAACGAAGTGTTTCGCCGGGAACTGTTGATGATAGTCACATGATTTAGGCTAAAATATTGTTTTAAAATATCGGGAGACAAAGACTCTGAATACTTAATTCATTTTATTTTAGCTTCTTTTCAAATGTTTAAATTACCTCTTTAATCAAAAACGAAAACAACCATTAAATTTCTTAACAGCAACTGATTCGCCCTTAAATTTTTGCAATCAAAGGGAATTGAATGGAAACCCGTTTACAGGGAGATCTGCGCAGCTTTTTTCAGTATAATTTAATCTTCTCTAATATTTTTAAAACCCATCAGATTAGCATGTTTTTTTTTTTTTTTTTTTTTTAGATTCTGCGGTGTCTGAACGGGGGTTGGCGAGCGTAGCTTACAGGGGGCAGAGCCCCCTAGTATATATATATATATATAATTGATAATTAGGTAGATTTCGTATGAAATACTACCTATTGAGATCGTTCCTATGTTGGAATTTCTGAAAAAATTTTGCAGATCTACACCGATCATGACCCTTAGAACCCAAAATCACCCTCAATAAAAAACTTTATATATATACATATCTATCTATCTATCCATCTATATCACTTTCTTCTGGACACGATAACTTTCGTAATTCTGCACCAATCTCTTCCAAACTGATACATAAAATCAATGGGCATAAAATCTCGGTCAAGTTCATTAATGGGCAAAATCGGACCAAGGGGATGGAAATAGGGTGGGTCTTTGTGAAAACAGAAAACCCCCCATGACTTCTTAATTTTTGTACATATCAAATCAGTTTAAAGTTTTTATCGTTTCTAAAAATAGGGCCAAAAATTTATGCATAACAGATTTTTGATAAAGTTAAAAATGGGCTCAAGGGGCGCAAAAATAGGGTTTTTGGGAGGAAAAAATTCCTAACTTCGTCAATTCTCAAAATATCAAATCCAATTAATTTTATTATAAATCTCCTTAACATTATCTACAACTTTTATATTCTCAAGTTTTTGATAGGACAAAATCGTACCGCAAAAAAAAAAATAAATAAAAAAAAATAAAAATGAAACAAAAAGGGGTTTCGAAGAAGAAAAAAATCCATAACTCCGTCAATTCAAAAGATATAAAATCCCTATGAATTTATCATATATCTCCTTAATATTGTCTACAACATCTATATAGACAAGTTTTGGATAAGGCCAATTCTTACAGCAAAAACAAATTAAAAATACATAGCGGTTGAAGAAAAAAATCATCTTAGTCAAATCACTCCTCAAATCCAAACTGCTTATTTTCTGACTCATTTGACAATTCATTTTTGCTCTCAAAGGCTTCCAATTGGTACGTTTTCTTACTCAGAAACTATATAATATACCGTAATGGTCGATTTTCTGATAGAGGCAGAATATATTTTTAACAAGTTGGAAATTGCTCGTCAAACGTGGCAAATGAGGTGCGTTCGTACTATAACTAGTTTTATAATTATTTTTTGCACCCCATATTGTACTGAATGTATATTTTTTGCGCTTCATAAGTGCATAGTCTGTAACATCATTAAAATGCACTTACAATAATATTTTCCCCATTCCCCGTAATGTAACGGAAAACTTTTGACTGTCCCTGTAATTAAACTATACATTCGATTTTCATAAAATTTGAAATGGCTCGACAAAAGTTTGCAGCAATTAAATTATATATTTAAAATTTCAGACCATTCGGAAGGCTGTAAAATCATTAAAATGCATTTGCTATAATTTTTTCCCTTTGGCCGTAATGTAACGGAAAACTTTTGGGTGTCGCTGTAATTAAACTATACATCCGATTTTCATAAAATTGGAAATGGCTCGACAAAATTTTGCAGCAATTATATATTAAAAATTTCAGACCATTCGGAAGTCTGTAACATCATTAAAATTCACTTGCAATAATTTTTCCCATTGGCCGTAATGTAAAGAAAAACTTTTGACTGTCCCTGTAATTAAACTATACATCCGATTTTCATAAAATTGGAAATGGCTCGACAAAATTTTGCAGCAATTATATATTAAAAATTTCAGATCATTTGGTCGGGTAGTTTTTGCTCTGTTATATGCGGACGGACAGACAGACGGACGGACAGACGGACAGACAGACGGACTGAACGACGACTATAGGTGCTACGTATTTATATAATTATGAACGCACCTAAAAATGGTGTTAAAAAGGGCATTTTGAACCGAATTTATCGAAGCGGATTGTGTTGGAAAAATCATTGTACGAAGAATGCACTCAAATCCAAACTGCTTATTTTCTGACTTATTTTTAAATTCATTTTTGCTCTTAAACGCATTTAATTGGTATATTCGCTTATTCAGAAACTATATAATGTACCGTAAGGATCGATATTTTAATAGAGGCAGAATATATTTCAAAAAATGATGCCAATGTGGGAATTTTGAACGGAATTTCCCGAAACGATTGTGTTAGAAACGAAAAATATTGTCCTTCTGAGAAAATAATTGTTTATATATCAAGTTTTAATTAATTGAACAAAAAATAAAAACACAGGTCGCTTATAAATCTCTTCAAAAATCACGTCAGCAAGTTTAATATTTTTTTATAATTAAAAATGAATCTAGAATTATGCCAGAAAAATTCGAGTTGTTGAGCATGGAAAAGTATTTTTTTTAATACCGCCCTAACATGATTCTGATAAAACCATCTATTATATAAAAATGAAATAAAAACTCGTCAAAAACGGCCAGATAAAATTGTTAAAAGGATTTATCTCTAATCATGGTTTAGTTTTTGTTTGTGAAATTAGTATATTTGACTTCGAAATCTAACTCTGCCTGTAGGCCGGGCCGGCAGGAATTTATTTTTTTTCTTATGACAATGAAATGAATACAACATAAAAAATCATTAAGAATAATTTTCTTATTTTTATTAGGATTATTTTATTATATTAAATGACATAGTCTGTATATTAAAATATATCCTTCAAAATCATCCAAAACTGTTCTGCTATTCACGACTTAATGTTTTGGAATGTGTGTATAAGAAAATATTTTTTTTTTCCTTCAAAAACTACGCGTATACATAGACAAAATTTAAATATATTCTATATCTTATCAAAGAGAAAATTCTTATGTATTTTAAGTTGAAGAATATTATTAAAATTTAGTGGTGGCAATCGCTCAACTGCTGCGCCACTGTTCTCACTGCTATAGGAATGTAAGTATTTTGTTAATTACTTATTGTCATATTAAATCATACTTTCATATTAACAGACGATCACTAATTTATTATTTCTCTAATTATTATACTAGTAAGATTTTTCTTGAAAAGTTAAAAAAAAAATTTATTTAGTCATATCTATCTTTAAACAATAGATTATTATATATTTGAAATAATATGTCAATTAATTAATGTAAGATTGTCTAAGAATATGTTATTGTTACGATGTAACAATATGTTGTAAACATTTTATAATACATTTTATATTAAATCCATAACAATATGAAGCACAACTAACTTTTTCAAACAATTAAAAATGTACGATTGGTTTTAGACAATTATTTTACTTTCAATAATTCATAATTTCCCAAATAAGTCCAAAGTTTTAAAGCTGTAAGTTTAATGAAATATAATTATTAATGATTTTCTAAAATGTAATACTATTTTTTTTTAAGTAAAACGTAGACATTTAATATGACAACTGTTAAGTACAGAATACTTTCAGATAACCCTAATATATCTATTTTTGCTGTCAATAAGCATATTAAACAGAATTTAACATTTATAACAAAAATCTCTAACATCCACTTCAAACAGCAGATAAATGCTGGAAAGTTTGGATATGTGTTCAATGCTGAAACTCCGGAATGCAAAGATGCTGCTGTTAAAATTGTATCTGAAGATGATGTAGGTGAATATGAACGTTCATGGCAGTCTTTTGATAACAAACATGTCATACCATTGCTGCATACAGATTCATATCGTAAGATAAATACAAGATTATTCATCATGCCACGTGCTGTAAATACTCTTGATCAAGTCATTAGAATTGAGGATTTCAAAAGACGAATGGACAGCCTTGATATTATCTCTTCTTGGATCGATAATATAGTGAATGGGGATCAATATCTCCATACTCAAGGATATGCTCATTGTTGTTTAAAGACGAAGAATGTTTTAATAATGGAGGATAACAGGGCAGTATTATGCCACTTTCATAGTTTGGCTCCTGTTAACAGCTTTGTGGATTGGTAATTTTATTATGTATTTCAATATTGTGTTTACTTTTTTTTATAATTTATATAGTTTACAAACTGGCGCAGAAAACTAATCTTGGGCCATCCTATTTCGTTGAGAAATATATGTAATTTCATTATAAAATTTTAAAAGATAGGATCTATCATATTGTTTTTTTATTTCCTGTTATGAACAAGTAATTACATATGCAATGTAAATTGACAATTACGTAATTTTGATATATATATATATATAATATATATTTTCATATATATATTTTATCGTATATATATATACTATATGGACTTTATAAGAAAATGACTAGCTTCTAGCAACAAACATCAACATATTCCTTCACTTTTACATTGTTAAATTTGCTTTGCTTAAAAGAAAAGTTTTTAAAATCATTGCACTTGAATGAAACTTTAAATATTAAAAGGAACTTTAATGTAAAATATTAAGCACATCTTATCGTATTTAAATAAGCTTGATAATTGTTATTTAAGGCCTACATTGAAATGACCACTTCCATGCAACTTTTCGTTTTTTTTTTTTATATGAGGAGTTATGGCCAATTTAATAAACAGGAAGTAATAAGTCAGGAGCAGAAGCTATTATCATTAATTTTCAACCATTACTTTTGAAATCTTTTTGGTATATCTTGAGATTTTATAGAAATCATAATTTAGAAAATTTTTAGAACGCTTTAAGCTACACCTTTTAAATTTGGAATTTTTTTAGAAACTGTTTTAAGAGAGCATTTATGTCTCAAAAGTGTCTACCAAGCTAAACTTTAGCTTACCATTTTTAACAATCGCATATAAATCTTAATTTAGAACATTTTTAGGACACTTTTTGCACATTTTCACCAATTTTAAATATTTTTTTTTTTTTTTGTCTGTACTTAGAGAGCATTTGGATCATATAAGAAACTAACATTTCAAATTTTAAGTTGCTAGACCCTCACTATTGCATAAGTTGTAATTTAGAACGTTTTTGATATTGCTTCCTCCTGGTTGTAGTTGAACCGATATAAAATATAGCCAATGTTGGAGAAGGATCTCTCCATCAATTTAAAATCATTGTTGTGAAATAGGTTTGGTATTGCCTGATAATGAGATTTCATAGAAATCGGAAATTATAATGTTTTTACAACGATTTTCGCGCATTTTCATCACGTTTAAAATTCGAATTTTTTACAAACTGTTCTTAGAGATAATTTATATTTTATAAGTAACTACCATGCCAAACTTCGAATTTGTAGCCCCTCAAGTAACACAAAAATTTCATTTTTAGAACGTTTTATGCTCCTAAGCCCCCTTGGGGGTTGTAGCACCGATTTAAAATATAGCCCATGTTCGAACTGGGATTGTTATGGTCAATTTGTAATCATTACATTTGAAATAGATTAGGTATTTTCTGAGATTTCATAGAAATCGTAATTTAGAAGATTCTTATAAAGATTTTCTTCATTTTATCCTTTTAATTTTTTTTTCAACTGCTCTTAGAAAGCATTTACATGTGTCGTGAGATTCTATAGAAATCTTAATTTAGAACGTTTTTAGAAAGATTTTTGCACATTTTCTCCCATTTTGAATTTTGAATTTTTTAGAATATTAATCTTAATATATGTTCTTAGTGAGCATTTATATCTTATAAGTAACTACCCTGCCAAACTTCAAGTTTTTAGACCCTACAGTAACACAAAAATAACATTTTTGGAAACTTATTTTGCTACTGTACCCCATTGGGGATTAAGGGCACCGACATAAAATATAACCTAGGTTGGAACAGGGACGGTCACCATAAATTTGCCACCAGTACTTTTAAAATCGGTCAGGTACTTCCAGCGATTACCCCTACAAAAAAGTTACTTCTTTATACTATTAGTAAAGATTGATAGGATTTTATGTTCTTTTATCCTTCTGTGTTACAATTGAACTAAAAATATCTGTATTTATTCAGTATTGTGCATTTCCTTAAAGGGACCTTAATGACATTAAGTAGAACCTTAAGGGGTCTCAGGACTCTTAAAGCTTTAAAATTTTCGAAATTTTAATTTTTTTAGATGTTAAACTCCTAGTTTTTCTGAACATTTTGATATAATTGTTTCCTTGAAATTCTATTAGAACTGAAGTTATGGCTTTTACATTTATACACGTTCAATATCTGAAGCGTCGTTTCGGAAACTTTGAAGCCATTTTTCTCCAAATGACGTTTTTGGGCATAACGCACACGATATCTCAAAAACTTATGAATATTTTTTCATGAAATTTTCAAAACATATGTTTCATGTTAGTCTGTATAAACTGAACCTAAAATTTCCTCTTTATTGTTCAAAACAATATTTTTTTAGGTGATTATGCTGTTTAAATTTTCTTAATTTTGCATTAGCTAAATACAACTTTGTGTTAAAAAAAAAAAAAAAAAAAAAAAAAAAGTTTTAAATACAAATTTATTTAGGTTCAGGGTCATTATTACAATCTGAAGTATAAGTAGGCACCAAAATCTTCATTCTAGTTGCAATACTTATTTTGTAATCGTGCGCGTAAGCTGTTATGGCGATTTTTTGCTCGTCAAATGTCTAACAGTTTGGAGCCCCCTGTAAATGCTAATTCTACATCTTATAATTTTTTAAATACATGAAATGAAAGAACATACTTATATATTTTATTCCAATTAAAACTGTGTCTTAAAATCAAATACATTTTAAGATATTAAATGTTGACAATGGTCTTTTTTTTTTTTTTTTTTTTTTTTTGCTTTTTCAAATTTTAAGAGTCCTGAGACACCTTAATGACCTGGTTCGCTCGAAAATATTACAATGAAAAATATAAACATTGTATAACATTTTATTGTTGTATAATAATGGTGAATTACAATGTTATTTTTTTTA
Source organism: Maratus speciosus (assembly GCA_963932465.1). NCBI lineage: Eukaryota > Metazoa > Arthropoda > Arachnida > Araneae > Salticidae > Maratus > Maratus speciosus. The sequence goes on from OZ010794.1 coordinate 196,667,364, forward strand.
TTTTAGTGATGAAGTTGCCGTGATGTTTCGCCCTCCGGAATGTTTTAGAAACGGAATAGACAGGAGGCCACTCGCCGGATGTCTGGATATTTACAGTATTGGAATACTAGTAATTGAAGCCTACACTGGTCATTTACTTGGATTAAAACTACCAGCTACTGTAACGTGTTGGAGTAAGGATGTATATCCCGTTTTGTTTAAATTGGTAAGTAGCACATAATGTCAGAAAGGTTTTCGATTAAATAAAACGAAATTTAGCATTAGAAATTACTGGTGGCCAGAACTTGTAGCAGTTGACGTCTGTAATGTTACAGGTATTAATTACTATGATTACCAAGACATTAACCCCTTAAGCGTCACGTCAGTTTAGTGTAAGCTTTTTTTTAAATTCAGATTATTTGAATGCCACCACATTTTTGTAGAAATATTCATCTTATTTAATGGCAGATAAAATTATGCGAGAATATAGTCAATTACACTATTTTAAAAACCGTGGGAAACAAACAGTCTGAATAAAAAAAACAGCCTACACTGCCCGTGCAAGTCACGGGCGCGAGAATTAAGTTGTTGGACAATACGTAATCATATTAAAACATTTATTTAGGAAATATTATATATAAAACTATTAGTTAAACTTAAAATACTTTAAGTATTCCAAATGACGAATTATTTTTGAACTAAATATTTGTTATACATTGTACTATATTTCTTGTTTTGACATTTTATGCGATATATTAACAGCAGGTGAGCTGGATCGTAACTATGCAGTTGTTCGAAAAAAGTGAAATTTCCTCATATATTTTATTGACAAATAGATTCAGAAAAACATAAATAACCCTAATATTGAGAATTACGTCTTCTTTAAATGTTTGTTAAAAAAGTTTAAGTCGTCTTCATATAGAAATTGTAATAAACTTTGAAATATTTAATGCAAACACCATATTTTGACCCCATATTTGGAGTTTTCGGTAGAATTTATATTCGTTATCGGAAAAAGAAATGATTCTGTCAAATACTCTTAACTTAAAACTTATGCGTTATTACAGTTTGGAACTCCTAATGTTAAATTTGTTTTTAATTGTCACACAACAGATTGAAATAAGAGTAGTTTTTTAAACATAACTCAAAAAGTACTTGACCGTTTCAGCTATGATTTTGATTTGCAGATTTTAATCTTGTTGAAATCAATTTTTATTAAAATTGATTTCTACAAATTCCTGGTACTCAAATATCTAAAATCCCCTAAATCCTTCGAAAGTACGAACCATGTAAAATACGAACAAATATGTATAGTGACATATACAAATTTAATTATAAAATACTTCTCACTGTTGGAATTTTTAAATATGCGATTCCAAAATTTCAGCTCATTCGCAAATTCGTCTTTGAGTTGTTCTTAAAAAACTACACACATTGCAGCAGACACATTTATTAATTTAAATTTTTATACCACTAGAAATTAGCAGGTAATCTCGTTTAAAAATTATTTACAGTGTCCATAAATTAAATTATCGATACAGTCTTTTTCATAGTACACGTATATTTCTATAGCAAACTCTTTATTAATAAGATTTCAAATTAGTGTAAACATTGCAAATATAAATACACTATTAATAAGTATTTATGTAAATCTGTAAATAAATATATGCTTCAAAATTTTTACTTGAAAAAATTCTGAATTCAGTTTACAACTTTAATTAAATATTAACCAAATATCGTTTCAATATGCACAGAAAAATCATATATAAATGATATTAGACAACGGAAAAATTTTAAAGCGTTTGTTTTAAACTTTGAAAAATCTACATTGTTCGTCGACCTACACATTAATTTCATATCTACACTCTTTTATTTCCGTTAACTTACTTTTTAACATTCTCCAACATAGGGAAAGAGTGTTTATGAATTTGAATTTCTGTCTGTTTGTTGTCTGCCTTGTTCGTGCTCATATTCGCGTGAATATACTCGGATGCATGCAATTTATGTATGCTATTGAGACTTACTATGGCATGTTTGATATTAAAAATGAGATTTATAGCTATTAAAGTTAGTTTAGAGGGATACTAATAAAAAATAAACTGAAAAGATTGTTTTAGTAAATTTTCCTTACCTGTTGCCATATCTTAGTCGAATGTAGAAATCCCAAAACTTTCTTCTATCTCATACATGTTAATACCCCCTGAAAAAAAGCAGCATGGAAGGTGATTTACACCAAAATCTAATAAGCAACAAGTTTGGCCAACTTCTAACTGAATCCGATGTCCGCGCATTGGTTTTTGAGACAGAGCTATTGTGGAAAACGTAAAAAAAAATCTGCTTAACTGTACCGCCTGTTAGGCGATTTAGACCAAAAACAAATCACGACCGATTTATATCAGGGGCTAACTGAATCTGAAGTTTGATGAAAATTTATGTATTAGTTCTTGAATGCAGCTATTGCGGAATATCGTGAAAAATGCAGCATAACTACGCCACCATGTATTAGTATGTATTAGTATTGTATTATGTATTAGTATTGGACGATTTACACCAAAAAGTAAACAGCACTAATTTATATCAGGGAGTAACTTAATTTTTAGTATTATGAAAATTCGTCCAATAGTTCCTGAGATAGAGCTATTGCGATAATCATGAAATATGCAGCATAGCAACGATAAATATTGGGCGATTTACACTAAAAAGGAATCACCACCAATTTATATCAGCGACTAAGAGAATCTAAAGTTTTATTAAATTAGTTTTCAATTTAGAGCGCTCACAAAATTTGTGTCACATACAGACAGACAGTCAGACAATCAGAGTCACAGACCCACAGACAGACATTTTTTAGAAACGTGTTTTTCGGGATCTCTAAATCCTTAAACGTGTAAATCTGTGGAAAACCGGATTTCGAAAATTTTTGCGAATGTAATACTTTATTTTTGTAAAGCTAAAAGAAAGTAAAAATATATAGATATACGGTTATATACGGATATATAGATAGACGGTTGAAGCTTCACCTTTTTCAGATAAGTCCGATTCCGCTTTATTTATAGTTTCATGACTTTCATGATCCCTGGTTCAAACCTCGGAACAGCCATTCAACATATAAAATAGAAACACAGAAAAAATGTTAAATTTTTAAATCTATTAAATAGATCGCGATTTTATAAAACATAAATCAAAGCGATGTATTTTCAGTCATCGAGTCCTAAATAAACGTACTTTAACGGAAAATTTCTTAGAACTATAAGAAATGCATAAATGGAATTGGGCGTGATTTTAAATATAAATATTAAGTAATTATAAAAGAGTTGATTTTTTTTTTTTTTTTTTTTTTTTACTTCTGTTCAGATATCTAATCTTACGAAGATATGTAAAGAGCAGTATCCGAATGCAAAGAGGAAGCATTTAAAGTCAACTCGGAATTTTGTATGTGCCTGCTTAAAAATAGATCCAGAAAAGAGAGCCAAGACTACACAACTATGGAAACATCAGCTTGTTGGAGGAATTAAACTGTATCCCGAAGACAATATGTGGCAGTATAAAGGTAAATTTATCTATTAAATAAAAGGACAAGTGCCCAGTTAAACTTATGGAAATAAGCTCACAGTCGATTCACAGTGATTGCATATTATACTCTTATTTGAAAGAATATTGACCCTCTAAAAATAAAGAAATCGACAATAAATTAGTGCGGTATTACCCCCCACCGTTTCTCCCCTATATACTTAACCAATGAGCTTCCAAATCAGGTAATCGCCTTATCAGAATAAACCTGTACAGAAAATTTGAAGAAAATCAGATAATTCTGCATCGAAAACCCATTTATCTAAATTAAGGGGGATTAGACCCCGTCCCCCTTTTATACTTAACCAGAGAAGCTCCAAAACTAATCAGGGAAGTAATTTATTAGACTGCACATATATACAAAATTTGAAGCAAATCGGATATTTCTATCAAGAGTTATCGCGCTGCGTACATACATAGAGAACTTGGGGGCATATAAGTTTTCAGGCTTTGATAGCCCTTTGAGCCAAAAAAAAAAATATATATATAATATAAGAAAAATACATTGACTCATGCTGGTAGCATTAAAAGCATTTCGTAAAAAATATAATATAAGCACTTTTTAAAAACTTAATTTTAAAAGATTAACACATCTAAACAGATTAATTGCATTATAGGATAAAACCATCTACATTGTATATGTACTCACAAATATCTGCATCTGTATTTGTACATCCAGCTCTATATCTACACAGTTACATATCAACATCTTTTAAAAGACAATTCAACTTCATCTTATGCAAGTTTATCTCCTCATAAAGAGGGTAATAACTTTCTAAAATTGTCAAATAACGTGTAATGTAACGATGCTTTCTTCAAAATTATTTATCTTGAAGTTCAGGCAGCAATACTGTGATATTTCAGTGAAGCAAACAGCACTATAAACTGGGGTTAAATGAAAATACAGTCGAGTCTCTATATAACGAAATCCATTGTTCCAGTAAAAAATTCGTTATATAGAGAAATTCGTTATATAGAGAATGAGTAAAAATTCCCATTTAATGTATAAATTTTGAACAAAAATTACTTTTGAGGTGTTTAATTAAGAATTTGAAATGTTTAATTATAAATATTAACCTAATATTGATTTCTTAATTATATAAACAGTTTCAAAAAAGAGAACAGACATTTATTTGAAAGCATAATAAAAATCCCATAAGGAAAACTTACATTAATTTTAGACGAAGAAATCTGTAATTTTTCGCTGTTTTGATTTCAAAATTGTTACACTCTCGAAAAAATGTTCACACTTTATCAAGGAATGAAAAATTGTATCGGGAACATTTTCCTCCATTTGAATTCTCATTCACCTTAAACTTCAATTACCTCTCTGATCCCGCTCTTATATGTGTAACAATCCATTTGACACTGTTTTAAGAAGTATGTTGGTAGATGTGTGGGAGGGGGGGGGGGATGAATTCGTTGGGCATAAAAAACAAGGAAATTCAAGGTAGAAAGATAAGATAAAAAACTCAGCACTGAACGATAAATCAGTAATCAGTGATGGAAAATGGATTCCATGTGATTTGGAAGCTTTTTTAAAATAATAAATAAAGAACATTTTATGAAAAAATTCGTTATATGGAGATAGATATTTCAATATATGGAGACTGTTTTTAATAAAATCATGGGAAAAAGTGACCTTTCCTACCAAAAATTCGTTATATAGAGAAATTCGATGTATGGAGTTTCGTTGTAGAGAGACTCGACTGAATTAATTTCCTCTCCTCTAATTTTCTTTTTCCCCTTTAAATTACACCTTCTTTATTAAACATAATTACAAACATCAAATTTGTATATATCTTTATAAGAAACACAATTATCTTTTAAAACAATACTGTTGTTATCATATATACTTTTGCACGTTTACAGCATTATTTTTGATAAAATTTCTTCTGAAAATATAAGTTATTTGATGATTTATTTTGCTTTTTATGAATTTTCAGAGTTAAGATTGAAGATTGATGAGGGATAGATTTCCTTTAATTTGATGTTCTTAGTTTATAAAACTTCTGATTATCCTCAAATTTCAAGCAGTGCAAAAAAGAGAAAAAAAATGACCGATATAACTTAAGAAAGATTCTGCAGAATCCACTATATGTCATTTAAAAATTGCTCTATTTGCGTTGCATTTAAAATTTGATAAAAACATTGAATACAATTTTATCAAGAAATATCGCAAAAGAAGACCATGTTTAACTTTGTGTTCAAGCGTGCTTTCAAAAACGCTTCAAAAAAGCGTTCAAAAACTTTTTGTATAGCAATAGGTTTTGGATTTTTTTTTTTTTTTTTTAGTATGAAGCATTGTAACATAGATTTGAAATGTACATGATTATGTACACACCAAATGACTGTTGTTACAGGTAAATCCAATCTAGTTAAGGGTGTCCGGGCTAAAAATTCTCCAAAAATTGGATTTTTTTTATTGGCTTAAAAAAAACTGAGTTTTTAGCGTTAAATACCGAAAACCGCATGTTTTTATCCTTATTAGATCCAGAGATATAACACATTTTGCCTTGAGAAGCGATGCATCAGCTGCCCTGTTAAATGCCTCAGTCAGCTGGGAAATTCTAAAAAAAACGGCATTTCTGCTCGCTCTACTTGTACTGAGCCTTTCTTTTGAATATTCGAAGTGATCCGATTTCAAGGTCGAAGTAAAGTGATTTCACGGTTGTTTATCAAGATTCCCCGCGCTAAATAATGTTTACTGTGTGCTATGCTGCGGATTTATTTATGCTCTTGATGAGTACTACAAAAAGCCTAAAGTGCCAATGTATTAGTTTTAGTTATATTTCTTTCAACTGCAATTATAAGCCGCAAAAGAAAATAAACTACTGCAAAGTCAAATTTGATGAAAGTAAAAAGAAATAATGCGTGTTCGATTTCAAACGTAACGAATGAAAACATTTTACATCTTGTAAAAGAAGTTGTAAATTCTGAAAGTAAATCAGATGTAAACAATGCATCACTACATTTCGATAGATCTGATGATATTTCAGTCGCTTCATGTAACATTATTATTAACTTTGAAGTGCTACGAAATCTTTTTCGTGAAAGCTGTTTTACTGTGTGTAAACAATCATCATTAAAGTTTGTTTAGGAAGAAAAACAGGGCTTAGCAAATGAGCTGATTTTATCTTGCAATAACTGTGATTTTAAATATACAACATATTCATCTCAACGTTTAACAGAAAATAATAAATCACCTTTTTGTGTAAATAGAAAAGCGGTTCAGGCACTTAATGCATTAGGAAAAGGATATGCTGGCTTAGAATTATTTTCAGCATACTTGAATATACATAGCATGGATCCAAAAACATTTACCAGCCATTTAAAGTACATTGTGCGTGCATCAAAAATTACTGCGAAAAGCCAGCTTGAAGAAATTCGAAAGAAGGTTAGAATTGCTCATGTTAATGAAAATGTTGCTTTGAATATCGAAAATATGATTGACATTCCTGTTAGTTTTGACGGATCATGGCATAAGAGGGGGTATAATTCAAATTATGATATTGACTGCATAATTGATATGTTGACCCGTTATATCATAGATTGTGATATATTATCAAACATATGCCAGCACTGAGTGGTATCTGAAAAAACTATTGGCAAAAATTCTCCAGAATTCAACATTTGGCATAAAGGTCATGAGTCACCCTGTGATAAGAATTTCGATGGATTCTCTGGAGCTATGGAAATTGAAATCGCAAAACGATTGTGGAAACGATCAATTCATCGTGGATTTCGATATACTGTTTTATTGGGTGATGGAGAATCGAAAACATTTAAAGCTCTTCAGGAATCGAATGCTTATGGCAGAAGTGTAAATATAAAAAAGGAAGTATATGTTAACCATGTTGGTAAAAGAATGGGCACTGCCTTGAGAAAATTAGTCGACACTGAAAGAAAACGAGGTATTACCTAGGTGTTAAAAACTATGGTAATTGGAAAGAAACTGCCATAAACAAACTTACCAGGTACTGCAGAAATGACATAATAAGGAATATAGGTGATGTAGCCGCCATGAAATGCGATATTTATGCCATATTATATCACTGTAGTTCCACGGATGAAAAGCCGAACCATAAAAAGTGCCCTTATAATTCTCAGTCCTGGTGTTTTTATAATCGAGCGCTGTGTAAAGGCTAAAAGCCTGATTCACACAAAAATAACATAAAGACTCCGTTAACAATGGATATTGTTTGTAAAGTTATGCCTATATTTCAGAGACTAGCAGCAGATTCACTGTTAGAGTGATGCTCAAAAGGTAAAACACAAAATCCTAATGAATCGTTTCATAGTAAAATTTAGGCAAAGTGTTCAAAACAAACAAATACTTCAAGACAGCTAGTCGAAGCGGCTGTGTCACAAGCAGTTCTTGAATTTAATGGCTGGGCATGTGCCTCTACACAAGAATTGGAGAAACATTCTGGTGTATTGTCGTGTCCTTTGAGTTTTGTACATACAAATCAAAAACACAGAAGACGGTGCAAAAAATCAAATTTCAAAATGTATAATGGATATAAATTATATCGAAGAAAAGTTCATTTAGCAAAATTGAGAATGTGTGAAAGTAAAAAAAAAACAATCCGTGTACTACCAATCTGGTGCGTTTTAAACTTTATTACAAATATATATAAAAGTGCAAAAAAAGAAGAAAGATAAGTAAAGAAAACTTTAACTTCATTTATCTCCGAATGAATTTTTTCACGATTTGTCAACTTTAAAAGGATATATCTAAATTTCCTTGCAAGATATATGTATGAAATTTTTAACAGAGCTTTTATGCTATACTTCCAATAAATGGTCTTCGGGATTTTTAATTTTGAGTGATAATTGTGAAAATATGCTAATTAATGCAAAACTCACTTATACAAAAACTTCATTTTCTTACTTGATATTTTTTATGAAATTCATAATTAATATTTTAAAAAATCCTGAAGACAATTTAAAATGACAAAGTTTCTGTACACAAAAGTGTAAAAAATTTGTAAATCGAGTAAGTACTTCCAGAGTTATATGAAAAATTAAATATGTTTAAATTTTTAAAATTTAAATTTAAAAAAATATTTAAAATTTTTCAGATTTTTTTTTTTTTTTACATTCAATATTTTTATTATATTAGAAAATATTTCAGAAAAAAAAATCATAACAAAATCTCTATAAATAAAAAAAATAGAATTTTGAGCCCTGGACACCCTTAATTTTTTAGTTTTTAAGAATGAAAATAATTATTACCCCGTAAGCATGATGTCATTCTCGACATTGATAATTTTCCGTTCATACATTTGGTCTCAGTTTGCTTTTCAAAAGTTTTTTTATTATTATTTTAAGTTTTAATTTAAATCTTTATGTTAAGCATGCACGGACGATAAATCGTAAAGTATTGAAAGCAACTGTCTTTAAACAATAAGTTCAATACTATAACCCAAGACCATTTTATTTCAACATCAAAGAGTATCCGTTTTACTTTCAACATATAACGTCATATACGCCTGCTTTCCATACTTACTCAAATATATCCACCTTGAATTATTAAGAAATACTTGTGAATTTCCGTTTTATTTCCAATATGACTGATCGAACTGTTTTTATTCTAATTAATGTTGAATTATGTTTATCAAGATCTGTTTGTGTAAAATGGATAATGTTTTGATTGCTGACGTTTTTTGCGAAATTAACGAAAAGTTTCAGACAAATTGGTCTTCATATTTTGCTATATTAAAGAGATTCTTAAGCTAACACTTTTCAACGAAAAGTTTGTCTTGAGACTATTTATGTATATAGAAAATCAAGCATAAATGCACTGAATCAAATTATGTAGATAATACTTGTAGATATACCTGTACTGTTACAAATAACTTTAATTGTTACGTGCAATATTTGTATGGTCAGTCGCAATAAGAGCAGGTATATTTATAAAGATATGTGCTTCTTTTAAAAATTGCATTGTTGCTTAATATTTGTTCCGTAAAACATGTAAAGTTTTCAACCATATTTAAAGTAATTTGAGAAATGAGAAAAAAATAGTGCTGGAATTCCAAAATGCAACATCGTTTATAGGAAAATAAATTTAAATGAGCTTGAGCATGCTTGATCAAAGATCGATTTTTATTTCGTTGCTTAGCGATCTTATGTATCGTCGCGCGATCGTTGTATAGCACAACTTTGAGTAAATAGCACAAACTTTAGCACAACTTTGAGTAAGTTTACTCAATAAGCTTTGAGTAAAATTATATGATTCAGTAAATTTCAGAAAGGTAACTGCGATCAAGAGAGATGAACTCTAGTTTATTTCAAAAGTAACTTTTGGCTATTTTTTTAACTCCCTAAACGCACAAGAGTTTGAATATTTTATTAAGAATTTTGAACTCAAACAACTTTGGATGACCAAAGGAGAAGAACAATTCATTTGATTCTACTTAAGATTTTCGAAAATGTCTGAATTCGAAAATTAATCCATTTAATTCAAATGTTCAAATTAATTTTCACGCCACTGATTTATATCCATTTGATCCATTGATTTATACAGCATGGTGATAATTTGCATGTATAATAGCAGTACAATTTTGCAACTTCTTAATCTGAAGTAATTTCTGAACTAGTTTATATGGAAAATGATGGTTTATAGTGGAAGTACTATAATAATTTTTAGTCATTTCAGTCATTATTAAAGTATGAACCAGTTAGCGATGTGAGCTCTTCGACCCAAATGTCTGCTTGTTACCACTAAATTTTGATGGTATTTCTCGCCTAATGTAATGACCTAATTTCTTAGATTTTATAAAGCAAAGAATTCTACTAAAATTTAGTGGTGAAAATTAAGCATTTGTGTGAGAGCGCCCTCAACTATGAAAAGTATGGCACTTATACTTAAAAGGGAACGTGAAAACATCACTTCTGTCAGCAGCAGGGGTGGGCAACTGTGGAACGCCGCATGGCACTAATTTTTTTAAAGAAATACCCGACTTTCGAATCGTAGATATATTCGATGATTAGATAAGACAATAAATATTTAGTGATATCTAGCATGGCACAGTTGGCCACACCTGGTCTAATGTATCTAACATAGTTTTACATTAAAATTGAATTAGCAGAATATGTAGACGAAAGGCTTGTTTTGTCGAAATAATTTTCCTTCAAACTACATTATAAATATATAAAAACAAATTCAATAATTTTACTATTAAAATTTAATTCATTATTAATATACAAAACATTTTCAACTTATTCATCCAGGTTTTGATACATTGTTGTAACATTCTACATTTTACGCAATGACAAAGTAATTTTGATATACAATATAAGACCATTAATGACAGGCAACTTTGAATTTTAGACATTTTGTCGAATATTTAGAAATATACTTGACAGATTCTTCTGGAATTTCAGGATTGAAAAGAACAGGTATGACCTCATATTTAGCAATGCCGATTTGATAAGGGGGCCAATTAGGGGGCCAACAAAAAATCAAAGAAAAAAATAATACTTGTGATCACCCTGTAAAATAAAATGCACGAAATGATCTACCGCTACCGATTATAAATAAACAGACATTGTGCAATACGTGTATTCTTTTGTGTAAGAATAGCACGTATATTAATAGAGGTATAGCGATTTATTAAAAAAAAATAAAATATTCTTGCATGTTTTTTGCTTATAACATGCAGGGTTATCAACCAAATTTAACTCCGGTTTCCGAAATTTAACAAAATATAGTAGAAACAATATAGTGTAATTGGAATATAAATATATTAAATATTTTAGGAAATTTGAGCAACTGTATGAAATAATTTTTATCTGCGCATGCGCGAACGATAACAAGGATCATTTTACATAATTTAATAGTCAACTCTGTGGAGCAACTTATTAAAAAAATCTAGTCAAATATCGTAAAAATTCAGAAATATATCGGCGTTAAAGTGAGCAATTTTTTTTGTTGTTTTCTAAAAGCAGCTGAATGATAAGGGATTTTACACAAATTGTCATTTTTTATTAACTGACTTTCAGATTAAAGTTAGTATTTGGTGAGTATCAACTAGTAGATTTGGAAAAATTGCTTCGATTTTGATACTTCTTTTGATCATGGTATAGGCTCGTTCTGGTGGTTATCCAAGAAGAACTAAAACATCAATAAAAAGAAAATTATATTAAAAGCGACAATTTGTGGAAAATCCCTTAGAATTTTTTTCAAATGGGATTTGTATGAAAAATGTATCTCAATATAGGGATCTGTTTTGGCTTTTAAATAATTTTCAACATGATTTTTTTACATCTATCTGTATCGTGTGTAGCCCGGCTATGAAATCCGTTTGCGCTTAAAACTATATTAAAAAAATAACAATTGTTTCTGTTCTAACTTAATTCCATATCGTAATTGGAATTTCATAAATGTATAAATAAAATAATATATAGAACACAAAGTTAATAGACGTGTAATCGAGCTATGGGCATAAAAAACTTGAATTGTTAAAATTTAAAAGGCTGCTTTATGTAGCGAAATCATTGGCGATTTATTAGGCTGCTAACGCATGACATGTAGTTAATACAAAAATATCTTATTAATAAGTTTCAAAATGTTATTAGAATTTTTTTAAATATTTTTCATATAAAAATCCTTATTGGTGTGGTGTTATTAGTGGAAAACCTAAAAAATATGAAATGTAAAAATTCAGTTAAGATTTACAATAAAAAATGGTTTTCACTTCTGGTATGTAACACTGGAGACACCAGTATGATCCCCTTTTAGTTGTATAAATAAATGTGTCTCGTAATATCAGTTTATGAAGTTTTAAGGTAACAATATAAGAGATATAAAAAGTATAATTTTTTAATTAAAAATAACGCACATTTAATTTCATAAAAGAAAACATCGAAAGTCAGAATACGAGAATAAACTTAAATAACATTTATTAAATTTAATTGTCATTTAGCTCACTTGTCATATCAGTATAACTATCTCGAAGGTTAAAATTAAAAAGATTAATATTTAGAAAAATTATATAAATGCGAATTTTGCTATATGAAAATTTAAGACAACTGTTTAATTCTTTTTTTTTCTTTTAGCAAATAAGAACAAGCTCAAAAAGAGAGTTAAAAATCTGAAAGTATTTCAAGAGGTAGATCAGCCCACAATTATATATAAGAGTGTGTCATTTGAATCTGATGATAATTCTAAAAAAGATAAATCACAGGAAGCAGTTAATAAGGAAAAAAGTCTTGGCAAAGATATTGTTTCAAATCTTGATTTTTCATCTAAATTAAATAACACAACTGAAGGCAAATCTTTATATAAAAATGATAGCATGAGTTTGAAACAAGAAAGTGCTTATATGCAGGAAGAACCTGGAGAATGTTTTGAAAAAGAAAGTGTGCCATCACTGTTACTTGAAGAAATAAAGAACAGATTCTGTGCTCATTCTTATTGCGAAAAAAGAAATATTAGTAACATGAAAGATAATATAAATCATCAAAGTGATGAAACAAAAGTGAATGAGGGAAAAGAAAAAGTTCAGTGTGAAGTAGAACAGTCTGTACCTTCTGAAGAAAGAGATTCGTATGATATAAAGAAGCATAAAAACATGGCATGGAATAAAAAGTACCATGTTGAGAGAGAAGATCAAGAAATAAGTGAAACTAATTTTATGTCTAAAGAAGATGAATTTGAAAGTGCCATTCTTGAAAAAGTGTTCGACAACTGCAAAAATTTTACTTTTCGTCAATTGATGAACTACACTTTTAGAGATAGTTTCGCATACAGAATTACCCATCCAGACAATTTTTTGAATAAACTTTCGGCAAGACTCACTCATAAGGAAAGAAAAAGTGATGTAATCAAAAACAATGAAAAATATGTTCTTAGTAAAAGATTTCTTGATGCAGATTCTGATACAGTGGAAATGGAAACTATAATTTTCCCTGACAGCCTAAAAGGGCTTCCACTGAAAATGATAGATATCCTCCTTACTTACCTTTGGTAAAAGAAGTCTAGTTTGTGATAATTTTTGTATTCCTTATCTTGTGTTTCATTTTCATTTCATTGTTGAAAAATATGTAATTTATTCAATAGTGAAGTTAATTATCATTTTATAAGATGCATATGGATTAAAAATCTTCTATCAGTCGATAATAAAAAATATTCCCAAAGGCAAATAAGTTTCGTAGTTTGAGTTTTTCTTTTAATCTACGAAATCTTTAAGCTGCAAAGTTTTGCAAAATCTCACGGAGCAAACTTCCATATTTTAAATCAGGGTTGCCAGAAAATATAAAATTTTATTTTGAATATTACTGTTTTTATATAGTATTTTTCTCCTGATTTTTTCTTAAAATGTCTGTAAAGAAATAAGTGGTCGATTCCTCTACGAAAATAGCAGCGAAAGTCAAAATTTAAAATTTCTTCTGCCAACCGTCGTTTATATAGCTGAATATAAAAAAATACACATTTTTATTTACTTAACTTGCTCTGAATGTGTGAAGTACACATTTTATATTAGACAAGTTAAATTATCAGTGAATTTAGACAAAAAAAAAGAACTGATAAATTTGATCTAAACTTCATATTGAAGCAGCAATATTTTAAATTATTGACTTAATACTTTTTATAAGTATAGTTTAAACCAGTGGTTCCCAAACTTTTGGGCTCGCGGAGCCCTTTTTGAGAAAAATTTCTAAGGCGGAGCCCCTTAACCCCACGATACTCTACGGTTAACAATTTAATGTTTTTTATGCCTATGGAGCAGAGAAAGCTCTGATGGATATGAGTCTGAACCAGTAATTTCAAACATGGGGCCAAGGTTCTCAGTTTGGTGCTTTTCTTGAAACAGAAATTCTGAATTCATACTAGAAATTTTGAAAATCAAATTTTCTATTATTCAACCCCACAGTTTTATTTAATATTACTATTATTGGACACAATAAATTAAAAATAAAGACTAAAAACACTTTTTTGTATTAAAATATCTGCCTTGTATAATCGAGATATGTCCGCCAAATACAGCAATTATAATAAAACTATAATAAAACATATACTTTTCGATGAAAAATGTAACTGATTATATATAAAAAAAATAGCTTTTTTTCAGACATTAGCAAAAATCCTGCTTTACACTTCTGGTTGGGTAAAACCGGGTATTCATTTAAAGCTCCTGGAAAACTCATTTTTGTCAAGAAAATTCTTGATTAATGTAATAAAGAAATACATTTTTGTTATTTTTAACAAAATGAAATTGCACACGTGTTCTTCCATGTGTCAAAAATAAATCTGTGGCAAATTTTCTACATCGTTTATGCCTACCTATTTTACACTGGAAGTCTTAGAGTTATTTTAAGTGCTAAAATCACAAGTGAATTTGTTATCATATTCTTCTTTATACTACATACTTCATGTGCCCATCCGTGGCATTTCAAACATTGTATCTAACCTTTTATGGATTTTGAAATTGGAGTAAATTTCATTGAAAACATCCAGGCTTCATTATCTTCTTCATCACTGAGGATTTCTCCTTAACCTTTTCTTGTTTCTTTTTCTGTTGATTCTTAATTTCTTTTTTATTTTTATGAATCTCCTATTTTCGTTTTATATCTGTTTGGCTTGTTTCTCCTTTAATATATATTTCCAGCTCTAATTTATAGGGCGAAGAAATCAAAATAAGAGTTTTCCCCTTCTTTTGCCAGCTCTTCTCACAATTCTAAAGTCTTCCTGGGGAGCGGTTAATAACATTTTAGGCGAAATTGGAAATGCAAATTGCTGGGTTACACAATCTGAGATGCCGATGGAAAAGGCTAGATGTTGTCAACGCTGGATATGTGATGTCAACACTTTTAAATGTAGAAGGAAAAGCTTCATTATTGTGTGATGTTTCAGAAATATTTATTGCTGCAGCAATTCCAGCCTATGGCTGCGTAGACCAAGGTGTGTTATCACTGACTTTTATGTGTTTCCCTGTCATTTCCGAAGGAGAAAAAGCTGGCCTGGAAGAATAACCCCTTGATGTGCCATGAATGACACATCAAGGGGTTAACTGTACTTAACTCACTAAATTGCAAATTACAAGTTTACGCTAATTTATTAACTAACCTAAAAAATATCATTCCATGAGTGTAGGACAAAACCGGGTACACCTGGTTCTGACCTACTCTTAAGTACCCTGTTTTACCCCAACATGACACAGATTTAAAAACATGGCAACTTTATTCTCAGTCCTATAGTAAAAGATCAATAATACTGTCAAAATATTAGTAGAAAAGCAAAGAATTTGAAATAGTAATTACCAGTATTTAATATGCTGATAAACAGTTAATATATGCGTAAAACATAGAATCAAACGAAACAATTTTTAAAAGAAATTCAAACAAAATCCTTCACACAAAAAATAACCTCACACAGTAGGGTTTCGTTCAGCTACAAATGTCGTAATGATGTTCGACAAGCAATTCCTCGTGTTGGCCGATAGACAGTTAGTAAGTTAAATAGATAATAAGTTAAAATCAAGGAGGAATCTGCGCTACCCGGTTTTGTACAAATCTCCCCTACATTAAAAAACTACACATGTTAAAAGAACTGCAGCTAGTAAGAAAAACTTTACTAACAAAACGGGATATACATGTGGGGGTTAATTTTATATCAGGGCGGGTACTCATTGACGAAAAGTCTAAGCAAAAAGATGGAGCTGAGCAAAAGTTTAGATTGCTAGTGTGATGAAAAATGTAAAGAACCAATATATATTTTTAAAATTACTACAGCTTATTTCTGATAAGAAAATGTGGCATCATAACATAAGAATATTAGCCAATGCCGCGAATAATTAAAACAAAATTTTAGAGAGAGGTTGTTAAGTGATACAAGGTGTTAAAAATGCGTTATCAGCAACATACATTGCTTTAAAAATTAAGTACAATTATGTAAAACAGCATAGAAAAATTAAGTAACTAAGAATTAATAAAAATAAAATAAATAGATTAAAGGAATTAAAGTTACAAAAAGAAAAAAGAAAAATTAAACAATATACACAACGTATACAAATATTAAATGAATCTACTAAGTGTTTTGTTAAATGATACAAGATGTTACAAAAAAGATGCGTTTTAATCGACGAACATTGTTTCACTATGAAAAACAGTATAGAAAATTTAAATATACAAATAACATAAACGCATAAAAGAAATTAAAGTTATGTAAAAAAAAAAGAAATATATATACACAATATACACAAATGTAAGATGAATCTAATAAGGGGATTTAAATGATACAAGATTTTATATAAAAAAAGAGTCGTTTTAAGCGACAAACATTGTTTTAGTATGAAAAACAGAATAGAAAATTAAAATAACTAAAAATTAATACAAATGACATTTTCTTTCTTTTGTTCGACAAGCAGAGATAACAGCACTGGTGCTCCTTTGCTCTTTAGATTCACGCTTTGCATTCGATTCAAAATACTATTTCTTGTAGCTTATTTTGAATCAAAATTTTAAAACACATTAAATGCAGAAACATAAAATAAAGTAGTTGGAACCAAAAATATTATATAGAAAATAAGTACATATATAATGAAAATTTTATATGATTTTCAAAGATGTATTAGAGTATTTTTCAAGCTAGTGATAGATTTATTTATTTTTTACACACACACACAAATTACTACATACTTTCGAAAATTTTTCCCTTGCAATATGCTATTTCTTTCATGTCTTGTTTATTTTCCTTGAACGTCGCGGAGCCCCAAGGGCTCCGCGGAGCACACTTTGGGAACCTCTGGTTTAAACGATTATTTTCTAGTTTATTTTCATATGGGAAATATGTTTCTAATTAGAAATAGAATTAAAAAATAAAAAAAATAAATAAATAAACAGTACATGGATGTTCATATTGCTTCCCTAGTAATGATCTAATCGAACAAAATTGTTTCTACTCTCAATCTCTATACGTAGCAGTAAACATCACAACCTACCTCCTGTAGGTAATGCCAAAGATATAGCTAATATAACGCTAATTGAAAATATACATGCTGTTTATCGGGATAGATGCAGGTGATATGATGACGCAACGAAGTCTTAACTAAATCAATTGCATAATTCTCTGTGATCATTAACGCTTTCCGTACTTGGTGTTATAAAGTTCATGTTAACCTTATACTGAATGCAAATAAAAATTGTTGAACCATAAAACAATCCATATTTTGTGCAGCATCTGTCATTGGATAATATTTTAACTAAATTATTCTCTACTAGCACTACCCTCAACTTAACGCGCTAGAATGGAGCAATACGCCAAGTGGCATTTATTATTTTACTAATCAAAGAGGGAAATTACACTGCTTCGGATAATTTAAATGTGGCCTATCAAGTCACATTTTGTTCAATCCTCCAGTGGTCCGGCCATTTTGAAGTTTTGTGAGTGGTGTGTCTAAGTCACTTCTACACTACCTTTGAGGTAGTGGCCTAGTTTGTTAATTTGATGACCATTGTCCTCCACCCGAGCAATTGTGTAAAAATTTTTGGTGCGGATATTTTTGTTAATACATTTATTTTTAGTTATTATTTGAATCTTAGCTACAGACTTCGATCATATAACTTTCATCTAAAAATCATGTTAATAAAACCAAAATTTTGCATAGATGACTATTGAAAGCCACTCGACCATTCGTGTAATTAAATTGGGCGCGACCACAGGAGGGTTAATGTTATTCATGTATTAAATAAGATGTTTGCTAGAAGTAAAAATATTTTATGAAATAGTTGATTAAATGATAAAATCTTCATTTCAGATTATCTGCACTCATCGCCTTTCAAAATACTATTAAATAACAAAATTAAAAAGGCAGATATATTATATTTAATGCAAATGTATGAATTCGAAATATTTCCTTAATAAGTAGGCAATTATTTTTCCTTGTTACTATAATAATAATTAATAACAGCAGTTATTCACACCTGTGTTCAATCTCATTTATCAGGAAAACTATATCTAACACCAGCATGACAGTCGACTTATTTTTCTATTCTTTCACCTTTTTAAGTTAAATAAAAATAAACATGGTTCATGAACATTTACGTTTTAGAAGTTATTTTTATGCCATATATAAAAGGTTCTAGGCTGAAAGTAATATTCAAAAACTGTTCTTTGAAAGCACACCTGCACGTCAGTTTTAACCCTAGAACTACCGGAAATTTTACTCAAGTTTTATAAAAACATTCTACACCAGAATTTTTACTTAAAACTATTTAATTTGTTTATTTAACTTATTATTGTCTGATTTATACATTTAGTTTGTTTTGAAGAAATTTCTGGTTTGAATAAATATTTTGAATGTACATGTCGGGTCCATTGGACCCTTCTGGTAGACAGAGGGTTAAAGTCTCTGCTTCCCCCACCCCGATATGTTCACATTAAAACTCATTTGAAACATTAGCGCGAATTTGAGGGGGGGGGGGGGGTATTATGAAAAAATTAAAAAAAAAAGTATCAGAAAAGCTGGTTAGTATTTTTTGCTTTATTTAAGGATAGACCTTTCGCGTTTACTTAAAGTAAAAATTCTTCTTTCGAAATTTCCAGTACAGTTTCAAAATTACTAAATAAAAAAGATATTCCTGAAAAGACGTATATACGGAATCAACGGCCGCCCTGGTGAGCGGCCTTTTTCCGTCCGCGGTCCTTTAAGCTTTACTTCTCTTATTCCGACTCTTTTTCGGAAGCCAGGTTCATAGTTTCCCAGCCACGTCCCGAGTATAAGAGACTCTAGCAGAAGCCAGGTTGAAAAAAAAATCAAAAATTAAAACCGGAAAAATTTAAAAAGAAAATTATACAAAATAAAGACACCAAAAAGTGCAAAGAAAAGGCTCGGGGTCCTAGAGCCAAAACGTTATAAGTAAGCGAACTAACTTAATGCTGGAATCAGGCGTAAATTAACACAGTTGCGCCACCTTGTGGACGGAGTGATAATTCACATACGCGGTCTTTTAGTGTGGCGCGTATTTTCTAAATCTTTTGTCACTCATGGAAATGAATTTTGTTTGCCACATTTAGTGCAAAATAATGGCGTAGCGAGAGGGGCATCCAGATGCACTTCACACCACGAAGTTTTCTTTACCTTATCAAAGGCACCTCACTTATTAATCAAGTTGAAATAAACTTTACAGTTTTAGTGGTGAGAGTAAGAAAACAGTTAGGTATCTACCTGTAGTTCACACTCCGTCCGCTACGTGGCGCATGACCTTGATTGATGTGACCTCGCTTTTAATCTTGCGATTATTTCACCCATTTAAGATAGGACGCTTACTTATATCGCTTTGTCCTAGAGCTACTGAACGACCGCTGCTGCTTCGAGAAGTCATAGAAGAGAATTAAACTGGTCACCGTACATCGTAGAAAAATGCAACTTAAAAAAAGAAATTGCATGACGTTAATGATGCAGACTTGCTGGTTGAAATTATTCCGTAGAGCACCGCCCCCTGAATACTAGGCCTGAGCGCGGACCAAAAAAAAATGGCGGCTGCCGAAGACTTCAGCTTGCGTACGGTCCCTTGAATATTCGTACCGATAATATTTTAGAAGATTTTTCCACTTTACTTTTCTGAGATTACATAAGCCATAGAAATCTTTAATAAAATACTGGTGTCTAAATTTAAGGGACGGTACATACGTTAAAAAAAATCCGCCTTCGGCAGCCGCCATCTTTGTGTCATCGCTCATGCCTAGTATTCAGGGGCGGTGCGTATAGAGTGGCTTGATAATAAAATGCCCAAATTAAGATGCGTAAAATTAAATAATATCAGCAATTGAAGAAAGACTTTTTGGGATCGAATTATCACTTTAGAAAAATACCACATTCATAGAACGATTGTACTCGCTCCTTCGAATTATGCTCTAGTTCCGAATTCGAAAAGGGACAATTACATTGTCAAAAATAAACTGTCAACTTTTCATAAAATGTGTTAAAAAATAGCTGCACTTGGTATATATACCATGCAAACGGGGTTTACATTAGTGCATGCAAATTAATTTTAAATCTATTAGTTAAATTAAAATTACGTGATGAATCGTAGGGCAAATAACAACAGAGAGAAACGAAAACTACGATAACTGCTCAGCGAAGACACACCTCTGATGTGACGTGGTCGACGTCAATACGATACGCGCTGGTTTAAAAATAGATCAGAGAAGAAGAGATAAGCTGCAATAAAAACTGTGTGTTATCTTTCAGTAAAAAGAAAAACAGCATTTCGAATGATGTGTTTAAAAGTAAACAACATTAAAGGCGCATAAATAACGAATTCTGCTCTACAATTGAAAAACAAAATGTGATTGCTACATCACAAATGTGCTAATGATGCTAATAAGTGAATCCCTTAAGCGTCGAGCCTAGTGTTGCCAGTTGTACCGCGTAAATCCGGATTCCGAATGCCCTCGACACTGCTAATTTTACACAGTTTATTTCGCCATGTTTATTTGCAAATAATTATGGCATTAGAAAAGGAGAGGAAATTTACTTGAAAATATTGTTATCCAGAGCATTTGGAGCCCCTATTTACGTAGTTGTGCCCGATAATTCAAGGCTACATTTTTTAAAATTCAGATTGTTTGATTATCAACACTTTTTTGATTCAGAAATCATCACCTTATTTAACGGTACATGAAATAAAACAAGAATAAAGCCAACTACACTATTTTGAAAAACTGGCGGGAAAGAATACCATTGTCGTATTTACGTGATTTTCGTCGCATTTACGGCAATGAAGTCCTAAATGAGACGTTCAATGTCCTAAATGTGAGAATGCGTTTTATACTTGTCAGTTAATCTTAAAATATTCAATTAATTGCTATATATAGTTTAATAAATTAATAAAGAGTTGAAATACATAAAATTGAAAGTTTAACGAATTTTGTTTTGGAAATACCGTTTTTGATTTTTTACGCTTTAATTATTCTCGCTTTCTCATTTTTTGATGCTGCTTTTGCTTCTTCATTGTCCTATTTTGCTTTCCCATATATTCTACAGTTTTTAAACTTGCAGCAAGATTTAAGTCTACGGTTTATCGCAAGATTTTGAATTTTTTGCGATACTGTTTTTAACAAACGTCTTTAAAACCATGGAACTATTAATAAAGAGGAACTGACATATCGTTAAATTAGTGAAGCTTCAACTGTAACCGCTATCGCAGAGGTAGTTTACCGCCGATGGAAAATTCCACCAGTATATGTATATAGAAATTTTCTCCTAATTTAAACGCCTTAATATTGCCAAATTAAAGTCATAAATAATGGTGTATACAGATTTTTTTTTTTTTGGTAGAAGTTTACTTTGGTGGTAGTCAGGACTTGCGTTTTTGCCATATTGTGACAACCAGGGAAAAAAAACTGACAGTTATATAAGACAAACTGACACCAGTAAAAACAAATAGAAATTTTACCACATTTGTGAGAAAAAAGTTCCGTGAATAAGACGCTTAAGTGAGATGGAATTTTCTATTCAATTTACTGGTGGGATGTTTGCTCCGGTGGTAAACAGAAGCTGAAGATCCGATTTAAAAATAGCAGCCGCCCTCTTGTGACAACCTCCTCAGTTACTTCATTCGCAGCTGGTAGTCAGTACACTATATGTATCTTCCTCTTTATTCATAACTCCATTTTTCAAACGCAGAAGATGGATTCGCTTCCATAAAGTACGAAAATGCAGGTACAGTCGTGGAAAAAAAAAGTAAACACCCCCTACTAACTCCTCAGCAAATCATCGTAGAAGAAAGTTACTGGTACCGAACGATTGGAAACAAAGTCTACTTTTAAATGATGTATATAAAATTTTCTTAGGGGGTCATCTACATATTAAAACGAATCCAAACTTCATTTTTTTCAATGGCAATGCCCATTTTTAACGAGATATTTCAAATTTTTCGTTCAAACTATGCCTAGACACCAAATTTCAAGTCATTTGAATGATAAGTTTTTGAATTATAAACATTCAAAATTTAGTGCTTCTAATGTTAAATTACATTTTCATATTTTTATTTATATCTCCCAAAATTATGCTCCTAATGTGCTAATTTTTTTTGTAGTAATAATACTAATATACCCAAACATAAATAAGCTGAATTTGCAATTTTTATAATTTTATGATATGAATTATGAAATTAATATTCGAAAAAATTATGAATTGCAACCTACAATTTTTTTGATGGATTTAGATTTATTAAGACATGCTTTATGGAAATTCAAAAATTTCACATTTTTCTTCCAAGTAGTTTTCAAATTATGCTTAAAAAACGGCAAAATGGTGGTTTAAGGGGCCGTCTATGATTGAAGTGAGTAGACATTTTGAAATTTATTCTGCCGTACTGTAATCTAACACGCTTCATTGACTCCTTGAGGGGCGCTTAAGGTGCCTTGATCAAGGAAGCGGCTCTCTCGGTTAACAATCCAATACGGAACTTCAATTTGGATACAGCCCTTAAAATAAGCTCGTTTTAAATTAATTAATTTTTTCGGAAACTTATGGTACGAATTGCATAAAAATTCGTTTTTAGGCTAATTGAATGGTGTAGAGTTCATTTATGCTGTCAGAATTGGGCACTGCTATTGAAAAAAAACAAAGTTATGGTTCGTTTTAATATGTAGTGTAGGTGGCCCCCTAAGCAAATTTTATATACATCATTTAAAAGTAGACTTTATTTCCAATCGTTCGGCACCAGTAACTTTCTTCTACGATAATTTGTTGAGGAGTTAGTAGGGGGTGTTTACTTTTTTTTTTTTTTTTTCACGACTGTACGTCCCTGCAAAATAGCTGATACTTGCGTTCCCACGGGTTCAAAGTAATATCTGATAATAACAACAACCCAACACCGCACACGATTTTAGCACTCAATATCAATCGACTGCTGGGGAAAGCATCGTTTGTGCTCAAGTAACAAACCAGAACCTCGTAACTGTAACCTGAAAGTGTAAACTAAATTTATATTTCAACTTTTCTTTTAGTGAAAACTGGTGGCGATGAAATTTCACATAAGCAGATTAAAAACATTGTAAGCAAGTTTGAAATCAGATAAACATGTTAAACTTTAGACTCGAAAACAAATGATAAAATTCCACGTATATTCCAAAAACGTTTATTTCTTTGAAGCTTTTTTATAAGAATTACAGCATATCTTAAATATTTTGATTTTTTCATTTTAAAACATTAGTTCCATAATTTCTGTCATTAAATGAATTGCTCTTCAGAAATAGTGATTGCAGTTTGTCCACTGGCAACCGATTCGCCACACCTGATTTACAAAATACAGATTCGTTTTATGAAATTTAAAATGTATAACTATTTTCAAAATTGTTTACGATGTGATAATTTTGCTCGAATTTAAATAACAAATAAATATTTATATTCCCACCAGTTTACTCTAAAAGCATTGTTCAGATATGCATGTTACAATACCACATTTCTTTAAAAGTAATTTTTACATTTTTATCTTTATTAAATTATAATTTTATAGTAATTTTTATAACTACAGTTAGACCTTTTTATCCCCAATGGCTCACATATAATAAGACAATCATACATAGCCTGGGCGTTAAGTAGATGTCAACTCGGAAGCCCCTCAAAGTGACAACACTGTTAAGCGACTGTTAATCTTATGCTGGTACCGGGTGAAAAAAAAATTAACCTGTTTTCAGAGAAACTTCACTTTGCAATGCGTTCTCTAACGCGAATTCTGTTTGGTGTGGGTGTGTTAGCGTGTGGCTGTATGTCTTTATTTAAAAAAAAAAAAAACACTAGAAATGTGTTAAAACTAACTTAATTTTTTTCTAAATTATCGATGAATGTTCTACTGAAAAATATGCAAACATCCTGTGAAATGAACAGATACATTAGTGGCGAAAGCACTTTCTAGCGAGTTAATTGTCACTGGTACTTACGTGTAGTAGGAACATTTCAGAAAAGAAAATTATAACTCCTTGTTATAAAAATTTCTGAAAATGGAAAATGATCCCGGATTATACGCTGAATTCTATCTTTTTTTTTTTTTTTTTTTTTTTTTTTTTTTTTTTTTTTTTGTACGGTGAAGTGACTGAATTGCAAAATGCCATTTTTTTAATTAAAAAATTTAAAGATTAGTATTTTTCTGTTTTGATAATTTTAAATACATGTTTAAGTACGCGGTAAAAGAAAACACTATTGGAAGATCCTCTTGAAATTCTTAATGAGGTCTTTTACCTTTTAACCCATTAACCGCCAAAACTATAAGGTTGAAATTTTCAAATGTTTAGCTGAACATCGTTTGCCACCAGAAACTCTGAAAGATAATTTTCGCTTTATATGATCTTAAATATTTATGTATTTAAGTAAGGTTGATTTTTTAATTGGAAAATAGTAGTGGGTATGTAAATAACTTAAATATAAACATTTATTTTTACCTTTACGTGAACGCAACACCAGCGGGTTATGGGTTAAACGCGACGAAATTTAACGAAAAAAAAATCAAAGTTTGAATTAGTTTATCTTCAAAACCTTTTTGTGTATAAACATGTAATTTTGGATATTGATTAAACAGATTATGTTTTAGAATATGCTGTCATTAAAAATGTATTAGCATTTTTTGCAGAATTTGTGTAGTGTTGAAATTAAAATACCTCTTTTTTTTACTCCATAAGTCATTGTGCGCATGGTATTTTGAGAAAGTATGTATGGATTGTCATGAAATTTGGCAAATATAATAAAAATATATGTGTGTTTAAAATGAACAACTCTTAGGCCAAAATTATTTCATTAACTATATAAAAAAATATTTTTGTAATAAAAGAAAAAAAAATATTTTTAATGAATAAAAATAGTCATAATTAAAAATATTACCATTGTAAATACTTAAAAGTAGTCCATTTTAAACACACATATTTGTTTATTATCTTTACCAAATTTCATGACAATCCATACATACTTTCTCAAGGTATCATGCGCGCAATGACTTCTGGGGTAAAAAAAGAGCTATTTTGATTTCTTCAATACACAAATTCTGTAAAAGGCTAATAAATTTCTAATGCTAGCATTCTACAAAGCATAATCTGTTTAATCAATATCCAAAATTTCATGTTTATACATAAAAAGGTTTTGAAGATAGACTAATTCGAACTTTGAAGTTTTTCCTTAATTTGCGACGCGTTAAAAAGGTTCAAGACCCCTTACTTTATTGAGTCAACACAGCTTATTTAAACACAATTTCTGCTTTAAACATAATTTTAATGCAATTTACGGAAATACCACATACATTAACATTAGTTAATACCCTAAAAGCCTCTCCTCATTTTGGACATTGTCTTTGTCGCTAATAGGCCACTAAAGAACACAAGTTACATAAATGCGTAGAAAACTTTAGAACTCAAACCTGAAAACTTCGCGTTTGCCCAAGCTAACTTTGCTGGTAAATGATAATCACATTGCAGCCATTAAAGTCAGTAACTTTATATGATCGTCAAAGTTAACAGAAAAAAAAAAAAACTTGGACCATTTTCTTGATTTTTCATCGCATTTAGGAGGCATGGGGCCGTTTTAAAATGAACGACCTCCATTGGAATGTGAATTTTTTTGAATAGGAAACGTTTTAAATGTAGATAAATATTTCGCGTTTTGTTCCTGAAGCTCGGATGTCTCACTATAATGCGTTTATATACGATACTCCCCCTTAATATTTTAAGTATAAGCACATTGTCACATTTAAGGGTCATCACATTTAAGCACAATGACATTATTGGTTTGAAAAACTGATTTATACGCTATAATACTAATCGGAAATGTTTCAAAACATAAGTGTTTGCTAAAAAAAAATTGTTTTTATAAAGATTTCTTTGAATCTCGAAAATACAGAGATTTTTGAGATTTTCAAAGATAAAGAAATATTTTCGGAATCGTGAGAAACTCATGAGAAATTATTCTGGATTTTATTATGTGGTGTCATGATCATTTTAGAGATTAATTAACTACTGTCATCCTTTGAACTGTATATTTTTTGTAATATTTGTGAATGGCGCCTTTATTGCATTTAAAAACGACATTTGCAACTTTGCGCTGCGTGGTGTTAGTCTAAAGTACAATGCCCAAAGCATAATCAGTTTATCAGTTATTACTTTAATTTCTTCTAAGGCGGTAGGATAATTTATACCCTATTTAATTTTAGTCTAACTTGTCACCAGAATTTGTAAAGAATTTTGCTATTATAAATTTGTTGAAACAAAGTTCTACAACGCATATTTACCCTTGTCCAAAATAGGGTTTCCCTAGCAAAACTAATCTGAATTACTTAGGAAAAACTGAGAACAAACAATTTATAATTACATGTAACGGCAAGAGATATCTAAAAATTTCAATCACTCGTAGAGATCTCTATGCCACTATTCAAAACATGTATTCCCCGACGTACCAAAAAAGTTTATAACAATATCAATAATATTCGAATGAAATCTTTGCGGAACCAACTACCGGATCACGATGTCTCTGAGCCCGTCAATAAAAATCCCGTAGATGAGCTTTGCTGGTTAAGGATAAAACTTGAGTTGTTTCCTCCTATTCAAATTACGCTTGCTTTATATCTTGTTTGTCTTTTGTTTTAAAAACTGTACATAAAAAAAAAATATATATATTAGTGTGTTAATTCTATATCTTTTTTATTTTAAATGTAATGTATGGAAGCGTTGCCACATTGGGGACTTTTTTAATTCAAATAATTTGACTGTAATCAATTTTTACTTTCTTCTATCTTCAATAGAAGAAAGTATTGTAATCGAAGTTTTTTTCGACTTCCGGTTTTCGGAGGATTTACAAGTGTTAGGGGTCAGATATCCCCAAAAACATGTTTATAGAAAATGTCTGTCTGTCGCCATTGTACAATCAAAAAGTGTACGAAGTTATGCATAGAATTAAACCAAACTTTTTTTTTTAAGTTTCTGGCTATGGCAAGCAGGTACGTCCTTCATTTGGAAAAAATCTGCCGGAAGGGGCGCTGTAATAGCGATTTTGGTATGATGTTGAATATTGTACCATCAAAAAGTGTATGAAATTACGCATTGAATTGAACTATTTTTTTTTTTTTTTTTAGTTTTTGACTATAGCAAGCAAGTTCTCCCTTAATTTGGAAAAAAATCGCCAGAAGGGGGCGCTGTAATAGCGACTTTTGTGCGATTTTGAATATTGTACCATCGAAAAGTGTATGAAGTTATACATAAAATTGAACCAATTTTTTTTGTGTATGTTTTTGGTCATGACAAGACGGTCCTCACTGAATTTGTAAATATTCCGCCGGAAGGGGGCACTGTAACAGCGATTTTTGTGCCATTTTTAATATGGTACCATCGAAACATGTATGAAGTTATGCGTAGAATTGAATGCTTTTTTTTTTGTATATTTTTGGGCATGACAAGAATGTCGTTCCTGAATTTTTGAAAAATTCTGCGGGAAGGTTACGCTGTAATAGAGATTTTTGTGCAATCTTTTTCATTTTTCGTAGTTCTATTGTACACCAGTGGCTCGTGAATCAAACAAAAACTTTCCATCCATATAAGCTGACTATTCGCATCTATTCGTGACTTTAATAAATATCATGATCGAGATTAATTCGTTTTTATTCCGATTAA
Organism: Maratus speciosus; assembly: GCA_963932465.1. Classification (NCBI taxonomy): domain Eukaryota; kingdom Metazoa; phylum Arthropoda; class Arachnida; order Araneae; family Salticidae; genus Maratus; species Maratus speciosus. Next base: position 196,695,517 of record OZ010794.1, read on the forward strand.
CTGACTGAAGCAGAAATTTAAGATGAAAATCAAAATTGGCATTGTATTGAACTAATTATTTTGCAGTATTAACATATGTAACTACTTTTTGAAATATTAAGTTATATCATATAGAAGAAAGTTTTGGGATTGGCATATCCATCTAGTTTTAAATAGTATAATTCGCCTTATTTTCCAGAATTTTTAATTTATTTTTAAATAGACCGAATATTAAAAAAAAGCGGTGATGATCAACAATCTGCGGAGAAAATTGTCCGCAATCTGGCAACATTGATGTATGGTCACTAAAGGAAGTATTTTTTAATATAGGATTGGGTTTAGCTATGATAGCTTTTTTTCCTCGCCAAAGAACTGATGTATTATTTCTTTTTAAATTTTAGTTGTCTTTTTTTTTTATAAGTATTTATTATTTAATTTATTCTTATATTATATTTCTTATTCTCTATTACATGCCAAGTTTTTAACTACAGTTAAACTTTTAATTTCTAAATGTTTTTTAACTTCAATAAAAATTAAAAATTTTAATATTTTAACTTTTGAACTTTAAATTTCAGATTGGATCCCTAATGCCTCTGGAAGTCGCTGACATGTCGCCAGAATGTGACGTTCCTAACTGACTGGGAAATCGAACAAAAAGCCTTTTTATTGTTCAGTTGTTCCTGAAAATTTCATTTCCTTATTTTCAAACTAGCTAATCTGCCCGGCGTTGCCCAGGTCCGACAAAAAGCAGCACGAATTGCGAAAAAGCTCGAAAAATTACAATAAAATTTAAAAATCAGTACACGAATTTCCAATAAGCTTAAAACGTTAAGCGCCACGTTAGTCCCCGGTCTAAAATATGTTATAAAACTAAAAAAATATACATTGTTTTAAATGATTACTGAAAATTTATTTAAATTTTACCTTTTATTTATTACAGGATTATACTTTCTTAAAAATTACTTAAAACATCGTAAAATTTTCAGCGATTCAGTGTCAGTCATCGTGGCACTCAACGTGTTAATCGGAGAAGTGAATATATATATATATATATATTGGGTTAGAAGATTGAAACTGGATTCATTTTACTAATGTGTAAAAATTGTAGCAAATCGTGAAAACACACTAAAAATCACATAAAAAATTCACGAAAAATTAGAAAATTGTCGTACGAAATCCGAATAAAGTTTATTGAAAAGAAGGCAGTACAAATTTACTATATTTGGTTAAAAGTTTCAAATGTAATTCTTTTGATGAATGTCAAGTGCAACATGGAAAAACGCGATACAAAGCCGTTAAATATCAGAAATCGAACAAGATAAAATTTATTATATTAGGCTAAAAGTTTCAAATCGAATTCCTTTTCCGTATCTCAAAAAATCAATGCGACTTCTAAAAAAATGAAAATAAACGCTAAAAAATTGCATTGAAAATCGCATTAAAAACCGATACACTTAAAAAATAGCAGAGCAGATCATTTCCCATAATAGGCTAAAGGTTTGAAATCAAATTTCTATTAAGCTAGAAGTTTGAAACAGAATTCGGTTTAAAAATGTCAAAATGATGTGCTGTGAAGATTACAGAAACAGGATTGACATGCACATGGAATATTTTAACCCTTTAATTCAGTGGTTCCCAACGTGGGGCATACGCCCCACCGGGGGGGGGGGGATTTGACATTTTATGGGGGTAATTTCAAATTAATAAGTTTTCTAATTTGCTGTCTGCGTTTTTTGAATAGTGATGTTGAAAATTGAAAATAAATTTAATAAATGCAAAACTTAAAAATAAAATTAAAAAATTATGTTTTTTGTTGAATTAGTCTCTGATCAAAATTTAAATTAGAATTCAACCCAGAATAATTACATGAAGGATTACATAAATATCGTCACAATTTTTTTAACATTTTCTTTTTGCATAATTAAAAATTTCTATAATAGTTTTGTTTATTAAGGTATTTTACAATTTTCGAAAGTTTTTCGATTATTTATTGAATGAGCCACGTGTTTCTATTCGCTCTGCTATATGTCTCATGAAGAAACTTTTACACCGGAAATTATTTAAAGCTATATTTAAATCTAACCGTCTTAAACATATTATTTAAAAAAAAAAAAAATCATATCGAGGTACAACTAAGTTGATAATTTTTTTTAAATCTTAATCAGTATTAGATAAGGAAATGTAAAAATAGAAAAATAACCATGACTGTAGTGCATGCCTTACTCCACAATAAATAAATATTTAACGTATGCATATCAAATTTTAAAATCAGATAAGGTATAGCAAATAATTACCAGTAATGGGAAAAGGAAGCAGTGAAATGTGCTTTGGTGAGGAACAATAACTAATAAATATTGATAAAGATGAGAATCTTGAAATGCTTCTTGTGTATTGTATTTTCCTTAGAAAGAAGTCCAAAGCTTTTCAATCAACTTTTAATAGGTTATTAAATTGAATTATAAAATGCAGAGTTTGCATGAGTCAGGGTATCTTCCAGGACAAATAACAGTATTTTTTTTTTTTAAATCTAACTTAAACATGTGAAATTCCACCTTATTGAAGGAGATATTTTCTATAAGAAAATACTGGTGCCGAAGATTTTCCTGGTCTGGAAATTCCAGAACCTTGAAAATGTATCAATGTTGTCAATTTCAATACTAAATATAAGAGTCTCATCAAGCGTTTTGTGAAGATGAAAATGCTGAGCATATAACACTTTTGTTTGACACTTATGTAAGCTGGAAAGGAAGAACGAAACTCTTTTTGGAATAAAAAGAAAGATGTATAGCCTCATTATATTTGCAGAATTATGTTAAAAAAACATGTGTGACATAAAATGTACCTCTTTCAGAAGTTTAAAAAATGTGAAGAGTAGTTGTTGTTCAGGATCTGCGAAGGTTATTCATGGGAATAGAGTTCACCTTTTAAATAATGAGAAACGTATGCTACAGAGTTGGGGGGGGGGGCATCGTGATTTCACAGATGTTTCGGTGGGGAGTGGCCAATAAAATGTTGGGAAACACAGCTATAATTCCTATGGTAGGATACGTTCTAGAAACTCCGTAGTTCAGGGAATCTCAATTTACACCAAGCAATTTCAATAGAAATTTTGCTTTCTTTAAGCACTGAATGTCTGTTATGAAATAAAGGAAATATTGCTATTTTAAATTTCTGGTGTGAATTTGGAATATCGGAATTAAAAAATCCACTAAATTTGAAACATTTCTGGTAGCATATATGCTACCACGGGCGTTAGAGGTTAAATATCTATATTAATTTACAGGCAGGTGAAATTCCGTGTATTATTACTTGCATTAGAAAATAAAAGACGCAAAAATCTAGACATACGTACTGACAGAAAGGCATTTTCTAAAAATAGTGAAATCTTAATCAGGACAATGTCTAAATCCATCACAATATCAAAATTGGAAATATTCACAAATCCCGTAATTTGTTCAATCGAAAATAGAAGAAAAAAAAATACTGAAATTCCTTATCTCTACATTGTTTACTTTATAAATTTAAACAAGTAAGAAAAATCATGCATACGTCATGGATTATTATGCACTTACAACACTGCCTGAAAGCTTTAACAAAACTTCGTTATTTAGGAAAATAAGGTAAATAACATAATTAAGCAAACATTTAACACTAGAACTACCAAAAATTTGAGTCAAGTTTTAGAAAAATATTTCACACCAGAATTTTGATTTAAAACTGGTTAAGTTTATTATTTAACGTTTTTCTTCTTTGGATCTTTTAAACTTATTTTATAATAAAATTTCGAGTTTGAGCTGAAACATATTCAAATGGTAGCCGTCAAATGACAACTTACGATAGTTCTAGTGTTAAAAATCTGATTTCAGCAGTTACCGTCCATAGCCAAATATGTATTCCAATTTTTTAACAGCCCTATATTTGACCTATATGCTGATATATATACCATATAATAGGAAAATTTAGTTTAGCAAGAAAACGCATAAATGTTTGAAATTTCTCTTTCAGCAATTTATGCTAATAAATGGAAACATACTTGTATACTTTTGTACAGCTCTGTAGTCTACCTAATACCTTTATTACACGCCAACATTTAGCTAAAATTTTATTAAAACTAAAACACTCTTAGAACTACTGAAATCACATTTCCAGAAATTATCATCCATAGACGATATTTATCCAATACTTTGCGTGATCATGTATTTTATCTATATTCTACAAGAATTTCTTAAAAAAACTAAATGCAGTTCAGCGTAAAAACACAACACTCACTTAAAATTCACTTTTAAGCAATTTGCGCTCATACCCAGTAATCCTTACGAATACTTTTGTAGCCTGTATATGAATTATAAACTTATACACACCATATAGTCTGCAAAAATATAGTGAAACATAAAAGCGCATATCATAATTAAAAATGCATTTCCAGCAATCACCGCTAATGTACAGTACTTCTGATACAATATACTATATGAAATCATTTGTGTGTCCCTGTAAATGCTATGCTCTTCATATTATACATGAAATAACTTGTAAAAAGCTCAGTGACGTATTATATGAAATAGTTTAACATACTTAAAATACGCCGCAAACAATCAACCCCCCCGCCCTATATCATTATGTAACGGAATAGTTTTGTGTAGACCTGTAAAGGAATAATAACTATTGTTTGCACCGCATATTCAACAGAATGCATGTTTGAGTGCACTTCATAAGTGAATATGAATTTTGTTATGTTTCAATGCGTGTAACATCATTATAAACCATTTGAAACGATTTTTTTCTCATTGGCCATAATGTAACGGAAAACTTTTGACTGTCCATGTAAATGAACTAAACGTGCTACAAAATTCATTTGAAATAGAGAACGTGCTATGGTAAAGGTCAGTAACATCCAAAAAGTTTAGGGTAATCTGAGTATATTTACGGCAGTTAGTGCTTGGAAAGACGGCCAGTGGGGCAGACGGACAGAAAAACCGAAGTCATAAACAATTTTCAACTTACTAGGGAACGTTTCCAGGTGCAAGTTGTGGATTTGGACGAGAGTGGTATCAAAAGAAAGGTCTCGTCATGTACAGCAAAAAGTCCAATGGAACTACCCGTCGGAATCCAACCGTTTTCGAGATATCCTCACTTGAAGTGTGAATAAGTAAATAAATTAATTGGCAGGCAGGCATATAAATTGTTCGCAAGTTAAAAGTTTCTTTGTATTGTTTTAATCCTCTACCAATACTTTTTCCCGACCTACGAGCAAAATCCTTTACACGCACACATTGCCGGTTATTTCCCCTCTTTTAGACAGGCACTTCGCATTCTACGAAGTTTTCGCGTACGGCTGCATTCGGAGAGTTTTTCCATCTGTTTTTGCTATTTCCAGCACCTTGTTTTATGCAACTTTTTCGGAAAATGTGTGGCGTGACGTAATGGATAAACTGTATATATATATATATATAGTGTATAAAATAGAATGTTTTTCTTAAGCTGGCGGTTATGTTAGATGCATAACAGCTCTGTTATTCTTATGGAAATGGGTGGTTTAACGTAACGATGTTTCTACTATTATGTTTGTTAACAAGTTTTTAATTTTTAACAGATTATACGTTTTGACATCAAAGTAATGATACTTATTCTTGTGATTTTAAGTAAAATTATGAAATGTTCAAGACGCCGTCATCTTTTAAACTGCTGGTACCTGGCTGTTCACACTGCGCTTACTCTGCTCTGGTCCGAATCTGATTTAATCTTGCAGAATTTTTCTCCTAAATATATAAATAAAAAATAGACTACAACGAATATGGAAAATGCACGATGAATGAGGAAAAAACTGGAGTAAACGCACGTTAGTACTGGAATAACAGGACCTAATTCCTCGCCTGGATCTACGGATCGAAAAGAGGGCATGGGCAGAGCCTAGAGGGGCAGATCCCTAGGCGCTCAACCATGAAGAATTTTAGAAGTACCTGTGGCACGCGTTCCAGGCGCGCTGGTTCAGGGGAAAAGGCACGCAGCCCTGTGACATGCGAAGTCGGGCCCAGTTCTGAAGATGTCGTCGGTGAGTCTTCAGACCGTAATGCTATCGCCGATACAGCCGTCGTAGCAAAATTACTTGCTAATAAGTTGTTGCTTGAATTTGGGCAACCTACGGCACGAGATCCCATGCCTCAGGAGGAAGCGATTAGCCAGAGGATCTTCAAGGTCATACAAGGCTTAATTAAAGATGAAATGTTTAATGATTTGGATATTGTGATACAAAGTTCCGTCGAAGAAGATGAATTGGACAATGACATCGATTTTGAAGTTACGGAACCTACATCAAAGAAGTCAAAATGTGATGAGGAAGTACCTCTGGAAATTATGGAAAAGGCAGTGCAGGCCTATGACAAAGCTTCAAAGAATAAATTGAAGGCTGCACAGTATTACTCCAGAAAAGCAAAACAGTACTGGGTTATCGAGCGTTGGAGGAAGTATCTGCAAAATCAGGGAACAACACAACAAAAGATAGAAATCGTTAAAAAACATATGATATCAAAATTTTTCGTTCACCGGACACAGTTAAAGGTCATTGTACATGATAGAGACTTGCGAATATGGGCAATGAAAAAACACTGCGGCTTGAATTTACAAACTTCAAAGCGAGTTCAAAGTTCATTCACAATTTCAAGAAGGAAAATAAAATATAAGTCGCAAGGTGACCCATGTGGTCACAAAGAGGCATGTTTTCCCCGAAATATCCCTGCAGCCTGTCATTGACAATTTCCGAAAAGAATTTGCGGCAAAAATTAAGCAGGATAAATATGATTACACGTGCATCCTTAATACTGATCAAAGTGGTTATCAGTACGGCATTGTTTCGAAATGAACCCTAAACATCCAAGGTTAAAAAAATATCGAGGCATCAGTCAGTAGTAAAAACAAAACAACTCACTCATACACCGTACAAATGACCATCAATGCCAGTGGGAAATTTGTTGGCCCATTACTTATAGTACTTCAGGAAACCAATGGGGTGTTCGGGCCCAGAGTATAGAAGAACATCGACAACTTATTTCGTCCAAATGTGGAGATAGCATGTTCAAAATCGGGGAAAACCTCAAAACATTTAAGTGGCTTATATTTTAAGAAATTAAATGAATGTTTTCAAAATCAGAAAATACTCCTGCTCTTGGAATCCTGAGCTGGCCAAACAGATACAAAATTCGGTAAGGAAAAAATGGGGGATAATGTTGATTTTTTAATTATTCCTTCTAACACCACAAAATACCTACAGTCGTTAGACGTTTGTTTTTTCCACGATTATAAATCTACGGTAAAGAGAATACTGGAATTCTGCAACACTCATGAAAACCTCTGCGGAAATATTGACCTCACCACAAGAGAAAACGTAATACAATTGCACTCTTTGGTTTTCAACCAGTTTTCTTCCCCCACGTTTGATGATATGCGACGATACGCTTTTCAGAAAGCTCTGATTCAAGATAGTGACCCAGTATTTCGGACAACGAAACAAACAAGTTTTAACATACGAAATAACACTTGCAACAAGTGTGAAAACGTGCCCATTATCGTATGCAAGTGGTGTTGGAAACATTTATGTTTCACACATTTTTTTTCGTTCATCGACACTACCACACAGATTAGCACACAATATTTTAAATTTCCTCATTGCAATTTCTGTCACCATCTCATAGAGTGCACTTTGCATATCCGTTGTAATATATTTATTATTTATTTATTCAGGAGAACAATTCGGCAAGATTAAATCAGATTCGGGCCAGAGCAGAGTAAGCGCAGTATGAACAGTCAGTACCAGTAGTTTAAAAGATGACGACGTCTTGAACATTTCATAATTTTACTTAAAATCACAAGAATAAGTATCATTACTTTGATGTCAAAACGTAAAATCTGTTAAGAATTAAAAACTTGTTAACAAACATAATAGAGAAACATCGTTACGTTAAACCACCCATTTTCATAAGAATAACAGAGCTGTTGTGCATCTAACATAACCTCCAATATTATTCTAATAGTATTTTACAGCCTAAATTGGGTATGTTGCCGAAAAGCAACACCAGGCATTTAAGGGTTAAGAAAAACATTCTATTTTATACACTAAATATACATAAAGTTTATCCATTACGTCACGCCACACATTTGCCGAAAAATTTGCATAAAGCAAGGTGCTGGAAATAGCAAAAACAGATGAAAAAACTCTCCGAATGCAGCCGTACGCGAAAACTTCGTAGAATGCGAAGTGCCTGTCTAAAAGAGGGGAAATAACCGGCAATGTGTGGGTGTAGAGGATTTTGCTCGTAGCTCGGGAAACGGTATTGGTAGAGGATTAAAACAATACAAAGAAACTTTTAATTTGCGAACAATTCATATGCCTGCCTGCCAATTTATTTATTTACTTATTCACACTTCAAGTGAGGATATCTCGAAAACGGTTTGATTCCGACGGGTAGTACCATTGGACTTTTTGATGTACATGACGAGATCTTTCTTTTGATACCACTCTCGTCCAAATCCACAACTTGCACCTGGGAACGTTCCCTAGTTAGTTGGAAAGTGTTACAAAAAAAGACAACAAAAACCACGTGCAAAAGCAATTAATTAGATTGTCCCAGAAGTTTTAAACGATTAATCACAGCTCTGAATGACTTCATTTTGCCTTAGTCACGTTTTGTAATTTTTTTCAGATCTTCATTAAACGCTTTGATCGTACCGTAAATACTTGTACACTTACATTTTTTGCACTGATAATTTTAAACTATAAGTTTTTAATGAAATGAAGTTAAGCTAGTCAGATGTGCAATCCCAAAACTGTATTCTATTTCATACGTGTTAATACTTCAAAATTCGCTATCACAGAGCCAAAATTAAATGACAATCTATGATCATAATGAGGATTCTAAAATCCCGTGAATTAGTTCTTGAAATAGGAGTATTGCGGATATCGGGAAAATGCAACAAAAAAGCCCCATCTGTTGGATGATTTACACCAAAATATAATCAGCAATCATATTTATCAAGGTATACCTGAATCTGAAGTTTGATGAAAATTCGTGCATTAGTTCTTGATATTGCGAGAATCGCGAAAATTTTCGCATAGCAGCGTTACCTGTTGAGCAATTAACACAAAAACTTAAACGCAACAAATTCATATCAACTATATAAATAGCATCAATTCATGTCATGGACTAACGGAATCTAAAGTTGAAAATCCGTGCTTTATTTCTTGAGATATAGTTGTTGCGCATTCGTAAAAATACAGCATAACCGCACGACCTGTTGGGCGATTTACACCAAAACATAATCAGCAATTAATATTTATCAAGGAATACCTGAATTCGAAGTTTGATGAATATTCCTGCATTAGTTCTTGAGATAGAGCTTTTGCGGGAATCAGGAAAATTCCGCATAGCAGCGCAACCTGTTGGCCGATTAACAGCAAAACGTAATCCTGAAATATTCATATCAATTATTAACTGAATCTGAAGTCTGTTGAAAGTTCGTGCATTAATTCTTGAGATAGAGCTATTGCAGAAATCGTGAAAAGTGCAGCTTATCAGCGGCAACATTAGAGCGATTTGCACCAGTATATAAACAGCATCAATTTATGTCAAGGACTACCTGAATATAAATTTTTATTAAATTTCGTGCATTACTTCTTGAGATAGAGCGCTCACAAAATTTATGTCACAAACAGACAGACAGGCTCACAGTCTCAGAGAGAGATATTTTGTAAAAACAGGTTTTTTGGAATCTCTTACCCCTAAAACGCGTAAATCCGCCAAAAATTGGAATTCGAAAATTTTCGCGAATCCAATACTTTATTCTTGTAAAGATAGAAGAAAATAAAAACCCCAAGAAGAACTTAAATATCCACCGTTGATATTTTTCCTAATGACATTTTGTCATTTGCATACGCGGTATATACAACTCATAGATTCATATATTTGCAAAAGCGTTCACGTTGTATAGCAATCACAATGGACTGAACATAATAGTTGTATGTATATATAAATATTATACAGTCATACATACAATAAATACAATAAACCCAACTGGAGTGAAAAATTAGCCAGAGCCAGGAATCGAACCCGGGACCACAGTATACAAGACTGCTGCTCTGTGTATACCGTGGTCCCGGGTTCGATTCCTGGCTCTGACTAATTTTTAACAACAGTTAGGTTTATTGTATTTATTGTATGTATGTCTGTATAATATTTATATATACCTTTAACTGTTGAATGCAGGCGTTATTTATGTGTGTATGTGTGTTTTAATATTTATTATAGTATGTGTGTTTTATTATAAGAGTTGTATGTTTAATTTTGTAAACTGTATATACACATAAAGTTCCTTGTAATATTCCACAGATATAACGAAATTTCTTTGAACAAACAGCATACATTATAAAATAACAGTAAGAACAGTTTTTAGCTCACAGGCTATCAAAGCCTGAGAGCTAATGTGACCGCCCGTTCTGTATGTATGTACGTATGTATGTATGTATGTATGTACGTAACGCGATAACTCTTGATAGAAACATATGATTTGCCTCGAAATTTTTTTCTAGGTTCATTGTGATAAGACGCTTCCCTGATTAGTTTTGGGAGTTCATACGTTAAGGATAAAGGGGAAAAAACGGGGTTAGTCCAACCCCTTAATTCAGATAAATGGGTTTTTCATGCAGAATCATTCGATTTGCACCGAATTTGATATACCAGTTTATTATGTTAAGGAATTTCCCTCATTAGTTTTGGGCGTTCATTGGTTAAGGATAAAGTGGGAAAAGGGGGTGTTAGTCCACCCCCTTATTCAGATAAATGGGTTTTTCATGCAGAATCATTCGATTTGCTCTGAATTTGGTATACCGGTTTATTATGTTAAGGAACTTCACTGATTAGTTTTGGGGTTCATTGGTTAAGGATAAAGGGGGAAAAGGGGGGTTAGTCCACCCCTTTTAATTCAGATAAATGGGTTTTTCATGCAGAATGATTCGATTTGCTCCGAATTTGGTATGCCGGTTTATTATGTTAAGGAACTTCCCTGATTAGTTTTGGAGGTTCATTGGTTAAGGATAAAGGGGGAAAAGGGGGGTTAGTCCACCACCTTAATTCAGATAAATGGGTTTTTCGTGCAGAATCATTTTATTTGCACCCAATTTGGTATACCGGTTTATTATGTTAAGGTACTTCCCTGATTAATTTTGGGAGTTCATTGGTTAATGTTAAAGGGGGGAAAACGGGGTTTGTCCACACCTCTTAATTCACATAAATGGGTTTTTCATGCAGAATCATTCGATTTGCTCCGTATTTGGTATACCGGTTTATTATGTTAAGGAACTTCTCTTATTAGTTTTGGGGGTTCATTGGTTAAGGATAAAGGGGGGAAAAGGGAGGTTAGCCCGCCCCTCTTAAATTAGATAAATGGATTTTTCATGCAGAATGATTCGATTTGCTCAGAGTTTGGTATACCGGTTTATTATGTTAAGGAACTTCCCTGATTATTTTTGGGAGTTCATTGGTTAAGGATAAAGGGGGGGGGGAACGGGGTTAGTCCACTCCCCTTAATTCAGGTAAATGGATTTTTCATGCAGAATCATTCGATTTTTCTCCGTATTTGGTATACCGGTTTATTTTGTTAAGGAATTTCCCTGATTAATTTTGGGAGTTCATTGATTAAGGATAAAGGGAGAAGAGGGGGTGTTAGTCCACCCCCTTAATTCAGATAAATGGGTTTTTCATGCAGAATCATTCGATTTGCCCCGAATTTGGTATACCGGTTTATTATGTTAAGGAACTTCCCTGATTAGTTTTGGGAGTTCATTGGTTAAGGATAAAGGTGGAAAAACGGGGTTAGTCCACTCCCCTTAATTCAGGTAAATGGGTTTTTCGTGCAGAATCATTTTATTTGCACCCAATTTGGTATACCGGTTTATTATGTTAAGGTACTTCCCTGATTAATTTTGGGAGTTCATTGGTTAATGTTAAAGGGGGGAAAACGGGGTTTGTCCACACCTCTTAATTCACATAAATGGGTTTTTCATGCAGAATCATTCGATTTGCTCCGTATTTCGTATACCGGTTTATTATGTTAAGGAACTTCTCTGATTAGTTTTGGGGGTTCATTGGTTAAGGATAAAGGGGGGAAAAGGGAGGTTAGCCCGCCCCTCTTAAATTAGATAAATGGATTTTTCATGCAGAATGATTCGATTTGCTCAGAGAATGGGAATACCGGTTTATTATGTTAAGGAACTTCCCTGATTAGTTTTGGGAGTTCATTGGTTAAGGATAAAGGGGGGGGGGGGGAACGGGGTTAGTCCACTCCCCTTAATTCAGGTAAATGGATTTTTCATGCAGAATCATTCGATTTTTCTCCGTATTTGGTATACCGGTTTATTTTGTTAAGGAATTTCCCTGATTAATTTTGGGAGTTCATTGGTTAAGGATAAAGGGAGAAGAGGGGGTGTTAGTCCACACCGTTAATTCAGATAAATTGGTTTTTCATGCAGAATGATTCGATTTGCTCCGAGTTTGGTATACCAGTTTATTATGTTAAGGAACTTCCCTGATTAGTTTTGGGGGTTCATTGGTTAAGGATAAAGGGGGAAAAGGGAGGTTATCCCGCCCCTCTTAAATTAGATAAATGGTTTTTTCATGCAGAATGATTCGATTTGCTCCGAAGTTGGTATACCGGTTTATGATGTTAAGGAACTTCCCTGATTAGTTTTCGGGGTTTATTGGTTAAGGATAAAGGGGGAAAAGGGGGATTAGTCCAACCCCTTAATTCAGATAAATGGGTTTTTCATGCAGAATTATTCGATTTGTCCCGAATTTCGTATACCTGTTTATTATGTTAAGGAACTTCCCTGATTAGTTTTGGGAGTTCATTGGTTAAGGATAAAGGGGGAAAAGGGGGATTAGTCCACTCCCCTTAATTCAGATAAATGGGTTTTTCATGCAGAATCATTCGATTTGTCCCGAATTTGGTATACCTGTTTATTATGTTAAGGAACTTCCCTGATTAGTTTTGGAGGTTCATTGGTTAAGGATAAAGGGGAAAAGGGGGTTAGTCCACCACCTTAATTCAGATAAATGGGCTTTTCATGCAGAATCATTCGATTTGCCCCGAATTTGGTATACCGGTTTATTATGTTAAGGAACTTCCCTGATTAGTTTTGGGAGTTCATTGGTTAAGGATAAAGGGGAAAAACGGGGTTAGTCCACTCCCCTTAATTCAGGTAAATGGGTTTTTCATGCAGAATCATTCGATTTGCTCCGTATTTCGTATACCGGTTTATTTTGTTAAGGAATTTCCCTGATTAATCTTGGGGGTTCATTGGTTAAGGATAAAGGGAGAAAAGGGGGGGTTAGTCCACCCCGTTAATTCAGATAAATGGGTTTTTCATGCAGAATTATTCGATTTCCTCCGAGTTTGGTATACCGGTTTATTATGTTAAGGAACTTCCCTGATTAGTTTTGGGGGTTCATTGGTTAAGGATAAAGGGGGAAAAGGGAGGTTATCCCGCCCCTCTTAAATAAATGGTTTTTTTTGCAGAATGATTCGATTTGCTCCGAAGTTGGTATACCGGTTTGTTATTTTAAGGAACTTCCCTGATTTGTATTGGGAGTTCGTTGGTTAAGGATAAAGGGGGAAAAACGGGGTTAGTCCACCCCCTTAATTCAGATAAATGGGTGTTTCATGCACAATCATTCGATTTGCTCCGAATTTGGTATACCGGTTTATATGTTAAGGAACTTCCCTGATTAGTTTTCAGGGTTAATTGGTTAAGGATAACGGAGGAAAAGGGGGGTTAGCCCACCCCTTTTAATTCAGATAATTGGGTATTTCATGCAGAATGATTCGACTTGCTCCGAATTTTCTATACCGGTTTATTATGTTAAGGAACTTCCCTGATTAGTTTTGGGAGTTCATTGGTTAAGGATAAAGGGGGGAAAACGGGGTTTGTCCACACCTCTTAATTCACATAAATGGGTTTTTCATGCAGAATGATTCGATTTGCTCCGAAGTTGGTATACCGGTTTATTACGTTAAGGAACTTCCCTGATTAGTTTTGGGGGTTCATTGGTTAAGGATAAAGGGGGAAAAGGGAGGTTAGCCCGCCCGTCTTAAATTAGATAAATGGGTTTTTCATGCAGAATGATTCGATTTTCTCCGAAGTTGGTATACCGGTTTATTATGTTAAGGAACTTCCCTGATTAGTTTTGGGGGTTCATTGGTTAAAGATAAAGGGGAAAGGGGGTCTAGTCCACCCCCCTTAATTTTTATAAACGCGTTTTTCATGCAGAGTTATTCGCTTTGCTCCAAATTTGGTATACCGGTTTATTATGTTAAGGAGCTTCCCTGATTCGTTTTGGGGATTCATTGGTTAAGGATAAAGGGGGGGGGGCGGGGCTAGTCCACCCGCTTAATTTAGATAAATGGTTTTTTTGCAGGATTATTCGAATTGCTCCAAATTTGGTATACCGGTTTATTATGATAAGGAGCTTCCCTGATTCGATTTGTAGATTCACTGGTTAAGTATAAAGGGGAAAACGGGGGCTAATTGCCCTTCACTTATTTTTTTGAAGGGCATTATTCTTTAAAATAAGAGTATGATGTACAATTTATGTGAATAGCCTGTCAGCTCAATGCCATCAGTTTTGCTGGGCACTTTTCTTTTTTATTTTAATATATACTATTTTGTTAGCGTTGAAAGTTCATCTTGAAGATCAGACCAAATTTTTTGTCGCAAATGCATGTTTTTCCCCGAACATTTCAGTTACAATACATTATTTTGGAGTGAGTACCGAACTCGATTATGAAAAATTCATTATGTTTTTTGTTACTCCTTGTCGACACCATAAGCAATTTACTAAAAAATGTGTAATTTGAGCTCTATTTCTTTTTTAAGATATGGTAAATTTGTAATTTCAAAGTTTAAGGCAGCAGGAAAACTAGTCGGATGCGCCAATCCCAAAACTTTATTTTATCTCATACATGATATTAGGTTGAGCAAAAAGTTTTGGGAAATTTTTAATCTAATAGTTACCAGAATTTGTATCGTATATAAGAGTACAAGTGGTATATTTATAGGAGTTCAGGAATTTCGGCTTCAAATTTCCTATTGAACAGTATGATTTGCGTGTGTTGATGCGGCATTATTGGAGAAAAGGTCTAACGATTCTGAACGAATGAAGTTGAAGAAGCATGTCACGAGTTTTTCGATTCCAAGAAGCCGCCATGGTACTTCCAACAAATCCGGAATCTTGCAAAACGATGGCAGAAATTCGTTGACTATGATGGTCTCTACTTTGAAGAATTGTCCTTGTTGTTAAGTTGCGCATAACAACGCAACTTTTACAAATTTCCCAGAACTTTTTGCTCAACCTAGTGGTATTTCAAAATTCGCTATCAGAGTGCCAAAATTAAATAAAAATCTGTGCTCATTATGAGGACTCTAAAGATATATAGGTTTGTTGAATTGGGTGCATTTAACAAGGAGATGCAAGTATATCATTGCTTGAAACAAAGCATTTAATTTCGGAACCCACCCTCTTAGATGCCCATAACCAAAATTTACAAACAAAAGAGAATAAAATCAATGCCTGTTTTTCAATATACACCCAAGTCTAATAAAGATCTATTTACGTGAAAATGCAACAGAATATTAAGATTGATTAAACTGCGTGCATTAGTTTTTGAGATGTAGCTTTTGCGAAAATCGTGAAAAAATGAGCATAGCAGCGCTACCTGTTGTGAAATTTACACCACAACCTAATCAGTAACTGCTTAAATCAGCGTCTAACAAAATCTGAAGTTTGATGAAAATCCATGCATTAGTTCTTGAGATAGAGTTGCTTCTGAAATCGTGGAAAATGCAGCATAGCAGTGCCACTTGTTGGGACCAAGACATAATAACAACATCTTAAATCAAATTGTAGCTGAATCTAAAGATTGATGAAAAGTTTGAGGAAATAAGTTATTGAGATAGAACTATCGCAAAAATCAAGAAAAATTCAGCATATCAGCACCAGCTGTTGGGTGATATACAACAAAATCTAATCTACATCACTTTATACCAAAATCTAACTGAAATTAACGTTTTGTGAAATTCCTTGTATTAGTTCTTGAGATAGAGAGACCACAAAAATTTTGTCACATTATTTTCTAAAAACCATCATGTCATGTTCAGGACTTTCTAAAACGCATAAATCCATCGAAAACCGGAAGTTGAAATTTTTCACGAATCTAGTACTTTCTTCTTGTAAAGATAGAAAAAAGTAAAAATTAAACGATCTTTAAAATTTCTTTTTAGGATTTAGAAATTAATTTTAACCTTCCTACCCTGAATGGGTCTAATCGGCCCATGTCAATGATTCATTTAATTCAGTTCAAACCAGACATGTGTTCTTAAAGTAAGATAAATAAAAGACACCGAAAACTAACATAAATAAATACATTAAAAAGTTTTTAAAGAAAATTCTGGTATGAAATGTTTTTATTAAAGTTTAATAAAATTTCAACAGGGTAGGAAGGTTAACACCGTAACAGTTTGCTTGATTCGTTACTAAAAGCTTTTAAACACAACTAATTTTAAACAGCAATGTTCACTTTATTTTACGGCAGATACATATCGATTATTTAAAGCGGAAATTTTAGTAAGATAAAAGTGGTGTAATGTCCTATTTTTAGTTTATGGTGTCAGAAAAAAAAAAAAAATTCTTTATCTCCGCGAGGGGCGGTGGTCTATATTATCCACCTCCGATTAATGGAAATTGGCACCAGAAAAATGTTGTTAGTATTTACTTTTTTTACTTTGGTGGAAAACAGCAGTCAATGGAACAATGGAACAATCAAGCAGGTGTGTGGATTCCCTAGTTGCATGGCAACTTTACATCCAGGCTAAGAGTATATTGTGTTACAATGCAATGGGAGCCTTGAAAAAAAGAGCGTTTAAACGCGGCTAGTAGCCACGAAAAAATGGAGAGTAAAAGCTAAAGCGATAGACAATTGTTAGTAGAACAAGTAGAAAAAAAAAAAGTTCCATATGATCCACATAAATGTCCAGGACAGGCGAAAAAGCTACCAAAGGAAGCCCCATAAAAAAAAGACTCAATTCAGAGACCATACATTTAATATAGCTTGTAAAGTAAAAAAGTTTAACACAGTGAATAAAAGAAACAAAACTAAATATTTACATATTTACAAGAGAATTTAAATTACTTTAAGTAAAAAAGAATAATAACGTAAGAAAAAGCTACAGTGAGGAGAGTTCAAACCAAATAAACAGTTAAAAGCAAAAGCCGAGGGGATCAAACGACAGCAAGAGGACGGCGTCCACCCAGTCTAGTAATTTGAGGAGAAAAAAAAACATGAAAAAGAAAGAGGTAAGAGTAATATCATGAGAAGAGCATAAAATACAAGAAAAGAAGTTTTTTTTTTTTTTAATAACTTTTTAAACAAACAACACAGACAAAAAGAAGGAAAAAAGTTTAGCAAATGAAGAGCTTAATCTTCGTTAATGTTGATCTGACTAGCAAGTTTATCAAATTCAGTTAGTATAACCATCAATTTTTGCATCGGATTATCGAGGTTCTTAGTCTGAGTTGAGATGTTCTTTATATATTTTAGGAATTTAGTGATTTGAAAGATTTGTTTGACTTCGTTGAAAGTATTAAGAATGTCTTTAATATCATTGGTGTAATTAGTAGGAGCATTAGAATTTTCAATAGTAGGGGAGGAATGGGTGTTTGCGGTAGTACTATCATTGTTATCAGAGTTTAATTCTACATTACTTGTAGAGGGCTCAGAATCTTTAGTATTTTTGGTATAATTATAATTCTTAAATATATCCGCTAAGATTTGGGTTTCTTGGGATAGATTGCTGACGCTATTACTTGTTTTTCGGTTCTGTTTATTTTCGAGTCTATAAGGATTTTTTGGACAACCACGGAAATTCGCTGGGTGCCCCAGTCCACAATTGGCACAAGTGGGTTTAATACGCCCCTTGTGGTGACAATCTGTACTTAAATGTTGATCTCCGCATTTTACACATTTAGCATCGAAGCCACACACTTCTGATGCGTGACCGTAACCCTGGCATTTGTAACACTGTTTTACACGATTTTTGCTAGTAAAAGCTTCAATCTTAACAGAAATATAATGTATATTGTTAACTTGGTAAATTTCTTCAAAGTTCTTACGAGGAATAACATTTACCATGTATATTGGCATTGGTTGGCCAGTTTTACGATTTTTAAGCATGGCAGCCCTAGTGACTGCGAAACCATGCTCCCTGAGACTATCTTCAGTAATTTTAGTATCGGTGTAACAGGGGAGGCCCCTAATGCATATTTTTTTTGGTCGAAGTTCTTTAGGATCAAGAGTTGTATATTTCTTTTTGTTTTGGTCTAGCCATTTCTGAGTAGATTTAAAGTCCTTATCAGAGTTACATTGTATAACAATGCGTTCGCCTTTTAGCGTTATTTTTGGTTTTTCCAAGTTTAACACCGTAATTTCATGAGCTACCGCCGCCCAATTGCTGTCGACTTCGACGTAGAAAGGGTTAACTGATTTTTTAACTTTGACAGTATTCTGAGTATTATCACTTACATTTGACTCATCCATATCTATATTTTCAGTAAGGGTAACTTCATTAGCGATATTCTTATATTTATTACTTAGAGGGATAGGTGAACTCTCCTCTGAAAGAGGACGCTTAACTCCTTTCTTAACTGCATCGAAAATTTCGTTTTTAAGGTTAGTATTAGTAAGAAAAAAGTTAGGAGTTTTCTTATACTTAATAGAGCAAAAAAAACTAAAGATAGCTGAATTTAACAAATTATCATGGGTTGGCTCCCCAAGCAAAGTAAAAACATCATGGCAAGTTTTTCTTACCTCTTCCTGTTCAGAGGCAGAGTCAGAATATCCAGCTTTAGCCTTAATATCCAAGATATATTGGTCTACGAAGGTGTAAAAATCACCCAGTATTGTCTTAGAATAGTCCTCAAAGTTCGAAGAAAATCTATCAAATTGGTCTTTGAAATTACTGTTTAACGTTCCATTACATATTTTGTCGATAACTTCCTTGATATAATAATCTTGATCATCAGTAGCCGTCATAATGCAGCACTAAATAGCGAGCGAAAACTATTCTAACGAACCGCCACACCTGCCATTCACACTGCGAAAAATATAACATGTGTGAAAAATGATGAAAACAGCAGTTAAAATTGCTTTTTCCTTCTTTTACAATAAAATTTTTGAAAGATTCCGGTGTGAATTCGACATTAAAGTAACGCAATTACTTGCCCTCAAAGGGTTCAGCATTAAAAGTCACACCGAACATATTTTGATTACAGATATTGTGGAAAGCTACTACGAAATTTTTTCTTCTGGAAAACTATTGAAAAAGGGACAATTTGGGAGGCCTGTAATTAGAAAAACAATAAATATATTATTTATTCTATGAGAAACGACTAAGTGCTATTCTATATTAAAAAAATTATAAAATAACATAGTAGCTTGTTTTATATTGTGAGATTTCTTATATGGATGTTAAAGCTGATTAATGTCTTCAAAAGGAAGAAAAAAGTATTCAGGCCAGCAATCATAACTGGGATCTTAAACAAGCTCACCAATGCTCAGCAAACTGAGCAACTGAGACGGTTGACGACCTGACAAACTGTACTCACATATAAGCATCATCAATCTTGCGAACCTGCTGCATTTTACCAATGAAAATACCTCATATGAAATCTCTATCACTTATGGATATTTTTTATTATGTTGAAAAAATTGCTTAACGAAGTGGAACGTATCCAGCCAATGAATGAAAGAAGGACCTTGGATCCGCTCAAATTCTAAGCGAACTTATTGGCCCAGATGATCCAATACATCACAAAATTAACTCACATATAGCTGCAATCAGACAGATGATCCCGCAGTATCTTACCAAAGTGAATACATATGAAATCTCCATCACATATGGATACTATTTTTTATGTTGGAAAAAATTCTCAACAAAGTGAAAAGTATCAAAGCCATGAATTTAACCAGGCACCTTGATTCAGCGAGCTAATGGCAGCGAATTGAGCTACTCAGATGATTCACGACATGACACAATTCACTCATGTGGTACACAATTCACTCATGGTATGATCAATCCGGCAATACCGTAGCATTTTACCAATGAAAATACGTCGTATGGAATCTTCATTACTTATGGATACCTTATATTATGTTAAAGAAATTACTCAAAAAAGTGGAAAGTATCCAGTCCATGAATTTAATCATGGACCTCCGCTCAGTGCCTAAAACAGTTCACTCGGATATAGTAATTAACTTTTTCCTGCGATAGCGCAGCAGTTTACTAATAAAAATACTTTATATAAAATCTCTGTCACTTTTGAATATTTTTGATTGGGCTAAAAAAAATCTCAACAAAGTGGAATGAATCCAGGCCATCAATGTAACCAAGGACTTTGGCTCAGCGGGGCAATACTCAGCGAACAGTGTCATCCAGATGATTCACGACCTGACACAATTCACCCACATGTAGGTTTAACCCTTTATGTATTGAATTATGAATTCATGAAAAATTTATCTTCTAAAGCATTTTTCGTGAATTGTTTAAACTACAATAAAATATTTACATAATCATTTCATAAATGTTTGAAGGAATTTTGAAGGATTGGAGGATTTAGATGGATGAATTAAATTTGAATTTATAGGAATTTTGTGCAGTATTTATAACTCCATTCAAATATTTTATTTTAAATATTTTTCTTAGTATTTTGTAGAATTGCGAAATGTACAAATATAATGTTCTTACAATAGGAATATAGAAATATTTCCGAATCAAAAAATCTCCCCCCCCCCCCCAACGCAAAGAATGCTGAAAAGATTCAAAGGCAAAATGAATCTTTTTAAAAATATTTTTGTTTTGTGTAACCAATAATGCTTTTGGAACCAGACAAAGTAATGTATCTATAACTTATTCTAAACTGTATTACAACTAATCGATGTATTAAATGAATTCTATAACAAGTTATTTTTATGGTACTTATAAATACCATCATTAGATAAAGGGACAATCAGGCCTGTGAACCCACAGTATTTTAACCATGAAAATATGTTATACGGAATCTCCATTACTCATGGATACTTTTCGCTTTTTTGGGACAATTTTGTTCCATCATCACCTCAGAAAACTTATTACTTTGTGGTTGAAATTCAATGGCTTCGTATCTATTTTTACAAAACAAATTTATTATGTTTTTATTATTTTACAAAAGTATTATGATAGTGTTAATACTCATGAATAATAGACCTTCGATTTTTTTAAATAGAAGTTTTAAAGAAAAATATTGTCGCCATAACCGTATATTTATTATTACTTAAATAAACAGATTAATACAAAAACATAAACATTTATACATTGCAAAAATATACTTGAATTTTTTTCATAATCATTTGTTCTACTTTTAAAAAGCATTTGATGGATAAATATTGATAGAAGAATGAGAAAACTCATGCAAATATATATAAATAGTGAAAAAGAAACATTTATAACAAAAGGAATATATATTTATTTTATATGTTGAATAATGTTGTCTTTGTGTACATCCATATTGAGAAAGATATCGTTTATGCTTTATGTAAAGTAATAAATCCTGTTTTCAATAACGGGCACGTTCAATGCTTTGAAATCTCTTGAAAATATTATGTTAACTTATATTTATTTTATTTATTTGATTACATTAGAATAAATACGCTGTAAAAGAAATTAATTAGAATAAATAATTCTAGTTTGATTTCATACGTATGTCACGTGCAGAATACAATAAAAGCTATTTGAATATATCCTTTTCAGTTTTTTAAATCCAGTTATTTAATATTGTATATTTATTGTATAGTTATTGTATATTTATCTGCTCAGATCATATCTTTCCACTTTTATTTTCTGTTAACCATTTGTTTGACATATAAACTTTTTCAAAACAGTTACCTTATAGTTAACATGTGTCAACAAATACACATATTTCCGCTGCATCTCATGAGAACAAAACAAAGAAACCTTTAGAAATAAGGTTTTTTTTTTTTTTTTTTTTTTTTTTTTTTTTTTTTTAATTGAAACCCAGTATTGGTTGAACAAAAATATAAAAAAAGATTCAAACAATACTGAATTTAGTTCAAAATAAGTAGCATGCATCATAATGTACACTCTTTAAAATATTTATTGCTACATTTTGAATCCTTTTTTTTCGCTCTTCTACTTAAGCGAAAATTTTCAAATGATTCTGTTTTAATCAATTTTGACATAATTACACTTCTTTGTTTTATTTTGTTTAGTAACATAAAGTATAATTAGCATTTTGCGAACACGTGACAATAAAAAAACTAGAAAATGTTATAAAAGGCGTTTACAAATGTTAATCTTTTAACGCAAGAAATGGTGGTTTATTAGTGAATTTAGATGTTTTTAGAAAATTTGTAGAACTCTTCCTCTATCATAAGACCAAAAATGAAAAATGTACAAAACTAAATCTTCGTCCTTCCAGTATCCGACATTCCGAATAATATCCGACATTCCAGATCCTCAGAATAGAATATTACTCATTCAAAATTCAGTATATTTTACTGAGTAAATTAATATGTAAATCCATAATATGCATTATATCAATCATTTTTTAATAGCTCTTTACTGTAGTGTATAAAGGCACGCTAAAAATAAAGTTGCATATGTTATACTAGTTGCATTATTCAGGAAGATAAGATTTTTATGTATCCTCTCTAATATGCATATGAAATTAACAAGATTTCTTCACACTTACTCTGTCAATTAAAAGTAAATTCATCACATATATGGAAGGAAAAGGGGGGAAAAATACCTTGGCCTGATTTTAGGTAGATTGCGTAACAAACACTACCTATTGCAATCTCCATATATTGCAATTTTTTAAAAAGGTTTGGCAGGTCTGCATCGATCATGACACCTAAAACAACAAAACAGCCCCCGATCCAAAACTTCAATTATATATATATATATATATATATATATATATATATATATATCCCAATAAAAAGTTTTCGGTAAAAAAAAAAAAAGCGCCAAGTTCTCCTTAATGTTTCGGCCAGAAAAAGTAGTGATATCTGATGTTCGCACAAGTTAAAAGCCAAACATCCCAAATCTTTCATTGAAAATGGCTTCCTGCGACTTGGTCATTAATGCCTTCTACAGAATTTCAAAATTAATGATTTGAAATTACGCATTTATGAATTATTTAAATATTTAAAATAATATTAGAATACAAAGAGGCAAATTCACATAAAGACATTATAAGTAAAAGATTTCTGATAACTACGATTCAGTTTCAACAAACATTAGTTTTGATTACAGATCATTTAGTCCACTTGTGGTTTAATTGCCATTTTGTACGGTCTAAAGCTAAGGTCATTAATTTAAAACTCAAGAAATAAAACAAAATTTACTTACTTCAAATCTCACAATATGTTACATTATATTTTATTGTATAATATTAAAATCTTGTGTATTGACGAAAGAGATTTTTTTCGTTTGAACATTTATTATAGTTTGTTTGCATACATTAAGAGGTATTCGATTTATAAATTGTTAAAAGCTGATACTAATTATGTTTTAGCAATTAGGGATATTATCTCCTGAATACAAGTATTTTGTTATGTTTAACTTCTAAGCATTTAAATAGACTGAAGTTGTTTAAATGCTTTTTTCAAATGTGTATTTTATTTCTGTACTCTGTGCCACAAAATGTCTAAAATAATCAAAAAATGTAATTGGCATGTAACTCATTTGTACATACTTTAAAATTTGAAAAACTCTCTCGAAGGCATTAACGGCCAAGTCGCAAGAAGCCATTTTCAATGAAAAATTTGGGATGTTTGGCTTTTAACTTGTGCGAACTTCAGATATCACTACTTTTTCTGGCCAAAACATTAAGGAGAACTTGGCGCTTTTTTTTTTCCGAAAACTTTTTGTTGGGATATCACTACTTTTTGTATGTTTTTTCAAGTTTGTTATTCTGAACTATATTAATATGAAAAAAACTTAAATTTCGGTACTTTTATGTTAGCTGGGAGCAAATCTCCTCAATAGCCTTTTGTTTTTTCGCCAGTAGCAGTTTTCATTTTTCACATGTGTAAATTAGAAACAATGCTTTGATTTTCAAATAAAATATTTTGGTTTATGTTATTATTTCTTATTTATTCATTTATTTATTTCTATGTTAAATATTCTATTAAATAAAATGAGGGAAATGCAACTATTTTAAATGAGATGACTGAAAAGTATATATCTTTAAATGAAATGAATGCAATATGTACAACGGGAGTTGGGAACAGTATTTGGCGATTTGGCACTTGCGCCCGGCTAACATAAAAATACCTAAATTTATTTTATTGAGCTTTACAAATTTATACTTTATTTCTTTTTATATTAAAGTACTAGCCGCCTCTAGCAAGCAGTGTTTACCGTATTAATTCCATGTTAAACGTTGCATCATGTTACTGTTATCCATAATTTAATTTACTTGCCCATTCTTTCGCCAAGTCGGAAACTTTTGATAGAGAAATCAAGAAATCTTTACGATCATGGAAGCACATCATATATTTTGTGTTGTTATGCATCTCATCTTCCGTGCCAAGTATCTCTTAACTCACTTATGCATGTTACCTTAGCAGTTACGATTCGTTCTCTAATGTGGAAATTTTTAAACCTATTAAGTAATCTTTTCAAATTGGGCTCACTGCCAATTGTTGTATTTTAACTGATACGACTAGGTACAAGTGAAATGGTTCTTATGAAATCCTTTGACAATATCCGCATTTGCATTAAACCATATTGATGCTAATATCTTTTTGTTTCACGTTAACCTTTTCAATAAACTCGATTACGGAAGAATAGAAGATCTACCGGCTCAAAGCCATGATCCATTTGAAAATCTATCAATCATTCTTCTCATCTGATCGTGATGAAGAATTAGTCAATGTGCCATGGTTTTAAGATTTTAGCTAATTTTATTCGAAACCTGAAAATTAAAATGCGATGAACCGGATTATAGAAGATTCATTCTAACGTACATATCGATTAATAGGTTACATATTATAGAATTATAATAATCATAAGATGAACTGGCAGTTTCAATGCTTTAATAGTTTCCGTAAATTCTCTTTATATAATACAGAAGTTTTAGCGGTGTAAAGATTAACTTCATAGTCACAGTAAGTATAATAACAGTACACTATAATAACAATAGCAGAGGTATTGGGCAGTGACGAAACTATTGGCATCTTGTAAATAATAGTACGTTATATCATTTAACTATTCAGATGATATGCGGAAAAATAAAAATAGATGGCTCACATTAATAATTAACTCATTGAAAAATAGCCACTAGCGTCAAATATTCGCCAAGCTTGGCGACATTTAGCAAATTTTCGCCAAATTTGCTAATATATCATGTCAATTCTCAAATTTGGTGACAAAAAATGTTTTGCTTATTCTGACGTCATAATGATGCATATGTATTATATATTATACACATACCTATAATATGTATGGTGCAAATGTATTACGTATTATATACATATGTATAATATGTATGATGCAAATGTATTACGTATTATATGCATATGTATAATATGTGTGATGCATATACATAAGTTCATTAACATCACTAAAACGCACTTAACCCCTTGGGGACGAGCGACACGTATACTTGCCGCATGAAGCGCTCAGAATCCCTGTTTTTCCTCACCAGTAAAATTTTACTGTAAAATTTGCCTTATTTAATCAGCGCATTTTCTCGATTCAAGAAGACACAAATTTCTGTTTTTAAAAAAACGGTCACAAAAGATTAAAAATTTCGTAAAAGGCTCCCGTCCCGAAGGGTTTGTTAAAAGAATAGTGTTCCATAAATAGTAGGGATAATTGCCAGATTGACCAGAGTGCTACTGAGATTAGGATTCCGACATTTATAATAGACCGGGAAGCGTCTGCACACACCATCACCTCATCGAGTTTACAGCTGAAATTTTAGGATTAGTTAAAACTAGATAAGCATATTTAAAGGCAACTAGTCTGTTATGTCATATATTGGTAGAAACCACCTGAAGATCTAATTTTAGTGGTTAACTGATAGGTTTACTATTGTATTTTCCTGCATCCAAAAGTTTGCGAACAAGGAGGAATGGGTGTAGGCTAACACAATGGAAAATCCACCAATTAACCCGTAAAATCGGGTCTGTGGGTGGTTTCCACAAACATATGACTTGGCAGACCGGTTACATTTCAATACGCTAATCTATATTTAACTAATCCTAAAATTTCAGCCGTTAACTCGATGAGGTGATGATCTGTGCAGACGCCCCCCGGTCTTTAATAAAATTTGTTTTAAGGAAATAAAAGATAGAAAGATGGACAAATAAACTGAAAGATTTGCCTTATTAAGATTTTTGTAAAAGCATATAAAAATGCATTCAGCTTGAAATCATGTAACACCTTTATAACTCAGGATAATTCGCTGTAATCGGGTTTTGGCGACTAACATATCTTATCTATAACTATAATCTTTCTTTTACAGATTTAAAATTAACAAAAAATTAACAGTAAGTAGGCTAATAATACATTATAATAACACAAGCAGCGAACTTCGGACACCGCATCTGTCGCACATCGTTAGAGACAATTTATTAGTTACACATTTCATTTAATTAAAAGGAGATTTTTAAACTTTCATATGGAATTAGGATATTTTTCCACTATAAGGACCTTGACAATTTTTTTTTTATCTTGGCGCAATTCGGACTTCAGAAACTGAGATATGTTGCCAAATGATACAAACAACTATTAAAACAAACCTGATGAACTTTTATGTTATTTATATATGTATTTATATACATACTAGCCGCCTCTGGCGACCAGTTTAGTCTCCCTTAAATGTATGCTAAGCATTGCATCATATTAGTTTCATTCTTAAAGTAATATACTTGCTCATTCCTTCCCCCGAGTCCAAAGATTCTGATAGAGAAACCAAGAATTCTTTGCGAATTTGATAACATTTCATACATTTTTGTTGTAATGCGTACTTCGTCTTTTTTGACAAATACCATTTAATTTCCGTAGCTGTAAAAATGAGTGAAATTTTAAGTGTTTAAACTGAGATTTGTTCATAAATTATCTAAATTAAACTTATTTACTCAAACATGCTGTTACTTCAGTGCCATTTTTTAGTATTAATAAATTTATTTAAAT
Organism: Maratus speciosus; assembly: GCA_963932465.1. Classification (NCBI taxonomy): domain Eukaryota; kingdom Metazoa; phylum Arthropoda; class Arachnida; order Araneae; family Salticidae; genus Maratus; species Maratus speciosus. Next base: position 196,722,794 of record OZ010794.1, read on the forward strand.
TTTGCAAATCATGCATTTATATTTTTATTCGCTACTTACTAACTAAATAATGAATATATATACTTTTGCTTTTATAGAATTAATTTCTGAGTTCATAAATATGACAATATATTAACGTAACTAAGAGGAATAGCAAAATAAAACCCTCGTGAATGCAAGCCGTTAAATAACGTTAGCGCCACCAATTTACCTACTATGACGTCATAAGAATATTGTCCAATCATTGTTGCAGAATCTGCTTTGCGAATGATTACCACAAGGGTCTAATATTTTCTATTGTTTATGATGAATGAATCTCTTGTGTTTGTTTACTTTATGAAGTGAAATAGAAAGATGTCAACTTAATTTCAATTGAAATTACCTTGGAATATATATTTATTTGAATATAAATTAGAAACAATACTTTGATGTTGAAATGAAATATTTTAGTTTGTGTTATTATTATTAAGATTAATTCTTTATTTAGGTACTTTTCCATAACAGGGGCTTTGGCATTATTTTTTTTTAAAGCTTGGCGCAATTCGGGCTTCAGAATGTAAAATACGTTGATAAAATATATAAGTAGCTATGAAAACAAACCTGGTGAACTTTTATTTTTATTTATATGTATTTAATTTGTATTTATTTTCATATAAACATTTTATTTATACATATTATACAATATTTGTTTACATAGAAATTACTTCTGTTTCTATATAAAAATAGATTATTGGCTTCTTTAGATTAAATAAATTGTATACATATTGAAAAAATTGCTTATGTATATGAAATAGGATATAGATTGCCGGAAAATACGATGCCAGTTTTTTTTTTTTTCTCGCCAAGAACCTATGCTGGAAAAATATTTATTTATTTATTTATTTATTGTATTTTAAATGAGGTAAATGAAATATGTGTATTTTAAATTAAAGATTTATTTTAAATGAAATGAGTGATAGGTTTATATTTTTAATGAAATGAGTGTGATGGAAGAATATTTGGCGGTTTTTATCAGCTGCGCCCGACTAATATAAAAGTACTGAAATGTCCGTTTGGCATAAAAAGTGAGGCGGTCAGCCCGGAACTACTGATGACAGTCACATGACTTCGGCTTTTATTATATAGATAAACATTTTATTTATACATGTATAAAATATTATTTTTTATATACAAATTATTTATGTTGGTATATAAAAATAAATAAATGTGTTCCTTACATTAAATAAATTGTATACATATGGAAAAAATTGCTTGTGTATATGACACAGTAAATAGGTTGCCAGAAAATACGTTATTATCAAATTTCTTTTCTCGTCAAGACTACTTTCTGTATTTCTTCAAGGCTACTACATCGGAAACGTACCGAATTGCGGTTATATTTTGTTAAATGTTTTATTATTTTAATATCGTAAATATATCATAACATCTACTGATTAAAATTTTTAGGTATATTCATTTTTTCTATTTAACAAACATCTTTGGAAAAGCATATATATAAAATGTTATTCTGCTTGAACTCACGTGACCCCCCTTCAAAACTCTGTAATCGAGTTTTGGCGACCAACATTGGCACAATTGAATGTGTTAAGGAACTGTTTACGGCCAAACGAACAACCCCTGTTTGAAAGGTTTAGAGGCGAAAATTCTGCGTTTTCAGATTTTTCGGGTTAATTGTGCTAGAAACCCGACTTACTTGTGAAATTTCATGATTCTACGACTTTTAGAAGTACCTTAGTTATTTGATGATGCGAAGTGAGTCAGTGACAAAAAAGTGCTTTTTCGGAATTTAATATTTCGAAAACTACTAAATATAGAAACATGGAATCGTGGAACCTTAGTTCAGTTTGACCATACGAACATGTGTATAAAATAAAAATTTCTATATCTCTCCCTAAAACGACGTTATGAGGGGATGAAAAGTATGCCGAAATGGTTCAGGAAAAGGTAGCTTACGGCTTGTGCGAACTTGGCGGACGCACTGCCGTGCTCCCAGATATATGTGTATATGTGTGTATGAGTTTCTCACCAGTGGTGCCAGTGAATATGAGTATATGTGTGTGTGTATATGAAATGATTGGGGTTGCTGTACTTAATTTTTCCCATCTAGTAGAGATGTAGATGAAGAAGACGAATGTAGCACAATCTTATCGTGCTTATATGTAACGATTTCTGTTACATAATTTATTTAGCCGTGATTGATGTAACCTTTTGTTACATCGATCTCATCGTTTCTCTTTAAAGATGGTTGGCAGTCGAGCGGCTAATGGTAAAAACAATGGAGATGAAGATTGGAAACTTCTCCAGGAAACAAGGAATGAAAGCATTTCTGTTCACAGGTTTTCATTTAATACTATCGGGCAGCAGTTCTCACAAAAATCTCGATGCAGTGACATCAATAAATTCGATGTAGAAAACATCTATAATCGATAGTAATTATTTTGATTACATAAAAATGTAAATCTTTAGAACGAACGACATAGTGACAGACACACAGCCAGTGGGCAGTTTACACTTCGAAAACTCAGCAAATTCTGATGGAGAAGCGTGCGTAACTGCTTTTTACTTCCTAAGCGTATGAATACAAATTTGACGTAGTATGCGCTCTAAACCAATTAAGACGTAAAGGTATCACGCCATAAAAAGAGAGCGGACAGAGCAGCGGATGAATAAGAAAGCAAAAAGGAAACCCCGGAATTAAGCGCGGGAAAGTAAATCTCGGCTGGAATAAAAGTAAAATGTCTACCAAAGAACATTCTAAAACTCGAAAGATCGGAAATGGAACATTTAATTTAAGAATACTAAAAGCGTAATAATTATGTGAATTAGATAAGTGAGACATTAAATTAAAGGGGATTTAACAGAATTAGTGATAGAGATTATTTAAGAATAAGGATTTAGGGAATATAGAGTAGTAATTTAGAATAGTACAGGGAAATCGCGAAGGGAGATCTAATATTGTAATATATATATATATATATATATATATATATATATATGGAATAGGTGGGATTGACTGTGGTCAAACTTTGGTGATAAAGTCTTCTGATTGAACACTCGTAGTATAGAAATAATCACGTTTTAATGTCTTGATTAAAGCATAGATTATATTTACAGAGCACATTAACTATATACAGGGCTTAGGGGGATGAGGGGGAATTTCTTACGGCAGTTTACCGGCATTCAATATATTTCGGAAGCCTGACCGGGTACGTCTTACCAGGTCAGTCCGCAGAACAACTCTGAAGTTTCATCGAACCTTAGCTCTCAGGCTGCGGTTCAGAATTACTAACTCATCATGTTTGTATTTTAGAATTTGTCCACTCTGTCAGTTCTCATGGGATTTAATATACACCTCTTACTGCGGTCAGGATGTGGTTTAGAATGTTTTGGGAACCTCAAGCCACATCCACACTCGGGCATCTTGACAGGTGTGCGCCCCTGCACACGTGAGAACAACCGCAGCAAGAAAAGGGCAAATTAAAATTTATCTAAAAAACACTAACAAAAATTTTCGAAATTTCTAAAGTTAAAAGAAAGAAAGAAAGAAAAACTTATCTTAAAAAAAAAAAAAAAAATTAGAGGCCGAAAGGGAGAGAACTGACGAAGTACAAACAACAAAACAAAAAAAAATAATTCAAATTTAGGCCTTTCCATTACAATGTATAGGCTGAACTGCACTACACTACGTGAAGAAAAAAAAATCGTCTTCGAAAAAAAGAAAAAAAGAAAATAAAAAACGTCTTCGTGTGTCATGTGAACATGACCGTCTTTCGTCTTTAAGATCTTTCGTCTTTAAGATCTTTCGTCTTTAAGATCTTTCGTCTTTTGATCTTTCGTCTTTAAGAAGATCCGCCTATGGAACTTCACGTCTTTAAAATATTCGCCTTAAAAAAAATCTAACAAAAGGAAAGAAAAAAAAAATTGTCAGTTGCTATACAGCGAAAGAAAAAAAATCAAATGCAGGCGTTGTTGGGGGTGGGGGGAGGGGTACATACAAATATTTTAAACAATTATTTGAATGAAACATTTCCATATATATCAAAAATAATAAAGACATACATAATAATACGAAAAACAATAATACTGATGACAGCTTGTAAAATAATAGGATTAAGAATAAAAATAATGCAATAATGCTAATTGAGATACTAACTTTACACTATATCAATAGTGCAGGAAACCTCTTTGATCACTTCTAAAAAGCACACTGAAAAAATCACTTCTTTACACAATAAAAGAAATATGCTAATAAAAAAAAACACATATTTTGTATAAAGGGAGAAAAAGACATCATCACTGGACTTCAAAAAAGAGGGGGGAAATTATCGTAATACGTCTTTCAAAATAATCACCATCATGGAATTTTCACTCATACGTCTTAAGAGGGAAACATCATTCAACACAAAACAACCATCTTGAAAGGAAAAAAAAAATAAAAATTTCGCCGTGGTTTCCAACATCCTGAAAAAATATACGTATACACAAAAACAATATTTAAAAAAAAAAATAGAATGCTGCATAGTTTTAAAAATGTTTCGAAAGTTAATTAAAGAAAATATTACTGTTCTATACCGTTTATAGTGTCTGTAGTGTCTGTAGTGTGCACACTATTGGAGGTTTAAAAAAATATTTCTCCGAAGCAGAAAAATAACAATTTCTTGAATCAAAATAACACGTATAAATTGAAGATAAATAGAAGAAACCATGCACGTTTCCTTTAAAAACAAAATTGGCACACTATCTTGCGCGTTCTTGAAAACACAGGAATACATCCTGACACTTAGAAAAGATAAATATTCACTCACTTGTATTGGGTACACATAAAAAGGAAAAAATCTTCGTAGCACTATTTTCATTCAGATAGAAACAATATCGCACGATTTTATAAATCACAGTAGATACAGACACACAAATAAAAAAAATAAAATACGGCGATAATTAACTAGGTGAACATTGAAGAGGTTGTTGAATCATACGATTACAGGCGGCACTCACTTTCTTTTTCTTTCGTATTGCTTTATCTGCATATTTTTCTCTGGTTTTCTTTCGCGTTAGAGGTGGTGATTGGCATTTTAATACACGTAACACACACACACTCTGATGATATCGCACAGACGCATTTATAGACATATTAGCGTAGAATAATTTCTTCAAAAGCATTCCATAGCACTGAATTATCATTATCGTGTAAAAGTAAGAGAACGAAAAAGTTAGGAAGCATCTGGTGAACTTGGAACTCATTTTCACGCTGCTGCATGTGCATGAAAAACTTAGCTGATAAGATTTTATGCTTCCCTTGGAAATAAGCATCATAAAGCATTTAACAAGTCCATGCTATTCCCGAGAGGATTTTAAACCAGTGAAACAGAAGTTTGCTGATCTTCATCCTTTCCCGGACGCAAGACGAAGAAAATAGAGAAATCCGTTGATTAATCATCTTAAGGAAACACAGTTCTTGGATTTTAAGTCGTTCTACTCTTGCCGAGTTAATTTGAGCTAACACCGGCCGTATATCTTGCAATAACATGTCTAAATAAGAAATAGTTGAAAAAGCTTACTTCCAAATTGGTATCCTTTTAAAAGAAAACGCAGAATGGCTTAATTATATCCATTACGAAGAAAAGAAAAGATCTTCTCCCTTTCGCACACACCAAAACGCAGATGGCTCATAACAGATAAGTAGGTCAGTATTACGTAATGATTCGTCTTGTTTTGCTCTCATTTATCGAATAGCATCTTCGTAGATCTTAAATATTTCAGAAGTTGGATTTCACCGCACGATTTCAGTGATGTCTAGAGGCTTTAAAAATAGGTGGATTCGACCCGGCCGATAGTCCCCATGTGGAATAGGTGGGATTGACTGTGGTCAAACTTTGGTGATAAAGGCTTCTGATTGAACACTCGTAGTATAGAAATAATCACGTTTTAATGTCTTGATTAAAGTATAGATTACATTTACAGAGCACATTAACTATATACAGAGCTTAGGGGGATGAGGGGGAATTTATTACGGCAGTTTACTGGCATTCAATATATTTCGCAAGCCTGACCGGGTACGTCTTACCAGGTCAGTTCGCAGAACAACTCTGAAGTTTCATCAAACCTTCGCTCTCAGGCTGCGGTTCAGAATTACTAACTCATCAGGTTTGTCTTTTAGAATTTGTCCACTCTGTTAGTTCTCATGGGATTTTAGATGCACCTCTTACTGTGGTCAGGATGTGGTTTAGAATGTTTTGGGAACCACAAGCCACATCCATATATATATGTATAATGAGCTATTCATAAATATCGAACAATGGGATATTTCCTTATATATTGCCCTAGACCCATATTTCCTAATCTAAAGTTTCATAAAAAGGGTGAAAGATATGATGACATATGTTGCAAATCCATGGGTGTCTATTTGAAAAAATACGAAAATTAAATTTTTATACGGTCCTCGTAGAGTAACAATTCCAATTAGAAAAACTTTCCTTATCCATTCCTGAATTAAACACAAAAAATGCATCTTCATATCTGCAAATCTCGCAGAATTATGGCCGTTTAAAAAATCCATAATGTTTTAACACCAGAACCGCGGGAAATTTTACTGGAGTGTTATAAAATATTTTACACCGGAAATTTTAATTGAAATTACTTAATTTATTTATTTAACCTCTTTCTCCGTGGTACATTTTAAACTTATTTTAGAAAGAAATTTATGGTGATAATCGAATTATTTTTATTTGGCAGCGGTCAAAATGACCGCTTCGGTGGTTCTAGTGTTAAAAGATTAGACACAAAAATTGAAATGCGTGCAATTCAAGAAACAACGTTACTTTAACCCTCCGTCTACCAGACGGGTCCATTGGACCCGACAGGTACATACAAAATATTCATTCAAACCAGAAATTTCTTTAAAATAAACTAAGTATATAAACCAAACAAAAATAAGGTAAATAAATAAGTTAAATAGTTTTAAATAAAAATTCTGGTGTAGAACGTTTTATTAAAACTTGAATAAAATTCCCGGTAGATCTAGGGTTAAGAGTTCTAGGACACATGTAAAAAATATATTTATTGAGTTAGAATTTCGATTTTTTTTCTTTTTTTGTGATGATTAACCATATAATTTGAAGACAAAATCATATCCTAAAATTTCTCTAAAAAAAAAAAAAAAAAAAAAAAACTTAAACGATTAGTATTGTTTAAGTGGTAGTTTTTGTTTAAGTGGTAGTTCAAAATCGTTACAACTCGAAAATTATATCCATCGCATTTCAATTTTTTTTTCATTTAATTAAAGAGGAAAGTATTATTTTAGTTTTGTTTCAGGATTATTTTAAGTATTAATTTTAAAAATATTAAAGATATTTGTTTAAAAAATGATGTAACTTATTTAAAAAAAAATCAAAATGAAAAAGTAAATATTTTTTCAAATTTGCCGAAAAAAATTAATGTAAAATAATCAAAAAAGAAATGTTCCAAATTTGTACCTTTCTTATTCCTTTTTTGTACCTTTTTCTATTCTTGAATTATAATAATTTAAAGACGAGAAATCGTAACAAAAAAAAAAAAATCATGCAGACAAAAGCATTTAAAGTTTTAAACAAATATTGGCTCCTAATAAAATGCTTAAATACTTTTTAAAAAATTGTACGTGAAAAGTAACTCCTTTCTTTAGCTTAAATTTCCCATTCAGTATAATATTTGCCGTTTCCACCTGCTTTTTGCACTAATTAAATGTTCGTAAATAAATGTTAAATGTGTAATTTAAAACAATGATTTCTCTAATACAAGCCGATTAAGAGTTTTTTCATAAGTTTAGCCCTCACAACTTGAGGCCTTTCATCGTCCCGGTGAGGCCTTTAAAAAAAGTCTGTATTGTGGCGCCGGGTTTGGTGACTTTTTTCTGAAGACTCGGCCAGGTCATTCCTAAACGTATTTTTTCATACGAACCGCGACTGGCTTCCTTCTTCCTAGGTCTGCACGGGGCGAAATTTTCATTCCCGGTCTCGACAAAACCCGTATTAAAATCATTGTCTCTGACTGACCTAATCCTTGCAAAAATAAGTAAAATTTTACTCAGCCCAAAAACTTTTACAAAAAACGCATATATTTTTAAATGGTCATTATTTTACAAAGAAACTTTAAAATTCATTTTTTTAAAGTATAGTAGATTTTAAGGCAAAAAAAAAAAAAAATAAATACAGTAAAACTAGTGAAAAAGAACCAGCCTATGACGGAATTCTTTCTTAAACGGAAAAATTTGTTGATCCATGCAAAATGAATACAATAATACTTGAGAAAAAAATAGACTACATTTGCAACTCCCAAGAAGGGAACTTTTCCATAACGCATTTTTCTCTTTCCTATGTGATTCCGATTTAAAAGATTTTACTGTAAAGCATTTTTCAAAGTCTCCAAAACATGGAATATGGGAAAACGATATTAACCCCTTGAGGGGCGGTGGGATATATTTTATCCCCCCTACGATTAATGAAGATTTGCACCAGAAAAATTTTATGAAAATTTACTTTTCTAACTTTGGTGGAAAAAAAAAAAAGGTCGTAAAATTGCTTTTCCTTATTTTGAAATAATTTTTTTCTAATTTTCCGGTGGGAATTCAGCATTACACAAACGTAATTGCTTGTCCCTCAGTGGGTTAAAGGGTAAGTGAAACATTTACATATAAATAGATATACATTTTTAAAACAAATAATTACAGCTTTTGACGCTTCTTTTAAAAATAATAATTATAAACATGAAAAAAGAAAAGCTATAATAAGTATTTTTGTTCAGAACTCCTCCATACGAAACATTTTTTAACCATATCGATGTAAAAAACTATGCAGAAATTCAGTCAGGCAGGGCCGGGCTATGAATTGAAAATTTTTCCAGGCCGGGCGGAACTTTTTTTTCCCTATGGGTCGGTTTGGGACCGGACCTAGATATTTCGACCAGTGTAGGCCTTTAGTGTAGACCACCAGCGTATTTTGAAAGCAGGTTTAGCGTAAAATCTATACGCTACTATTTTATGTCCGAAGGGAAAGGCAATGTATTAAATCGACTAATAATAATTTACAAATTGTGGATGATCCCTATCTTGCATTGAAAATTAGTGAAAAACGCATCGCTCAGAGGCATGGATAAATGGCGTAAGTCACGAATTTTGGATTTTAATATATCTGGGAATTTTCAAGATATCGAGTTGAATTTTCTTGTATTTACTTCAAAAATGGATAAGGAAAATTTCTCTAAGTGGAATTTTGCTTTACGGGGGCCGTATAAAAATTTAGTTATGTATTTTCTCAGACTCCCGTTGTAGTTGCAACTTATGTCATTAAATTCTGCACCATTTTTTATGAAACTTTGCAATTGGAAGTATTTGTCTAAAGGCAATATTTAAGAAAATAGCCTATCGTTTCGATATTTATGAATAACACTGTATATATAAATACAGACTTCAAAAATCCGGCAACTACAAAAATTCGGCATCAAAACCATCTTTCCCTTCCTTTTTCTTTTACACTTTCACGTTATGAGAGAAGAAAAATAGCAATTCTTTATGAATCAAAAACTTCAAGATCGAAATTAAAAATGCAAAAAAAGAATATTTGACTTTTTTTTTTTTTACATTTGACAGAGGCGATTATTTTCTGAACAAATTTTCTGGGAGATGCACTGTTACTTAGCAACGAAAATAACTTTGGCGAATGCATGACACAATATATAGCTGGAACGAATTTTCGTCAACGGCGACATCAATGACGAGGAAGAACTTTTAGGCTTTCCAATTTGCTATGAAAATGCTAAAATTTATAAGCTGATTGAACATGTAAAATCGGAAAATGCATTCAGTGTCGAAAAAATTTATACAGAAGATTGGCTAAATGCATCACAACAAACAATTTCACGGAAAGCGAGATCGCTGACGCTGTGCTAAATAGAACCGTCGATAATGCAAGTAGCAGCTTAGAAAACAAGAATAAACAGCCGGCAGAAGAAAAGCTGTCACTAGAAATATGCATAAATTTGACAAGCGTTTTCATATATGCTTTAGAGTAATAAGACTGTATTTCCGAAATAGACATTCTTCATTTGTATAAAATAGAAAAACTTGTTAAAAAACGGCGAAAAAAATTGATACAAACAAAGTTAACATTGATGTTTCCGAAATTACAAGAGCAGAAGTAATTTCACTCTTTATTAGATTTTTTTCTTTAACATAAAAAATATCATATAAAGTAACTTTTTTTTTAATATTTAATTTTCTCTTTTTCTTACATAATTATCACTTAATAATGAATTAAATTATGGCTGAAGCACCATTAAGAATATAGTACTACTTTTGACATTCATAATTACTATTTTGATATTCCTTCAAAAATCCGAAATTTTCGAAAATCCAGCATAGTCTCGGTCCCGATGAGAGCCTGATTACCAACGGGGCACACTTACACCAATAAATATTAAAAGAAATGTTCTCCTTTTCTAAACGTCGTATTCATGTAAAATTTATGCCATGGATGAGGCAAAATTTCCTGTTTCTTTTTACTGGTAAGAATGTGCCCCGTCGGTAATCAGGCCCTAGTCCCGATGATGCCGTATTTTTGAAGTTATACTGTATATATATATATATATATTATAACCTGCCGGAATATTATTACGTCCTAGTCAGACTTTGGTTAGGTTGCATAAAATTTGTACCAAACTAGTGAAACATTGCTGCTGGAGGCATCAAAATTATAGAATATTAACCGCTTTTTACTACTTGAGTACTTTGCTGTTGAGAAATTTAATCAACTACATTGATTTGTTGGTAATAATGAGATTGGCTAAGTCCAATCGAAACACCAGGGATTCATTATGCAGTCGATTTCTATTCCGGTGGTCAGGTCATATGAGTAGTAAGGCAAAAGATTAATAAATCCGGGGGTCTCGCCATTAAAACAGAGGCCAATATCACTTTTAAATGTTTATTCAGACGCACATAAGAACGTGAACAACTCCCACATTACGAGAGTTTTCGTAGCTAGAGCACGAATCACTACTTTAGTCTAAAAATGTCTTAAAGTGCGCTACGGTTTTGTTAGCACTTGCGTAGTAAAACAGATTGGAATGTAAACTTCTTGACGAACCAATCAGGTTTAAGAACGACCCACAGAATGAAATGCGCTCGCTTACTCAACCAATGGAGAATGAGAGAGAAGCGTAATAGGGATTGAGTTCCGTATATGTTCACGGAAGGATTTCGATGTAAAACGTCTGATGCCGGGAATGCGCAGGAAGATGATTCGTGAAATAAAATAAGAAATAGTAAAATGGCTTTTAAAAGCATTCGAAAAATAAAAGTAGTCTCTATCAGAATATTATAGTTTTGGTAGCTGATAAAAATTAATGAAGGCATTAAAATTTTAGATTAAGATTTCGAATAAGATAATTATTAAGACACGCGTTTGAAGTGTATAGGGATTGAAGTAGAAATAAATAATAGAGATTATTAAGAAATATGGAAAAATAAATATGAGCGAAATTTAGAATAATTTTAAGGAATATTGCAAAGTAAAGTTTTTATGTAACATATACATAGTATATCCTTGAAAATCCGGCATCGACGGGACCGAGTCTAAACCGGATTTTGGGAAATTTTGGATTCATGAAAGAATACTGCTTCCTATATTCTTACTGGTGCCTTTATTCATAATTTAATTCATAGCATGTGAGATTTTTGTGTGAAACGAGAAAATTAAATATTTTATTAAAAAAACTTAATTTGATATTTTTTGTTACAAAAAACAAAAAAATCTAATAAACACTAAAGTCTTTTTTCCACGTGTAATTTCCAAAACATGGATGCCAATTTTTTCGAACGCTCTTTAACAGGTTTTTTGTGGGATTTTGTACACGAGAAGAATAACAATTTCAGAAATACATTTTTGTTTCTCTGCAGCAGATATTAATATTAAAGTCAAATTTATACATTTTAAATGTCGCATCTTTTATTGTCTTCCATCTGATCCTCTACCAGCGTTATTGGTGGCTCTATTTATCACAGCGTCGGAAATCTCGTTGTGTGATAATCGATCTCAAAGATTTTAATTTGTAAACAATTGCTACCATTCTTATCCCGTAAGTTGGAAGTGTAGAATAAGTGGAGCGACGAGAGATGATTTTATATTCGGATTTCTGAATGTCGCATTTTTGAGGCCATTCTGTATATAGATATATCCATTTATCTATTATCTATCTATCTATCTATCTATTTATCTATTTATATATATATATATATATATATATATATATACATCAATTTTTATGGACACGATTCCGTATTTCAGAACAAATATCTTAACCTGATACATAATATCAAGGTGTATACAATGTCTGTCAAGTTTGTTAATGGGCAAAATCGGACTAAATGGGATAGAAATAAGTAGGTTTTTTGTAAAAATAGAAAAACCTAATAACTTCTTAATTGTGATAAATATCGATTCAGTTTAAAGTTATTACTTTTAGAAAAATGGCCAAAAATGTATGCATGGCATATGTTTGATATCATTAAAAATGGACCCAAAGGGCAAAAAAAAAAGGATTTTATGAAGAAAAAAATTTGGTAATTCACAAGATTGCAAATGTATTGACATTAATTATAAATCTTCTTAATATTGACTACAACATTTATGTTGATATGTTTTTGATAAGACCAATATTTACCGCAAAAAGGGTTAAAAAGAGGTTTGAAGTAGATAAAACTCATAATTTCGTCAATTCACAAGATATCAAATCAGGTAAAATTTATTATAAATCTTCTCAACATTGCCTACAACTTTTATATTGATATCCTGGTAGGAATAACTGTTATAGCAAATAAATAAATAAATAAATAATAATAATAAAAAAAATTACAAATAATATAACAATATAATATTACAATAAGAAAAATGGGGGGGGGGGGGGGAGTGTGTGTAGAAGAAAAAATCCACATCTTCGTTCATCTGCCACTAAGGCGATAAAAAAATATTATTGTCATTATTAACATTTTTGGCAACCCGATAAGATACTGTATATCGGGTTGCATTATTAAACGCGCGCATGTCTCAATAAAACGAACTTCATCATTTAAAATATAATGTGTGATTCATTTAATCAAACAATCTCCACAAGGTTTAAATTTATTATATAAATCTCTTAATATTATCTAAAACTTTTCAAGTAACAAGTTTTTGACGAGATTAACTCTGAAAATGGATCATATTGCTAAAAATATTCCGAATGAATGAACAAAATAGGAGTTGACGAAGAAAAAAATACCGTATTAACATGTTGCTGAAACTCGTATATCTAACTCTCAAAGAAAAAAAGATATTGAAAAGTCGTCACAAGCTGTCAGATTAAATTGTTAAACTGAGTTTATTTCTAATACTGATAAAGTTTTTGTTTGTGAAATTAGTACTTAACTTAGAATTCTACCCGTGCCTGTAGGACACGTCGGCAAGGATATTTTTGAATTTCGATTTGTGCTTTAAGTGCTTTAAGTATCACAGTTTTATTTAAAATATCATGGAATATTTCGATTAAAGTAAAGGGGAGAGGTGAGTAAAATTATGATTTCAATTTAAGTTTCCACAAATGTTGTTTTAACAATGTAAACAGCTACGCAAATGAGAAAATCCACAAAATTTACATAACAATGCAACTTTCTCAACTTTAATAATGTAAACCAACAATTGAATTAAGCGTTTATTTATTTTATAAACAGGGATTTCAACAATGAAATCTGATGATTTTCAATGTTAAAGAAAATTATTTGTTGAGTCTTTCATCGATTTTCATATTTGAAGGTTCGTTTTGCAACTTCAGATAAATTTTACTGCTTATTAAAAAAAAAAAAAAAATGAGCAAACGTTCACTTTTTAAAGAAATTGAGGCATCTCCTATTGAGGTAATTGTGATATACTTTTATTATAGTATTATTTTTTTATTCCTTTTATTTCTTATTTCGTAGTTTTGAGCTGTTTACCTGTGGATTTTAAGTGGTCCATTTCACTATTTCCTTCTTTACTTAACTATGAAATGTTTTTTGAATGAGGCTTTTGAAGGAGAAATGAAATTCTTTCATTACATATTTCCTGAGAATCTGTCCAAATTTTAAATATTTTTCCACGAAAACCACAGGCAGTTTTTGTAATAGCCGTAACGATACTCTACAACGAAGAGTATCCGACTTTCCCGAACCTCAGAGCAATATTGATTCCGAATTCAGTACATTTTACTCAGTAAAATAAAATGTAAATCCATAATGTGTATTTTATGAATATAAATCGAATATTTTAATCTCTCATTGTTGTGCATAAAGATAATCTAAAAATAGAATTATTCATCAGGCAAGTCTTTCTACCTATCCACTTTACTATGAAAATGAAATTAACAATATTTCTTCGCACTAGCCTTATCAGTTAGAAGGAAATTTATCACACGCACAGAAGAAAAGTGGGGAAAATACCTTGACCTGATTTTAGGTAAATTACGTAAAAATACCCTAGCTATTGCATTCTCCCATATTTTGAAATTTCTGAAACAATTTTGAAGATCGACGCCGGCTTATCATCAGGACCCAAAGCCAACCCCCAGTTCAAAACTTTATATATATACTAGGAGGCCCCTGCGAGCTTCGCCTGCCTACCCCCGTTCAGGCTTCGCAGCCTCTGAAAATATACTAATATGCCCTGTTTAAAAAAAAATTACCAGGTTACAGAAGATTAAATTATATTAGCAGTACAACAGCGGTTTTCTTCTGCAATCGCGCTGCAATGCTTTTCCGTCTGCATGGTCATTTTTCGGTTACCATAGCCTCATTCATCGCTGTCGTAATAAATGACATATTTTTTAGGGATTGATAAGTAAGATCAATTACACATTTGAAATTAACTTGTATAAAATGATTAGATTAAAAATTATGCTAATTCTCTGAGCGTTACAACGACACTATGGACAATATTATTCTATTAGGTTTGAGATTTCAAAACTCTATCTGCTTGGGAATAGCTTTAAGATCCGCGTTTGGAAAATCATTGTGTTTTGAAATTTTACGCGTATATTTTATGTCTTGATCCAGTTTGAGATATTTCAAGAACATATATAGCTTATTCATGAATTCGTTTCTCTATTTTTATATGTTATCATGAATATATTCAAGTTATTTTTAAAATGTATATTGTTTGTATGGTACTACTCGATTATCCCGTCGACCAAAAAACTATCGCCAAACTACAAAATTAAATGCCAATAATGGATGATCGTAAATGTCACATTCACTTGACATTAAGCACGACACAATTGTTTGTTCCGTCAATAAGTGATTTTTAATTCGACATTTTATTTGTATTTTTATTTATATTTTACTAATTTATTTGCCCTCTCGTTATTTAAAATAAAATTATGTAATATGTAAGATGATACATTTTGGCAATGTAGATAATTTGGCGAAACTGGTCCATAGGAGAATCAAGTAATACCGTTTGTATTAATTAATAAGAATATATACGAATTTTCTAATATGTATTTGTTGAATAGTAAATCGAACAAAATAATTGAAAGTATTTTGCGCATTCATTTACCTGTATTTATGCTGCATCAAATGATGTAATACATAAACAAATTTTATTGCTGCACTACTTTTATACCATGTGACGTCAGATTAAAAGTTTCCGGAATAAAAATCGATTTAAATGTATAATTTCAATATATCACTTAATTTTCCTTATTAAATAAATGTGTCATGTAATTTTTTTTTCGATTTTAAGATTCACGCGTGCTTAGGGGAGAGTAGCCGAATTTGGACCACTTCACTTATTTTCAGGCGAAACTCTCTTAATTTTTGGAATATCTGCAAAATATCGCTTCACGCGGTCAATATATTCATCTATTAACTAAATAAGTCTTTAGAAGAAGTTCTTTTTGGAAATCTTAAGTTTCATTTTAATAGTGATCCAAATTCAGAGACTAAGTTCCCTAAGTTGCTTCCCCAGGCTTCTAAATTGGTTGGGTTGATTGTTGACGGCCAATTATCTACACGAGGGATATAGCCCCTAGGGGGAGTGCCTTCCGTGGAGGTCTTTCTAGGGGAACCTAATCCGTATTAACGCATGGAAATCCACGGTTCGAAGAAAACCACGAAAACTCCGAACGATTAGGCCGACGGGCGCGATTGGGTTCGAACCCAGCACTTCCCGTCTACCAGCTTCGAGAGCAGAACCTCTCAGCCACTGGTGGGGCTCTTCTAAATTGGACCAAACAATATTAGGCTGTTTTAATGAGTTGGGAATATAATTAATTTTTATAAAAGCGAAGTTTGCGATTAATGAAATAATCAAACAAAAGAAACGCAGTGATATATAAGGAAATCAAATGACTGAAAGTAAGAGTAATTTAAATAAAAATGTATTATAAATATAAAGGAAAGTTATAAGTAATTACAATATAAATTATGGAACTATTAGAATTATTAATGTGTTATTCATTTAATGAAACAATCACCACAGGATTTAAATTTATTATATAAATCTATTGATATCATCCATAAGTTTTGTAGTTATATAGTCTTAATATTATCTATAAGTTTTGTAACAAGTTTTGGATTATATGAGCTACACTAATGGATGATACTACTAAAAATATTATCAAGGGATGTAAAAAAATAGGGGTTGAAGAAAACATTATCATATTAATATGATTCTGATAAATCCATCTTACAGAAAAATGAAATCAAAAACTCGTCAAAAACGGTCAGATAAAATTTGGAACAGATGTTATATATTCCCGCGGTCGCCATCTTGGATTTTTTTTGGCGTAAAAACATCTTTTCCGCCAAGATAAATGTCGCCAATCAGATTTATACGTATGTTAGGATTAACGAGGTTGCTAGAACACGTCACTCGTTGGGGTTGCCTTATCGATAAACGCCAACAAAATATCGCTGCAAAAATCAAGATGGCGGCCACGGGAATATATAACATCTTGGCGATAAAATAGTTAAATTGAGCTTATATCTAATTTTGTTTCAGTTTTTGTTGGTGAAATTAATACTTAACATCGAAATAGGTGGGGATATTTTTGAATATCGATTTGTGTCTTAAATATTTCAATCACAAATTTTTATTTAAAATCTTATGGAATATTTCGAATAAGAAAGAGAAGGGAGGGACGGGGGCAGTGAAATTAGGGTTTTAGTTTAAATTTCCACAAATGTTGGTTTAACAATGTGGCAACCTACACAAATGAGAAAATCCAAAACGATTACGTAACAATTAAACATTCTTAGTTTTATTAATGTAAAGCAACAATTGAATCAATGAATTATTTATTTTAAAAACTCAGATTTCAACAATGAAATCTTAGGATTTTCAATGTTAAAGGAAAACATTTGTTGAATCTTTCATCGATTTTCAAACTGAAAGTTGGTTTGTTGAATCTTCAGAATATTTTTATCGATATTTAATAAAAATGAGCAAAAGTTCACTTTTTAAAGAAATTGAGATGTCTCCTATTGAGGTAATACAAATATACTATTATTACATTAACTTTTATTTTATTTTCTTTTATTTATGATTTCGTAGTTTGCTCGGTTCACCTGTAGATTTGAAGTAGTCCACTCAACCATTTGTTTCTTTCTTAGGTGCGTTCGTAATTATATAAATACGTGGCACCTATAGTCGTCGTTCAATCCGTCCGTCTGTCTGTCCGTTTATCTGTCAGTTCGCATATAACAGAGCAAAAACTACCCAACCGAATGGTCTGAAATTTTAAATATATAATTGTTACAAAATGTTGTCGAGTCATTTCAAATTTTATGAAAATCGGATGTATAGTTAAATTGGAGGGGCAGTCAAATTTTTCCGTTAAATTACGGCCAATGGAAAAAAAATATTGCAAGTGTATTTTAATGATGTTACAGCCTTCCGAATGGTCTGACATTTGAAATATATAATTGCTGCAAAATTTTGTCGAGTCATTTCAAATTTTATGAAAATCGGATGTATAGTTTAATTACAGGGACAGTCAAAAGTTTTCTGTTACATTAAGGCCAATGGGAAAAAAATTATTTCATGTGCATTTTAATGATGTTACAGCCTTCCGAACAGAATGAAATTGATATGCACTTATGAAGTGCATTAAAATATACAACTTTACGATATGCGATGCAAAAAATATTTATAAAACTAGGTATAGTACGAACGCACCTCATTTGCCACGTTTGGACAGCAATTTCCAAGTTGTTGAAACATGGAATGACAATAATTAAGCCTTTTGCGAGTGGAAACGATATGTGTTAATTAAATTATTCCTGAGAATCTGTCTCAATTTCCCTGCTTTTCTCACGAAAACATCAGGCAGTTTTTGGACAATTTTTATCGATACTCCACTACGACGAGTATCCGACTTTTCAGATCCTCAGAACAGATATATTGATTTAAATTCAGTACACTTTACTGACTAAATTAAAATGAGGACATGCGTCTCAAAACTCGCCTTATTAGAAAAAAAAGGGGGAAATTGCCAAAGACGTTTAAATGCGTCCATTAGTTTTCATTGTTAACCACACTGTTAAAATTTTTGCAGCATTCTGGCAGGTCATTCAACCGTATTTGGAAAAAACGTTTTCATAACCATAATTTAACTGTATTCTGACCATAAAATGGTCAATAATATGGTCAGAATAGTGTTAAATTACGGTTGTGTAACCGTTTTTGGAAAAAACGGTCAAATGACCTGCCAGAATGCTGCAAATTTTTAACAGTGCAAGCTTTTATAACTGCAGAAATGCAGGATAAAGCAAATTTTTGCAGACTGTATTGTTTTATTGGTGCACGTTTACCAGAAGAATAGATTGACAGTGACAACACGATTTTTTGAAGATTGAAAAAACCGAATTTTGAAACTCACGTACTGAAATGTAAATCCGTAATAAGCAATTATTTGATCAGTAGGGAAAAGTAGCCATATTTGGACTGCTGCTTTAAATTGAAAGATGCAAATTAGTCGCTAATTACAGTAAAAGACACCATCTATCGCTGAAATCCTACTCATCAGAAATACATTATATATGATCCGAAGAAGCACCTGCCTTCCACTTGCTATTTTCAGATACTTTAAAAAAACCTAAAATTAGCTATTTTGATCTAAGTTTCCCCTACGAAACGTATGAGAATACTTAAGAACGATAAAACTGAGGCAAGTTGTTATGTTTTCATATAGATATCTAAATTCATATGTTTGTACGCATATATTTCACGCGGAATTATTTGCTTCCTTTTTCGTTCTTAGTCATGAAATTATCTTTTTTTTAAATGGCGCAGTTGCCTTAATTGGACCAATTTGAGTTACGGAATTTGGAGCAGATATAAGAACATAAATTTGAAAGGTAAGTAATAAATTTCGAGGGTTGTAAGCTTTGGACACTATTTTTTTTATTTTTTAATAGTAGGATCTCGGAGTCAAAGTCAGTAATCGTGAAATTTACTAAAACTAAGAGGGTAAAAAAGAAATATGAAAACGACGCAGACAAATAGTATGGAAGAAAAAGTCAGTGGGAGCAGAAGTTGTTAAAGATATAGGACACGAAAAGGAAGAAGAACGTTATTAAGAGGTTTATCACAAGAAAGCTGCAGCTAAATATCCCTCAAAAAGCCAAAGAATTATTACAAATGTTATCTCCCTTGCCAAAATCAGAAAATACAAAGTACAGAGGGGCCAAAAAACAGCTGTGTTAAAATTTTCGACATATAAAGTAAACCTTGAAAAAAAAAAAAAAAGGAAGGTCTCAAAGCACAAAATCTATTAAACATCAAGTTTTAGCAGTAATAGGCTAAGAACTATAGACATAAGGTAAAGAAAACTTCTGTTGTAAAAAAAAAAGTGTCGAAGGATTCAGAATCTAAAACGAAAAATGAAGACAATGATGATTGGTTTATCTAATTTGTAAGAAAATAAAACAGCAGAAATGATTCAGTGTTCAGTTGTCAAACATGACTCCATGTTAGATGCGCTAGAGTAAAAAAAAAACAACAGAATTTCATGTGTAAGCCTTGCAGCTCATCTTATATGATATTCAAGTAACTGGCAGTTAGTTCCATAATTTCTATTCTTAATTACTTATAAGTTTGATTTATATTTTGAATACATTTTGGTTTATAACAATTAATCTTACTTTCAGGCATTTGGTTTCATTATATTTCATAGCTGTTCCTTTATTGATTTTTTCATTAATAGGAAACATTGCTTTTAAAAAAATAGTTATACTCCCTACTCATTAAAACATTTATATTACCTAATATTGTTTGGTCCAATATAGGAGACTGGAGTTCCAACTTAGGCGACCAGTTGCTGTATTTGGACCACTTTTCACATTTTTTTCAAATTAAAATAAAACTTAAGATTTACAAAAAGAAAATTGTTCTAAAGATTTAGTTAGTTAGTAGATGAATACATTGGCCACGTGTAGTAATATTCAGCAGATATTCCAAAAATGAAGTGAGCTACACCTGTAAATAAGTGAAGTGGTCCAAAATCGGCTACACTCCCTTATCTACTAGAAAGTTTTGGAATGATACATCTACCTAGTATATTCTATTTGTTGAGCATACAGATACACTAAAAATAAATGTACGTATATTATAGTAGTTGAATTGTTTAGCAAGCGAAGACTTTTATCTATCTACTCTACTCTGAAAATGAAATTGACTAGTCGGATGTACCAATTTCAAAATTGTCTTCTATCTGCTACATGTTAATACTTCGCTATCATGCTGTTAAAATTAAATGACAATCTATGCCCATCATGAGGACACTAAAGATATTAAATTCCGGGAATTAGTTCTTGAAATATGACTATCGCTGAAATCGTATAAATCCAGCAAAATGCAGTCTAGAATCACCACCTATGGGATTATTTACACCAGAACATAATCAGCAACAACTTGTCTCAGCGTCTAACTAAATCTGAAGTTAGATGAAAATTCGTGCATTAGTTCTTGAGATATAGCTATTGCAGGAATCATGAACACTGCAGCACCACACCACTAGCTGTTGGGCAATTTACATCAAAACGTAACCAGCAACAACTCACTTCAAGGACTAGCTGAATCTCAAGTTTGATGAAAATCCGTACATTAGTTCTTAAGATACAACGATTAAAGAAGTCGCGAAAAATGCATCATAGCAGCCCCACTTGTTGGGTGATTTACATTCAAAACTTATCAGCACCAACTTATATTAGGAACGACTTAAATATAAATTTTTATTAAACTCCGTGCATTAGTTTTGGAGATAGAGCTCCCACAAATTTTGTGTCACATACAGACAGACAGACGGACATTTTGTAAAAACATGTTTTTCGGGATCTCTGACACTTTAAACATGTAAATCCGTCGAAAACTCGAAGTCGAAAAGAAACGACTTCTTGTAAAGATAGAAGAAAGAAACAAGATTTCTCGAAACTGGGGTCTGTCAATTAGAATGAAATGTATCACACATATTGAACAAATTGGAAGAAAAGAACCCACAGTCTTATTTTGAAATTCGATATGTGTCTTACGGAATTCAAGCACAAAGTTTTATTTAAAATCTTATGGAATATTTCGATTAAAAATATAGGGTCTTGCGCGAAATTATCCTACTATATATATAAAAAATAGTTTTGATTTGGAAATGGACCAATGAAAATCTGTGTAGATATTCCGGGTAGATCGCATCCAATTTGAATACTTAAGCATGGCCTTTCATCGTTAATATTAAAAAAACTGTTGCATACAAAAATATGAAAATCAGTGGTATTATAGAGAAATGTTCGATTAACACGCTGATGTAGACAGTTTTCAAATCGAAGAATTATTTTAAGAGATATTTAATGCTAAAGTTGGACAAAATCTTCCATTAAAAAGTTTTATTGGAGCAACAACTATACATGAGAATTTAATCATTTTTAGATCATTTTATACGTTATAAGTTCCCGGTGTGGAGATTGCATTTATTTTTCTTATTTGACTCATTTTTTGAGGTTTTATTTCAATTTTAAATTCAAATTTTCTGCATTCTGAGAGATATTTTTTACAAATTTTAGAAAATGTTATTAATTTAAACTGTTGCCAGTTGTATAAACAGCGCAAACAATAATGTTTGCTTCAAATCAAAAATTTATTTACACGTGACAATTACAAACAGAAAAAATAACTTTAAAATTAGAATTAAATGATTACATGTTAAAAGCAGCAAAATTACGTCATACCATAGGCAAGAAGACCAAGAACCGTCAAGAACCATAGGCACAGATATCATATACCCGCATATTGGCGCAATTTTTTTCCGACGCCAATTTGGCGAAAACATTAATAGCATAAACAACAACATCCGGGTTACCATATCAAGCAAAATAACGACACTTTAGCACCAGTTAAGTACCCGTTGCGTATATGAAATTGGCGTCAGAAAAAAATTGCGCCAATATGGGGCGGCGTATATGACATCTGTGCCGAACCATATTTGCACTTGAATTTTAAAAGAGAAACAAAGTCTTAAAATAAAAAAAATCATTATTATGCGTTAAAACTTGTAATTTGAGGAAATTACGTCATATTTAAAATGGCAAAAAATATAGCAAAACAATTTAAATTGAAAAATATATTTGCGCGAGATATTTTGAGATAATTTTTTCAACTATTATCGTGTATTCGAAGACAGTGAAAATAATATTTTCTTCTAACAACAAAAGTATTTTCACGTGAATATTAATAAGAGAAATAAAACTTTGGTGTAAATTACGTCAGATTTGAAACGATACATTTAAAGTGAATTATTTAAAAGAACTATCTTATAGCGCTGTTAAAAAGTACCGGGAGACAATGACACTGTTTACTTAATTCATTTTACATTAGATAATTTTCAAATGTTTAACTAATTTTTTTGATTAAATACGAAAACAGCCATTGTATCTCTTAACAGCAGCAGATTTGGCCTTAAAAATCCCCGATACAAGGAAAACGAATGGAAACCCGTTTACAGAGAGATCGCTACTGTTTTTTTACATTTTAATTCAATACTTTTAAATCCGATCAAATTAGCGTGCTTTTTGGATTTTGGAGTGCCTGAACGGGGATAGGCGAGCGTAGCTCGTAGGGGGCAGAGCCCCCTAGTAATATTAAATTAAGTTTTCACAAATATTGACATAACAATGGGAAAATCCACAGAAGATATGTAACAATGAAATATTCTTAGTTTTAATAATGTAAAACAACAATTGAATAAAGCCTTATTTTATGTATAAACATAGATTTCAACAATGAATTCTGATGATTTCTAATGTTAAAGAAATTTTTTTGTTGAATCTTTCATCGATTTTCATATTGAAGGTTGGTTTTTTGACGCTTCAGCGAATTTTTATTGCTTATTAATGAAAATGAGCAAACTTTCACTTTTTAAAGAAATTGAGACGTCTCCCTTTGAGGTAATTCAGTTATACTATTATTGTATTATTTTTATAATTTATTTTATTTCTAATTTCATAGGTTTGCTCTGTTCACCTGTAGATTTTAAGTTGTCCATTTCACCATTTCTTTCTTCACTTGATTGTGGAATGTCAGTGAGTAAGGCTTTTGAAAGGGAAATGAACTGTTTTTATTAACCTTTTCCTGAAAATCTGCCCCAATTTTAAATATTTTTCACAAAAACCACAGACAGTTTTTGCAATAGCTATATCGATACTCTAAAGCGACGAGTACACGCCTCACCAGATCCTCAGAACAGATATATCGATTCTAAATTCAATACATTTTACTGAGTAAACTAATATGTAAATCCATAATATGCATTATATCAATAGCTACTTCATTTTTTAATCTCTCTTTGTTGTGATACACTAAAAATAAAGGTACATATATTATACAAGTTGATCTATTTAGTAAGCAAAGTTTTTTTATCTATCCACCCTAATCTGAAAATGAAATTAACAAGATTTATTTCCACTGGCTCAAATCAATTTGAATGAAATTTATCAATCAAATCCGGAAGAAAAGGGAAGAAAAAATACCTCGACCTGATTTTTGAAATTCGATTTGTGTCTTGAGGAATTCAAGCTCAAAATTTTATTTAAAATCTTATGGAATAATTTTAATTATATCAGTTAAGGTTTATATCAATGCATTATGCATCATATCAATATCTACTTCATATTTAAATCTCAATTTGTTGTGCATAAAGATACACTAGAAATAAAGGTACATACATTATACTGGTTACATTATTTAGCAAGCGAAGCTTTCTTTTTATGCACTGTACACTGAATATGGTATTAACAAGATTTCTTCTCACGCGCTCAATCAATTTGAATGAAATTTATCAAACATATGGAAGAAAAGGGAAGAAAAAATACATCAAACTGATTTTTGAAATTCGTTTTGTGTCTTAAGGAATTAAAGAACAAAATGTTATTTAAAATCTTATGGAATAATTTTCATCATATAAATTAAGCATTATATCAATGCAATATGTATCATATCAATTTATCTACTGAATTTTTTTATACTCGGTTTGTTGTGCATGACCAACACTAAAATTAAAGGTAAATATATTCGGTGAGACTAGAGAATCAAATACTGCTAGGCGTGTTTAAAAAATATATATATCCAAATGTACCCGTTTAAATATATTTAACTGATCAACTGAATGTTTCTGTTTTTGTTTGAGATGTATATGTATCGAAATAATTTCTTATATTTTTTCTGATTATCTCTTTGCAGGAGAATATTGATGATAAATGTTATGATAAGGATAAGAGGTAAGTAATATTTAATTAAACTTACATTATAATCATGCGATTTCAATCTGAAATTCAGATAAATGCAGGGTGAGCGTTTCCAATAATCGGTAGTACTCTTAAATTATGTCTTTATAATATTTTTGGAACGTCTGAAATATATGAACGTATATAAATACGTAACACCTATAGTCGTCGCCTGGTTCTTCCTTCTGTCCGCATATAACAGCGCAATAACTACTCAACCTTACGGTTTGAAATTCGATATATATTATAGTTGTAGAATTTTGTCGAACCATTTGAAATTTTATGAAAATCGAATCAAAGATTAAAAAGATAATAATAAAAGTCATTCATTGTATTTAATTCAGATTGTAGTAATTACCGTGAACCTAAATAAATTTGTGTTTAGGGCATTTTTGTTCTATTTTTAATACAACGTTGTATGCAGCTAATTCAAAGTTCTGAAAGTTTCAACAGTGTAATCACCTATTTATTTATTTATTTATTTATTTATTTATTTATTTATTTTTTAACAAAAAAAAAAAGAAATTTTAGGTTCAGTTTATACAGACTAACAGGATACATACGTCTCGAAAATGTAATTAAAAATACTAAGATGTGTTTGAGATATCGTTCGCTTTATGCCAAAAAACGTTATTTAGAGAAAAATGGCTTCAAAATTTAGGAAAATCTGCTTCAGCAATTGGGTGGATATAATTCTAAAAGCCATAACTTCTGTTCTAATGGGAATTTCAAGGAAAGAATTATATCAAAATGTTCAGAAAAGATAGTAGTTTAACATATTTAAAAAAATAATATTTCGAAAAGTTTTAAGCTTTGAAAGTCCTAAAACTTCTTGAAAAAGTGTTTTTTTTTTTTTTTTTTTTTTTTTTTTTTTTTATGGAGGAGCCCTAGTTGCCTCTAAATTTCATATGCCACTGAACGCTATTCTCTACTTTCTGATTAGTTTGATTAGTTGACATAAAATATAATAAATAAATAAAATAAAATATGTAAAAATATAATAAATAAATAAATAAAATATATAAAATATATAAAAAAATAATCTGGATTGACAGTGAACATTTTATCAACCATATGAAATTAAAAAAAAATAAATAAATAAAATAAAAATAAAAAAATAAACAAGAAAGAAAACATCATGCGCCAAGCATAGATTATGAAACAGTTTCCACCACATTCAGATTAATGTAATGAAACTGCACAGTTTAATAAGTTAAAATATGATGTCAACTTTAACTACATAGAAATGCATAACAAATTTGAAAACCCAATTTCAAGAAATCCATCTACAATCGTAAAATTATCCGAATTCTTTCAGAAGCTATGTATATGATATACGGTTCTGTACCTATTAACTACATTCAAGCAAAAATGTATTTCAGATAGGAAATACGTACCTCAGTTGAATCCCCCTTCAGCAATTTCCGCTAATAAGGAGAATGGTACGGTAAATTTTATTGTGCCGCTCTGTATACGAGGTATAGAATTTAAATACAAGGAGTAACATTAGTTAAATTTAAACAAAACTAGGTAAATTTAAAAGCGCATAGCGGAATTCAAAATGCAGTTCCAGTAATTATGCTCAAAGACTGTACTGTGACAGATTTGCTTTGTGTGTAAATGAACGACAAAAGCTAAGAATGCCCTATTGTATCGTCGACATCTTGTACTTAAATTCAGTGATTTATTTCAATTTTAAAGCATTTGAAATAGCGTAATATCATTAAAATAACAGCAAGCGATTTTTTATCTTTGAATATTGTAACGGAATTATTTTGAGTGCCCCAGTAAATGAAGAATTAATGTTAACCACTTCACATACAATACAGAACATACTATGGTAAGCATCATAAACATATATCAATTGCATGAAAACCCGAGTATATTTACGTGACTTAGAATGGAGAAAGATAGACGGACAAACAAACCAATTTCATACACATTATTCAACTTTGTTGGAAAGTGTTAAAAACCAGCAACTTAAAAAAAAAAAAAAGAAAGAAAAATATTATTACATTTGTATGTGCAGTTTGATGATGTCATCGTCATATAAAATGTCCATTATTGGAAATTAACTAATTAAGTATTCTAATAAAGAACACATATCCTTAAAATTAAAAAAATATATATATGAAAATTTCTAAATAAATATTAATTTATAAAATTTGCAGTTTTTTATTACTATTAGAAAGAAAACATTCAATTTTTACAAGTAAATATTGCTTACATCACTGAAACTATTGCTTTTCACTGAAAAATAGTAAAGCTATGAAACGTTACTTTCCGTTTTTTAATGGTTTAATTAAGAATGTCAAGAAAAGCTCATTTTACAAAACATTCACAGAAGAGTTGCAAAATTCTCTACCAAAAATTTAGACGGCATTCATAACTGGCGCATTTACTTTTTTTTTTTTTTTTAATTGGCGCATTTAAACTAACTGATCTGTAATTAGCGGAAATCTGTATTTCTGTATTCTGTATATCTGTAATTAAGAGCCTTACATCGCTCAGAGCATAAGTTCTTAAACTATGTATGGTGTAAGACTCGCATTAACTTTAATATTTGCGAAGCACGGATATTAGCGGTCGCCAAACAGTGAACTCTCGCCAAGGCAGAACTATTCGAACTGGAACAGCGGGCAGTCGCTGCGGAGATCGTGGAGTGAGATGTTGGAGTGAAAATCTGTGGTGTGTCGCCCTGATTGTTTTTGATAACATCGGCATCTTAATGTCTTTGTGAAATAGTGTAAAATAACCAGAAGTTAATGTTATAATATTCGTTGTGTGTGTGTGTATTTGTCATATTAATAAACATGTGTTCGTCAACCCATTTCGTCATTTTAGCAGTGTGTTTAGCAGTGTTTTTGCATCTCAAGTATTTCTTAATGAAATAAATAAGTAACCTTTTTGTTATTTTTTTTATTTCTTTTGATACCAGTAAAAGAGAAAAGTAAAATTAGTTTTATTTCATTAACGCATTTCAGTGATTCATAAAGTAATTGGCAATGTTAAACAAAAAGTAGTGTGAACTGAATAAAATTCGTGTAAAACATGTTGGTCCTTAACGGGCTAACATAATTTTTGTGCGTTCTTCAAAAAATAAATTGGCAATTTATTAAAATGATAATGACCATTAAATGCGATGAACTACAATTTCCACAAAATTAGATCATTAATATACTGAGAACACGAAATTTAGGAATTTATTTGTCTTCTCAAACACAGGACTTTTCCTATTGGTCGTCAGTGAACCTTGATAAAGGTGGTTTCAAAACATGGAAACAATGATTTAAATGTTTTGAGCTGAGTGCAGATGTTTCGAGAAAATCATTCATGTTTGCAATAAAAATATATTATTCTTAAACTTTTGAAAAAAAAGAAACTTTTGAAAAAACAATACAAATATTACTTTAGTCGACACGTGTGTTAATAAAGTGGAATTTATAAAGAGGAATTTAATTGTACAACAGATGCTTAGATATATCATGCAGCTTCACTTCTAGTTAAAAAGAAAAAAAAAAATCATTGTTTAGTTATTAGCAATCTCCTAATGCCCACAAATTGCAAAAGCACCATTTTGAAATAGAAAATTAACCCAAGGTTCCTGAAGATATATTAGTGTTTTTGCATACGACAACTCGCCTGCGAAAGCCTGATTTGTTTATATCATTAATTCCTCCTTTCTAAGGAAGAAATTATTGAAATGGACATTTTTTCAGCTTGTAATTTTCAACGAGTTTACACGATTTAGGTGTCAGACAACATGTTTATAAAAAATGTCTGTCTGTCTGTGTGACCGTGTGTATGTGTGTCCTCTTTCAGGGTTTCCACGCTTCAGGGAATTTCCAGACCAGAAAATTCTTCGGCACCAGTACTTTCTTACAGAAAATCTCTCGCTTTAAATAAGGCGAAATTCCGTGCGGTTAATCTAGATATATTTTTCTATAAAAAATGCTGATATTTCGACTGGAAAATTCTCTGAAGCGTGGAAATCCTGCCTTTGTAAACTTGAAACATATATGAATTTCTGCACGTAATTCAACAAAATTTCATATGTGTGTTTTTGACTACGGCAGTATATCCCAATGGAATTTGGGAATACTCCGCCGGAAGGAGCCGCTGCAATGAAAATTTTGTGCCATTTACATTATTGTACCAAGTGTACGAAGTTTTGCATAAAATTAAATCAAATTTCGTATATGATTTTATCTATGGACTCTAGGTCTCAGTTGAAAATAGGGATATTGCCACTAAAAGTGCGGTGCAATATCGATTTTTGTGCACTTTTCTCAAGTTTTTAAAGTTCTGTTGTATACAAACTGCTCATGCAGCGACGGAAACTTTGCATTCCGATAACTCGGCAATTTACATACAGCTGATGTACAAGAGAATAAACAAACATTGTGTTTATTAAATATCATGATCGTTATCAAGTAGTTTTTACTCCTATTAATGAAATGAAGCAGAAATTTAAGATGAAAAACAAATTTGGTGTATTATTAAATTAATAATATTAAAGTATTAGCAGGCGTAAATTTATTTTAACCCTTAAATGCCTGATTTTTCAAAAATCATTGTAATAATCTTTTTCGGCTTTCATTTTTTAAATAAAGCATCGGAAAAATACTTAAAAAAATCATATTTTGTTTTAAGTATAGTTTACGGCTAAAAACAGTTTGTTACTAATCGGCAATACTGGTGTTTAATTGAAAAAATAATTTCCCTTGATAAAATTCTATAATATTAAACACACAAGAATTTTAGGATCTATAATGAGAAATTAATTTTATTTGCTCACTGCAGGTCAAAATAGTGTATTTCGCAAGCTTCCAAACAAAACAAAAAGAACAAGTAGCAACAATTAAAAAAATAAATCTATCTATATTCTTAAACAGCGCAAGTGTTGCCATCTACATGTTGAAAATCGATTTAATAATATTTTCAGAATGTATATTATTGGCAACATTAGGCATTATAGCTTCAATATTATTCAAATAGTATTTTAGAGCCTAAATTGGGTATGTTGCCGAAAAGCAACACCAGGCACTTAAGGGTTAAATATCAACATGTAGGAGAAAGAATAAAGTATTGGGGTAGGCAAATCTAACTTGTTTTGTTTAAACACTAAACAAGGAGACGTTGGAAACGAAAATAAACATAAAACATGTTACGCTGAAAAAATGCGAATTTTGAAAGGCTCTATACACCAGCATACAATCTTAAGAATTTTCGTAAGGCTCAACAATCTGAAAATAATTCAAAATCAAACACGGTGTAAAATTTGGGTGTTTTAAAATGTTCTTTGTGCGTGCTATACATCGCGCAGTCTTGTTGCTGGTATTCAACCACCAACCGCTACTTCATAAAAATAAGAGATATTTTAGTTTTGTTCAAGGTTTCAGAGATGTTTTAATGTCATGTTCAGTAAACTACTGTACACAGAAAAAAAATATCAAAACGTGGACCATAATTTTACTTATAGTTAATATATAATATATACAGTGCCTGATTACCAACAGGGCCCATTTCCACCAGTAAAAAGAAAAAGAAAATTTTGTCTCATTCATGGAGGAAAATTTACTTTAATACGGCGTTTAGATCAGGCGAAATTTCATTAAAAATTTATTTGTGTGAGTGTGCCTCGTTGGTAATCAGGCCCTGAATGTATACCTGCTGTCCTAAAACTTATCGACTGTTTTTAAAAATCAATAGCATGCAAATGGTGACAACAACTAAATAAACGTTTGCTTGAGGGTCATGTAACATATTATGAGTTTTTTTACTTGGATTCCCGTCTGTAGTTAAAAATATTAATGACAGATGGCTTTGCAAGTAATAGTAGCTTAACCTTCCGTCTACCAGACGGGTCCATTGGACCCGACATGTACATTCAAAATATTTATTCAAACCAGAAATTTCTTCAAAACAAACTAAATGTATAAATCAGACAATAATAAGTTAAATAAACAGATTAAATAGTTTTAAGTAAAAATTCTGGTGTAGAATGTTTTTATAAAACTTGAGTAAAATTTCCGGTAGTTCTAGGGTTAATCGAGGCAAACCGAGTATCCTGCATTGATGAGATGGAAGGATATTAACGGAGTGGGTCGCTAAGAACAAGATTGAATTGCCGAATGAGGTCCACTCCATATATCTGACCTCCGTCATTCCCATCAATTCTGGGTGATTTTGCTGTTAATCTTGATTGAGATTCTATTGCTTACAACTCAATTTGCCGTTGCAAATTGGAACTCAAAATAGGAATAGCTGTCAACATTTGCTAGCAGAAGAATTTTAAAATCAGTTAGTCCATTTTCGGTATATAGTTTTAAGTCTCAGAAAGTCGTATATATAATTGCACTTTATGCCACAAAACCATCTACTTCTTAATATTAATCCTACATTTTAAAACTTCAACAGAAGATTTATAATTTAATTACACATTTCTGATTCACTTTTAGAAAATTCGTGAAAGTCATTCTTTTTCACAATAAAATATATTGCTGTTAATTTTTGAAAAAAAAAATTATATACAAAAGGTTATTTAAATTACACATATGTTAATAAATTGAAATTTGTAAAAACAAATTTAATTGTTCAACAGATACTTTGGTGTCAGCTTCACTCCAGGTGGAAAATCTATTGCTCAATTAATAACTTCTTCTAATGTTCAACAATTCCAAAAGCACCATTTTTAAGTAAAAAGTAATTCTTGCCTGTAGTTCAATTTCTGTTATTACTTATGTTAAGCGAAATAAACCTCTGTAATTAAAAAAATGAATTAAACGAGCTAAAACCTCAAGAAAACTATTTGCATAATTTTCCACAAATGGTTTAATTTTTAAACTTATGTATTTCCCCCTTAAATTGTCTAATTTACTAGAGAGTAAAAACAGATCAGATTAAAATAAATTAATCAGGATTTACGGAATAATATATTTAAACCTTATTTTATCTGTTTTCTAAATTCTTATCGCAAGTACTTTTAATTGTTAAACATATATTTGTTCCCTCAAATTTATTTTATTAGCAAGTAAAAGCAAATCAGATTAAAATATTTTACGCATAATTTATAAAATATTTAAACCTTTTTTTTTGCTGTTTTTCTACACTCTGTTTATGCATATTTTCTGACACTCTTATTTTACAATAACAATAACGCTCAATTGGTGACTCGCGATAATGTAATGAGATATATTTGATGAAATAATTGGATGTAATTCAAAATTATGAATTACACCAGATAAAATGTCGATAAAACTATTTGCATATTTTTTCACAAATGGTTTAATTTTTAATTTTATATACTCCCCCCCCCCCCCCCTAAATTGTCTAATTTATTAGCAAGTAAAACTAGATCAGATTAAAATAGTTTACGCAGGATTTACGGAATAATATATTTAAACTTTATTATTTTATCTGTTTTCTAAACTCTGTTAATGCACATTTTCTGATATTCTGATTTTACAGTGACAATAAGGCACACTTATCAACTTCCGATATTTTGAGTATTGAGATAGAAGATGATCGTTATTGTGGATATATCGCCGATTTGAAAGCCGGGGACTATCATTCTTCTGTAGTGGGGAAAAAGTTAAAATCTGATGATAAATTTACATGCTTAAAGGCCTATATATCAATGTACTTAGAAAGTTATTTTTTTGAGAATCCCGGACCTAGGTAAGTCTCATGCATTTATTTGACATAATAGGATGGAATACGTAGATTTTTCGAATGAAAAATGTGCTAGATTACTTCTTAATTAAACAATTTAAAGCGATTTCTTCTAATTTTTTTGCAGTAATTCGATTAATTGTAACATGACGATAATACGATTAGTACGTAAGATACGTAAAAAATACGATTAATGGCAATGTCGATTAATCTATTACACATATTAAGTCATTTTGTATTACCAGCTTGAACAGACACACTTTTAAAAATACCTTTTGTTTTTACATATATTCTACTGTATTTTAACCTTTTCATGAGTGGTGATCACACGGCGGCGTGACCACCTAATTTTCATTCCAAACTGACAAGTTACACAACGAATATTTTAATAAAGTTTAGCTTTTATAATGAAAGCTTAAAAGAAAGTCGTTTGTAAATTCTGGTGTCAGTCAATCATTTCATCATTTTACGAACATAATTTTTCTGCCCCTGACAGGGTGTAACAGTATAACTCCATATTATGTAAAGTTTAGATATCCTGTGTTATCTACCTTAATATCGTTTTAACCTTCTAATGGAAAAAAATTAAAAGCATAAGGTTCTTCACATTTGACTTTCAGTAAATTCGAAAACATCATAAATACTGTAAAGGAAAATGGGTACGATGGCGAACAAAAGAATTTTTTTTAATAATTCCAAAAATACCAGAAATTTCGTAAATGAAAATGATTTCGTCTAATGGGTTCGGTTACGACTAGCGAAAGTATCTGTTATGTAACATCGGATGAGTCTATTGGACCCACTGAGCTCCATCCATGTATCACGGAAGTTTTGAGTCAGCGGTCAAAAGAATCATGCAAGTCAAAGGTTCCAAATAGCCTGCGTTGTCAATGTTAGATATTTCGTGTTCTCATTTACTATTATCCTAATTTATACTTTTCTCATTAAGCTATACTTATCAAATTAATAAATGATTCTCTAATCACGTAAGGTAGTGCGATAAACAGCATTTTTTTGCCTTGAATACGAACTAAAATTATTGTCACCGAATCCTTCGCGCTGACCGCTGTTAATTACATCGGAAAATAGAAAGACAGGTAAGCTCTTACATATGGAGCTCAGTGGTTGAGCCACGGCTTTTCTGAAATCTCTAAGGCTATGGCGCATGTTTTGTGGTGTAACGATAGCATTGCTTCAGCGGGAAGGAAAGAGGGTGGCAAACCTAACAACGTTTTTTTTTTTTAAATTAATAGTAGTGTGCTAAAAGCCGAAGACTAGCAACTCTGGAAAAGCAATGCACTTCTACTGTGACGTCACTACCTACAGTGCCATAGCCTTACTGAAGATAGTCGTGGTTGAGCGGGACTGGAGTTTCCTCATGAGTTATTTCAATTTAAAAAGATTGTCCTGTCTTAAAAATTAATAAATTTTGTTTCATAGAACAAAAATCTGTACTAATTCAACAGGAATTATCCCTAGAAATTACAGCAGAAAACTGGTAGTTACAGGACTTTCCTGTAAAATCTACAGAAACTTTTAAAAGCGATTTGATATATAATCTGGCTATTTTTTTTTAATATTTGACAAACCAAGTTAGATTTACATATGTGTATCTAACGTATCTATTCTACAGGAGTTTCCTTACTGCCGTAGGCCAAAAGTTGACTCCTAAACCGTTAATTGTAGAACAATTGTTCAATTAAAAAATATTTTAAATGTTCTTCTTCATTGTATGAAAATGCATTTACGCCATAAGATGTCATGCTCATCAAAGTTACGAAATTTAATTTCTTCCACGGTTCTTGAAGAGTAGAAGTTGAATTTCGGAGAGTTTTCTCATGCTGTCGCAAGTAAAACATTAAAAACTAACAATATAAAATGTTGTTTATAGTCACGGAAAACACTGCGAAATCAGAATAAAAAGTAAAGATTGGAACAAAAATTAATTTCGCTACTTATAAAAGTAGATTTGCTATGCAAAAATAGAGTTCAATGAATAACATTTAAAATGTCAAAGGGGGAAGGGTTGGTCTGGTGGACCTGAAGCCATCGGAAGACAGACGAGTGACTATGTATAGTAGTCCAAGAGCTGTTATACATTTTAGGGAAGGTATTTGAGGCACCCTGAAAATTTGTGCAACACTTCTTTTGTAATGGCTGAATACAAAATCGAATGTCTGGCTGAAGGATCGTGGCCCAAAAACTGTGCCAGACACGTGTCAAGTGCCATTTTTTTTTTACTACCCAAAAAAGGTATTTGAGGCACGCTGAGATTGAGACAGAATAATATTTATACTTAGAAAAAAAAATATTTTGAAAACGACAGACACTTTAGTCGGCCCAAAAACTGTGCCAGACACGTGTCAAGTGCCATTTTTTGACTACCCAAAAAAGGTATTTGAGGCACGCTGAGATTGAGACAGAATAATATTAATGCTTAGAAAAAAATATTTTGAAAATGACAGACACTTTAGTCGGCACAAAAACTGTACCAGACACATGTTAAGTGCCATTTTTTGTCTGGCACAGTTTTTGGGCCACGATCCTTCAGCCAGACATTCGATTTTGTATTTAGGCATTACAAAAGAAGTGTTACACAAATTTTCAGGGTGCCTCAAATACCTACTCAAAAATGTTCAACAGCTCTCCTACTATAGCGTTTCCTCCATCAAACAAGCGCATGCATCACTGCTTGGCGAAATTCAGATCTATCTTAAGTCTGCTAGTTTGGAAATTTATCTGTAGCACTGGCGAATAGACGATAACTTTGTGGTAAAAAAAATTATCAACAACGCTAAAATAATAAATTTTGTTACATTTTAAGTATTAAAGAAATTCATTTATTAAAAAAAATACCTTATAAGTCATGTGAATTAAAAAAAATAATTTAATTAATAATGCTGTATTCACGAAAAAAAAAATACAAAGCAATTGATAATAAATATTTATATTTTTTATATATCGAGGATAATTTTAAAAGATGAAAACTTCAATGAATTAATTCTGCTAGTTTTATATTTATCTCTTATTAAAGGTTAATATATATATATATATATATATATATATAATGTAAACTTAGGTGATTTATTATTGCATTTTAATAAATGTTTACTTTAATTATTACAATACAAACAAATGAATTATTGAAATTTATTTATTTATTGAAATTTATTTAAAATTAAATTATATTTACAAATTAAGTTTATTAATTGTATTAAATTTATTAATACAAATTAAATTCTATTTACAAATTAAGTTTATTAATTGTATTAAATTCATAACTGCAAATTAAATAAATTCATAACTGCAAATTAAATTAAATTTACTAATACAAATTAAATAAAACATTTTAAAACTTAATTATAATTTAATTTAATTATCTAATTGACAATAAAATAATTACAAAGGAAATTATAATAAAGACCGGATGATATTTATTAACTGACTTAATAAAAATCAAAACAAAACTCCTAAAAGAAAATCCTCAGCAAGGACAGAACACGCGAACTAAGGGTTTAGCTTGATTCAGACCCATAACCAGTCCTTAAACCACTAGACGAGATCGTTCATAGGAACTTTTCTCCATAGAACCATGTACCGGCTTTACACAATACTTTATCAAAGTACTTGGCATTTCATCGCCAAATCAATGGCTGAAAGCAACCCAAGAATCAGTTGACACATGCGTTGTTAACCCCTTGAGGGGCGGTGGGATATATTTTATCCCACCTACGATTAATGAAGATTTACACCAAAAAAGTTTTATGAAATTTTCCTTTTCTAACTTTGGTCAAAAAAAGTCGCAAAATTGCTTTTCCTTATTTTGAAATAATTTTTTTCTAATTTTCCGGAGAGAATTCAGCATTACACAAACGTAATTGCTTGCCCCTCAAGGGGTTAAATGGAGGAAACGCTACACCTAGTCGCTCGTGGAAGACAGTAGCTAAATGTTCGTCTCGGTTGTGGTTAGGGTT
The DNA here is from genome assembly GCA_963932465.1 of Maratus speciosus. Lineage (NCBI taxonomy): Eukaryota > Metazoa > Arthropoda > Arachnida > Araneae > Salticidae > Maratus > Maratus speciosus. The sequence goes on from OZ010794.1 coordinate 196,759,232, forward strand.
GGATGAGTGTGCCGACGGCCACGGAGAGCGGAGCTTCCGCGCGTCCTACATGCGTCCTAACTACTTGTGCCGAGGCACTTCCTTCCTTGAGGAAGGAAGGAAGAAAAGAAAGAAATTAAAAATGTGAAACCGGACAAATATAAAAGGGAAATTCCTCAAATTCAAGACATCGAAAAGTGGGTTCGGGTAAAAATGTGCGTAAAAAAATACCACGGCTATTTAGAAGGATGTAAATTTAATATACAGAGATAAAAGTATGATGCTGTTATAAGTAGTCCATTTAGGAGTACATTATGAACTGCAGACAACTGTGCACTTAAAAATCATTTCAAATTGTAATAATTGTCTGATTTGCATATATCAAGCTCTTATAATATGTATTACTCATAAAATGATCATTTGTGAAGGGGGAAAAGAACAGTATTTTTATCGAATTAAAATATAATAATATGCAGGAAGCAGATTTTCTTCTTTTTCAGCATTTAGTGTCGCCCCCGATGAGGAAAATAAAAAAAAAATATTATTATTATTACGAGGTGAGCCCGTCGAATTGCGGCGGAATAAAATGTTTAACAAGGTACTGTGTTATTAATTTATAATAAACCTACGAAATTAGCACAGTAAAAATGCATCTTATATTGGTTAGTCGAACTCTAAAACAAATATTATTTTAGCCTTAATATCACTGCACGTCTATAAAGACACTCTAAATATTTTTAAACTTTGTGTTTTATCAGTGTGTGATTTCAATTGCGTTATTTTCAAAAGTGAAGCATTTGCACCTGTGCATAATTTAAAAGCTGCTGGAATGAAAATGATGCATTTATACAAAACTTACTTCAGTTTTAAGGAGACATTCTATATTAGGAGGGAAAAAAAGCACCTTTTTATGATTTTCTTGTAAGAAAACTGCATGATGGATCTTTTTGAAATGTTAACAGTTTATTGTACATATCTTAAGGTATACACAAGAATATAATTTTTTTATTAGATTTTGTTGCTTCTACTCTAAGTTATAAATAAATATGTTCAATTGCTTTGGAAAATTTCTTCTGGGCTGTGGGCATGATAGCACCTTGTAGAATTTTCTGAAACACGAAAATAAGTTTTTTCGTAAACTTCGTGACTATAGCTGCTAGTTAAATTAAAGGAACCCATAAATTTATTAAAAAAAAAGTTTTGTAATGGCTGATTTATTTTTTTTTTATTCGTTCTTATTTGTTAATAATTTTTTAAAAATAGTTTTAGTAAAAGCTTTAATTCATATCGAAGGCAATTAAATAAGCCACATTTTTTGACACGGTGGGCTAGATTAAAAAAAAAAACTACTCAATGGATCATCTTGATTTTTTTTTATTATTAAAGCTTATTTAATTGCCTTCAATATGAATTAAAGCTTTTACTAAAATTATTTTTAAAAAAGTTATTAACAAATAAAAACGAATTTTTTTAACAAAAAGAAAAAAAAAAGAGTTTACGAAGTTACTGACGAAGTTTACGAAGAAAAATTATTTTTGTGTTTCAGATAATTCTACATAGCGCTATCATGCCAAGCTTCCGGACGAAATTTTCCAAAGCAGTTGAACATATTTGTTTATAACTTAGAGTAAAAGCAACAAAATCTAATAAAAAAATTCTTTTGTATATCTTAAGATATCTACAATAAACTATTAAAATTTCAAAAAGATCCATCATGCAGTTTTCTTACAAAAAAATCATAAAAAGTGCTTTTTTTTTTCTCCGAATGTAGAGGGTGCCCTTAAGACATAAAACACACGCTTTTATTTTATGTAAAATGATGCCATTTGCATCCACTGAAGAATTCCACACTTCCGATCCATTCTTAAACATCATCTATAGAAAAGTACGCATAGGACTTCACTATCACGGAATATTGCACAAACTCAGAAAAAAGCGATCTCGTCATTTAAGTAACTAAACAAAGAAATCGGCTATCTAATGATTCATATGCGTTCATTTATTTGTAACAATTATACGGATACTTAAAATTAAATATACTTTATAATAACTCTATGTTTCATCAGAAATCATTCTTTCGTATTTTTTCAAAATAGCAGATATTTTAATTAAATTGTTGCAGTCGGTATGAGAAAATGGAAACAAAAAATAAAAGTAAACTACTATTTTACTTTTACTTTCTACAGAAATGGAATACTTCAGTTGCCACCATTACAGAAATGGGATTAAAAACTAAAAAAAAAAAAATAATATCTCAAAAATAAATTGTGATGTAGTTTTCAAACAAATTGCAGTTAAAAGTACTTTTACCCCCTATACAAAGGTGTAAAAATTGAAAACGTACGATGCTTAGAATTTTTTTAAAAATGCAGGAGAGATTATGTGCGGTTTCATGAGTTTTTGTACTGTAAGACACAGCTGATAACTGCTATGTTTGTTGGCCACCAATATTTTCGAAAAGTTTGCTTTGCCTTATTCAATTAATGAGATATTTCCGATAAAATAAGTCACATTTTCCGTTCTAAAATATCGGTAGCCTAAAATCTTAGCACGCGAATTAAACTACAAGTACTCATGGAACTAGGAGATTATTTAACTGTACAATGATTCATCTGCTTCGTTTAACGACTAGGTTATGTAACATAACGTTATTTTTTAGGGACGTCGCTTTAATTGCTGTCCGAAAGAAATAGCATAAAAATGCTTACATAATGCAGGAATTTTTGAATGCAGGGCGTTATCTAAACCTATTAGTACTTAAAAAACTATTAATATAATATTCCTAATCTAATTTGGAATTAAAAAGTTGAAAATCGAGGATCTTATTCAGGTACAGATTCTGTAGTAGTCCGGGGAGCAGAGTCAGATTTATGTAATTAATTTCAGTTTCACTGATTGTGATATTCATTTCTGTTTGTAATCGACTGTGCGATGTATGGGAATATATCACACAGGTGCACAAATCGTCTTGCTGTTTCGTTATCTGTACCTACCCATTACTAGTAATCATTCACAAATACAACATTTAAGATATGTGCTTAAGTTGAGAAAGCTTTAAAAAATGTACAATTTCGAAGAAATACACATCATTTTATTTCAATTGTAATACAGAAAGATGAAAAAATATAAAATTCTAGCAATATCTTCGTAACATTTTAAAGCAGTAATGGCCAACAGTGGCACGCTCTACACCACTAAATTTTTTTAGTAATCATTGCTTTATCTAATTATCGAATCTCTGCGATTCATGATGTCGGTTATTTCTTTTAAAAATTAGTGCTGTGCGGCGTGCATCCCTGTTTTAAAGCTTTGGGTTTTTGCAATTTTTTTAGTAAAATATTATACTTACGCCAGACAGCGTACATTCAATTAATCTAAATATGTTTCAATTGTCTTTGTACTACATACTACTATTATCCCTTTAAGCCCTGACCCACACAATTGTGGGGGTGATACTAAAGTAAAAGATAATGACTATTTCCTGTTTTTGTGAGATTAAAAACCAAATCTGCACATTTATATGAGTTAATTGGCTTCCGATGTTTTGATAAGACACCACTAGGGGGCATTAACTAAAATACAGGGTTAGATTTTCTGCTTTTAAAAAGACTATATCATCTGACAGCAATAGACAGAAGGTATATACTGCCGTAATTTCTTTTAAGTATGATTTTTAAAGTTTGCTTAGATTTAATTTTTCTTTTCATATACTTTATTCATGATTTTAATTGATTTTGTCTTTGATAAATTTAATTACGCTTTACAAATGTTGAAAAACAAATGACCCACACAATTGTGAGGGTCCGGGATTTACCGTTTCCAAAGTGGGTACATATTCCTTATATATAAAATTTTTATTTTTAAGTGATTTTTTTAAAACTTGTGTTTTTAGCAATTTATTTTTTATTAATTACATTTTTAAACCGGATTAATTTTTAATAGATTTATACTATTCATGATTTCTATTTAAAATTGATAGTATTAGATATATAATATGCACATGTAACGAACGGTATGTTTCTACTCTGAGTTATAGATGTCATATATGATTTATAAGTTTTATATGAGTTATATGCATATCACGAGATAGATTTTTAAGTTTGATAAATTCACTCCATTTTGTCGACACAGCAAGTAAGCCACAAGGAATAAATAATAAATTATGGAAAGTTCAGCAAATGCTTGACAGATTCCGTAGTGTCTGCTTGAATTTACCAGGAGATCAGGGAAATTTTTCCATAGATGAGCAGACGATTCCCTTTTTTAGGACGTGCTTCAGTAAAGCAGTATATAAAAAACAAACCACGCTCTGTTGTAACAGTATCACCTGGGATAGTTTTAAATTTTGTAGTTTACCAGTGGAAAAGTACAGACCTAGCCCACAAGGATCTCAGCTTAGGACCTGCTGTAGTCCTGACTCTGATTCAGACCTAGTTTTATGTACTTCGATCGGTATTTCAACAAAATACCGCAGCTGGAAAAACTAAAAAAGGAAATTTGAAGGATCCAAACGGAGTGAAGGGGTACATACCATTTGTAAGAGGGGCTCTTAAGAGGGGTGCCAGCATTGAGCACATCTCAGAAAATGAAATTGTAGTGGTCCGTCCAAAAACAAAAATAGTTTCAAACATTTCCATTGTGGCTGATGAAAATTATCTCAATAAACAACAACTTTTTTTGCTTAAACTTTTATTTTTAAATATTTGCACACGTAATCCCAAAGTACACAATTGTGTAGATACAGCCCAAAAACGGCTGCATTAAGCCCGAACCGACACAATTGTTTGGGTCCTCCCTTAGCATAACCTGACATGGGGTATTTTTTAAAATAATTTTTTCAATCATTAACGGTCCTATCGGTAAGGGGAAACCACCCTAACTTTAAATTTCTACCAAAAAATCCCCCGGTCTTAAAGGGTTATAGGGCTGCCACAAGCGACTATTTTTTAATTCTAACTGGCACCACTATCTCAACACAGAAATCCTTAACAATCACTTTGACAACATTTACAAGAGAAATATACTTCAAAATTTATATTAGAAAAATACTGGCGCGAAATGAATAGAAAAATAGCCGCCCTTGGCAGCCTGCTATTATACTTATCTGTGCACTGAACTAGGGGTTTTCCAATGTATTTCAAAATTAACAGAAATATTTCAAAATAAGGTAAAAAATATATTTTGCATTAAAAATCCTTTTTTCTTATTCCGAGTACATATAAAATAATTACATTATCACATAAAGCTTACATTCTAGTTCAGAACCCTGTGAGTGATATGGAAAGTACTTTGAGAAAAATTTACTGAAATATTTAAAACATTTTATCAAATGAAGTTTTTCGAACACGGAAATAACGGAAAAACTGATTTTCCAGAAATTCCATTTAAATACTTTTCTTGTATCATTCAGATCCATACAAAATTAATCAAGAAGGGCCAATTAAGGTTTATTAGTGTTTTCAAGTGAAAAAAAAAAGTTCGAAAATGATGCGTAGAAAAAATGCTTACATTTCTCCTGGCCTCTGGAAGCTCACTTCCGGTATTTGCCTATTTCCTGTTTTTAAACTGACCATAACTCATCTTCTTTTAATCGTAGAAATAAAATTTCGAAATATTTCACGAAAACGGTCGTTTTAATTTAGACAGATACCTTAAAGACTTTAAATTTGTTTGTAAAATATGACGTTGGCTTCCAGATGGTAAGCCTACATGGAAAATAATACGAATTGGGCTATCTTTTCTAAAAATATATTTTTCGATGTGTCACCGATTCCTAAATACAATAGATAAGACTGTAGAATTGTTTTTAAACATTTCAGCATCTTCCTTGCTAGACCAACAATGTTTACTTTTAGAGCAGTGTGCTTTACAGGGATCTTAGTTCAAAGAATAACTGATATAGGGCATCTGTAAGAAATTATTTCCGTATTTTAGTCAGATGTCAAACTCTATTATCATATATTAAACATATTTAATAAGATTTAATCATAATTTTAAAAGACGGTGTTTAAAAGTAAACGAAGCAAAAGAACTTATACTAATTTATAATAACAAGACAATTCAATATTTTCATAATTTAATACTTTTATAACCACATGTATAATAATCACTTATAAACAGATAAAGTTAAAAAATGCTATAAAAAGTGATAGAACATCTTTATTAAGATTGACGATCGTTTCGTTGCACAAACGGCAACATTTTCAAAATCATTCAACGATAGAAAATATTTTCACATAATTAAAAAACAATAAACATATTAAATAATGTCACGCGACATGATGCATAATGAAAAACATTGTAAACATAAAATTAATTTAAAAGATTAGATTAGCTATTGGTGAGCGTGGATTAATTTTCAAAACAATAACATGGTAAACAATGTCACGAGACAACATGCATAATGAAAAGCATTGCAAAATATAAAATAAAATAAAAATAAAATTATCTTTTATTTTTATCTTTTATAAAATTTATTGTTTTTTAAATTATGTGAAAATATTTTCTATCATTGAATGATTTTGAAAATGTTGCCGTTTGTGCAACGAAACGATCGTCAATCTTAATAAAGATTTTCTATCACTTTTTATAGCATTTTTTAACTTTATCTTAATACTTTTAGAGAAACAAATACAGTAGAACCTCGATTAACAGAGGTTTCTGTTAACCGAGCCGATAACGAAATGTGTTTTGGTGTGTGTGTGTGTGTGTGTGTGAATGAGCCTTGAAAAAGACCACACCTTTTTAGTTCACTGTCTGTGCTACAAGCTCTTCCGCCCCAAAAAAGCACTCAACTTCCAAGTAACATTGCACCGTGAGAAGTCAACAGTGAACAATGATTGTTTTCCAGCAACAATGGCCGTGTGGTACTATTGAACACCAGGTGCAATGTGTTATCGGACAATGTAAATTACACCCCCCGTCTTGAATGGCAACAGTGGGGGGGGACGTTTGGAGATTTGGTTTCATGACATTCATTTGTTTGCCATTTCTTTCCCAAATCCCCTATTTTGTTGTGAAGCTTTTCTTTATCATTTCACTTCTGACCATCTCGCTATTAATAAGTCGTTGATTTTTAAAATGCAGAACCAAAAAAGAAAAAAAAAATGTTGTTTCGATGGGTAAAAAGCTTGAAGCTATTAAAAGAATTAACAATGCCGAAAGTATAACCCCTTGAGAGGCGGTGGGATATATTTTATCCCACCTACGATTAATGAAGATTTACACCAGAAAAATTTCATGAAATTTTAGATTTTAAACTTTGGTGGAAAAAAGGTCGCAAAATCTCCTTTATTTGAAATAAAGTATTTTCTTATTTTCCGGTGGGAATTCAGCATTACACAAACTTAATTGCTTGCCCCTCAAGGGGTTAAAAAAAATGCCTTGGATTTGAAGTTGGTGGAACCACAGTAGGCGACTGGAGATGCAACAAAGCTCTAATAGAGTTTTTTTTTTTTCAAAGATGGATTCGTCAAAGGCCCAAAACTTAGAAGGACGGTCGACATTTTAAAAAAAAGCCAAAAGTGAAATAGAACTTTATATATGTTTATTTTATCATTAAAAAAATGTTCTACTACTTTTTATCCTAAGAGATGTTAAATTAACGAGCACGGAGAGTTTTTATTCACAGCTTCTATTAACCGAGATTTCTGCTACCTGAGGTACTAGCGGTCCCTAATAGCTCGGATAATCGAGGTTGCGCTGTATAATTATGCGTTAAATTCTTGGGAGCCTCTAGAATGTGCCTAGGATTAAAAAGACAAAAATAATGTTCTAACATTAAGCCCATATTTTTGCTTAAAAATTCATAATCTCATCTACAGTGTTGTTACTAAATAGGTGTAATTGAAATATAAACAGCAACACAAAACCTTTTTTTTCAACGAATATTGAACTAATTTGTAATTTTTTTTCCATTAGTAAATATGAATACTACCTTGAGATAATGTACGACGACTTTAGGGTTGAGAAAATGAATCATAAAGAAGAAGATAAATGGAATGTTAAAGGTCTTATGGATTTTCTGAAGAAATTGGAGTAAGTAAAGTATTTAGAATTGTTACAGATGTAATTTTCATAATAGACATATTTCTTATGTTGCATGCATATTTTAAAATTACATGGAAATTATAAATTGTATTATAATACTTTAAATGTAAGTTTGCATTCATTTATATGCATTCTTTAAGTTAATATTTTATAATTATATGTTTTTTAACAACTGTAATTTCATTCAAAAATGTTGTTACAATTTTAGTCAAATATTTCTTCGTACTTATTAGTTTCATGAATATTTTTAAAGACTATTGTTTAAGTTAATATTTTATAATTATTTGTTTTTTAACAACTATGACTTCATTAATAAGTGTTGTTACAATTAAAGTCAAATGTATCTTCGTACACATTAGTTTCATGAATATTTTTAAGGACAAAATATAATTTTAAAATTAATTTGTTAAGTGCAAATGTGTTTTACGACTTGAAAATTATCTTAGTTATTTCCAGTACAGAAGACTTGGTGTTTTTTAAAATTCTTGGTAGAAAATTAGCAGAAAAGTAGATATGAAACCAGATTATATTCACAGCTATGAAAACAAACCTAATGAACTTTTATGCTTCGTTATATATGTATTTATATATAAATATATAAACATTTTATTTATATGTATATTATTATTGATTGTTATTTACAATTCACCTCTGTTTGTATATCAAAGTAAATAATTGGCTTATTGTGTTAAATAAAATAAATAAATATTATAATTTGCTTCTGTTTAACAAACAGTGAATATGTTTTCAGATAATGCGTTGCGAAATGTCCTTCTCAGGCGCATAGGCAATTTTCTCTTTTTTCCGAAGGCTCGTATACTGGAAAAGTACCATTTATTAATAAATATTTATCGAAATACACTACAGCGGTATATTTCTGTAATGTTTCACATTCCATAGCTTTAAATAATGGTAAAATATAAAAGATAGTCCACGGATTTCTCTAAACGCTTAAAACACAGGATAAATTATTGAACTATACAAAAAATGGAGAAATAACCCATGGTACATAAAAAAATTTTAACGAAATATATAACGGAGTATATAAAACTTTTAAATTATCTATTGAAATATTAGAAGAATAATCTAATGATGAACCAACTTTCAGTATTAGGCTTCTAAAAAAAACTGTGACTTTGATGCAGAAATCAGCAAAAACAACATAAAAAAAATAGTTTGTTAAATATAACGGGCAACAAAGATGGTCGTTATATTTCAGGAATATTTCCGTCAGTTTGAGGAATCCTGTTCTTACGTAAAGATTCTGATCCTTTAACACTTTATCTGCATAGACCGATAATGATATTTGACCTTCATAGGAAATAATTTTTTTTGTTTCTTTTTTTTTCTTTTAACGTTATTTTTTACCCGACTGCCGAGAAGGGTTATGTGTTTCATGCGTATCTGGGTATGTGGATTTCTTTATACCCTCGAAACATCCCAACGGCTGGATGGATTTTAATGAATGGGATCTCTATCGATTCATCTTAGCCGTCCGATGGTTATCGACGAGGTTTGTTTTTATAAATTCAAAATGGCGGTCGTAAAATACAAAATGGCGGTAGTAACGAGAAAAAAATGCGCACCCTATTGAGTGGCATATCATTGGATAAGCCTTTAAAATTGAAGACGATGTTTCATTGACAATTTTACAATCGGGAGCTCCGTTTAAATATTACACAACCTGGAAGTTACGTAGGTAGGATCTCTAGATTTACTGTAACTCTAACCTTCATAGACATGTATAGGCCTCATCAAAACAGTGTTTCTAGATAGGATCTAACAACTAAACACAACTTAAAAGTCATAAATACAAGTGAATAAAAAAATAGGTAAGTACAGGGAATTCTCGATAAGTCGAATTCGAAGGGACCGGCAAAAATATTCGAGTTAACTTAAGTTCGACTTAGCAAAAATCCTTAAATACATACAGAAAATATATAAAAAATAATTCAATCTTATAGATAGGAATTACAATTATACAGTAATAACGGAGTCTGGCAAAATGAGCACTAAAGAAATATACAATTTAATAGTAAATAATATAACGTACTTACAAACTCAAATTTTGTGAAAAAAAACTTGTTAATGAAGACTGCCTGATGGAACTTTTTTGTCTTTCACTAGTTAGCCGCTCACATTTTGTAAACAAATGAAAAGAGAATCGTCCACACCGTCTCTACTTTCGAGATATTGCTGTAGTGTCTTCATTGCCGCATTTCCCTCTTGATTATTTGGTGGTGAAACGCGATTTACTTCCTCGTCATCTTCTTCAGATTCTAGAAAGTTCTCCTCTTTTTTTATTGCTTCAACTATATCTGAACCACTAAGTTCTCCGCAAACTGCAACATTTTCGTCAATATTCAAAAACTCAGTGTCGACATCTTCAGAAATAACTTGATCTTGTAGCTTTTCATTCACAACACAGGAGTCCACATTGCTTGCAAAGAAGCCACATCTACTGAAGCAATTTTAGATAATGATTTGTTTCAGATCGTTGTTCCAGGCACTCGAAATTAGTCTAATTTCTCCTAACGCATCACACTTTTGATTTATTCCATTTTCGTCGCCCTCGATTGTCATCCGCACTAGACGATTTCTGTAGGAATGCTTTAAACATTTAATTGCTCCCTAGTCTGCTGGTTGTAGCTTAGAAGTTAAGTTAGAAGGGAGAAATTCTAACTTGGTAGATTCCAAGTTCAAAAGTTGACTGAGATGTACTCTGATCAACGAAGATCAACACTTTACGCTTTTTTGCATAAAACACTACATCCAAATTTCTGATGTATTCCTCGAACAATATTAGCGTCATCCAAGCTTTGTGATTAGATCTGTACTGTACAGGAAGTGACTTTTTTATGTTTGAAACAGCGAGGATTTTTGTATTTATTGATAACCAGTAAAGGTAATTTTTCTGTTCCAAAAGAATTTGCTCCGACAAGGACAGGTAAACGTTCTTTACTTAGCTTTCCACCGAAACATGATTCCCCCTTTAACATCATCGTCTTGTTTGGAAAACATTTGTAAAACAGTCCCATTTCATCCATATTGAAAACGTCGTCCACACTATAACCTGCAAGAATGTGGGGGTAATGAAACTGTCTTCCATTCATCACACAATGCATCAGACACATCTTTTGCTTCACCGTGTAATGTCCAAAACACGATGTTGTGTCTAGCTTTAAACTTTTCCAGTCATCCCGTGCTTGATGTGAAGCCCTCCGCATTCAATAATCCAAAGAAAATCCATGCGAAATCCAAAGCTTTCTCACGTAACATCGTACCACTTAAAGGAATTGCACTCTTCTGTGTCCTGTAATATGTAAACCAGTTTATGAGGGCTGTTTCGATATCTAGGAAGGAACACGTCTTCATCCTTTTGCACATTGGGCTGACACTTGACTTACGTCTTTTGAAAATGCTTTCCTTATCTTTCAGTATAGTAGATAGCATGTTGGGAGGGATACCATATGTCAGGGCTATATATTTTTTCTTTAAATTAGTATTGTCAAATATCTTTTGTCAAATTTACTTTTGGTTCTAAAGTAAGAATTTGTAATTTCCGCTTCGACATTTTGAAAGACCCAACTGAAAACGTATCATGATGTGAAAGTAATATACACTAAAATGACAAGTCTCAACATTAAAGTAGTGAACTTCAATGAAACTCAATAGAATCGAAAAAAAAATCCTTGCATAAAAGCATGGGAAATTTAACCAATTAGAATTCATTTAGACACCTGCTCTATTTCCTATGAATACCTGTTGAGAAAAGGGAATGCATAAAAGAGAAATGAATATGGTGGAATCGGGGTGGAGGATGGGACAATTTCAGCTGGAATTCCAAACTCGCAGATGCTCCATACTGGCCGATGTAAGAAGTAAAAATAGCGCCCTTCAAAGCCGGCGAAGGAGTGCAGAAAAGTTTTATCTAACAGAAAGTGCCAGTATTTTTGAGCTGTGGCTGAAAAATTAAGAAATTTGTCGAATTACTGTTTTTTCTCTATCGGAAAAAAAATCGATTTTAAATATGTAGACTTCGACAGAACGAGAAAATTTAACATTGAATTGTAATAAAGAGGCCGTGACTTCATGTAAACTTCGACTTAAACGAATATTCGAGTTATCTGACTTCGACTTATCGAGAATTCACTGTAATATAAAAAATAGTTTCACATTGATGAGAAATAATTAATTAGTTCGCTTTTTACGCAGTCGGGCTTTTTGATTTTTTAAATTTAATTTTTACTTGTATAATTTGTAATAACAAGTTTGATTTTCGTTTTTGTTTTAGTTTGAAGGAGTACTTGAATACTTTGAAAGAGCCGCCACCCTTACCACCCAGCAAGGCATGTGTTCCTGTTTTGACAGAAAAGGAAAACGATGACTATGAAGAATTCCTGTGTAATATTTCTCATGGTATGACATTAGAAGAATACCGTGCTTGGAGCGAAAGGTAATTAGAAACTGTATCTCGATTAAAAGCTTGTTAAGATTCGGTAGTAGGAAAAATAATACAAGTTATAGGTAATTTATAATTTTGTATGAAATCATATCAGTTTAAAAAAGACACGTTTGACGTCTTCAAGTAATTTACAACTGCTTTAGATTAATTTATACCAATAAAACGTAAATTCTTATTAATGCTATATTTTTTCGGTTAAAAATTCTGAAAAATAATATGTATATTTAGAATATATAAATTTGCATCTCTTGTTTCATAAAAAAAAAAAAAAAAAAAAAAACATTTTAAATTTAAATCTTGACACCTGCAACATACTTCTTTTAATTATTTTTTTTTCTCATTTCTTTCGATTCAAGATATCGTTCTATTGGATATCTTATTGTATCTGAAGACTTAAATGTTACTGTATTTTATGTAGCGATTTGTCTGTAGCAGATTTAAAATATATCATAATAAAGTTTCTTTAAAATTTTATAAATAATTAAGTGGTATTTCTGGAGATTTAAAATATGCGTAACATTCTGTCAGAAGCAAAATGTGGCGGAAATATTTATTCGTTCAGATACAGAAACTAAAATTTACAGAACGACTGTTATACACCATACCATATTTTAACTGTTATATACCATATTTGTTAATTTTGTTAGTTCCATTAGAAACTGATCCGTTTATTTTGTGTTGTGTTATTTTTTCAGGGATTCTTATTTTGAATATTGGCCTTCAAGTACGGATTTTCCTTCACATATTAAAGAACGTGAACGTGATGCAGATAAAGATGAAACTAAACTTCACCCAGAAGTGGATTTGAAACAAACGGAGAAATTTGACGAACAGAAAAGCTCTCCTGTACAGTAAGGAAAATTTTTAAATATAATATCATAGCTGCCAACTTGTACGGATTTTTGCTGCCACTAAAATTTAATAGAAAATTTTGCCTAATTCAATCGCCGAATTGCCGTAAATTTTAATAATTAAATAAGGCAGAAATTTCTGTCAAATTTTTGTGGTAAGAAAAATCCGTACAAGTTGGCAGCTATGTAATATTTTTTCCACAAATTGTGAAATTGCATTTCACTTTATAAATATCAGATATTTTATAAAACAATTTCAAGGACCGATGGACAATGGAAATGAGATTAATAAGCATTATTTTAATTTCAAATGATTTCTGTAAAAATCTCTGTTTGGATTTTATTAACCCTTTATCTACTGACAGTACTTATAAGTACCATTAAAATAACTTGTTATAAAGTTCATTTAATGCATCATTAGTTGTAATACAGTTTAGAATGAGTTATACGTACTCTACTTTATCTTGTTCCAAAAGCATTATTGGTTACACAAAACAAAAATATGTTTAAAAGAATGATTTCTTTTGCCTTTGCATATTTTCAGCTTTCTTGGCATTGGGGAGGACGGGGTGTATTTTCAATTCGGAAATATTTCTATATTTCTATTGTAAGAGCATTATATTTGTACCTTACCTGATTCTACAAAATACTAAGAAAAATATCTAAAATAAAAAAATTGAGTGGCTTTACAAATATTGCACAAAATCCCTATAAATTCAAATTTAATTCATCCTTCTAAATCCTCCAATCCTTTTAAAATCCTTCTAAAATTTGTAGCTTTAAGAGTCCTGAGACCCCTTAAACGTCATAACACCTTCATAACACAGCGAACCTTAAAAGAAGGAAAAAAATATGTTTTTGAGACTTTTACACATTGTCCCTTTATGTATTATAAAAATTTCTGTTATTCCAAATATTTTTAACACCGGAGGAGGTGCTAGTTTCGTTTCTTGACAATGCAATGCTTACAAATACATAAAAAAATAATCCGATTAAGTTGAGTGCAGCTGTTTAAGCGCGTCTTATTTTAATAAGTTTTAATTGACTCAGGAATAGAGGATTAATTAATTAAGATTCCTCGTTACAGATAGAATACGTATACTATTATTATTATTGTTGTTTTTATTGCAGAAATTGCATTTTTGGCAATAAAAATAATATGCTGGTTTTTGTAATATATTGTACGTATTTGTGTACTGTCAAGTGTGATTACATGGGGCTCAGATGTTCTTTTGTCCATCTACCAAAAAAAAATGTTTTAAACCAGTCTCGGCTCTTCTGTAATGAGAGTATTTACATGATTCAGCATTAGTATATTACATACGTGATTCATTTATTGTTAAATGGGAGTGAATACATGACTCACATAACTATAATCTATGTAATTTCAATTGGCTTCTAAATTACATTCGCTCTCCTGCATCAATCCTTTCATTTTCGGGGGAAAATGTAGAGAGGTCAATCAGCAAAATGCAGTTTCACGATAGTTACTGATCTAATAACGTCCTTGTTAAGTCAATTGAAATTACAAGTAGTGTAACTAGTAACTCAAGATACGTAGCATATTTAATCTGTGCTCAAGCGGTTTTATTCTGGATTCCACTAACTGCCGATATGGTACAAACGTTTTTTGATGGACCTTAGAAACTGTTTTCGTTCCAAATTTTGCATATAACATCCAGGTTGAGTACTCGTTATTAAGAAAAGTCTATTTTTATAAAGATAATTTCCATCAAATATTAAAATAAAATTATTAAATATATGCACATTTTTTTCTTAAAAGGTCTTTGACACAAATAAAAGATGACAACCACTTCTGACGCATGCATGCCGATTTTATAGTTAGGGGTGTTTCAAAATTAATATTACGCTAACGGTTTCCCAAAACCAAACAATATTGAGTAGCTGATGAGTAATTTCTAGTAACTGATGAATGATCTGGAAATTTCTATTTAGAGTATTCAATATGAAACAATATAGAAACAGTTCGTAATGCAACAGAAATTTATTCGAAATTATCAGGAACTATTCAAATTTTAGAAAAAAAGCTATTTCTCTGACTATAGGAAATGAACCAATCAGAAACTTCACACAGAAGTATGAAACCATCGTTTACGATTCTGAAATAAAAGTGTTTTAGTGCAGTAATCAGTTTTTTGAAATGAAGATGTTTCTTCGGCCTTTCGTGTAAAGCTCTTTTAAGCCATTTAAAAAGTAATCTTATAGAATCGTTTTTTAATATTATTTTTTAATTATTCTTCTAGGATGTTAAACATCCGAAATTTACAAAAAATCAGCTGCTTCCTTTATGTTTAATTTCTTACTTCTGTCACGTAATATCCTTTTTCTAATTTTTAAGAAAATAAAAATATAATGAAAAGAAATTTCTAAGAAATAGAAACAGATTAAAATCCAACGTTTTGTTAACGAATGCTACAAGAAAATCATGTTAACGTTATTCGTAAACCGATCAAACATTGAATTAATAATTATTAAGATACTACTTGGCGCAGAATGATATAAATTTAAAAGCAGCGTTAAAAACACCAGAATAAGCAAACTTTCAGCTGACTAGATTTGGTAGCGTTAAGCGTAATGTCCTCATTGCAAAGAATAACGGAAACTTGCTCATTTATATAGAGGAGAAACGGATTCAACTGAGAAATTTATTAACAAATGAGGAAATAGAAAAATGCGGGTACCAACCAATAGGATTATAATATAGGTAATGCCACAAAAATTGTGAGGGGAAAAAAACGGTTCTCTCCCGTTTCTGGAGACCCTTGTCACGCGTACTGTAGACGGTTTCTCTAAACCAAAAGTCTTTCGCAAAAGTTTTACAGTTTGTCTACCCCCCTCCCCTTCCCTCATGCTCGCTCTTGTCATCCTCCCAGCCAGAAAATGGTTGCCTTTTTTACTTTCATAATTCGTGCCATACATCTTTGCTCTGATTCTCACTCACTTAATAGTGAAATTCAATATCTTAGAGCCATTGTGATTGGCAGAGTTTACAGCCTTTCTATTATCTATACTCCTTTACGTAAACTACAGCAACCTCGTCCTTCTAATTCAAATCAGTCCTCTTCTCTTTCCAGAAGTAGCATTGTGTTACTTTTCTTTCCTGAATCCAGCTTTCCAATTACCAAAATTCATAGACAGCAAGACTTCAGAATAATTTTTACCCCTACAAATAAACTTACCCTCTCCAAACTCAAAGATCCTATTGAGATATCCAACTAATGGGGTATCTATAATATTAATTGCCAGTGCGGTCTTTCCTATATTGGACAGACCAAACGAGGTTTAAAATTTCGTACTAAAGAACACCAACAATATATTCAAAAACAGGAAACCAATAAATTTTCAATTGCTAAACATTGCAGGGAAATGAACCACTCTTTTGATTTTAATTCAGCCAAAATCATCTCTAAACACACTTCTATAGATGAACTAAATTTTGCTGTTTGAAATCAAATATGTTAATTTTTTAATTATAGAAAAGAGCCAATATGTTTTAACATTTCCAATGTCAGTCCGTTTTAGAACAGCTCAAAAAGCTGCATAATTTGATGTACTATAAAAATGCGAATGCGATTTCACAGAGTTAAGTTAAAAATTTAAATATGGCCTTATAAATTAAAATCCTTAAACTAAATAATCATAAACAGTACATTTGCCTCTATCGTGAAATTTATTACGTCACCGATGTAAAATTATTTAAAAAGGCCTTAAAAAATTAAAAATTTCTCTTTGAAATTCTTACACATACATCATAAACAAAAATACATTGATATTTTGCACATGACCCATGCTTCTTTTAGTTTCGTTTTAGATTTTAAATATATGTTTATTTTTTCTAGGGATGAAAAGTATAATCCGTCAAGGAAGAAATCAAAAGTAAGTAAAGCTTATTGATAATACAGATTTTTATGTAATGAAATAAACAAATAACTAAATAAATCGTTAAAAATTTTAAACAAGATAACTTTGACTTAGTAATGAAAAAATAAAAATAATGAAGTTTTTATTTGACTTTAATATTACTTGGAGTACTAATACATAAGGAATACATGTAGAAACATATACATAAGGAACATATACATAAGGAAGTTTCGATATTTTAATGAACCATTTCTTTAATTCTTGAAAACGTTTTGGCCTCGCCTTCATAAAGTTATTAGTTTCTGTATTTTTTTAAAATAGAACAAAATCATATTTTTAAAAATTAAAATAGTCAGTATAATTGCTTTTATATTTAACTAGCGAACTCTCAGATTTAAACGCATGGAAGCAGAATAGACTCGTTTAAAACATTGATACTATGTAGTAATTTTGACCATAATACTGAAAAATTATATTACTATTAGGAAAAAAAATATATTACTTTTAAAAGACATGACCTTCATTCCATCCCGTTTGCAAGGACATCCTTGTAAAAAGTAGATGAAATATTGTTTTTTTTTAATACACATCGCCACTTATTACTACATCTTATTCTTTTATTATTATTGTTATTATTTGGGTATTTTGAGAGCAATCGATATTTTATTTTTTCATTCAAGGAAGTGTTTGTAAAATGTCTAAGTCGTTCTTAGCAAAAAATTAAGCTTTAGAAAAAAAAAATGTTATTTGTTTATGTCATAGTTTCTCATCCTAACACGAAAAATGTCGTAATGTAAAGAAAAAAAAGTGTGCACCCATATAGAGGTAGAAGTGCAGAAATAAAACGTACGCGATGTTTCATCTGTAAAAAATTGACACAACTATTATACAGGAAAAATCTTTTGAATCAGTTCGGTCTTTTCAGAATAAGTCGGTATTTAGATCATTTTCTGCTGATTTCATTTATGTAAACTTCAATTTTTTTAAAGAAAAATCGTTCTTTACGAGCATTAGCGCTGTGAAATTTCAAGTTTTTCTCGCAATTAATTTGATATTAATAGTGTTTTAATAACGGCATCTGATCATTTCGACATTTAAAATCACCATTTTTTATAATAAAACATATCGTCGTGTGAAATTTTTTACCTTTAAAGATATATTTTTTAGACATTTTTCACTCTTGAACGGCTTTGGTGACAAGAATACCGAGAGGTAAAAAAGTTGTGTCAAAGCAGTTACAGTCATTAAAACGAATTAAATTTTGTAATCGATTCAGTATTTCTAGAGACTGACTGCTACAAACAAAAAAAATTTCGGTTTTCTAATATTAGTACAGATAATAACGAGTGGGAAACAGTCCGTAAATAGGTATTTTTTATTTATATTAAATAATGCGAGACTGGATTATTGTTAAACGCTTTGCCCCACATACAGCGCGCGTAACTATCTTCATTAGGAACTTTTGAAAAAATTAAAGTTTCGTATAACTTTCCAACAAAGAATCGCGATAAGCTGACTAAACATGGATTATCTGAAATGCTTCAATAAACTTAGAGGGATGATAGAACTCATGAAGACGAACAAAAAATGCCATGAAACATGGTTGTCGCAAATGACGTTTAAAGGATGAAAATCGAGAAAATGATTTGGAAATGGACAAATTGAGAAAAGAAAGAAACACTCCAAAAAAATATTTATTCCACAGAATAGATACAATACAGTTCATGATGTCAAGAGAAAACAAATATTTTACAACAATTGTTCAAAGTGTCTACTGCGGACATTATTACACAGAGTACATCTACGGAGGAACGACAGGTGGACGCGCTCGAAGACTTCGGTAGTCCTGCATACGTGAAGTCCTGCTCACAGATTTGTCTTTCTTCCAAGTTTTTGTAATTTCTTTCTGATCTGATACTCACAAAGTGAAAAGAATCCCAGCTTCGTGAATGTAGCCGGTTCTGCAGAAAAGCAGCATGCGAGTTTTCGATATTTTTATTAGTTTTGCGATTTTCACCCTTAAAACGTCATTTCTGACCCCATGTTCCATCAGTGTTGCCAGTGGGCTACTTTTTTTTTTTTTAATTCAGATTTCTTGATTGCCACCATTTTTTTAAAACGGTAAAATTACCTTTATTTTCACCTTAATTAATATGTCATTAAATAAGGCGCATTTTACCATTTCAAAAAAGTGGTGCCAATCAAGAATCTGAATTTAAAAAAAGTAGCCCATCTGGCAACACTGTGTTCCATTGCATTTTTTGTTCGTCTTGTTGAGTACTATCATCCCCTTAAGTTTGTTGAAGCATTTCAGATACACCCTGTACAGGTCAATAGTAATGAACAAATTGTGTCCGAATAAAATAACATAAGTGCTCTATTTCTTTCAACAGCTTAAGAGAGTATTTAGTGTGTTATTTAGAATATTCCATCATGTTTTAACTTAAAAACTAACATTTGAAATACTTTATGAAAGTTCAAAATACATATATTTTTTTTTAAATTAGAAACTTACTTTTTGTTAACGCAAATATATAGGGAACTATTTTCATGTGTACTGTAAATGTGTGACGTGCTAGTGTAACTTTATAACTCTTAATGTGTAAATTTCAATTTCAGAAAAAGAAGAAAAAGGAGAGCCGTTGGAAAAGATTTTTGTCCTGTTTCAACTGCTTCAAATGCGTAAGATATTTGTTCAGCTATTTTCTTTTGTTAAAGGATATTCCTTATTTGTTGTTGTATATTAATGTGACAGTGCGCAGTGGACAGTGGACAGTAACTTTTCACAAAGTTATAAGCGTTTGAATCTTGTATTCAAACTGTTTCTCGTCCCTTTATATACTTTAAATCTGTTTTCCTCAAAACTGATTTTTCAACGTTTTTAGAATTTTGAAAAGCTCCAGGCGTCATAATTTTTTCTGAAAATTCATCAAATTGCTACGGAAGATTCGTGATATTGTTTACGAAGAAACTAAGCATGTATTTTCAAATTCAACTTCATTAAGATAATTAAATTTGATTTTTAACGTATTAAAAGACAAAATTTTGATGAAAATCGATATGAAATTCAGAAAAAAAAAATTCCAAACAATTAAATATACAAGAGATTAAAAACTCGATTTGCTTATGGTAGAGTTTTAAGTAATTAAAATGCAAAAGCATGGACATATCTCAAAAATTGTGAAGTTCGGAGCATTTTAAAATTTCATTTCAAAATTTTGCTTTTTTTTAAAAAAAAATTATATAATTATAATAAGATCAGAAATTTATTTTAATGTGTTTTATATTCTTATGATTATGATGAAATGTATATATGTTGCATTCTAGCAACATTGGATTGACTTTATCGTTGAAAATGCCGTACTGGCTGTCACGATAGTAGTTGTGGATCACATGCAGCGATAATGGCGTAAAAGAAGTGGTCAGAACAGATAATTCGAATCTGTTATATTAGTAGAACGAATTGTTGAAATGCAGTTGTCGAGTGAAAACAATGGAATGCATCGTTCCGTGAAGTTTCCCCAGAAGAAATTGAAAACAACTCATAATCCACTAAGCACTTTATTAGAACATCTTTCAGAAAGTGCAGTTTCCACCAAGATAATTAGCCATCGCTCCGTAGTAGTAACTAGGTTTAAACAAGTTCTAGATAATCGAATAACAGGACGGTGACCAGGGGATGGATGTAAACTGGAAATACGACTCAAATCTGCTGAAACACAGCGAGTATCAACTTTTTGTTCCTTCAATGTACGGATACAAATATGACGTAGGTCGCGCTCTCAACCAATGAATAATTAAGAATGTCACGTCATATAAAGACTGCGAACAGAACTAGCGGATGAATTTGTAGGAAAAAAGGATAACATCAGAAATACGCGGGAAAGTAAAAATGGAAGCTAAAAGAATAATCTCGAAAGAAAAAAGCGCGGGAGTGGAACATTTACTTTAAGAATACTAAAAGCGTAATATTTAAGCGATTAAGACAAGTGAGACATTAAATTAAAGGGAATTTAACAGAGTTAACGATAGAGATTATTTAAGGATAAGGATTTAGTGAATATAAAGTAGTAATTTAGAATAAGATAAGGAAATCGCGGAATTAGATCTAATAATGTGACATATATGCACAAAATTTTATATTTCTATGATGAAAATTTAAAAAAAAATTAACGTCCACCGTCTCCTTAAACTTTAAACCATCTCGTGTAATTTTATAAAAAATTTAAAAATTTTTAAACACTTACCATTGATAAGTGTACCTCTTAGTAATCGATTTTAATTTTCCATATGCTAAAAGTATTTTTTGCACCCATTTAAAAATAATTCATACATCATGAGAGGGTTAAATAATAACAAAGATAATCTTTTCTTAGAAGTTATTTCATTCTCTTTTGTTTCTGCATATTTCCAATTCATATTTTTGAGTAATGTTATTTTTATGTTGCTTTCAATAAATTCATTTCTCGAGTCTTAAAATTCTGCTTTCAATTACTGCACTTATTTGTGAGCGACATTTATAAATTTAGGATATGAGTATGTAATACACGAAGATAAATTATTTAGTTGAGACATCTGGCAATAATAAATATAATTTGAAAATTTTGTCTCCAATTCATAATGATAGCAAAGATTCCACAAACTAGGTAATTTGGTGCAAAATGATGATTCATTTAAAGTAGTACTTCTAATCTTATTCTTTAAATATTTGCTTAATTTAGGCTACATTATACAGGACGTCGATAAAATAATGTCCCAGCTATAAATTTTAATAGTAGCAACTGTCTGCGTCGTATACAGTTCATCCAAGTTCACAAATAAAGAGTACATCAAACAGTTTTAGATAAGAGCATGCTCGAGTACTGCTTTGATATCTTCACGTATACAGTGCCCCACGAAAAATGACTACTCCTGATCGTAAAGCGCTATTACTGGGATGTAGGTTTAAAATCCCTTAGCGCCATGCTCCTTTATGGATTTATAAAATATCGTGCCTACGTTCCGCCATTACTTAATAATTTACAGGTGTTGAGACACAGAATTGAAAAAGCTATTGCTTCCATTACTTCAGATTTCTTAAACGATGTGTGGAAAGAATTTTCTTCACGCTGGATGTCTTCCGTGTAACTAAATATGCACATATTGGACATTTATAAAGTTTACTTTTAATTTGATTTTTGATTTGTTGTAAATAACCCAAATTAATCTGCTATAATAAACCGTTGAAACTGACTCATGTCTTTATGGGCATCCTGTATTTTAAATCAGAGTCAATATTTTTATAAATATCAGAACTTAATTTTATGCACAGCGATCGTAATGTTTAATGTGTAACTGTTACATGAATTTTTAATTACTAATATTGTATTTAATACATTTTGGATTGCGAGTAACTATTTGCATTTCTTTTTAATGGGACTGCATTCGCTATAATTCCAACAATCTTTATTATGATAGTGTGACTTTTATTATGTTTCCTATGATCATTAGACGCACTACTGCATTTTATTTAAGGGTTATATATTTTTGGATATCTTGTTTTGCTTAGCAATTCCATAAAATATTATAGTTCACATAACTTTACGATTTTTATGTGCATACGTGTCCACATATCTACATGACATTCAGCTTGAATTTTGATGAATAACCAGTGGAAGCATTTTAGAGAAACCAAACTATTAACTCATAATGAAGAGAAGAACTTTTTTTCAACTGGATAAATCATGTTCGTGGCTTGGGTAGCACAGTTTATATTTATTATAACAGACCGAAAAATGGCCAGATCAGAGATCAAACCTGGATACATTAGTATGCCATGTCAATGATTTACCTATTAAGCTGTCGGCACGATATTGGGAAGGCAAGCCAAATGTATCGATTCGTTAACGCTTGTGGAAATCTAGTTATATTCATTCGATGTGACTTTTAACCCGGCAGTAGTCACGTGTTGGTCTTTTTGCCGCCCATATAAGTTATCTTCTCCTAACTCATATCCCTTTACAAATACAAAGAGAACTATCATGTAACTGACTTTAAATATTTCTCCATCACCATAGTGAAGTAACAAGACATCTTTGTTTTCACTTCAGTTACATTTTTATAAGCAAATTTGAAATTGTTAGAAAAATCTATGTAACGATCCCCAATGCCAGCTCATTTTTACTATTTCCCATTATGCAAAATCTAATGAATAATATGTATAATTTAAGTTATCAGCAAATTTATAACTTCATTGAAATTCAATGTTCGAAT
Source organism: Maratus speciosus (assembly GCA_963932465.1). NCBI lineage: Eukaryota > Metazoa > Arthropoda > Arachnida > Araneae > Salticidae > Maratus > Maratus speciosus. The sequence continues at coordinate 196,782,710 of OZ010794.1, forward strand.
ACTAATTAAAAAATGTTTCTTATTTTACATTTTCCGTATGAGGTGGGGGGGGGGAGCGGCAAAAAGCCCGAGCACGTCTAATAATGTTCTAAAAAAAGATGCGACTATTCTTGAGTTAATAATATGCCACTAATTAACAAAATGTCTAGAAACGTTTAAAGTAGCACTATTTTTGTAATTTTGCCTTGTTAATTTTTTGTAATATTTTTTTCTCCGAGATTGATAAAATTTTCATGTTATTTTTCAGGTAAAACCTCAGGATGAATAATAAATGCCTGTGTTATGACTCGATTTTGACAAGTTTATACCCGAACGTGACATTTAAATACCTGATATGACAATTCTTACCATGTCTAAGACATCTATATACCGAATTTGACATCCTCATCATCTTTGTAACATCATGAGTAGCAGCCACCCGTTTACAGCAGTACTACCACCACCATCATATGTGTGTCCGTTAACATCACGGGCACGGGAAGGGGAAGGAAGGGCATAAAAGGAGGCTTTCGAAACACACCTCCAATGCGGTGCCTCCGGTAACGCCTGCTCCAGTCTTTTTTGCAGAGCTTGCGGCTAAGTGTTTCAAGAAGTTATATGAATTCTACGCAGTAACTCAATAAAGATATGTTGAAAAGAAATGCATTTTAAATTTTAAAAACATTGTATTGCTGATAAGGACAAATGAAGTGTTCTAAAAAGGACGTTCCGATATTTATGATGAATAACAGAAAAACTGTTTATAAAGGTTAAAAGAAGTACAAAGAAAATTGTAAAAATGTGAAAAAAACATCTTAATAAATGTGCTGTTAAAATGTATGTGTTATATTTATTAGTTTTGCTTTATTTTCATACACTTAATGATATTTAATAAACAGAGAAAAGACAATTATAAACTGCAAATCATCATTTAATTTTGGGGAAAAAATATGCGTAATTTTTTATATTCCTAAGAAAATTGAAAACTAATGTTTTTTTCCCTTTGATTATGGCTTGGATAATTTATGAATTTGATTATGAATATATACTTCCCAATGCGTTATTTTTATTCAATTCACCTCAGTTTTTGAAAACTGATGTCAGATACAAACATAGACTAGATATTTCTAACGAAAATCTGAGAGAAAGAACTTTTTCTAATTCTGATACAATTGTATATTCAATGGTCGTCTTTTCTAAGCAGCTATCAAAGGATTAAACTTGACGAAGACAATGTACAGGGTTGCCGGTTCGGCCTCCATTTTTATTCAGACACTTATTGTTCAGACCAGAAATAAAAAACACTTTATCATGTTTTATTTACTAAGAGTCATTTAGAGATCACATAAAGTAAAAAATCTTCTTTCATAATTTCCAGGATGAATTTCACATTTTGGATTAAAATTAGAGGTCAAACTGGGAACCCTGGCAATGTTTCAAAAAAACGTATAAAAGCCACGGAACGATGAATTGACAATATACACAAAAAAGTGAATCATCAATTGTAACCGTTTTCGCAGTGGTTCATTAGCGCTGGGCAAACGTCCACCAGGAAAATCGAATATAGGTTTTTTTCTTTATTAAATGCCTTATGAAGGTAGAATTTCAGTAATAATTATGGCAAAAAACACGTGATAGTTTTTACTGGGGACGGTTTACTTCGGCGGTTGTCAGGACAGCGTTTCCGCCATATTGTGACAACTTAAGCAATTTATTGTCAGCGTCAGAGTTAGTGATTAAAGTCCCCGGGCCGCGTTCCACCAGTAAAAACGAATAGAAATTTTTAACCTAATTCTTAGAGAATTTTTTAATGAATAAGCCGCTAAAATAAGGCGAAATTTTCTATTCAAAATTTACTGGTGGAAATTTGGTTAGGTGGTAATCAGAAACTGTTTACCGATGAAAAACCCAGCCGCTATCTTGTTACAAACTCCTCAGTTACTTCACTTGTTACTGGTAGACTCTATACTATATGTCTCAGATCTTTAATCATAACTGCATTGTAAAAGCAATATGAAACTAATAATTAATATACACTTAAAAGCAAAAAGAAATTTAACATTTCAATGAATTGAACTCTATTTTCTCTTAATCATTCCCCAAAATTAATCTCTCAATAACATAAAAATCAATAAATGAAATTAATTTAGGTTTATTTAACATTATTTGTTGTTAATGACATAGCCAGAAACATCTTCATTGCAGTTATTGTTGTACATAATTTCCATACATGTCGCTATTATGTTATCTATTGCAATAGACACAATGTGGGCTTTTAAGGACAAACTCTTTTAACTGATCCATTATAGCAGAATTCGGTAAAGAAAGATAAAACGATGTAAATTATAATAAAATAAAATACAGTGTATTTATATAAAACAATATAATACAACATTGAACAAATTTACAACATACTAAATTTTTGAATACTAATCACTGAGATACCCTAAGACTACGATAATTTCAAGAAAAATCTAAGAGAAAGAAATAGTTTTGTAAATTGTTGTACGATTACATTTAAAATTGTCGCCTTCCCTAGCATTTAATTAAAGGATTAAACTTAATGTCAATTATGTAAGTTTCACAAAAAGTATAAAAGCAACGGAAAACTAATAATTAATATTATTAAAAGTTAGAAAAAAAATAGTAATTTTTTCTTGTAAATGAAACTCAAAATTTAACCTATCAATAGCATAAAAAAAATCATTGAATGAAATTAGATTTATTGAACATTATCTGTTGTTAATGACATAGCCAGAAAAGATCTTCATTTTAGCGATTCTTGTATCTTATTACCATGTATAACATTTTATTTCTCTTCTAAATATATAAACGGCTTAACTTATAATTAAAAACAATTTTGTTAATTTTTATTAACACGTTCACGCCGGCGCGGTGGGTCACACTCGACTGTCTCAGAACTGCCAAGTCTCCAGCTCTTTGGATACCAGTATTTTAATAGAGAAAATGTTGTTTTATTTAATTAGATCTATTGGGCGTTTTAAAGGAACAACATTTTCTCTAAAATAACAGTGGTGTGAAAAAAGCCGGATCGTTATGCCTGGAATGAAAGCTCGATATTTCTGCATTATTTAAAACCTACTTACTTAAAATTCTAGGATATATTTTATCTGAAAAAAGCTTACAAAATATTTCTAAAAAACACAACGTTTAGGTTGAAAACTCTTCTCAATTGATTTTTTACAGAACTATTTCGATTATCAGTATTAAACAGATACTGTTGTTTGAGCATTCCTATAGCTTTGGTTGACACCTAACGATAAAACTCTGAAATTCTTTTAAATATGAAAACTGATGGGTTGGTCAAGCCTCCCGTATGGTCTACCCTCCCTAGTCTCCCCTATATCTGGTATTTTAATAAATACCTCTTTACACGTAGAAAAAGGCTAAGAAAATACGGTTAATTTTATGGATTATTCTTATTTCCATGAAAATGAATTCAACGAAAGTGCATATGGCGTTTTATGTGAAAAGAAAATATTTATTTATTCTTATTTTAGCGGTGTACCGGTGTTCGATAAATGATTAATCTGTATTTGGAATATTCCGTCTATATCACGATGACTGCATTTCATTTACTCTACTATATACAGGGTTGTTTGAAAGCTCTTGTCCAAAGGTCATGTGCGAGTATGTCAGGCAATGAGGAGCAGCAATTACATAGGTAATGGTGGTCGGAAATGCGATCGCGATGGTGCAATTACATTGTCACCGTGACGCAAATGAATAATAATGAACTGCGTAAAAAGACAATAATATTACAAAAAACTTAATCGAAGTACAAAATGAAAATTAAAAATGTTACAACTCATACCAAGTGCTCAAAATGTGCGTTAATAGCCGTGATACATGCTTCATATTGGTGCCGCATGGAATCGCGAACACGTTCCAATTGGTCAGGAGTCTCCGATGTGAAGCATGCATCACGGCTAATGGGAAACATTTTGAGCCCTTGTTATGAGTTGTAGCATTTTTCACTTGTATTGGGTCGTTCGGAAAGTCGCGTCCGTTTGGGGAAAATCAGTTCGTACCGGAAAATTCTATCATTTAATTATTAGACATGGATTACGATAACTAATGTCTAATAATTACTTAGCAGAATTTTCCGGTACGAATTGATTTACCCAAACGGATATGACTTTCCGAACAACCCAATATATTGTACTTCAATTAAGTTTTTTGTAAAGTAAAGTATTTTTTACACCGTTTGTTATCTTTTCTTTGCGTCGCGATCACAATGTAATTACACAGTCACGATCGTGTCTCCGACCCACATTTCCTGTACAATGCTTGCCCCTCATGACCTGAGACACGCACAAGTGTCGTTTGGTCACGACCTTTTGAACCACCCTGTTTAAAAATACAAAGGGAAATTTCGTTCCACTTATTCATAACTGGGGTTCTTCTGAATGGATTATAATGGTATTCCCACTGTTAGTTTGATCATTTTTCAAGAATAATTTTATTACAGTAGCGCTCAAAAGTATTTTGACAAAAATAATAATTGACTTAATTAAAAACAATAATAAAATATAAAAATGAATCATTTATTTTATTTAACCATATTCAATGTTTTACAGAATTATAGTAAATTAACTATCATTTGCTAGAAAATAACGTGAAACCCATGAAAAAGGATAAAATTAATAAATCAAAAGTATTTCGACATTATAATATAAAGTCGTTTTAAGACAATAATTATCAGATATAGTAATGCGTCAGTAAATATTTGGTAGCATATCCTCCGGCTTTTATGACTGCCTCACAACGCGCGAGCATCGAGTCGACTATCTTTTGTATTCGACCTAAAAGAGTTCGGTCTCACTGATTTTCAAGAGCTTCCTATAAAGTCTCCATATTAGAATAATTTTGGCATCTTACTCTACATTCTAACTCCTCCCACAGAATCTCTATGGCAGGGTCGGCGAACCTTTTTACATCCGCGTGCCAATATTTTTCCAAAAAAAAAAAATTCATCTGAACATGGCGTGCCAACAACCCCGCCCTCTACGTCTCATTCCGGCAAAAAAATAGCAAATTAATTTAATAGTGAATTATAAGTTAGTTTAATTCTAACAATAATAAATAATAGTGTCAAAATTATTTATTAGTATTAGATTATTATAAATGTAGCTAACATACCTGTGGGTAATACCAACATCCGCATTAAATTAAACAATGTATAATATAGAAAACTCGAACCAAAACATCTTTCACATGAAAAGATTAATTAATCGTAGAAATAATTATAGAAAATATAATTATAGTTTTCATTTCATTTTACAAATGTTTTAGCAGTCAAATTATTATTTTTTCATAACTTAAAAAAAAGTCATGTTTTATTAGTTTTATTAATACTTTTGCCATTTTAACAAATTAAAAATCAATTAACAAATTCTAGCAAAAGTTAAAAAAAGCCTCATGTGCAGGTCAAAACGCGTTAAATTATGCAGAAATATTACAGCAAAGAATAATTTGTTGCTAGTTTTCTATCTTTCTATGCGAATCATAGGTGCCATCATAACGAAATCGAGGCAATGGGGAGTTGGGAAGGGTCTATTATATTTCTAAGCTGGAAGTTCAGTGATATAACAAGTGCAAAAGTACCTATTATAGAAAACAAAAGCTATTTTCAATGATGCTAGGGTATTAATAAAAAAGAATAAAGAGGTGCAGAATTTTGATAATTTGAATGAATTTTTATTTAGAATTTCAATAAACGGCGTGCCAAAAATATCTTCCCGCGTGCCAGTTACGGCACGCGTGCCATAGGTTCGCCAACCCTGCTCTATGGGGTTCAAATTCGGACTTTGACTTGGCCACTCGGAAATATTGAGTTTTCTGCGTTTCATAAAATCACTTATGTACTTGGACTTGTGTTTCGGGTTATTATCTTGCTGAAAACACCACTTAGCAGGCATTTTTTGTTTAGCGTATGGTAGCATATGAGTCTTTAATATATCAGCATACATGAACCGATCCATATTCCTTTCAGTTCGAACTGAGGGCTCAACTCCGCTGCGAGAAAAGCAACTCCAAACCATCACATTGCCGCCTCCATGTTTGACGGTGGGTATTTGGTATCGAACATCATTTTTTTAGAACGTCGAATGTACTTTATTCCACCAGAAGACACTAAATTAAACTTTCTTTCATACCTCCACAAAACATTAAACCACTCTACACTTTTCCACGATTTAAGCCGTTTTGCGAATGAAAGTCTAGCATTCCTATTCTTAGCAGATATCAAAGGCTTTTTTTCTATTCTCCAGCCATGTAATCCATAGAGGTTTAGGCGTCGTTTGACAGTTGAAACGTGTATGCCTATGCCGTAATTTTCTTTCAATTCATTTTTTATTATTACAGTCAACTTACGACAATCACTTGTAGATAGCTTTTTTTATAAAAAAGTTAACATTGCAAGTTATTTTTTGGACGGCCACTTCGAGGCTAATTTTCGATAGATTTCCCCTTATTAAAAACTTTATTACATGTACTAACAAGCTGCCCGGATACGTTAAAAAAACGAGCAACTTCTGCTTGTATCCTTCTTTGCATTAGTGCATTTACAATGGCTTTTTTAAAATCACTAGAATATTATTTGCGTTTCGGCATTTAAAAATAATCACAATAAGTAAACATAAACACTTATCGAAGCTATAGAGCAACTCACGCCTACAACAATTAAATGCAAACTAATTGTCAAAATACTTTTGAGCTAAGGATAAGACATTTCCATCGTAGTGGAGATTGCTTTGAGGCCTATAGCAACAATGGCTGTTGCCTCGAATGAATGGATAAGACATATTTCTTCGGTGGAGCGGTATGTAAACAAACAAGTTGAAACTTGATACCTTTGAATGACTGTAGTCATATTGTTCTTAATGATAGGGAATATATTTTCTTTTATATTTTTATATTAAACAAAATAAGAGCGAATATAACGGTGTCAAAATACTTTTAAGCGCTACTGTTTATAGAATAACTGTTTTCGTTGAAAATCTATAGAATCAAGGGGAAAGTTTTATAAACAATTGAAACAGTTTATGAAAGTTTAGTCTTTTAAAAAAGATTCCGTTGAAGGATTTCGACGAAACTTGCACTCTTAGTTGGAAAATATTTCACGTATTCTTTTAGCATATTCCATGTATTTCTACGTTCCTTTGTTATAAAAATATGGGTAAATTTCTATTACAAGGTGAACCCGATTATGAAAGATTAGCTTATTAAAATAATCCTAATTGGAGTATTTTGATGATATTTTGTATGGTTAGTTAAGACATAGTTTCGGATGTGGTTTAAGTACATTATATATCGTTCTATCTTTTTTTTTTAATTCTGCAATAAAGGATCATCTAAAAGAATTTGTCCGGCTATTTCCATGAGTACTTGTAGTGTAAAGTCACGTGATACGATTTTTGCCTAACAGTATTTTATTAGAACGAAAAAAATGTGACTTATTTTATATGAAATATCTCATTAATTGAATAAGGCCAAACAAACCTTTCGAAAATAACGGTGGCTAACAAGCATAGCAGTTATCAGCTGTGTGACTTACACTACAAAAACCCTTAGAATTAGCCTGTCCTTAAAACACCACATTTTGTCTGTCGCAATGGATAACATGGTTACGGACATGGCGTTTGGTTTTCAGAAATGCTAAAGCACAAATCTACTTCCAAACTTTGAAAAAAATATAAGTTTATTTGGATCTTTCCCTCGAATTTTACATTTTTTCATCGTCATTAAACCAGAGATTATTTTAATAATGAAATTGTATTAAAAGTTGGATGAATCTTGGGTTACTGTTAAGATACGATACATTTGTGATTAATAAATTGATACAAATCATAATAAAGGAAAGATTTTTTTCAATAAGATTAATCATCTTAATGGTTGGGGTAGCATAGATGAGGTTTATTCAATACAGAGAAACATGTCCAGGCCCGAAATCGAACATGTGTACTTTGGCTTGCCGTGCCAGTGCTCTACCTACTCAGCTACCCGGAGGATGCCTGGTAGCAGAAATAAGAATAAATAAACATTTCTAACCGACAACACTTATTTACCGCTAAAATAAGAATAAATAAACATTTTTTCCGCATAAAAAGTCATATACACATTCGATGAATGCATTTTCATGCAAATAAAAATTATTCATAAAATTTACCGTGTACTTCTTAGTATTTTCCTATAAATGTATTAAAATTCCAGGTGTACTTCGAAACTGATCCATTCTCGAATTTATTAAGAAATCTTGATTCCTTATGGACCAATAGTTGTTGTTTTTGCTAAGTGAGAAGAACCAACAATATCGCAAAGTCATGAAGTTAAAACAAATAGAAATTAAACGTGAATTAATGTGGCACTTTATTCGAAGATTTATTCGAATTAATAAAACATTAACAAAATTGATCTTCATTATAAGTTAAGCATTATAAGTATATATATGACTTCATTATAAGTATATATTTAGGACTGAAATTAAATGTTATATATGGTAATAAGGTACAAGAATAGTGAGAGTCAGTCGAGAGTTCCAGAAGCTCACTAGTTGTAGAGCAACTCCAAACCCATGTATATCAGTAACGTTAAAGCATATCATGAAAGAATAACAAATGGTAGTATAACTGTAGTGCATATGCGACTACTATAAAAGAGTGTAAAGATAGTAAAAGGACTAAATATGGCGTTCAAAATAACATATGTCGACAATCGTCCAAGCGCCAACAACGGCACAATGCCGAGACATACAGTGCAAACACCGAGGGAATCGCAGACGGAATGAGAAGAAAAGCAAGAGAAATCTCTATTTAAGCAGGCGACCGTGCTAGTAGCCGCTCTGAAATAGTGAGGGCGTCGCTTCAGTACTAGAAGTCCGCAGAAGTTCATTCAATAAAAGTAATATTCAGTGCTTCTTTGAATTTATGTAAAATTTTAGCTATCGCTGGGACACAGATTAAATATTTTACACAGATATGACAGAGGAGTAAAAACCAGTACTGGCGCGATTCTAGTGCCACTACTGAGAACAAGCGGGAACAAATGCGCGGAGCTTGTAAACATAAACTGTCACTCTCAGACTTGTGCTATCATTGTCACGTTTACCTGTTGTAATTTTTTTTTTTTTTTGAATGATACTGACAGCTATTTGAATGTTTTTAATTTTTGCAAAAGCTCATTTCAGAGCTATATTTCTTGAATATGATTATTTTATATTTGCAAGTGCTCTTTTCAGAGATGTTTTTCTTGCAATTAATTATTGCAATCAAATTATTGTTATATCAAACTTACATTAAACCATTTTATAGGTAAAAATATTAAATGTATGCAACGTTTTACTGCAGACATTAAAATTAATTGAACAATTTAAAAGTGTCAATCGTTGTTTAAAACCGAATTGTTTAGAATGTGACAGTAAGTAGTATTTAAAAATGTGCTATATTTATTATTTTTGTAAATAATCACATATACATCACTGAGGAATGTAAAAGTGACTTTAGACACTATTTATAACTAATGGTATTCAAATTTTACAAGTATGTAACTATTTAAATATCTGTGTTTAAATTATTATAAAAAAGGGCTAAACCTTTAAAAAGAAATATGTAAGTACATATTTTCGGTGATTATTTGTAAAATTCCTAGTATCTGCTTGATAAAATAAAACACGTTTTATGTTTATAACAACAACAAACGTAAACAAATGCCGAAATTGCTCGTTATCAACGCATAAAAAAAAAAGATTGATACTATGCAAATAACAGGAATAACAACTACCTGTTGCGACCTGCCCGAAACGTTTGGGACTGTTATCATTAGAGGCTCTGAAGTTGCGATCCGGTTACCATTGAGCTTATGGAAGAGTCATATCTGTATGAGATATCATACAGCACGATAGTGCTGTATAGTATAGCTCAGCGGCATCTTTTACGTTTTGAAACATGATGAAATGACAACAACTCAATTAGAATCGAAAGCAGAAAACATTCAGTGATGAATAATGGCTTTTTGGAAAGGTCTTAATTCAGCGATGTGCCTTTCGAAAGTCGGGTAAAAAAATATTCAATATTAAGGGAATGGCACCCATTTAAACTTTACATAGCGTTCCATAATTTAACAATATAGAAATATCTCCTTCAATCTTTCTTTTCTGTTGCCACATCCTAAAAAGCGGCACAATAATTACAAAAAAAAAAAAAAAAACCTGATAACACGCGTATTTTGTTTTAAATAAAAATCAGATTTTCTCGCTATATTTTTGCATTTTTCAAATCGACGTCATTCTAATCAGAAAATAAATATTTTTCCTATATATACTAGGTGTCCCAAAAAGGACTGACTGATTTTAAAATTCAAAAACATGCAAACGGTGACAGATATTTAAAAAATTTTTGCAGGAGGTTTATGCATAAGGTCAAAAGTTTTATTACAGTGATTTTCGATTTTAGTTCGAATTACAAACAATAGATGGCGCTGTAAGCAATAGTCGCTAAATACAGGCTCGATTTTTGGTCCTTTCTCTTGTTCTTTGGATGTTCTATGGAGATGGAAATGTATTATCCGGGCCACGAAGTACCAAAAATCGAGCGTAAATTTAGCGTCTATTGATCGCAGCGCCATCTATTGTTTGTAATTCGAACTAAAATTGAAAATCACTGTAAAAAAACGTTTGACCTTATGCATAACCCTCCTGCAAGAATTTTTTTAATATCTGTCACCGTTTAGAAGTTATTGAATTTTAAAATCAGTCAGTCCTTTTTAGGACACCCGGTATGTAAAAACTTTAACTAAACACGCGTTAAAATAACGTACTATCTTCATTTGAATGTTTTTAATGTTTAAAAATCTATTTTAATACAGGAGTTTTAATTTCAAGAAAACAATTTAGGAAAAGGTAATAATAAAAAAAAATCGTTTGCTAGGTATGACGTCAATTTCTGTTTAACTGACATGACTTTGTAATGATGTTTTATTCTAAAAAGAGATTCCTAATATTCTGAATTTAATCCTTAATATCCATAAAGTAAAGATTTATTTTTAAGTCATACGAAGGAAATTTTCGCTAAATGCTAGTTCATTTGGTTGTATTTATTGCATTTTCCAGTGTATTGTCAAGGAAATCGTATACTCCAATTGCACGCGCCAAAGAAAACATGCATTTTAATTTAAAAACCTGAAACACGTCATTATAACGCCAAATGAAATTCAATTTCGCGAGTTTAAAAAAAATTAATATTGTTGGACCGAAAGTAATAGTCTAAGGCAGGGACGGCGAGCCTATGGCACGCGTGCCATAATTGGCACGGCATAGATTTAAGCTTTACATCAAAATATAGTAGAATTTCACAAAATGCATTAATTAATATAGATGTTGTGTGTGTTACTTGAATCCGATTAGTTCGGTTGGTTGTGATTGTCACACAGATTGAAGAAATTGAAATATAACTTAATTTATCCGAATCTAGCTCAATATTGGCTCAGAAAATTTTGAGAATTAGAAGATTATCGCTAAACAAAAATTAAAAGTGTAATAAGCAGTAATGCTGATTGTAAAATTATAACAACTTGGAATTCAATTCGAGACACTAAAAGCTGTAGTTTCTGGCGCTTGCTATTTTGACAATTTTTTCTGCAAAACTTTCTTTTCGTAAAAAAAAAAAAAAAAAAAAAAAAAAAAAAAAAAAAAAAAAATGGAAAATTCAACTAAAAACGTCTTCTCAAGTGAGTGCAATTAAACTTGCATTCTATCGAAAATAACTAAGTACGAAGCGGATATAAATTATTTGGCATTTAAGATGAGACAACAGAAATAATATTTTAAAAATAAATTTATACAATATAACATCAAATATTACCTGTATTTTTTTTTATGCTAAAAACAAAATTTTAAGTAGTTTTGATTCCTTATTATTTGATCCATTAATTTTTTTTTTATTGTTGGCACGACATGACCACGTAAAGTATATTTTTGGAAAAATTTGGCACATGGACGTGAAAAGGTTCGCTATCCCTGGTCTAAGAGCTAGCAACGTTTTCGTCACTGGATTTTAGCAAGGCTCATATTTCCATATGCTTTTCCGTTTTATGGTGTAGTACGTATGCGGACGGTCTGGCTGGCGGGAGACGTTGCGTCTATCTGCGGGAGAAAGGGGTTATGCAGGTAAAAAAAATTCAAAATTAGGTCATTTTAGCAAGGCTCATGTTTCTATATGCTCTTCGGTTTTATGGTGTAGTATGTATGCGGACGGTTTGACTGGCGGGAGACGTTGCGTTCACCTGCGGGAGAAGGGGTTATGCAGGTGAAAAAACTTCAAAATTACGTCATGAAACACTTCTGACCTTCCTTGTACCTTTCAAGGCCAAGGTTGAGAAAGGTTGTATGAAGGAATGTCTTTTCTTTATTGGCTAGAAAAGTAGAAATATGGCTTTTGGGATTAAATAACCCGGGCGTGTACAAACGTTACATTTCGATATGTTCATTCGTCACGGGAATGCACACACTAAAATAATTTTACTGAAAGAGTGAAATAAAAGCTACCTGTATATGTTGATGAAAGTGTATTAAATGTAATTACTGTAAATTTTATAAAATAATTCATGTTTTAAGAGGTAAAACAAATCGTTGCATATTTTCTAAGGAAAAAACCCGCCATTTTTACAGAAACTGTTATAAAATCGGAAAATAAATATGAAACGCTTGATTTTTCCCTAAAAAGAAGTAGTATTGATGCATTTAACAATATAGAGTAGTAGACTTGTTTTTAAAATGCATTTAGCCAAAAATATAATGGGAGACAGAATGAGGTGAGTTTTACCCCACGCGTTTGTTAACGTTACAAAAATAGGTGCGTGCACTTACGGTTCAGTTAATTATGCCCTAAACGACGCCCGGCAACATGTGCCAATTGTCTGTAGGTTCAATTATGTAATTTATCCGTACCAAATACGCCAATTGTCAATAGACTCCTTTACGTAATTTAGCTCCTTAATTAATGCATACTTTACAAAGGACACCTACTTTCCAATTTTCCTGATATTTTGATCAATGGTTACAGTTAGATGAAAATATGTTAGTCATTATCGCGATATTTTAGTTTGACCTCCGAAATATTATTATAAATATCCAATATGAGTAATATTTCTGATATTATTTACAGGTGTATTGTATAATATTTTCAATCACTTTTGATCATTTTTGTGCATTCAGTTGTTTTCAGACTTTTTTAATTTTAAATTTCCATTATGTCCCAAAAACAGAAATCCCTTTTTATAGTTTTTTCGATGTTTTAATTCATTTCTTATGACCGTTTCTTACCCTAGCTTTTTATGTGTTTGAGGGGTCGGCCTAGGATACTGCATAGCCCCTTAAACCAGAGGAGCGTAGGTACATAGCAGAAAAATTAAAGAGATCACACTATGTATAAAACTCAGTCTAAGGACTAGTCTGTCGGTCAGTCCTGAGTAAAGTAAGGATCAATATTCCAATATGGGGTTTAGAAAAAGTATGGGGTCATCAAAGCTCTTAAAATACACTGGTGAACCAATGTTTCTGTTATTTTTTGATTAGGACAATTGGTTGGGCCGGTTAATTGGGATCATTGGTTGGTTAGTTGTGGTGATTGTTTGGTTAGTTGAAGTTGGTTGATTAAGTTCCTGAAAGGATCTGAAAAAGATGTGAAATGATATAAAAAACTGTTGGAACCAGAGAGAAAAGTAAAGCTCGATCTAAAAAAGTTACAGTAAAAAATTGTCAAATAGTTTCAGTTTAAAAAGGTAAGTAGTGCGTAGAAAAGTAATGGAATTAGATTATCTGTAAAGCTCATGAAATTACCCAGATTTTTGTTGATAGCTGAAAATGTGGACTGTGCCTTGTGCCCTTGTGGAATTGGTGCCTTGTATTCAAAATCATATTATCCACTCAAAATGAGCACTGGGTATAAGCAAACAGAATGTGTAGTTATGTGCAAAAAATTTTCTATCAGGCCCAGAATTGTGGTCATGATTGCATCAAGTCAAGCTAAACTCCACAAAGCTAAAAGAATGTAAACCATGAAGTAATATTTTAAGTATAACATTAATATAGTCAAGTTGTTGAGGAATTGTTGTTATTAATATTTCTGACATAACACATGTAGCGTAATATTTTTTTCCATGTAATTACTGTGAAAAGAGAGCCTTATGTCAATGGACTTAAGCCAGACAAGTAGTTAGCATATGGTTGAATCGTACATGCTTGGGGTTTTGGGCTTAATTTAGACTTTGATTTTCCAGGCTTATTAGTGACCCCTGGAATGGAATTTGGTCCATACTTCGTATTGAACGATCTCTCATGTTCTCGCTCATTTCCAAATCAACCTCTAACTTATTCTTATGAACGCAAATTTTTAAACTGGTTATGAATGATTGGAATTCAGAATGACTTAAAAATGCCTTTACTTCCCTGATTGATTTTAAGGCACCAGTAAAGCTCAGTCCACATTTTCAGCTATCAACAAAAATTTGGGTAATTTCATGAGCTTCACAGATAATCTGATTCCATTACTTTTCTACGCACTACTTACTTTTTTAAACTGAAACTATTTGATAACTTTTTACTGTAACATTTTTAGATCGAGCTTTACTTTTCTCTCTGGTTCCAACAGTTTTTTATATTATTTAATCTGTGCGCTGGGATAGATCTTGAGAATTCATGTAACTCGTAGAACTGCTGAGTTGGGAGAGGAACTAAAGTTTTAGGAAAAAATGATTGGATGATAATGTGGTTTAGTTTTAAGAGCTTTAGAATCAGTTTTCTTTTCTTCTGATTTTCCTTTGCAGTATTTTAATCTTTCTAAGTAGTAGTGGCATTGTTAAAAGTTTTGCGGAATCGAGGTTTAACTAGAAATTGCGAGCGACCCTTATAAGAAGAAGGGTGATCTAAAGAGCAGTTAGCACATTTAGCAGTGGATTTAGGTGCCTCAGTGGAGGTAGTTTTTTTTTTTATATTACAATCCTGTGATTAGCACTGATATGAAAGAACTTTTGACATCTAAAGCATTGGGTTGCTTTCTTTGATAGTCGAAAATTTTTGATTTCGACCCATAGATTGCAGTAGACAGGGTGTATGTTGAAAAGTTCGAAGGTAGTAGCATTTTTTGGGAGTTCCATGAGATAGAAATATTTGCATGCGAGGGTTCTTTTACAGATCCAATATCAATGATCCCAGGTAGCCCCCAGATAATCCCTTTCAATGGAATTTCATTATCGGAGATAACATAATGTTGAATATTATTTTGCTTAACCCCTTAACGACCGCATTAAATTACGGATTAAAAATTCAAATTGCTTATTAGTACCACTTTTTTGAAAAAGAAATATTCAACTTATTTAATGACAGGTAAAATTATGCCATAATAAAGCCAATTACTCTATTTTATAAAACTGGTAGGAATTTTAAAAAATCTGAATAATAGACAAAGCCAGTGAATACCACGGAAGTGACAATTAAGGGGTTAAAATATTATTAAAGTAACAATTTACAGCGGATAGTTTCAGGTGCGATTCTGATGAAGTTACCAATAAGTTTAGCTACAAATTTAAAATTGTCGGCGGAAGAAAGTTCATTGAGAAATTGAATGATGTTGGACATTTCAGTAACCACAATTGGTTTTGGCTTTTTCTTAGGAATTTTCTGTGCCGGATTTTCATCATTTTTGTTAGGAGTATCATTTTCTGAATCACTAGCTGCAGATAGAATTTCGACATCTTCATTGGTATTTACTGAGTTAATCTTAGGGATTTTTTCCAGATTTAGCTGCAACTTTACCAGTTGTTCTATATTTACGTTTTTTAGACTTGCAAAGGGTACATTCCTCATCAGTGTGTTTATGGTCATTGCTTTTAGTTACATCATCAGAATTAATCATTTTAATAATATTATCCATGCCACCTAATCTACGAATGAAATTCAGGATTAAATAACGTCTTAAAAGAATCAGAAGAAGCAATAGAGGAAGTCGAGGTAGAACGATTCACACCATTTCTCAGGAGCGTCCGTTCTGGGAATAAGGCCCTTGTAGCATCCATTTAGAAAAGTAGCAGAACAGCTTCACCATAAAAGGTCAGAGCAGCACGTCAATCAAACAGGTTTTGACACACACGCCAGCTGCAATTACTTTTATAATAAATTTTGAGTATATTTTTTAAAAATAATTATTACATTTTTTCTGGTTTTAATGTATATTACTTATTAGTTTTCCCTCTCTTTTATACTTTTTGTAAAAACTTACTTCCTGACATTAAGTTTAATCCTTTAATTACAGTTCCAGAAAGGCGTCAATTTTACATTTAATCGCACAGCAATTCACAAAAATACTTCTTTCTCTTAGATTTCTCTTGAAAATATCGTAGTCTAAGGGTATATCACAGATTAGTTTTGAAAAATTTACTATATTGTACATGTACATTGTACAGTGTTGTATTATATTGTTTTATATAAATACATTGTATTGTATTTTAGTGTAATGTACATCGTTATATATTTCTTTACCGAATTCTGCTATAAAGAATCATCTAAAAGAAATTTTCCTTGAAAACACTTGATTTTATCTATCGCAATAGGAAACATAATAGTGACATGGCGTTAATATGGTTTTCAGAAATGTGAAGCATAGTCCAAACTTTGTTAAAAATATAAGTTTAATTGGGTTTTTCTCGCAAATTTTATATTTTTAGGATCTTGGGTTGATTGATAATATATTTGTGATTAATAACTTCATACAAATCATATTAAAGATTTTTTTTTTTTCAATTAGTAAATCAGCCTGTCCAACAAATAATTGTGAATTATGTCAGGCAGTTATGACCCAGAAAGTAATAAAAAAAGCATTGGCGCTGGAAGGCCAGGTATCCAGGTTCGAGACCTGGCTCAGACGTTTTTATATCTCTTGAATAAACCCCAACTGTGCTTCTATAACCGTCCTTTACATACTAACATCCTTCAATATTTACTTGGAAATCATTTGCTTAAGCAATTATCTTAAAGTTAAATATGGTAGAATTTAATTCTTAAAAGCAAGTTTCCCGATATTCTGGAAACATTTTTCATAATGTGTATAAATGATTCAATTAGTGACTGCAGTTTTATTTGCATTGATTGTGTATTTTCAATTAATTCCATTAAATGTCAACAACTACGATTTTCCGGAAACAGTAATTCTGAAGAGAAATTTTCGCCTTATTTATACGCAGAAATCAGCGTATAAACAAGTAGGAAATATTTCTAAGGAATTTCTTGGGACCGCAAATTGTAGCAGTTGGTAGCTATGAATTATTTAATATATTTTCGGGTGAATTATTTTTTTAAATCCAAAATGAAATACTCATTGAAATTTAGTCAAATATTTTATTTCCATCTATTTATTATAAATTATTTTTAACATTTCCTCATCAGAGTTCAACACTTAAAAAATTAGCTTGATAATTATTCTTTAATGAACTGCTTCTCCGAAAAACAGAGTAATGAAAGACAATATACATGTTGTTACACATTTGATTGTTATATAATAATCGTAGTGTATCTAAAATTTCAAATATTCTATAACTATATAACATTTATAACATATCTCAATAGTTTTTTAAGTCGTAAACTTTTGAATGTTTATTTATCGTGTTTTTAAAACAAGTATGACATTTTTTTCCTTGCTCAAAAAACATCTGAAAAGAAAATCTTTACAAACTGGATTCATTTAGTTGACGCACTTTTGTATCATGGAACCTTTTAAGGGATAAATATTTTATAACAGGGTGCCTACATTCGTTTCTCCGACTTGAAGCCAAGGAAGCACCAGTATTTACTTAGAGAAAAGCTCGCCTTATCGAATCGCCAGATTACATGAATCGAATTTTGCTATAAGAAAATATTGGTATTTCTCTGAAACTGCGGGATCCCTGTATAAATGATTAATTTATGTATTCTCTCTTTTCCGTTTATAAAATAATATGTTTTAACTTTTTAGTAAAAAACATAATCACAGTAGATAACTTACTAATAATCTTTTATGAAAAATATTCCATAACTTATGAATGAATTACTTATTTTACGTGTATGTACTATTAATTTTTATCAAAAATATTAATGCATTCTTCTGATTTTTTCGTCCTTCAGTAATGTACGGAACGAAAAGAGAGAAATTTCCAACAGATTTCGACACGACATACGAAGTTATACAGCACAAGTTGTCGTCAAAATACCGAAACTATGCAGCATCGGTCGCTTTAGACAGTAACTTGGAGCGACATGCTGTTGTTAGAGCGGTAACGAATACGCTGAACGGCCTGCCTAATTAGAAGTGAGATGTCGTGTCTGTATATGGTGATTTAGTGACAGAGATATACCAATCAAAGAGATTCCACCCCGACCCCATCCAATATTTTCTGAAACTCTGGGGGTATACCTTACGTTGGATTTCCGTACACGTGCTGCTTTCTCAAAACGGTAGCTACACTCATTTGCCAAAACGAATCCGGTGTCAGGTCTGTTTATAGTTATTGTCCAGTGGCCAAAAGTCAATTATGAAACTTAAATAATCTTTGTTAGTGATTGTTTCTGCAACACCTAATCCTTTTCTGTTGCAGATAATGTGATGTGTATTAAAAAACGAAAAAATCTCTTAAAAAAAACAGTTATTGAATTTTCAGTTCCTTTTCCAGTCGTGGAGAAAAGTTGACAAAATGAACTATAATTCATAGAAAAATCTCAATAATTTGTATAATCATATAATCTATTTTTGAACATTAATATATATTTTTGTTTTAATATTGATTGCTAAAAATCATTTATAGTTAATATTAACTCCTTCATGCCAAAAAATTTATTTTGGGAAATTAAGTTCATTGAAAGTCTAGTAGTATCTATTTATGCACAAAGGGTTAATAATGAAGATAATTCGACCCCATTGAAGTAGAATATCTATACAGTAATTTTATATGTAAAAGTACAACACTTTCCTAGAAAATGTCAATAACACATAAATTTTATATGCTCATATTATACTTAAATGTTAATTATGCTAAAATTTTATTTGTAAATTGTTTGTATCCTTTCCATCGCTTATAAACGGTTAATAACGAAATGTCATTATCAACATTTGTCACAATCAAGTTAAGGGGGTTCCGGGACACATTTTCAAAAAAATTTTATTTATTGAGTTAAAATTTTGAATTTTTTTCTGATGGTTAACCATATCATTTGTAAACAAAATCAAATGATAAAACTTCTCATAGCTTTTTTTAAAAAAAAATTAATTTAAAATTTATGAAAAAAGTGGTATAACTTAAAATCGTTATAACTCGAAATATTATTTGTAGAATTTAAATTGTTTTTCATTTAAATAAACAGAAATATATATATTTTAATTTAGAGTCAGCATTCTAAAAAATATTAATTTTTAAAAATATTAAAAATATTTAACGAAAAAGTTACAAAAAAAGTGGTGCAACTTTTTTTAAAAATAAATCATATTTTCAAAAGTAAATATTTTTTTTTCAAATATGCTGGCTCAAAAGCAAAGTAAAATAATTGAAAAAGATATGTTCCGAGTTTCAACCCTGTATCTTTAACGGTTCTCGAGTTATAAGAATTTAAATATGATAAATGGTGAAAAACCCTATCATGAAGAAAAACGCAATTTCACAAGAACTCGTTTCCTTGACAACCATAGCTTGAAAGGCAGATTTTGAAAACAAACCAAAACGAAAAAATTAATATTTCATGTTCTAATTGAGATAGAAACATGATTTAAACATCATTTTAAGCAAAAAACGTCAGAGAAATTTTTAATCCAATAAAAAAAAAAATTGAAAATTTGAAGATTTTTGTGTCCCGGACCCCCTTAAATGGATTTTAAAAACTAGAGTTGTTCACATTTTTATGCAACTTATTATGGAAATAACAGTAAACTTTAATCGCTATACCATTGTACAGTACGTCAAAAAAAAGAAGAGATTAAATTATAAATATTGTGCAATATGCAACTACTTAAATAAGAATGTGTAGAAAATTGAAAGAATAGCAAAAACATAAAGTAGAAAATGTCGACAGCACATACAAGCGCCCACAACCACACGAATGCCGGTAGCAGACAAAATAGAACAGACTAAATGGGCTGACCACCGAAACACTTTTGCCAGTGGGCTACTATTTTGAAATTGACATTTTTTGATTCGTAGCACTTTTTTAAAATTGTAAAATTCGCCTTATTTAACCCCTTGAGGGGCGGTGGGATATATTTTATCACACCTACGATTAATGAAGAATTAAACCAGAAAAAATTTATGAAATTTTACTTTTCTAACTTTTGTGGGAAAAAGTCGTAAAATTGCTTTTCCTTATTTTGAAATAAAATTTTTCAAGTTTTTCGGTGGGAATTCGGCATTAAACAAACGTAATTGCTTGCCCCTCAAGGAGTTAATGGCCTATTGATTAAGTCTAAAACAATAGGTATTTTACTATTTCAAAAAAGTGGTGCCAATCCATAAATCTGAATTTAAAAAAAGTAATCCACTGGCAACTTTGAACCGAAAACAGACATCTCATTTTCTCACTTGGCTTAAGAATTTCTTAATTATTTAGTGCAAAATTTTCTGTTAAAAAAATGGCATGCAAAATTTTTAACGTTTGGCACCTTTGCATAAAGTCATTTAGACATTTCTATATTTACGTTTATTTTAATAAATGAAAGTTGTAAATATATTTTAATCCCGTTAATTCTCGCGCCCATGACTTTCACGAGTGTTTCGTCTACTGTTATTTATTAAATTTGTTTAATTTCTACTTTTTTTTAGATTCGTTCGTAATTATATAAATACGTAGCAGATACAGACGTAGGGTGGTCCGCCTGTCCGCACATAACAGCGCTAAATCTACCCTACGAAGTGGTTTGAAATTTAATATATATAACCCTTGCAGAATTTTGTCAAGTCATTTCAAATTTTATGAAAATCGAATCAAAACTTAAAAAGATGTTAATAAAAGTCTTTTTTTCGATTAACTAATAAGTAATTAATTCAATGGTATCGATGAAAGGTAACGATTCTAGTTTGCTATTGTGATTATTTTATTAAATCCTATCACACGTAATTAATTCGATTGTATCCCATCATAGATAATGATTCTAGGTTCCATTGGGAATTACGTCATACTTAAGATGGAGTCATATTATTTCCGTATTACTGAATTTAACGTATATAATTGGATTAAATTTTGTGTTCATGCATTTTTGCATAAGAGTGGGACAACTGTTGAATCAAGATCTGAATATTTATTAAACTAGTTATACTACGAACGGACCTCATTTGCCGCGTTTCACGTACAATTTCTGACTTAAATAATGTAACTGGATTTATTTTTGCATCATTTTATTTGTCATTAAATAACGTGAATAGTATTTCTACTTCAAAGAAGTGATCGCAATCAAACAATCTGAAAAGAAAGCCTACAATTGTCAGGTGAGACGCTTAAAGGGTTAATGATAATAAAAAAACTAGAGATATTTCATTTGCATGGTATTTATTATATGGAAACGGATTAAATATCATGCATGGAAATTTGAATTAGAATTTCAAATGTATATTATTTATATACAAATTTAAATAAAACATTTTTGTTGTTATTTCTTTATTTATGTATCAATGATGCGGGAATTCGTTTTCCTCGTAATTTTGAAAGATTATTTAAAAAGATATTTCCTTTTATTCCTATGAGATTTCAAACATTGCTTGACGTTACTATTGAAAACAAGATTTATTACATCACGTAGAATAACGTTTGTTTCAATATGTATGTATACAAAAGCAACACCAGTCAATAGATAAAAGATATTTGATTATCTTCAAAGATTGTTTTACTGTTTATTTTTCTGTTCGCAATATTTCTTCGGGATATAAATCAATGGAAGGCATTTTAAAAATATAAATAATAATAGCGTTTGAAACACTAGATATATGCAAATTTTTTAAAAACTTTATTAGAAATAGTATATATTGAAAAACAGATGAATCAATGTCGAATTTATCTCTATCCTTTTACTTAATTTTGTTTATCGAGGTATTAATATCTATACAGTTATTATAACAACAAGGTGGACCCCGTCGAATTTCGAGGAAAGAAAATGTTTACAAAGGAAATGTTGCATCAAATTTATAATACATCGACAACAATAATTACAATAAAAAATCCATCTTACACTTGTTAGTTTATCTCTCCAAAAACATATTTTAACCTAAGATTAACAAAATACTTTTTTCATAAACTTCAACTGTTAAAATTATTGAAAAATTAAACTGTATTCATATACGTAATCAGTAACATATAATAAAGATAAGTAATTTTGTTTAAGTTATCAATTAATGATTGGTATTACGGAATGAAAAATCAGCAAAAATGATTTCTCCTTGACATGTCCATATTGGGTGAGTGCGAAAGTTCTACCCGTTTTTCCGGAAAAACAGAAAAGCGCAGAAAACAAAAAGTTCAGAACCTATGAATTCGTGCAAGTTACCATTATTATGTATGAACTCTTGGTATCTTTCTGGTAGTAAGTGAAACCCGCGCCGATAAAACTCCTCAGTTTTGGAATCAGAATATGTAACGCCGTTTTAACACTCTCCCTATCATTGAAAGTTTGGTGACCAAAGGTGTTGTGTAACGATTAAAAAAAAGTTAAAAAGTCAAAGGTGCATGGTCAGGACTATACTCCGGGTGAAGTAAAACTTCCCAAACAAGGTTCACTAATTTTTGCCGAATCCTTAAAGCAACATGATGCCTGGCTTTATTGTGATGAAAGAGAACCTGTCTGCGATTGATGAGTGCTAGCCGCTTAGACGTGAGTTTTGCTGTCTGTCCGGTTGTTGGCAGTAGAGGACTGCATTCATCGTTTGGTTCGGTGCGAGGACCTCCTAGTTGGTTATTCATTTGGCATCCCATCGTATACTGAGAAAAACATTTTCCGGATAGAGTTCTGATGTTTAGGTTGCTGGAGTACCCTCTGATACATCGGCACACGGTCCTTTAACACTTTACATTACGGTATAGTACCCACTTCTCATCACCCTTCTCATCACCCGTCATCAAATTGGTTCCCTACTGTTGCAGGAAAGCAAATAAACACATGTGCGGATCTTCTCATTACCTTAACGTAAGATGCTGTGGTGCCCATTGATCGAGCTTGGTGAGGAAGCCAATTGAATGCATCCATCTTTCGACTGTTGTTCTGTATACCGAGAACGTATCCGTTAATTTTTCGACTATGAGATGTAGGGAATTTTTTATGGCTGTGTTCAGATCCTCGTCATAAACCGATGATGGACGTCCAGAAAGGTCATGGTCTTCCCAGCTCCTATCTCCTTCCCGGAATTTCCTAAACCAACGGCAGCAGGTGCTATCGTCCACGTCATCTTCCACATACACTTGACAAATGCTGCGGCTGCTGTAATGGCTTTATCATACTCGTAAAGTAAACGATGTCTGATGTTTATTTATTTATTTTTTGCTTGCCATGTTGTTTCCCGTTTGTCATGAGTTCTTCTGACAAACTTTGTGCCTATACATACTCTGCAGATCTACGCGTTATTGGCCATTTTTCTTTCCTCGAAACGTCAGCTGTAACGTCAGTACTTCACTTGACATTTACATATCTTTAAAACGGGAAGAACTTTTGCACTCAAACAATAGAATCCACCCCCCCTTTAAATCCAAATCAAATCAAGTCATTTTCCACGTTTCATATCCATATTAACCATTTAAAAACATTTTAACAAGCTATAGGTTATTAATAAATGTATTTTCAAGCTTGAAGTCACGTTTGTCAACTATTACAACTTCCCATGTGAAAATTCCCACTTGCGATTTGAGGTCTTAAGATAATCTCTGTACCAGCGCATAAAAATTCCAGAATTTTATAAATTTTAGACGTATTCAAGAGGAAATACCTCGTTTTATCAAATAAAATTATTGTTTTCTTTTAAATATGACGTCATTTTCAGTCACTGAAATATTTTGCCTATTGTCTTAAACCCAATATCAGCGGAATGAAAACATAGTGAAATATAACAGTCTCATCAGGGAAATTGTGTCTTTTTTTAAGCGTAACGTCATATTCTTTTCAAATTTTAAAAAAGGATATTTTTAATTATAATGAAAAAATGGCATCAGTAAGAATATAATCAATAAAGATAACTAAATTACTTTTAATAGAAATGAAGTACTTCAGTTGCCACGATTAGAAAATTAGTATTAAAAACTGTAAAAAAATTAATATCTCAAAAATAAATTGAGATATAGCTTTCAAACAAATTGCGTTTAAAAGTACATTTTTTCTGTATAATGCAGTGTAAGAATTTAAAATGTGGGATGTTTAGAAGTTTAAAAATTTGCAGTAGGGAAAATTGAAAAACCGAAATTTCATCTCAAATTCCAAAGTATTGCCATTCGAAGAATGACGTATGCGTTACGCACAGATATGTTTGTCCTTTATAATATAGATAGATGACTAAACAATCTCAACAGAAAGTTGAACGATTTGTATGAGTGGAATGTTTACTTTTCAAAAGTATAATGTAGCTAAAAATAGTTTATACTCTCAAAAGGGCTCTGGGATACATTGCGCTACAATGATGCACTGATAACTATAAAATGCATACCACGAGAAAATTAAATCCATGCTATATCATTTATTAAACAAAATCCAAAATACAAAATTTTTACGAAAGATGGTGCTTTAACATCCCAATAATGTTCAATAAGCTGATACGTTTTAATATCGTTTATGCCTTCAGATAAATATTTAATGTGCTACAGTAAATTTCAATATGTCTTTCTTCTCTTACAACTTGCTGTAATCGCTAAGTTTTAACCCTTTCGACCCGGCGATCACAAATGTGTTCCTTACTTTTAAAATGCTTTAATCTATAAATATGAAATGATCATGTGTTGCTGCGAGACCTAATGGTCACATATTTGTGCATTTGATAAAATGTATAATTTTCAACTAATCAAAATAAAATAAATTGATATGTAATTTACTACTCAAAACTGCTGCTGACAAAAGCTTTAATTTTTTTAGACTTTAATAAAAAAATTAGGTTAGAAACGGTTAATTTTCACCAAAATTTACCGAGGAAAGTTAACTAATAATTTAAAAGTATTTGGAAATGCTGGTAGTCCAATGTGAGTAACTCTATGCACTATGTCTGTATCTCAGAACTCCCAAATAATCCTTTTTTGTCATATTACTATATTATTACAGAAAAACGAAATCTGTTTTTCATGTTTTCATTGCAATTTTTTCACCTCCCCCCGGACACATCTCAATTGCAAATGTTGTTGAAACCGACCGCGAAAAGCTTTTTTGAAAAAATTGGTACAAAAAAAAGTACTCTTTAGGGGGTCTAATACCTCCATCAGTGGTTGAAAAAGCAATAAAGATATTATTTATCCCATGAGCAATTACTAAACATTCTATTAGTATAAAATCTTTAAACACAACATAAAAATCTACTTTTATAACGTGAGATAATAAATTTTAATATCGTCTATAATTTTATAATTGTAGCATAGCAGGAATTGAATGGAAACTCTATTAAAAAATTCAATATTTTCATACAAAAATCAAATTCTGTTGAATAAAATAGTGTAAAAAGCACAATTGGAGATGCCTGGTAACTTTGACTGCAGTTCGATAAAACAATAAAAGTATTATAACATGATGAACTATTAAATGCTACATTAAAAAAGCCTCTTTTAAAAACTACTTTTATAAAACGGCTTGGGTGCAAGTTAAAGTTGAACGAAATCTTAACCCGTTCGGGACCATGAGAGCATATATGCACCCTGAAAAAGAGCATAGAGAATTTGTTTTAGTCACCAGTAAAAAAGAAAAGTAATATTTAATGTGTTTAATTAGAGCATTTTCATGATTGTTTAAGTAAAGGTAACTTTAAAAAAAAAGTGGTGATAACCGAATAAAATTTATGTAAAGACCGCCGGTTCCAAAGGGGTTAAAAACAGATAGAAAATTAATGTGGCCAGGATTCAATCCTGAGGCTTTGGCTCAGCATGCCCATGCTGAATGAACTGAGTTCCTCAAGCAATTCAAAACCTCATATAATTGACGCATGTGTAAGTATCATCAGTGCTGCGAACCTACAACACCTTTCCAATGAAAATACGTCAAATGGAATCTCTAGAATTCCGCATTGCTGTTTACTTATATAATTCTCATTTTGTTGATAAAAGTTTGTTCAGCTTTACCTAAGAAATCTTTTTAGTTCGCGTTTGATATTTATTGTCTTTGTGACATTTTTTTTTATAAAATAATTTTGTAAATAGTAAAAATTAAAAATCGTATAATGCAATAAATAACTATAGATAAAATTATTATGATAAGTGTTGATACTTCTAGCAGGAGAGTCGCTAGATATTTTTAACAGAAGTTTCATATGAGACTATACTGAAGAAACAGATAAAAAATAATTACACATGCGTACATTCCATAACGATACTTTTATTTTTCTCATAATATTTTGTTCAACTTATTTTTAGAATGCATTTGATCGATTAATATTGACAGCAGAATTTGAAAGGTTGCATTTATATGCCCATTTTTATTAGAGGAAATGGTACTGTACTAAATCTAAATCTGTGTCTTTAGGATCTATTAAGGATCAAGGCCTACAGTGCCCATCCCTGTTTTCTTGACCTTGGAGCACCAAGTAGCTATAAAGCATATGGCCCGGTCAGTCTAACGCGAGTCATCGGTGTTTAGCTTCCATGCAGGGTGCAAGCGCTGAGCCACCAATGGCTGTTTCTTATCACTAAATTTTAAATAGTATTCTTTGCCTTATTAAATCTCAGAAATTCTGCCCTTAACCCTCTCAGGGGCAAGGTACTTGTATTTGTAAAATGTTCAAATAATTAACTGACACCAGTATTTTCGAGATATTTTATGTGTAAACAAGTAAAAGTAAATTTTCGCGTACATAATAAAGATGACATTTTCATCATAAAATTCCGGTGCCAATGTGGCAAATTGTGATTAAAATTATGTGATGCCTAGACGGCATCACCGCCCTTCAAGGGGTTAAATAAATCAAGAAATACTATAAAAATTTAGTGATAGCAATCGGCCATTCCTGGCGCAGCGCTTGCATCCCTGCTTCCCTACAATCTTGGTGCACATTTTTTAGATCCTAATTATACTGTACAGATATTGTAAAAATTACTAATTAAGCCACATTTTAACTCATTAAAGACTTACTTTGCGTTTTCGAAACATTATATTCGTATATTTGTGATTTTTTGAAAAAGTCTTTTGATACCAGTAAAAGAGGAAAGTAAAATTTTCCTTATTTAATTAACATGATAACGTGGAGATCTTTTGGCAAGGAGCCCGGGATCTATGTACTGTACAGATACCCCCACATCGCCAGATACTCAACACATGAGTTTGTTGAGAAGGTAAGTTTCCTAGGGCAGCAATGAAAACTAAAAAAGGCTGGCCAAGACATAGGTCCTTGAGTTCAACAAATAAAAAGAAAGGAAAAAAAAACAAATTCCTGATACTGAAGAAATGAATAGTTAGCAAATAAGGTATAAGCATAATACATATAAGTTTGATAATTGGCGGGGGGGGGGGGGGATTTTTGTAAGATTTACTTAAAAATAAACTAAACTGCCTTTGCATAATACCCGTAAAGATCCCCCGTATCGCGCGCAGTAATATAGTCTTTAAACAGACACGCTGCACTTACCAAGGTCAAAACAACTTAGAAAAAGTATTTCGGCGGTGGCTTAAAAAATAATAAATTGAAATTTAAAATATTAAATTTCACACACACAACTCAACTCCACAACCTCCCGCCAAATGACCTGAAGAATGGCATTTAATAAATGCAATTCAGTGATTCATAAAGTAAAAGTAAGAGTTTAACAAAAAGTGACCTGAAATGAATAAAATTCCTGTAAAACATGCTGGTCCTAAATGAGTTAAGTAAACTTTATTCCTTTACTGCATTTGATCAGAATTAAATTGATGAGAAAATCTACAGTTTATTCCAAATAAAAAGTAATTTAGAATGTATTTTGAAGGTTTTCTGTTCATTTCCTTTTTCTTATGACATTTCGAATTTTTTAGGAACCGTTCTTAAAGAACATTTCCATCTTAAATTAAGCACAATCACAAATTCCAATTTTCTTATTAATCTATGTTCTGTATCGACTACATCGCTGAAATCTCAATTTATGAACGTCTTTTGTTCCTGCATACTTTAAAATTTCTAAATGTTTAAAAACTTTTCTGTGCATGGAACCACGAATAAAGAGAACTGACATATCCTCAAAATGGTTAAACATCAATTGCAATCAGTTTCATAAATCTCATGATTTCCGGGGAAAACTTCTAACAGTAAATTTGAATAGAAACTTTCACATTTTTTTTAAACGGCTTAGTAATGTAGCAATTCAGTCATAATTATGGCCAAAAACATATATTTATTTTTACAGGTGAAAGTTTACTTCGGGAGTAGTGAGGCCCCTTCGCCATATTGTGATAACCTGAACAATCTCCTCTCAGTGTCAGTGAAAAAGATTAGAATACCCGAGACAACTTCCACCAGTAAAAACGAAAAGAATGTTTTACCATATTTGTGGGAGAAATTTTTCATGTTTAAGCCGCTAAATCAAAGAGAAATTTTCTATTCAAAATTTACTGGTGAAATTTTACTTCGGTGGTCATAAGAAACTGTTCATCCCATGTAAAAAATCAGCCGCCATCTTGTGACAACCTCCTCAGTTACTTTACTTGCAACTTGCAGAATCAACACAAAATGTCTCATTCTGTTTATTCATAACTCCATTGTTCTGTGCACGCATTTACGTCTCTAAAGTAACAGCCATGCCTTCAAATTTCTATACCTAAGTGTTTCGATAAATAATAGTTTAGAAGTTTTTTAGAACAGTTCCCGCTCATTTTATTCTTTTAAATTTAGATTTTTTTAGAAATCATTCTGAATGGCTACCAAATCTTCAAAATAACCATCATGCCAAATTTCAAGTTTCAAATCCAACAGAATCACAAAAATCGCAATTTTAGGAAGATTATACACCCTTTTAAATTTCGAATTTTGTGAAAATTGTTCTGTGCAGCATTTACGTCTTAAAGCTGGCACACATGTCAAATATTAAGTTTCTATCCTTAACAACTAAATAAATCATAATTTACATTGCTTACCGTTGATTTCACAGGTTTAAATTTTAAAATTTTAATCGACTGTTTATACCCAACATCTTAAAACTAAACACTGTACTGAATTTAAAGTTACTAACCTTAGCATTTACAACTAAATCGTAATATAGAACATCTTTAGAATGTTTTTCACGAATGTTTTCGAATTTTTTAAAACCCGTTATTAACGAACTTTTAGGTCTCAAAATAAACCCCATTCCAAATTCCAAACTTCTACAACAACTGTATCGTATAAATCACAATTTTAGAATGGTTTTTGTTCTTGCACATTTCTAAAATTCTAAATTTTACCTCTTATTTCTAATTGTTCGCATTTACGTGTCTAAAGTAGCAGCTGTTCCAAATTTTAAGTTTTTAGACGCAATAGGTGCAAATAAAACTTTTTAGAGCGTTTCTCCTCATTTCCCAATTTTAAATATCGAACATTTTAGAAACCATTCATAGCAATTGTTTACGTTTTAAAAGTTCCACACCGATTTTTAAGTTTCTAGGACCAACGATATGAGAGAAATCACAATTTTAGAACGCTATTTGCTTCTGCACTCACTTGAGGCTAATTGCACCCACATAAAATGTAGCCTATTTTGGAGAAGAGACGTTCACTAGCATTTTCTCCCCCATTATATTCTAAATATGTTCAGTAGCTCCAGAGATTACACTCTACAATCAAATAAACAAATATTACTTCTATGCTATTACTAGAGATAAAACATACACTTAGAATGAATATAAAGTTTGATTTTTTCTGACATTATCTTGCCGTGACAAATTTGAATTGAGAAAGTCGCAGAAAATTTCCCGCAAGGTATACCATCCCCCACTTGCATCAGTAGTTTGTTGTGAAACTGATTGCAAGACTGTCATAAATTTACGAAAGTTACGAAAGCAAAAAATTCCTCTGTTGAGAGAATAAACAATCAGCACCTACGCTGAAATTTTATTCGGATGGCACCACTTTTTCTAAACGCTATACTTATCAAATACCAAAAAAGGCTCATGTAGAAGAGTGAAAATATTACCTTCACTTGTTTCCCTGTAAGTGTTTGGGGTGTAATATTCCGTTTGCTAAGCTCCAGTTTTCGCAGGAATATTTAATATTTAAGGTAATATAAATCTATAGATTTAATGAATTTTAAATACATTGAAGAATGATTAATACTCTCAAGGAATACATTCATATTTGTAATTGAGTTTTTTTGTATAATGTTGAAAAAATCATATTTTCTTAGCATTTAAAACAAAATGCAAAGAAAACAACATTACAATTTTATAATTTTGCAAGACGCTCGGAGGGTTATGGTGATGAAAACGATGCATGCGCCATCTGCAGGTGTGTTCGCATCAATAAATCTGTTAAGGTCAATGTCCTGTAAATACATATATATATAGATATATATATAGTCCTTATATTGTCCTTAATTTTCTCAGGATTGCAATACATTTAAGAAGACCAAATTAAGAAAAATGAAGTGAAATATTTTATGAATTTCGGGAAAAGTGCCAAATCCTGTGTCGGAAGATTTGGCGAGTCATTTGGGAGGTTTCTTTTTCGGCGATAAATGTTCAGTATTTTTCTTTGCTTTTTTCTGGAAAAAATTATAGCTTACCCTTGGTTTTTTAAATAATATTTTCCTGTAGATGCAACATTTTCTAAATATATTTTGTGTATTTTTATAGATATTTTTTCAATTTTAAATGTTTAAAAATTTCTATTGGAATAGCAGTTGTGAACAAGTTCTTTTTATTTTTTTATCTGTGTATTCGGAAATACTAAATAGCAGAGATTAAAACAAATTGTACTTTTTGTTTCTTTTTTTTATGTAGATATCTTTCCCATTTTATGATTATAAGTGCCATATATATAATTCGTACCTATCCTGACATTCCAAAAAGTTGTTATCTTCAGGCCGTTTTTTCTTTCTTTTTTACAATTATCTAGAAAGCTGAGGTTCGGGATGGTGGAAGGGGGGGGGGGGGGTGCAACTCTCCTGAAAATAACAGCTATTAATCAGAAATAGGTCTCTTAGGTTTTTGGTATCTAAAGTATTTTTATTACTTAATAAAATATCCTAAATGGTTTATCCTAAATATCAATCCTAAATTAAATATCCTAAAACAGTTTCTAGCATCGTACCTAATTTTGTGGGATGGCGCAAAAACATGGTTTAACACTAAAACGCCCGGAAAGAGTCGATTCTACTCGAACCATATGATTAAATGTCAACTGGAAACAGAAATTCTTTCACAAAATAAAAAAAATTTTAAAATACCAGATTTTCGTTAAATAAATCAGTAAAATAGTTTGAAATAAAAATTCTGGTGTAAAATATTTTTATGAAACTTAAGTAAAATTTTCGGCCGTTCTAGTGTTAATTAATTAACATATTTATAAATATTTAAAAACCTGGTTCATCCACTTCACACTAGAACGGCCGTGATCGGTCATTTTGACCGCTACCATATGAATATATTTCAGTTCAAACCAGAAATTTCATTATAAAATAAGTTTAAAAGAAACAAAGAAGAAAAACGTTAAACAAAAAAGTTAAACTGTTCTAAATAAAAATTCTCGTGTGAAATATTTTTATAAAACTTGACTAAAATTTCCGGCCTTTCTAGTGTTAAACGGTCTTATGTGGCCATTTTGAAATATTTCTTCAAAAGCACCAAGCGGCACAGAATAACAGACTCTTCTCCAGTGGTGTAGTCGTAAAAAAAACAGAGGGTATGCGTTCTAAGCAGAGGGTATACGCTCAAGGCAGAGCGTATACCCTAGAGTGTATATACTATAGCTTTCTTGAGAAACAGAGGGTATACGGTGTTCCTTAAAAAAATCCAGAGGGTATACGGCGTATACCCCCGTATACCCTCCACTACATCCCTGCTCTTCTCTAAATTCCTGTCTTAGCTTAGGATAATCTATTATTTATTTATATGACTATCACGCTAGTAAAATTCTTCGAGTTTCGAAAAAATACATTTCATTACATTAGATCTATTTATAATCATTGATTGACAGATAGAGCGGAGCCTAGGATAGATGTTGGGGTTTTTAGCTTCGCTTAGCTTGGCAGCTTTGTACCCCTAATGTTCCAAAATTTCTAATACTTTCTCTGTAAAACAGTTCTTTCATATTTATAATCAATAAAACACTATATATTTGAAATATTATGTCTATTAATTGATGTAAGTATATGTAAGAATATGTTATTGTTTTATGCAACAATATTGTATAACAATATGTTTCAAATCATTAAAAAATGAATATACTTTTTTAAACAATTAAAAATTTGTGACCGATTTTAAACAATGATTTTCCTTTTAATTCTTCATCATTTCTCAAATATCTCCAAAGTTTTATGTTGAAAGTTTTTTTAAATAATTATTTACAATTTTCTAAAAGATTTTTTTTCTTGTTATTAGTTAAACGTTTACAATTTAAATGGATTCTTCACATTACAAAATACTATCACAAGACCCTAATATATCCATTTTCGCAGTCAACAAACATATTGCAGATAGTTTACACTTCATAAGTAAAAGTTCTGACATTGTGTTTAAACAGCAGATAAATATAGGGAAATTTGGTTTTGTATTCCAGGCTGATACCCCGGAATCCAAAGATGTTGCTGTGAAAATTATATCTGAAGATGACCTCGGAGAATATGAACTTGCCTGGCAATCATTTAATAACATATGTGTCATACGATTGCTTCAGACGCATTTATATCGCGAGATAAATACTAGGTTGTTTGTCATGCAACGTGCTGAATATACTTTGGATATCCGTATTCGGGATGAAGATTTCAGGAAAAGATCGGACTGCCTGGATATTGTCTCTGCATGGATATATGATGTAACAAGTGGCATTCAATATATTCATGCCAAAGGCTTTGCTCACTGTAGTTTAAAGAAGGAAAATGTCCTCATAATGGAAGATAAAAGAGCAGTGCTTGGCCATTTTCATAGTTTAGCACCAGTAAACAGCTTCGTGTACTGGTAAATCTTCATTTTTTTTATATCGAAATGTTGTCTTTATAAAATAAGTTATATAATTTACAACCTGGCGTAGCATCCTGCGCGTTGCATTTGCATTAGAATTTGAATTTTTGGGAGAAAAATATAAGTAATTTTATTATATGTTTTAAATATGTTATTTTTGAAAATATATATCATAAGACTTTTTTTTTTTTTATTTGTATTATGAGCTGAATTTATCTATAGAATGTGAATTAACTGAAATTACTAAAATTACATTTTGTAAGTTACGTGATTTTGATGCAATTATTATGTAATAAATTTATGAGAAAATGGTGCTTTAAGCGCAGTGCATAGCAGTGCCAACTCTTACGCTTTTTGTGTAAAAAACAATTTAATAGAAATTTTTGCCTTATTTTATTGGCAGATTACGCCGATTGAAAAAGGTAAACTTTTCTATTATTTTTTTTTTTTTTTTTTTTTTTTTTGGTACAAAAAAGTCTAACAGTTGGCAGCAATGGCAGTGTAATTTTACAGGTCGAGAGGTTTTGGTAAAAAATCCTTGTTCTGTAGTGGATGTAGTTGATGGTTTGGACGAAAACTTTTAATCTTAGCATGCTCTATGTGCTTATTTTTAGACTCCGTGCTCTGTCTATGGCATTGATTTCATCCATAATTTAAATAAATTCTTAGAATATTAATTCATAGAGATAAAAAATATAATACGTTTAGTTAGTATGGCGGTAATTTCGCGGATATTTATTTTTTTTAAAGTGAGTGCGAATTAAGATTAATTTAATCTATCCATACAAACAAAACAAAAAGAAAGATATTTCTTCTTCAGTTTAGAAATTAGAGAATATCCTACTATTTCATTTTTTATTTAATTTTTATTTAATTTTAGTTTATTTTTTCAAAATGTGTTTACCAATTTTCGTTACCACTGTTTCAAGAATTTCATCAAAACTGGAAAAAAAGAACAAATTTAATTTATAAAATGATGTCAATTTCATATCGCTGCGCTGCATTTCATATATTATGAAAAGTTATGAAAGACAAACAAATAATCGATTTTTAATATTAAAGACTGTTTAGAATATAAATATGTATAAATTCATAATAATTAATGACTTTATTTGTAATATCTAATACTAAACAAAATATATGTTGCTGTCCAACGTACACATTTATTCATAAGTTAAAAGTTGATATAAAATAAACTCATGAATAAAATACATCTCAACGTTTCGGATAACTCTTAAAAACAATCATCAGGATTAAAAAAATTTTAAATACAAATCGACAGGTAACAATTAATATGCTAGCTCTTAAAAATTAAATTCAAACTGGGAAATATTCAACGGTAACATCGAAAATCTTTAAAAAGAACTCAGCGCCATCTGTTATCTAAAGTAAAAAAGAAAAATGAAATGTTGGAAAGACATGTGAATTTCATAGTTCTTTCAACATAAAAAGCCAGATTTCAGGAATAAGAAAGTAAATATCGTTAGATATTTCTTGATTCCTTAACGAATTTCCAAAGATTCACGAATAACAGCTTTAAGCGAACAACCTGTTTCGAAATAATTCTAGCTTAGTCGAAGTCAATTTTGTTTAGTATATAAATTCAAACTAATAAAGTAAATTCAAACTAATAAAGCAATTATACAGATCGTCGTATGCAACACCCCAATACCGTTTAAGTCTAGTAATTCAGGATCTCTGGTATTAAGTTATCAATTCTAATTTTAAAATAAAGTATTTCTCAAAATGCCTTATCCATAATTTTTATTAAAAAATGTAAGTGTTATTGAATTTTTTCCGCCATTAACGCACCAATTATTCTAAAAACGATATTGTTTTGACCATTAGATGCATCTTGGGATATTTTTATGATATGATATATTTGTAAGTTAATATATTTAAAAATATTAGGCATATTAATTTGATAACAAATTTAGCACTTAAAAATCCTTAATTTTATTCAATTATCTTCAACTTAAAGAAGTCAGCTGTTTAACCGGATATTCTTCAACAATTTTCCACAATCTCTATGAATGACTAAAGCAATGACAGCTGCTTAATTTGCCTTTATTGAGTACTTTTAATAACCTGTCCTAGCTGACAACAAGTACCTTTTTTCGGCACCAGTAATTCTGAAGAGAATTCTCAGACTTATCTAATCACAGCAACCTCTGCCTAAACAAATCGCGATTCTTAGTCTGGAATTATTGGCGACCAAAAGTATGCATTTAGTTACTCAGTGTTGCCAGTGGGCTCTTTTTTTTTTTTTTTTTTTTACTTTTTTTTAATTCAGATTCCTTGATAGGCAACAATTTTCGGAAAGGGTAAAATTCCCCCGGTTCTCGCCTTAATTAATACGACATTAAATAAGTCGAATTTTAAGATTTCAAAAAGTGGTGCCAACCAAGAAATCTGAATTAATAAATGTAGCTCACTGGCAATACTGTAGTAGCTATGGATTATTTAAAATATTTTCAGATGAATTGTTCTTTTAAATCCAAAATTAAAGAGTCGTTGAAATGAAACCAGTATTTTATTTACACCTTCTTAATATAAAATATCATAAACAATTCATCAGCAAAGTTTAACATTTATAAATCTTAGTTTCATTAATTTTGTTTGATGATTTCGTCTATGAAAATAGATTAGAAAATAAATATTGCAACCCATTTGATTGTCATCTATTCATGGTGGCATACGTATTTTTTTTCTTTTAGTGATGAAACAGATGTCATGTTTCGCCCACCAGAATGTTTTAGAAACGGCATAGACAGGAGACCAATTGCCGGATCTCTGGATATATACAGTCTTGGAATACTTGTCATCGAAGCCATAACTGGGGATTATCTTGCATTAAAACTGCCGTCTAGAGTTACCTGTTGGAGTACACATATATATCCAGCTCTGTTTAAAATGATAAATATGTATAAACTCACATACTCTTATATCCAGTAACAAATACACTATATGGCAATTTATGATCGAACACTTTCAATTTTAGACATTTTGTCGAATATTTAAAGTTATACTTGTCGCATTTTTCTGGAACTTATGGATTATGAAGAATATGTTGGACTTCATATTTATAAATGATGATTTGATGAGAACGACAATTAGTGGGCTAACAAAAAATCAAAGAAAAATAATGTTTGGGATCACCCTGTAAAAAAAATCAGGAAATGATCTATTGCTATAGCTTACAAATATATGGATATTGTACAATATATTTATTCATTTGTGGAAGAATAGAACGTATATTCATGAAGATATATCGTTTTTTTTTTAAGTAAAAATTTTTTTTGCATGTTTTTTGTTTATATCATGCAGGGTTTTTTATCGAATTTAACGCCAGTTTCAGAAAATTTGGCCAAATGTAGTAGAAATAATATGGTGCAATTGAAATGTAAATATGTTAAATATTTGATGAAATATGAGCAGTTGAATGAAATATAATTTATCTGCGCATGCGCGCTCGATAACAAATTTTTTTTTACACGATTTGATAGTTAACTCTTTGGAGCAACTCATAAAAAAAGCCAGTCAAATATTGTGAAAATTCAGAAAGATATCAGCAATATAGTGAGAGGATATTTAGTTACTCTCTAAAAGCTGCTGAATGATAACGGATTTCCGCAAATTGTCATTTTTATTTTAAACTGGCTTTCAGGAAAGGATGTTGTACTTAATGAAAGTCAACGAGTAGGTTTAGAAGAAATGCTTAGATTTTGATACTTCTTTTTTTCTTGAAATGGGCTCGTTCTGGTGCTTTCCCAAGAAGATCTAGAGCATCCATAAAAAATGAAAATTCAAAAAAAGTAAAAATTAAAAATTAAAAACGACAATTTATAGAAAACCCCTTATCATTTAGTTGTTTTTAAAGAACAACTCAAAATCAGCTCAGTCTATTGCCGTATCTTTTTTAATTTTCACGATATTTTACTGGCTTTTTTTTTTTATGAGTTGATCCATAGAGATGACTATCAAACCAAGAAAATAAATATTTCTTATAGTGCGCGCATTCGTAGATAAAAAATATTTCATTCAACTGCTCATATTTCATCGAATATTTATTATATTTACATTCCTATTACACAATATCATTTCTACTACATTTGTCAACATTTCAGAAACTGTTGTATAAAATGTATTGCATGTGCATGCATATAATATAAAATCATACATTAGAATTATCTTTAAAATACATTATAAACCATTAAAAATCAAAAACTTTTTCCGCCATCACACGGCAGCCTTCAATGATTATATAAAGGGACCGGTAAAGCAAAATTCAGCCAAAAAATCGATTTTTACTTTTCATATCATTAAACAGTTTAAACTTTTATCTTTCCTACTATGTGTCACACATGTTTAAATACATAAAAAAAAGAGTTGAATTTATTCATTCTTTTCTAAGATTACTTCTCGACTTAATGGCCATTTAAATCTTTAATTGACTTTTTCTCAAAACTTGGATTTTTCATGTTTTTTTCCTTTTTTTCAATATCTATTAAACTTAAGAACTCAGATTTTTTTAATACTTATATTATGTTATATTATATAGTTTAACACAGGGATTTAATGATTTGTTGAGAATTATTTATTTCAGACAGTGAAATCTTAAAAACATGCTAATTTAAAAATTACTTTCAATAAATAATTACTAATTAATTTTAAGTTTCCCTTAGAAAGAAAATGGTGTGTTAAAATACGCAAATCATGTTGTTCTAACTACTGTAAAAAAATCTAGGCCCCTATCTTTCACCATTTCTGAGAAAAAGGTACATAAAGTTGATGAATTTAAAATGGCGGAGATGGGGATTTCCCAGGCCCCTTAAATGTTATTTTTCTTTGCGCTTTTTTGAGAACCGTCTAGATGAACTTATTATAATTTAAGGGTGGTAGGGTAGATAAGATGCCAGATAAAGTTACTTAAATTTCTAACAAAACAAGATTAAATGGTTTTGTTAGAAATCAATCTAAAAAAAAATTGTGAAAACATTGTAAATATAAATATACTATTTAAACATATTTAAATGAATCGTTAAGTAAAGGAAGGTTTGAACGATTTTAATTTTTAATCATTGTGAATTTTATTTATAGCCTTAAATGAATGCGCATAAACGAATGCACAGAGAAATCATGTTCAAATGATATTAGATAACGGAAGTATTTTAAAGCTTTTGTTTTCGATGTTGGAAAATTCTTCATTTCTCTTCGACTTATAAATAAATTTCATTTTCACAGTATTTTAGCTGAACTTGTTTTTAGGTAGATTTCGTGTGAAATACTGCCCATTTCGATCGCTCCTATGTTGGAATTTCTGAAAATTTTTTGCAGATCTTCACCGATTATGACACCTAGAACCCAAAACCACCCGCAGTAAAAAACTTTATCTATCTATCTATCTGTTTGTCTATCTATATATCTGTATATCTATATCACATTTTTATGGGCACGATAACCTCCGTTATTCTGCACAAATCTCTTCCAAACTGATACATAAAATAAAGGAGTAGAAAATCTCGTTCAAGTTCGTTAATGGGCAAAATCGGACCAAGGGGTTAAAAACAACGAGGGGTTTTGTGAAAATCGAAAAAAAAAATAACTTCTTAATTTTTAAACATATCAAATCAGTTTAATGTTATTATTACTTCAAGGTAAAGGGCCAAAAATATATGCATCACATAATTTTGATAAAATTAAAAATGGGCTAAAGGAGCGCAAAAATAGGGCTTTAGGGAGAAAAAAATTCATAACTTCGTCAATTCTTATGATATCAAATTCATTTAAACTTATTATAAATCTTCTTAACATTATCTAAATCTTTTACATTGACAAGTTTTTCATAGGACCAACTCTTACTGCAAAAAATAAAAAATAATAATTAAAAAAACGAAAAAAATGAGGGAGGGGGGGGGGTCGTGAAGGAGAAAACAATTCATAACTTCGTCAATCCACAAGCTACCCAATCCGCTTGAATTTATTATACACCTTACCAATATTATCTACAACTTTCATATTGACAATATTTTGATAAGATCAACTCTTACAGAAAAAAATAAAATAAACAAATAAATAAACAAAAATAATAGAATTAAGGGTGTACTTAAATACAAACGGCTTATTTCCTAACTCATTTTTAAATTCATTCTCGCTCTCAGACGCATCCAATTGAGAGATTCTCTTATTCAGAAACTATATAAAGTGCTGTATAGGTCGATTTTTTTATAAAGGCTGAGGGTATTTTTAAAAAATGCTGCCAAAGTGCGCATTTTGAACCTACTTCCCCGAAGCGATAGTGCTGGAAACGAAAAAAAGTGGTCGTACTGGGAAAATAATTGTAAATAAAGTTCTAATTAATTGAATAGAAAAAAAAACACAGTTCTCTTATAAATCTCTTCAAAAAATCACGTCAGCAAGATTCATGTTTTTACTTTTAAAAATGTGTGAGAAAATTTCGAGTTGTTGAGTGGGGAAAAATATTTTTTTTTTAATACCGACTTAATATGATTTTGATAAAACGAGTTCTTACAGAAAAATGAAATTAAAAATTCGTCAAAAGCGGCCAGATAAAATTGTTAAACTGGGTTTATCTCTAATCTTGATGTAGTTTTTGTTTGTGAAATTAATACTTAACTTCGAAATCTACTTCCTCCTGTAGGCTGGTTGGTTGTTGGTTGTATTTATGTCGGCCAATTATCAGCACGTGGGATATAGGCCCTAAGGGGGGAGTGCCTTCCGTGGAGGTCTTTCTAAGGGAACCTAACCCGTATTAACGCTTGGAGAACCAAGGTTCGAAGAAAACCACGAAAACTCCGAACGATTAGGCCGACGGGCGCGATTGGGATCGAACCCAGCACCTCCCGTCTACCAGCTTCGAGAGCAGAACC